>JACYFF010031958.1:51775164-51796967 GCA_017589665.1 Selenicereus undatus
GGAGATATGCGTCATACATAAATTATTAATATAGAATGGGTAGAAGGCAATAAGATAGAACCAAAGTAACCAAGCACCAAGATAGAACACAAGTGGACTAGCAAGGGTGATTGAATATCCACCTTGGTTTGCACACACTTGGGCAATATTCTTAGTCCAACTACGTTATAGAACTTAATCACCTTCTTAGTTGAATCAAGAAGACCTAGAGACCCACTTGAGGTTACCACAGTCAAGATACAACATTAGGATTTTGGGAGAGAACAGAGAGAGGTTTCACAACTCAAGGTTTTGCATTCATTCAAGCTGTTCCTTTACAATGTAAGGCCTTCCTTATATAATAGGAGCGTTCAACAAGTCGAAAGAAAGGGGAACAAGGCGCATTACATGTCCAAAAAGCAAGGGGAGACCAAAAAGCAAAGACCAGAGCTAAAAAGTGCTTTGTGCTTTTGTCAGCAACTTTTCAGTTTACAATTGTCAACTTCAAATAGCTGTATCTCCTAGGTTTCTTACTCAATCTGAGTGAAACAAACCTTACTGGAAAGCCCAGGAAGTCTGATTTTACATGGCTCAATTTGAAAGGAATTTGGGGTAACCGATTGTTAGATATGGGCCAAAAGGTGCAGCATATGCAGGCTAAGACAGTTTCTATAGCATCTGGAAAATTGCTCCTTTTGACTTATTACTCAGTGGCTTCATTTTGAAATCTTTATATGTCCTTAAAGTTGACATATTAAGGGTTCTAAAAAGTATATTTTCAGCTACCTATATCCATTTTAAGCTTGAATAATCAAGCTCAAAAAACCAGGTTGCTGCGCTGGAATCTGTACAGATTGTATAGCTGAACTTTGAGGGTCGAGTTGGATGGGCAAATGAAGTCCAAATAACTTCAAATTTACTTTATTGGAAAGCCAACTTTCTGAACCTAAATCCTAAAGCAACAAAATAAATTTCAACCACGTTGAAGCTAGATGATTAGGGTTACCAAGTTGCTGCAGTTGCTATCTGGAACTATGTCTTCTAAAATAGGCATTTTGAAGTTCAAGTAAAACTCCATGAAGTGTTGGATTAGCAAGGTTGTATGTAATGCCCTAAGAGATTTGGATCATATAGAACTTAATCATATACAATGGGTAGGAGGGAACAAGATAGAACCAAAGTAACCAAGAACAAAGATAGAACACAGGTGGACTAGCAAGGGTGATTGAACGTCCACCTTAGTTAGCTTACACTTTGGTAATCTTCTTAGTCCATCTAAGTTACAGAATTTAATCACTTGCTCAGTTGAATCAAGAAGACCTAGAGACCCACTTGAGGTTGCCACAATTAAGACTAGGATTTTGGGAGAGAATACACAGAGCTTTCATAACTCAAGCTTTTGCATTCATTCAAGTTATACCTTTACCACCTAAGGCCTCCCTTATACAATGCGAGCCTTCCACAAGCTGAAAGAAAGCGGAACAAGGGGCCTTACACGTCCAAAAAGCAAGGGGAGACCAAAAAGTGAAGACTAAAGCTAAAAAGTGCTTTATGCTTTTGTTAGCAACTTTTCAGTTTACAATTGTCAACTTCAAACAGCTATATCCCCTAGGTTTCTTACTCAATCTGAGTGAAACAGACCTTGCTGGAAAGCTCATGAAGTCCGCTTTCACATAGCGCAAGTTGGAAGAAATTTATAGCAACTGTTTGGGAGATATGGGGCAAAGGGTGTAGCATATGTAGGCTGAGACAGTTTCCGCAGCATCTAGAAAATGGTTGCATTTGACCTATTACCCAATGACTTAATCTAGAACTATTTATATGTCCTTAAACCTGACATGTTGAGCGTTCCAAAAAGTACATTTTCAGCTTCTTATATCCATTTTAAGCTTCAATAATCAAGCTCACAAACCGGGTTGCTGTGCTGAAATCTGGGCAGATTGTAGTGCTGAACTTTGAGAGCTGATTTGGATAGGCAAATGTAGTCCAAATGACTTGAAATTTTCTTTATTGGAAAGCTAACTTTGTAATCGTAAACCCTAAAGCAATAAAATGGATTTAAACCACCTTAAGGTCGGATGATTGGGGTCACCAAGTTGCTACAGTTGCTGTTCGTAATTGTATCTTTTAAAAATGGCATTTTGAAGTTCAAGCTAAACTCCATAATGTGCCTTTTACCATGGAATTCAAACAATGGAGATGAAAAAAGATCTTGCCGAACTTGGATTTGAAATGAAGTTACCCCAAAAGGATTGGACAAACAAGGTTGTATGTAACGCGCTAAGAGATATGCATCATACAGAAATTAATCATATACAATGGGTAAAAGGGAATAAGATAGAACTAAAGAAACCAAGAGCCAAGATAGAACACAAGTGGACTAGCAAGGGTGATTGAATATCCACCTCGGTTTACACACACTTAGGAAATCTTCTTAGTCCAACTAAGTTATAGAACCTAATCACCTTCTTGCTTGAATCAAGAAGATCTAGAGACGTACTTGAGGCAGCCACAGTAAAGACACAACACTAGGATTTTGGTAGAGAAGAGAGAGAGTTTTCACAACTCAAGCTTTTGCATTCATTCACGCTGTTCCTTTACAACCTAAGGCCTCCCTTATATAATAGGAGCGCTGAACAAGCTGAAAGAAAGGGGAATAAGGGGCCCTACACGTCAAAAAAGCAAGGGGATACCAAAAACCAAAGACAAAAGCTGAAAACTGCTTTATGGTTTTGTCAGCAACTTTTCAGTTTACAATTAACAACTTCAAACAGCTATATCTCCTAGGTTTCTTACTCAATCTGAGTGAGACAAACCTTGCTGGAAAGCTCAGGAAGTCTGATTTCAGATGGCTCAATTTGGAATCAGTTTGGCACAACCGGTGGTCAGATATGGGGCAAAAGGTACAGCATACGCAGGCTGCGACAGTTTCTACAACATCTGGAAAATGGCTCGTTTTGACTTATTACCCAATGACATAATCTAGAACTCTTTATATGTCCTTAAATCAGACATATTATGGGTTCCAAAAAGTATGTTTTTAGCTTCTTACATCCTTTTTAAGCTGTAATATTGAAGCCGACAAAACTGGGTTGCTGCGTTGGAATTTGGGCAGATTGTATAGCTGAGCTTTTGGAGCTGAGTTGGATGGGCAAATGCAGTCCAAATCACCTGAAATTTGCTTTATTAGAAAGCTGACTTTTTGAACCTATATCTTCAAGGAATAAAACAGATTTCAACCACCTTGAAGCCAGATGATTAGGGTCACGAAGGTGCTGCACTTGCTGTCAGGAACTGTATCTTTTAAAAATGACATTTTGAAGTTCAAGTAAAACTCCATAAAGTGCCTTTTACTATTGAATTCAAACAATTGAGATGAAAAAGTTCTTCCCAAACTTGGATTTGAAATGAGGTTACCCCAAAAGGATTGGATATGCAAGGGTGTTTGTAATGCCCTGGGAGATATGCATCATACAAAGCTTAATCACATACAATGGGCAGAAGGGAATAAGATAGAATCGAAGTAACCAAGAACCAAGATAGAACACAAGTGGACTAACAAGGGTGATTGAACATCCAGCTTGGTTTGCACACACTTGGGCAATCTTCTTAGTCCAACTAAGTTACAGAACTTAATCACCTTCTTAGTTGATTCAAGAAGACCTACAGAGCCACTTCAGGTTGCCATAGTCAAGATACAACACTATGATTTTAGGAGAGAATAGATAGAGTTTTCACAACGCAAGGTTTTGCATTCATTCAAGGTGTTCCTTCACAACATACGGTATCCCTTATATAATAGGAGCGTTGAACAAGCTGAAAGAAAGGGCAACAAGGGGACTTACATGTCCAAAAAGCAAGGGGAGACCAAAAAGCAAAGACAAAAGCTAAAAGTGCTTTATGCTTTTATTGGCAAGTTTTCAGTTTACAATTGTGATCTTCAAATAGCTATATCTGCTAGGTTTCTTACTCAATCTGAGTGAAACAGACCTTGCTAGAAACCTCTGGAAGTACTCTTCCACATGGCTCAATTTTAAAGCAATTTGGAGCAACTGGTTGTCAGATATGGGTCAAAAAGTGCAGCATACACAGGCTAAGATAGTTTCTACTCCATCTGGAAAATGGCTCGTGTTGAGTTATTACGCAATGACTTAATCAGCAACTCTTTATATGTCCTTAAAGCTGACATATTAAGGGTTCCAAACAGTATATTTTCAGCTTCTTATTTCAATTTTAAGCAAGAATAATCAAGCTCACACAACTGTGTTGCTAGGCTGGAATCTGGGCAGATTCTATAGCTGAACTGTGAGAGTCGAGTTGGATGGGAAATGAAGTCCAAATAACTTCTAATTTCCTTTACTGGAAAGTCAACTTTCTGAACTAGAATCCTAAAGCAAGAAAACGGATTTCAACCTCCTTGAAGCTAGATGATTAGGGTCACCAAGTTGATGCACTTGTTGTGTTGAACTGTATCTTTTAAAAATGGGATTTCGAAGTTCAGGTAAAAGTCCATAAAGTGCCTTTTACCATGCAATTCAGACAATGGGCATGAAAAACGATTCTACCGAACTTGGATTTAAAATGAAGTAAGCTCAAAAGTATTCGATGAGCAAGGTTGTATGTAATGCCCTAGGAGATTTGCATCATACAGAACTAAATCATATACAGTGGGTAGGGGGGAACATGATAGAACCAAAGTAACCAACAACCAAGATAGAACACAAGTGGACTAGTAAGGGTGATTGAACATCCACCATGATTTGAACACACTTAGGCAATCTTCTTAGTCCGTCTATGTTACAGAACTTAATCACCTGCTCAGTTGAATCAAGAAGACCTAAGGACTCCGTAGAGGTTGCCACACTCAAGATATAACACTAGGATTTAGGGAGAGAATAGATAGAGTTTTTGTAACTCAAGCTTTTGCATTCATTCAAGTTGTTCCTTTACAACCTAAGGCCTCCCTTATATAGTGGGAGCCTTGAACAAGGTGATAGAAAGGGGAACAAGGGGCCTTACACGTCCAAAAAGCAAGGGGAGACCAAGAAGCAAAGATAAAAGCTAAAAAGTGGTTTATGCTTTTGTCAACAACTTTTCAGTGTACAATTGTCAACTTGAAATAGCTATATCCCCATGGTTTTTTACTCAATCTGAGTAAAACAGGCACAGCTGAAAAGCTCAGGAAGTTTACTTTCACATGGCGCAAGGTGGAAGAAATTTGGAGCAACTGGTTGGGAGACATGGGGCAAAAGGTGTAGCATACGGGGCTGAGATAGTTTCTACTATATCTGAAAAATGGCTCCATTTGACTTATTACCCAATGACTTAATCCTGAACTCTTTATACATCCTTAAACCTGACATATTAAGGGTTCAAAAAGTATATTTTCATCTTCTTATATCCATCTTAAGCTTGAATAATCAAGCTCACAAATCGGGTTGCTACGCTGGAATATGGACAGATTGTGTTACTGAACTTTAAGAGATGAGTTGGATGGGCAAATGCAGTCCAAACAACTTGAAATTTGCTTTATTGGAATGCTAACTTTCTAAACGTAAATCCTAAAGCAATAAAACGGATTTAAACCACCTTGAAGCTAGATGATTAGGGTCACCAAGTTGCTGCACTTGCTGCCCGGAACCGTATCATTTCAAAATTGCATTTTGAAGTTCAAGTAAAACTCTATAAAGTGCCTTTTACCATTGAATTCAAACAATGGAGATGAAAAAAGATGTTGTCGAACTTGGATTTGAAATGAAGTTACCCCAAAAGGATTGGATGAGCAAGGTTGTATGTAACGCCCTAGGAGATATGCATCATATAAAAATTAATCATATATAATATGTAGAAGGGTGATTGAATATCCACCTTGGTTTACACACACATGGGCAATCTTCTTAGTCCAACTAAGTTATAGAACTTAATCACCTTCTTGGTTGAATCAAGAAGACCTAGAGACCCACTTGAGGTAGCCACAGTCAAGATACAACACTAGGATTATGGGAGACAGTAGAGAGATTTTTTACAACTCAAGCTTTTGCATTCAGTCACGTTGTTCCTTTACAACCTAAGGCCTCCTCTATATAATGGGAGCGTTGAATAAGCTGAAAGAAAGGGCAACAAGGGGCCCTACAGGTCAAAAAATCAAGGGGATACCAAAAACCAAAGACAAAAGCTGAAAAGTGCTTTATGCTTTTGTCAGCAACTTTTTGGTTTACAATTGTCAACTTCAAATAGCTATATCTCCTAGGTTTCTTACTCAATCTGAGTGAGACAAAGCTTGCTGGAAAGCTCAGGACTTCCCATTTCACATGGCTCAATTTGGAAGCAATTTGGAGCAACCGGTTGTTAGATATGGGGCAAAAGGTACAGCATACGCAGGCTGAGATAATTTCTATAACATCTAGAAAATGTCTCCTTTTGACGTATTACCCAATGACATAATGTAGAACTCTTTATATGTCCTTAAATTTGACATATTAAGGGTTCAAAAAGGTATGTTTTCAGCTTTTTATATCCTTTTGAAGCTTTAATAGTGAAGCTCACAAAACCGGGTTGCTGCGTTGGAATTCGAGCCCATTGTATAGCTGAACTTTTAGAGCCGCATTGGATGGGCAAATACTGTCAAAATCACTTGAAATTTGCTTTATTGGAAAACCAACTTTTTGAACCTAAATCTTAAAGGGATAAAACAGATTTCAACCACCTTGAAGCTAGATGATTAGGGTCACGAAGTTACTGCACCAGCTGTCGGGAACTGTATCTTTTAAAAATGGCATTTTGAAGTTCAAGTAAAACTCCATAAAGGGCCTTTTACCATTGAATTCAAACAATTGAGATGAAAAAGATCTTCCCGAACTTAGATTTGAAATGAAGTTACCCGAAAAGGATTTGATGAGCGAGGGTGTTTGTAATGCCCTGGGAGATATGCATCATAGAGAACTTAATCACATACAATGGGCAGAAGGGAATAAGATAGAATCGAAGTAACCAAGAACAAAGATAGAACACAAGTGGACTAGCAAGGGTGATTGAATATCCAGCTTGGTTTGCACACACATCGGCAATCTTCTTAGTCCAACTAAGTTGCAGAACTTAATCACCTTCTTGGTTGAATCAAGAAGACCTAGAGACCCACTTGAGGTTCTCAACGTCAAGATACAACATTAGGATTTGGGGAGAGAATAGAGAGGGTTTTCACAACTCAAGCTTTTGCATTCATTCAAGCTGTTCCTTTACAACCTAAGGCTCCCTTGTATAATGGGAGCGTTGAACAGGCTGAAACAAAGGGGAACAAGGGACCTTACAAGTCCAAAAAGCAAGGGGAGACCAAAAAGCAAAGACAAAAGTTGAACAGTGCTTTATGCTTTTGTCAGCAACTTTTCAGTTTACAGTTCTCATCTTCAAACAGCTATATCTCCTGGGATTCTCACTCAATCTGAGTGAAACAGACCTTGCTGGAAAGCTCAGGAAGTCTGCTTTCACATGGCTCAATTTGGAAGCAATTTGGAGCAACCGGTTGTTAGATATGGGGCAAAAGGTACAGCATACGCAGGCTGAGATAGTTTCTACTACATCTGGAAAATGGCTCCTTTTGGCTTATTACCCAATGACTTAATCGAGAACTTTTTATATGTCCTTAAAGCTGACATGTTAAGGGTTCCAAACAGTATATTTTCATCTTCTTATATCCATTTTAAGCTTGAATAATCAAGCTCACAAAATCGGGATGCTGCGTGGGAATCTGGGCAGATTGTGTACCTGAACTTTGAGAGCCGAGTTCGATCGACAAATGAAGTCCTAATAACTTCAAATTTTCCTTACTAGAAAGCCAACTTTCTGAACCTAAATCCTAAAGGAACAAAACGAATTTCAACCACCTTGAAGCTAAATGGTTACGGTCACTAAGTTACTACACTTGCTGTCTAGAACTGTATCTTTTAAAAATGGCACTTTAAAGTTCAAGTAAAACTCTATAAAGTGCCTTTTACCATGGAATTGAAACAAAGGGGATGAAAAAAGATCTTACTGAACTTGGATTTAAAAGGAAGTTACCCCAAAAGTGTTGGATTAGCAAGGTTGTATGTAATACCCTAGGAGATTTGCATCCTATAGAACTTAATTATATACAATGTGTATGAGGGAACAAGATAGAACCAAGGTAACCAAGAACCACGATAGAACACAAGTGGACTAGCAAGGGTGATTGAACATCCACCTTGGTTTGCAAACACTTATGCAATCTTTTTAGTACGTCAAAGTTAAAGAACTTAGTCACCTGCTCAGTCGAATTAAGAAGACCTAGAGACCCACTTGTGGTTGCCACACTCAAGATACAACACTAGGATTTAGGGAGAGAATGGACAGAGTTTCCACAACTGAAGCTTTTGCCTTCATTCAAGTTGCTTCTTTGTAGCCTAAGGCCTCCCAGATATAATGGGTGCCTTAAACAAGCTGAAAGAAAGGGGAACAAGGGGCCTTACACGTCCAAAAATCAAGGGGAGACCAAAAAGCAAAGACAAAAGCTAAAAAGTGCTTTACGCTTTTGTTAGCTACTTTTAAGTTTGCAATTGTCAACTTCAAACAGCTATATCCCATAGGTTTCGTACTCAATCTGAGTGAAACAGACCTTGCTAGAAAGCTTAAGAAGTCCTCTTCCACATGGCACAAGTTGGAAGAAATTTGGAGAAACAGCTTGGGAGATAGGGGGCAAAAGGTGTAGCATATGCAGGCTAAGATAGTTTCTGCAACATGTGAACAATGGCTCCACTTGACTTATTACCCAATGACTTAATCCAGAACTCTTTATACGTCCTTAAAGATGACATATTAAGGGTTCAAGAAAGTATATTTTCAGCTTCTTATATCCATTTTAAGCTTGAATAATCAAGCTCACAAACCGGGTTGCCGTGCTGGAATCTGGACAGATTGTATTGCTGAGCTTTAGGAGCTGAGTTGGATGGGCAAATGCAGTCCAAACGACTTGAAATTTGCTTTATTGGAGAGCTAACTTTTTAAACGTAAATCCTAAAGTAATAAAATGGATTTAAACCACCCTAAAGCCAGATGATTAGGGTCACTAAGTTGCTGCACTTGCTGTCCGGAACTGTGTCTTTCAAAAATGGCATTTTGAAGTTCAAGTAAAACTCCATAATTTGCCTTTTACAATGGAATTCAAACAATGAAGATGAAAAAAGATCATGCTGAGCATGGATTTGAAAAGAAGTTGCCCCAAAAGGATTAGATGAGCCAGGTTGTATGTAACGCCCTAGGAGATATGCGTCATACATAAATTATTAATATAGAATGGGTAGAAGGGAATAAGATACAACCAAAGTAACCAAGCACCAAGATAGAACACAAGTGGACTAGCAAGGGTGATTGAATATCCACCTTGGTTTGCACACACTTGGGCAATCTTCTTAGTCTAACTACGTTATAGAACTTAATCACCTTCTTAGTTGAATCAAGAAGACCTAGAGACCCACTTGAGGTTACCACAGTCAAGATTCAACATTAGGATTTTGGGAGAAAATAGAGAGAGTTTTCACAACTCAAGGTTTTGCATTCATTCAAGCTATTTCTTTACAACGTAAGGCCTCCCTTATATAATAGGAGCGTTAAACAAGCCGAAAGAAAGGGGAACAAGGCGCATTACATGTCCGAAAAGCAAGGGGAGACCAAAAAGCAAAGACCAGAGCTAAAAAGTGCTTTGTGCTTTTGTCAGCAACTTTTCAGTTTACAATTGTGAACTTCAAACAGCTGTATCTCCTAGGTTTCTTACTCAATCTGAGTGAAACAAACCTTGCTGGAAACCTCAGGAAGTCTGATTTTACATGGCTCAATTTGAAAGGAATTTGGAGCAACCAGTTGTTAGATATGGGCTAAAAGGTGCAACATTTGCAGGCTGAGACAATTTCTACAGCATTTGGAAAATTGCTCCTTTTGACTTATTACTCAGTCGCTTCATCTAGAACTCTTTATATGTCCTTAAAGTTGACATATTAAGGGTTCTAAAAAGTATATTTTTAGCTTCCTATATCCATTTTAAGCTTGAATAATCAAGCTCAAAAAAACAGGTTGCTGCGCTGGAATCTGTGCAGATTGTATAGCTGAACTTTGAGGGTCGAGTTGGATGGGCAAATGAAGTCCAAATAACTTCAAATTTACTTTATTGGAAAGCCAACTTTCTGAACCTAAATCCTAAAGCAACAAAATAGATTTCACCCACGTTGAAGCTAGATGATTAGGGTCACCAAGTTGCTACACTTGCTGTTTGGAACTATGTCTTCTAAAATAGGCATTTTGAAGTTCAAGTAAAACTCCATGAAGTGCCTTTTACCATGGAATTCAAACAGTGCAGATAAAAAAAGATCTTATCGAACTTTGATTTGAAATGAAGTTAGCCTAAAAGGGTTAGATGAGCAATGTTGTATGTAATGCCCTATGAGATTTGGATCATACAGAACTTAATCATATACAATGGGTAGGAGGGAACAAGATAGAACCAAAGTAACCAAGAACAAAGATAGAACACAGGTGGACTAGCAAGGGTGATTGAACATCCACCTTAGTTAGCGCACACTTCGGTAATCTTCTTAGTCCATCTAAGTTACAGAATTTAATCACTTGCTCAGTTGAATCAAGAAGACCTAAAGACCCACTTCAGGTTGCCACACTCAAGACTAGGATTATGGGAGAGAATAGACAGAGCTTTCATAACTCAAGCTTTTGCATTCATTCAAGTTGTACCTTTACCACCTAAGGCCTCCCTTATACAATGCGAGCCTTCCACAAGCTGACAGAAATGGGAACAAGGGGCCTTACACGTCCAAAAAGCAAGGGGAGACCAAAAAGTGAAGACTAAAGCTAAAAAGTGCTTTATGCTTTTGTCAGCAACTTTTCAGTTTACAATTGTCAACTTCAAACAGCTATATCCCCTAGGTTTCTTACTCAATTTGAGTGGAACTAACCTTGCTGGAAAGCTCAGAAAGTCCGCTTTCACATGGCGCAAGTTGGAAGAACTTTATAGCAACGGGTTGGGAGATATGGGGCAAAGGGTGTAGCATATGCAGGCTGAGACAGTTTCTGCAGCATCTGGAAAATTGATGCATTTGACCTATTACCCAATGACTTAATCCAGAACTATTTATATGTCCTTAAACCTGACATGTTAAGGGTTCCAAAAAGTAAATTTTTAGCTTCTTATATCGATTTTAAGCTTCAATAATCAAGCTCACAAACCGGGTTGCTGTGCTGGAATCTGGGCAGATTGTATTGCCGAACTTTGAGAGCTGATTTGGATGGGCAAATGTAGTCCAAACGACTTGAAATTTTCTTTATTGGAAAGCTAACTTTGTAATCGTAAACCCTAAAGCAATAAAATGGGTTTAAACCACCTTGAGGTCGGATAATTGGGGTCACCAAGTTGCTGCAGTTGCTGACTGGAATTGCATCTTTTAAAAATGGCATTTTGAAGTTCAAGCCAAACTCCATAACGTGCCTTTTACCATGGAATTCAAACAATGGAGATGAAAAGAGATCTTGCCGAACTTGTATTTGAAATGAAGTTACCCCAAAAGGATTCGATGAGCAAGGTTGTGTGTAACGGCCTAAGAGATGTGCATCATACAGAAATTAATCATATACAATGGGTAGAAGGGAATAAGATAGACCTAAGGTAACCAAGAGCCAAGATAGAACACAAGTGGACTAGCAAGGGTGATTGAATATCCACCTCGGTTTGCACACACTTGGGAAATCTTCTTAGTCCAACTAAGTTACAGAACTTAATCACCCTCTCGGTTGAATAAAGAAGATCTAGAGACCTACTTGAGGCAGCCACAGTAAAGACACAACACTAGGTTTTTGGGAGAGAATAGAGAGAGTTTTCACAACTCAAGCTTTTGCATTCATTCACGTTGTTCCTTTACAACCTAAGGCCTCCCTTATATAATAGGAGCGTTGAACAAGATGAAAGAAAGGGGAACAGGGGGCCCTACACGTCAAAAAAGCAAGGGGATACAAAAAAGCAAAGATAAAAGCTGAAAAATGCTTTATGTTTTTGTCAGCAACTTTTCAGTTTACAATTGTCAACTTCAAACAGCTATATCTCCTAGGTTTCTTACTCAATCTGAGTGAGACAAACCTTGTTGGAAAGCTCAGGAAGTTCGATTTCAGATGGATCAATTTGGAATCAGTTTAGCGCAACCGGTTGTCAGATATGGGGGAAAAGGTGCAGCATACGCAGGCTGCGACAGTTTCTACAACATCTGGAAAATGGCTCCTTTTGACTTATTACCCAATGACATAATCTAAAACTCTTTATATGTCCTTAAATCTGACATATTAAGGGTTCCAAAAAGTATTTTTTAGCTTCCTACATCCTTTTTAACCTTTAATATTAAAGCTCAGAAAACCGGGTTGCTGCGTTGGAATTTGGGCAAATTGTATAGCTGAACTTTGGGAGCCGAGTTGGATGGGCAAATGCAGCCCAAATCACCTGAGATTAGCTTTATTGGAAAGGCAATTTTTTGAACCTAAATCTTAAAGGAATAAAACCGATTTCAACCACCTTGAACCTAGACGATTAGGGTCACAAAGTTGCTGCACTTGGTGTCAGGAATTGTATCTTTTAAAAATGGCATTTTGAAGTTCAAGTAAAACTCCATAAAGTGCCGTTAACCATTGAATTAAAACAATTGAGATGAAAAATATCTTTCCGACCTTGGATTTGAAATGAGGTTAGCCCAAAAGGATTGGATGAGCAAGGGTGTTTGTAATGCCCTGGGAGATATGCATCATACAGAGCTTAATCACATACAATCGGCAGAAGGGAATAAGATAGAATCGAAGTAACCAAGAACCAAGATAGAACACAAGTGGACCAGCAAGGGTGGTTGAATATCCAGCTTGGTTTGCACACACTTGGGCAATCTTCTTAGTCCAACTAAGTTACAGAACTTAATCACCTTCTTCGTTGAATCACGAAGACCTACAGAGCCACTTGAGGTTGCCATAGTCAAGATACAACACTAGGATTTTAGGAGAGAATAAAGAGAGTTTTCACAACGCAAGGTTTTGCAATCATTCAAGGTGTTCCTTTACAACCTAAGGTATATAATAGCAGCGTTGAACAAGCTGAAAGAAAGGGCAACAAGGGGACTTATACGTCCAAAAAGCAAGGGGAGACCAAAAACCAAAGACAAAACCTAAAAGTGCTTTATGCTTTTATTGGCAAGTTTTCAGTTTACAATTGTCAACTTCAAATAGCTATATCTGCTAGGTTTCTTACTCAATCTGAGTGAAACAGACCTTGCTAGAAAGCTCTGGAAGTACTCTTCCACATGGCTCAATTTTAAAGCAATTTGGAGCAACTGGTTGTTAGATATGGGGCAAAAGGTGCAGCATACACTGGCTAAGATAGTTTCTACTCCATTTCGAAAATGGCTCGTTTTGAGTTATTATGCAATGACTTAATTAGCAACTCTTTATATGTCCTTAAAGCTGACATATTAAGGGTTCCAAACAGTATATTTTCAGCTTCTTATTTCAATTTTAAGCGAGAATAATCAAGCTCACACAACTGTGTTGCTAGGCTGGAATCTGGGCAGATTCTATAGCTGAACTGTGAGAGTCGAGTTGGATGGGAAATGAAGTCCAAATAACTTCTAATTTCCTTTACTGGAAAGTCAACTTTCTGGACTAGAATCCCAAAGCAACAAAACGGATTTCAGCCTCCTTGAAGCTAGATGATTAGGGTCACCAACTTGATGCACTTGTTGTGTTGAACTGTATCTTTTAAAAATGGGATTTCGAAGTTCAGGTAAAAGTCCATAAAGTGCCTTTTACCATGCAATTCAGACAATGGGCATGAAAAAATATTCTACCGAACTTGGATTTGAAATGAAGTAAGCTCAAAAGTATTCGATGAGCAAGGTTGTATGTAATGCCCTATGAGATTCGCATCATATAGAACTTCATCATCTACAATGGGTAGGAGGGAACATGATAGAACCAAAGTAACCAATAACCAAGATAGAACACAAGTGGACCAGCAAGGGTGATTGAACATCCACCTTGATTTGAACACACTTAGGTAATCTTCTTAGTTCATCTATGTTACAGAACTTAATCACCTGCTCAGTTGAATCAAGAAGACCTGGAGACCCCGTAGAGGTTGCCACACTCAAGATATGACACTAGGATTTAGGGAGAGAATAGACAGAGTTTTCGTAACTCAAGCTTTTGCATTCATTCAAGTTGTTCCTTTACAACCTAAGGCCTCCCTTATATAGTGGGAGCCTTGAACAAGGTGATACAAAGGGGAACAAGGGGCCTTACACGTCCAACAAGCAAGGGGAGACCAAGAAGTAAAGATAAAAGCTAAAAAGTGCTTTATGCTTTTGTCATCAACTTTTTAGTTTACAATTGTCAACTCGAAATAGCTATATCCCCCAGGTTTTTTACTCAATCTGAGTGAAACAGGCCTTGCTAGAAAGCTCAGCAAGTTCTCTTTCACATGGCGCAAGGTGGAAGAAATTTGGAGCAACTGGTTGGGAGACATGGGGCAAAAGGTGTAGCATACGGGGCTAAGATAGTTTCTACTACATCTGAAAAATGGCTCCATTTGACTTATTACCCAATGACCATCCTGAACTCTTTATACATCCTTAAACCTGACATATTAAGGGTTCAAAAAATTATATTTTCAGCTTCTTATATCCATTTTAAGCTTGAATAATTAAGCTCACAAATCGGGTTGTTATGCTGGAATGTGGACAGATTGTGTTGCTGAACTTTAAGAGATGAGTTGGATGGGCAAATGCAGTCCAAACGACTTGAAATTTGCTTTGTTCGAATGCTAGCTTTCCAAACGTAAATCCTAAAGCAATAAAACGGATTTAAACCACCTTGAAGCTAGATGATTAGGGTCACCAAGTTGCTGCACTTGATGCCCGTAACTGTATCATTTCAAAATTGCATTTTGAAGTTCAAGTAAAACTCTATAAAGTGCCTTTTACCATTGAATTCAAACAATGGAGATGAAAAAAGATGTTGTCGAACTTGGATTTGAAATGAAGTTACCCCAAAAGGATTGGATGAGCAAGGTTGTATGTAACGCCCTAGGAGATATGCATCATATAGAAATTAATCATATACAATCTGTAGAAGGGTGATTGAATATCCACATTGGTTTACACACACATGGGCAATCTTCTTAGTCCAACTAACTTATAGAACTTAATCACCTTCTTGGTTGAATCAAGAAGACCTAGAGACCCACTTGAGGTAGCCACAGTCAAGATACAACACTAGGATTTTTGGAGAGAGTGGTGAGATTTTTCACAACTCAAGCTTTTGCATTCAGTCATGCTGTTCCTTTACAACCTAAGGCCTCCCTTATATAATGGGAGCATTGAACAAGATGAAACAAAGGGGAACAAGGGACCTTACATGTCTAAAAAGCAAGGGGAGACCAAAAAGCGAAGACAAAAGCTGAACAATGCTTTATGCTTTTGTTAGCAACTTTTCAGTTTACAGTTGTCAACTTTAAACAGCTATATCTCCTAGGTTTCTTGCTCAATCTGTGTAAAACAGACCTTGCTGGAAAGCTCAGGAAGTCTGCCTTCACATGGATCAATTTGGAAGCAATTTGGTGCAACCAGTTGTTAGATATGGGGCAAAAGGTTCAACATACGCAGGATGTGACAGTTACTACTGCATCTGGAAAATGACTCCTTTTGACTTATTACCCAATGACTTAATCTAGAACATTTTATATGTCCTCAAAGCTCACATATTAAGGGTTCCAAACAGTATATTTTTAGCTTTTTATATCCATTTTAAGCTTGAATAATCAAGCTCACAAAATCGGGTTGCTGTGAGGGAATCTGGGCAGATTGTATATCTGAACTTTGAGAGCAGAGTTGGATGGGGAAATGAACTCCAGATAAATTCAAATTTGCTTTACTGCAAAGCCAACTTTCTGAACCTAAATCCTAAAGCAACAAAACGGATTTCGACCACCTTGAAGCTAGATGATTACGGTCACGAAGTTGCTACACTTGTTGTCTAGAACTGTATCGTTTAAAAATGGCATTTTGAAGTTAATGTAAAACTCTATAAAGTGCCTTTTACCATGGAATTCAAGCAATAGGGATGAAAAAAGATCTTACTGAACTTGGATTTGAAATGAAGTTACCCCAAAAGTGTTGGATGAGCAATGTTGTATGTAATGCCCTAGGAGATTTGCATCATACAGAACTTAATCATATACAATGTGTAGGATGGAACAAGGTAGAACCAAGGTAACCAAGAACCAAGATAGAACACAAGTGGACTAGCAAGGGTGATTGAACATTCGCCTTAGTTTACAAACACTTAGACAATCTTTTTAGTCCATCAAAGTTATAGAACTTAGTCACCTGCTCTGTTGAATCAAGAAGACCTTGAGACCCACCTGAGGTTGCCACACTCAAGATACAACACTAAGATTTAGGGAGTGAATGGAATGAGTTTTCACAACTCAAGCTTTTGCATTCATTCAAGTTGTTTCTTTACAACCTAAGGCCTCCCTCATATAATGGGAGCGTTGAACAAGCTGAAAGAAAGGGGAACAAGGGGCTTACATGTCCAAAAAGAAAGGGGAGACCAAAAAGTAAAGACAAAAGCTAAAAAGTGCTTTGCGCTTTTGTCAGCAACTTTTCATTTTACAATTGTCAACTTCAAACAGCTATATCCCATGGGTTTCGTACTCAATCTTAGTGAAACAGACCTTGCTAGAAAGCTTAAGATGTCCGCTTTCACATGGTGCAAGTTGGAAGAAATTTGGAGAAACTGGTTGGGAGATAGGGGGCAAAAGGTGTAGCATATGGAGGCTGAGATAGTTTCTGCAGCATCTGAACAATGCCTCCACTTGACTTATTACCCAATGACTTAATCCAGAACTCTTTATACGTCCTTAAATTTGACATATTAAGGGTTCAAGAAAGTATATTTTCAGCTCCTTATATCCATTTTAAGCTTGAATAATGAAGCCCGCAAACCGGGTTGCCGTGCTGGAATCTGGGCAGATTGTATTGCTGAACTTTAAGAGCTGAGTTGGACGGGCAGACGCAGTCCAAACGACTTGAAATTTTCTTTATTGGAAAGCTAACTTTTTAAACGTAAATCCTAAAGTATTAAAATGGATGTAAACCACCCCAAAGCCAGATGATTAGGGTCACCAAGTTGTTGCACTTATTGTTCCAAACTGTATCTTTCAAAGATGGTATTTTGAAGTTCATGTAAAACTCCATAAACTGCCTTTTACAATGGAATTCAAAGAATGGAGATGAAAAAAGATAATGCCGAGCTTGGATTTGAAATGAAGTTACCCCAAAAGGATTAGATGAGCAAGGTTGTATGTAACGCCCTAGGAGATATGCATCATACAGAAATTATTAATATATAATGGGTAGGAGTGAATCAGATAGAACCAAGGTAACCAAGCACCAAGATAGAACACAAGTTGACTAGCAAGGGTGATTGAATATCCACCTTGGTTTGCGCACACTTGGGCAATCTTCTTAGTCCAACTACGTTATAGAACTTAATCACCTTCTTAGTTGAATCAAGAAGACCTAGAGACCCACTTGAGGTTGCCACAGTCAAGATACAACATTAGGATTTTGGGAGAGAATAGAGAGAGTTTTCACAACTCAAGGCTTTGCATTCTTTCAAGCTGTTCCTTTACAACCTAAGGCCTCCCTTATATAATGGGAGTGTTGAACAAGCTGAAGGAAAGGGGAACAAGGGGCCTTACACGTGCAAAAGCCAAGGGGAGACCAAAAGGAAAAGAAAAAAGCTAAAAAGTGCTTTATGCTTTTGTTAGCAACTTTTCGGTTTACAATTATCAACTTCAAACAGCTATATTTCCCAGGTTTCTCACTCAATCTGACTGAAACAGACGTTGCTGGAAAGCTCACGAGGTCTGCTTTCACATGGCTCAATTTAGGAGCAATTTGGAGCAACTAGTTGTTAGAAATGGGGGAAAAGGTGCAGCATACACAGGTTGAGATAGTTTCTACAGCGTCTAGAAAATTGCTCCTTTTGACTTATTACCCAATGACTTAATCTAGAACTCTTTATATATCCTTAAGGCTGACATATTAAGGGTTCCAAATATATATTTTGGATTCTTATATCCATTTTAAGCTTGAATAATCAAGCTCACAAAATCGGGTTGCTGCGCTGGAATCTAGGCAGATTGTATAGTTGAACTTTGAGAGCCGAGTTGGATGGGCAAATGAAGTCCAAATAACTACAAATTTGCTTTACTGCAAAGCCAACTTTTTAAACCCAAATCCTAAAGCAACAAAATGGATTTCAACCACCTTGACGCTATATGATTAGGGTCACCATGTTGCGGCACTTGCCGTCTAGAACTGTATCTTTTAAAAATGGCATTTTGAAGTTCAAGTAAAACTCCATAAAGTGCTTTTTACCATGTAATTAAAACAATAGGGATGAAAAAAGATCTTACCGAACTTGGATTTGAATTTAAGTTATCCCAACAGTGTTGGATGAGCAAGGTTGTATGTAATGCCCTGGAGATTTGCATCATAGAGAACATAATCATATACAATGGGTAGGAGGGAACAAGATAGAACAAAAGTAACCAAGAACCGTGATAGAACATAAGTGGACTAGCAAGGATGATTGAACATCCAACTTGGTTTCTCCACACTTTGGCAATCTTCTTGGTCCATCTAAGTTACAAAACTCAGTCACCTGCTCAGTTGAATTAAGAAGACCTAGAGACCCACCTGAGGTTGCCATACTCAAGATACAACATTAGGATTTAGGGAGAGAATAGAAAGAGTTTTCATAACTCAAGCTTTTACATTCATTCAAGTTCTTCGTTATATAATTGGAGCCCTGAAAAAGCTGAAAGAAAGGGGAACAAGGGGAGACCAAAAAGTAAAGGCAAAAGCTAAAAACTGCATAACGCTTTTGTCACCAACTTTTCAGTTTACAATTGTCAACTTCAAATAGCTATATCCTCTAGGTTTCTTACTCAATCTGAGTGAAACAGACCTTGCTGGAAAGCTCAAGAAGTCCACTTCCACATGGCATAAGTTGGAAGAAATTTGGAGCAACTGGTTGAGAGATATGGAGAAAAACGTGCAGCATATGCAGGCTGAGATAGTTTCTGCAGCATCTGAATAATCGCTCCATTCGACTTATTAACCAATAACTTAATCCAGAACTCTTTATACGTCCTTAAAGCTGACATATTAAGGGTTCAAAAAACTATATTTTCAGCTTCTTATATCGATTTTAAGCTTGAATAATCATGCTGACAAACTGGGTTGCTGTGTTGGAATCTGGGCAGATTGTATTCCGAACTTTAAGAGCTGAGTTGGATGGGTGAATGCAGTCCAAACGACTTGAAATTTGCTTTATTGGAAAGCTAACTTTCTAAACATAAATACTAAAGCAGTAAAACGAATTTAAACCACCTTGAAACCAGATGATTAAGGTCACGAAGTTGCTGTAATTGTTGTCCGGAACTGTATCTTTTAAAAATGGCATTTTGAAGTTCGAGTGAAACTCCATGAAGTGCCTTTTATGGAATTCAAACAATGGGGATAAAAAAAGATCTTACCGAGCTCGGATTTGAAATGAAGTTACCCCCAAAAGGATTGGATAAGCAAGGTTGTTTGTAATAATCTAGGAGATATGCGTGATACAGAACTTAATCATATACAACGGGCAAAAGGGAATAAGATAGAACAAAAGTAAAAAAGAACTAGGATGGAACACAAGTGGGCTAGCAAGGGTGATTGAATATCCACCTTGGTCTACACACACTTCGGTAATCTTGTTAGTCCAACTAAGTTACAGAACATTATCACCATCTTAGTTGAATCAAGAAGACGTAGAGATCCACTTGATGGTTCCACAGCCAAGATACAACATGAGGATTTTGGGAGAGAATAGAGAGAGTTTTCACAACTGAAGCTTTTGCATTCATTCAAACTGTTCCTTTACAACCTAAGGCCTCCCTTATATAATAGGAGCCTTTAACAAGCTGAAAGAAAGGGGAACAAGGGGCCTTACACATGTAAAAAGCAAGGGGAGGAAAAAAGCAAAGACCGAAGCTAAAAAGTCCTTTATGCTTTTGTTAGCAACTTTTCAATTTACAATTGTCAACATCAGACAGTTACGTCTCCTAGGTTTCTTACTCAATCTGACTGAAACAGACGTTGCTGGAAAGCTCAGGAAGTCCGCTTTTACATGGCTCAATTTGGAAGCAATTTGGAGCAACCGGTTGTTATATATAGGGCAAAATGTGTGGCATACGGAGGCTGAGACACTTTCTATAGCATCTGGAAAATGGCTTATTTCGACTTATTACCCAATGACTTAATCTAGAACTCTTTATATGTCCTTAAAACTGACATATTAAGGGATCCGAAAAGTATATTACCAACATCTTATATCCATTTTAAGCTTGAATAATCAAGCTCACAAAACCGGGTTGCTGCACTAGAATCTGGGCAGAATGTATAGATGAACTTTGAGTGCCGAGTTGGATGGGCAAATGCCCTAGGGGATTTGCATCATACAAAACTTAATCATATACAATGGGTAGGAGGGAACAAGACAGAACCAAAGTAACCAAGAACCACGATAGAACACAAGTGGACCAGGAAGGGTGATTGAACATCCACCTTGGTTTGCAAACACTTGGGCAATCTTCTTAGTCCATCCAAATTACAGAACTTAATCACCAGCTCAGTTGAATCAAGAAGACCTTGAGACCCACTTGAAGTTGCCACGCTCATGATACAACACTAGGGTTTTGGGAGAGAATAGAGAGAGATTTCATAACTCAAGGTTTTGTATTCATTCAAGTTATTCGTTTACAACCTAAGGCCTCCATTGTATAAATGGACCCTTCAACAAGCTGAAAGAAAGGGGAACAAGGGGCCTTACACATCCAAAAAGCAAGGGGACACCTAAAAGTAAAGAGAAATGCTGAAAAGTGTTTAATGCTTTTGCCAGCAACTTTTTAGTTTACAATTGTCAATTTCAAACAGCTATACCGCTAGGTTTCTTACTCAATCTGAGTGAAACAGACCTTACTGGAAAGCTCAGGAAGTCCACTTCCACATGGCGCAAGTTGGAAGAAATTTGGAGCAACTGATTGGGCGATGTTATTTTCTAGCCTATGCAGGCTGAGTTATTTTCTGCATCATCTGAATTATAGCTCCATTTGAGTTATTACCCAGCGACTTAATCCAGAACTCTTTATGCGTCCTTAAAGTTGACATATTAAGGGTTCAAAAAAATATATTTTAAGCTTGAATAATCAAAATCACAAACCGGGTTGCTGCGCTAGAATCCGTGTAGATTATATTGCTGGACTTTGAGAGCTGAGTTGGATGGGAAAACGCAGTCCAAACGACTTGAAATTTGCTTTATTAGAAAGCTAACTCGCTAAACATAAATCCTACAGCAACAAAACAGATTTAAACGATCTTGAGGCTAGATGATTAGGGTCACCAAGTAGCTGTAGTTGCTATCTTGTTAGATCTTAGAGTATACTTCCACAAGAGGGGGGGGTGAATTGTGGTGTCTGATTTTCGCGTTATAAGTAATAAACACCCTGACTGAGGTTGTTCTCAGATGACGAACACCCTGTTGACTTGTTTGCAGGGGGTGTTTTCAGATATTGCAAATACGAAAATCACCAAGATAAATGCGGAATTAAAGCACACAAAATTATTACGTGGAAAACACCTCTAGCCCAACTGAGGTGTGAAAAACCACGA
>JACYFF010031958.1:51806967-51863449 GCA_017589665.1 Selenicereus undatus
CTTTATCTCCTTATAGCCGTGGGTAAGCTTTAAGTAAGGCAACCAGAAATCTTTAGTAATTTAAAAACTTTATCACAACCGAAGATATGGGCAGAGAAAATCTTCGAATTTTGGCAAATCTCCCAAAATCTATTTTCCTAAATCTCCCATAATATATTCAAGAAAAATATTTTCCAGAAGAATAACATTTGAAAATATTCTGGAGATTTTGGTCAACCGAAATAATTTTTTCAAAGATAATCGGGTATGGCCACTTCAGGTCAGAAACACCCTAGGCACCCTGTTTGCAGGGTTGTTCGCAGTCTGGTGTTCCGAAACACTTAGCGCAAATACCGATTCAAGAGATGTTTAAAAACCTTTTTCAATATTGGCATATTAACAAGAGTCTAAATAAATAAAGCCTATATACCCAAGACTTCTTGTTTGAATCTTGTCCAAGATCCGTAGAGCTGTTGTGAACATCAAGGCTACCTTGTTTGCTGGGGTTGTTCTTTGCATCGCTAGAGAAGCTGCTGGGAACATCAAGGCTACCTTGTTTGTTGGAGTTGTTCTTTGCATTGCTAGAAGAGCTGCTGTGAATAGGCCTTACAACCAACTGTGAGATGGCGTTCTTGACTTAATGTAGAATCAACCATTTAAAACCTGTTTTAAGAACTTGTTCTCACATGTAGCAAACCAGTTAATACAGTAAAGATTACAAACACCAGTTAGGCCTGTTTGCAGATCATGTTTGGAGCAACACTACTTGGACACATTTTTACACTTGGATTTGTTATCATCAAAACTTGAATATAATAACTCAACATATCTGAAACTGTATCTTTGAATAATGTCGTTTTGAAGTTCAAGTAAAACTCCATAAAGTGCCTTTTACCATGAAATTCAAACAATGGAGATGAAAAAAGATCTTGTCAACTTGGATTTGAAATGAAGTTACCGCAAAAGGATTGGATGAGCAAGGTTGTATGTAACGCCCTAGGAGATATGCATCATATAGAAATTAATCATATACAATGGGTAGAAGGGAATAAGATAGAACCAAAGTAACCAAGAACCAAGATAGAACACAAGTGGACTAGCAAGGGTGATTGAATATCCACCTTGGTTTGCACACACTTAAGCATTCTTTGTAGTCCAACTAAGTTATAGAACTTAATCACCTCCTTAGTTGAATCAAGAAGACCTAGAGACCCACTTGACGTTGCCATAGTCAAGATACAACACTAGGATTTTGCGAGATAATAGAGAAGGTTTTCACACCTCAAGCTTTTGCATTTATTCAAGTTGTTCCTTTACAAAGTAAGGCGTCCCTTATATAATGGAAGCTTTGAACAAGCTGAAAGAAAGGGGAACAAGGGGCCTTACATGTCCAAAAAGTAAGCGGAGACCAAAAGGTAAAGACAAAACCTGAAAAGTGCTTTATGGTTTTGTTGGCTACTTTTCAGTTTATAATCGCCATCTTCAAATAGCTGTATCTCCTAGGTTTCTCACTCAATCTGAGTGAAACAGAACTTGCTGGAAAGCTCAGGAAGCCCACTTTCACATGGCTCAATTTGGAAGCAAGTTGGAGAAATCGGTTGTTAGATATGGGGGAAAAGTTCTAGCATACGCAGGCTGAGATAGTTTCTACAGCATCTGGAAAATGGCTCCTTTTTACTTATTACCCAGGGGCTTAATTTCAAACTTTTTATATGTCCTTAAATCTGACATATGAAGGGTTCGAAACAGTATATTTTAGCTTCTTATATGCATTTTAAGCTTGAATAATGAAGCTCACAAAACCGAGTTGTTGGCTGAAATCTCGGCAGATTGTATAGCTGAACTTTGAGAGCCGAGTTGGATGGGCAAATGAAGTTCAAATAACTTTAAATTTACTTTAGTCGAAAGCCAACTTTTTGAGCCTAAATGCTAAAAGAACAAATAACTTTAAATTTGCTTTAGTGGAAAGCCAACTTTTTGAGCCTAAATGCCAAACGAACAAAACGGATTTCAACCACCCAGAAGCTAGATGATTAAGGTCACCAAGTTGCTGCACTTACTGTCTAGAACTATATCTTTTAAAAATGGCATTTTGAAGTTCAACTAAAACTCCAGAAAGTGCCTTTTATAATGGAATTCAAACAATGGGGATGAAAAAAGATCTTACCGAACTTAGATTTGAAATGAAGTTACCCCAAAAGTGTTGGATGAGCAAGGTTGTATCTAATGCCTTAGGAGATTTGCATCATACAGAACTGAATCATACACAATGGGTAGGAGGGAACAAGATAGAACCAAAGTAACCAAGAGCCAAGATAGAACACAAGTGGCCTAGCAAGGGTGATTGAATATCCATGTAGCTTTGCACACACTTGGGCAATCTTGTTAGTCCAACTAAGTTGCAGAACTTAATCACCTTCGTAGTTGAATCAAGAAGACCTAGAGACCCACTTGAGGTTGCCATAGTTAAGATACAATAATAGGATTTGGGGAGAGAATAAAGAGAGTTTTCAAACCTCAGGCTTTTGCATTCATTCAAGCTATTCCCTTACAATCTAAGGCCTCTCTTGTATAATTGGATCTTTGAACAAGCTTAAAGAAAGGGGAACAACGGGCCTTACACGTCCAAAACCCAAGGGGAGACGAAAAGGCAAAGACAAACGCTGAAAAGTGCTTTACGCTTTTGTTAGCAACTTTTCAGTCTACAAATGTCAACTTCAGACAGCTATATCTCCTAGGTTTCTTACTCAATCTGAGTGAAACAGACCTTGCTGGAAAGCTCAGGAAGTTCGATTTCACATTGCTCAATTTGCAAGCAATTTGAAGCAACTGGTTGTTAGACATGGGGCAAAAGGTGCAGCATACGCAGGCTAAGACAATTTCTACTGCATCTGGAAAATGGCTCCTTTTGACTTACTACACAATGACTTAATCTAGAACTCTTTGTATGTCCTTAAATCTGACATATTAAGGGTTCCAAAAAGTATATTTTTAGCTTCTTATATCCGTTTCAAGCTTGAATAATCATGCTCACAAAACCGGGTTGCTGCGCTGGAATCTGGGGAGATTGTATAGCTTAACTCTGAGAGCCAACTTGGATGGCAAATGTAGTCTAAGCAACTTCAAAATCGCTTTATTGGAAAGCCAACTTTCTGAACCTAGATGGTGAAGCAAGAAAACGGATTTCAACCACCTTGAAGCTAGATGATTAGGGCCACCAAGTTGTGCACTTGATATCCGGAACTGTATCTTATAAAAATGGCATTTTGAAGTTCAATTAACACTCCATAAAGTGCCTTTTACCATGGAATTCAAACAATGGGGATGAAAAAAGATCTTACTGAACTTGGATTTGAAGTGAAGTTACCCTAAAAGTGTTGGATGAGCAAGATTGTATGCAAAGCCCAAAGCGATTTGCATCCTATAGAACTTAATCATATACAATGGGTAGGAGGGAACAAGATAGAACCAAAGTAACCAAGAACCAAGATATAACACAAGTGGACTAGCAAGGGTGATTGAACATCGACCTTGGTTTGCACACACTTGGGTAATATTCTTAGTCCATCTAACTTACATAACTTAGTCACTTGCTTAGTTAAATCACGAAGACCTAGACACCCATTTGAGGTTGCCGCACTCAAGATCCAACACAAGGATATAGGGAGAGAATAGACAGAGTTTTCATAACTCAAGCTTTTGCATTCATTCAAGTTGTTCCTTTACAACCTAAGGCCCTCTTATATAATGGCAGCCTTGAACAAGCTGAAAGAAAGGGGAACAAAGGGCCTTACACGTCCAAAATGCAAGGGGAGACTAAAAAGTAAAGACGAAAGCTAAAAAGTGCTTTATGCTTTTGTCTGCAACTTCTCAGTTTACAATTGTCAAAATCAAATAGCTATATCCCCTAGGTTTCTCACTCAATCTGAGTGAAACAAACCTTGCTAGAAAGCTCAGGAAGTCTGATTTCACATGGCACAAGTCGGAAGAAATTTGGAGCAACTAGTTGGGAGATGTGGGGCAAAAGGTGTAGCCTATGCAGGCTGAGATAGTTTCTGCGGGATTTGAATTATGGCTCCATTTGACTTATTACCCAATGACTTAATCCAGAACTCTTTATACGTCCTTAAAGCTGACATATTAAGGGTTCAAAAAATTATATTTTCAGCTTCTTATATCCATTTTAAGCTTGAATAATCAAGCTCACAAATCGGGTTGCTGTGCTAGAATCTGGGCAGATTGTATTGCTGAGCATTGAGAGCTTAGTTGGATGGGCAAATGGAATCCAAACAACTATAAATTTTCTTTATTCGAAGGCTAACTTTCTAAATGTAAATCCTAAAGCAATAAAACAGATTAAACCACCTTGAGGCCAGATGATTAGGGTCACCAAGTTGCTGCAGTTGCCGTCCGGAACTATATCTTTTAAAAATGGCACTTTGAAGTTCAAGTAAAGCTTTGTAAAGTGCCTTTCACCATGGAATTCAAACAATGGAGATGAAAAAAGATCTTGCCGAACTTGGATTTGAAATGAAGTTACCCGAAAAGGATTGGATGAGCAAGGTTGCATGTAATGCCGTAGGAGATATGCATCATATAGAAATGAATCATATACAATGGGTAGAAGAGAATAAGATAGAACCTAGTAACCGAGAACCAAGATAGAACACAAGTGTACTAGCAAGGGTGATTGAATATCCAACTTGGTTTTCACACACTTAGGCAATCTTCTTTGTCCAACTAAGTTACAGAACTTAATCACATTATTAGTTGAATCAAGAGGACCTGGAGACCCACTTGACGTTTCCACAGTCAAGATACAACACTAGGATTTTGGGAGAGAATAAAGAGGGTTTTCACAACTCATGTTGTTGCATACTTTCAAGTTATTCCTTTACAACCTAAGGCCTCCCTTATATAATGGGAGCGTTGAACAAGCTAAAACAAAGGGGAACAAGGGGCCTTCTAAAAGAAAGGGGAACAAGGGGCCTTACACGTCCAAAAAGCAAGGGGAGAGCAAAAGGCAATGACAAAAGCTGAAAAGTGCTTTATGCTTTTGTTAGCAATTTGTCAGTTTATAATTGTCAACTTCAAAAAGCTATATTTCCTATGTTTCTTACTCAATCTGAGTGAAACAGACCTTGTTGGAAAGCTCAGGAAGTCCGCTTGCACATGGCTCAATTTGGAAGCAATTTGGAGCAAACAACTGTCATATATAGGGGAAAAAGTGCAGCATACGTAGGCTGAGAAAGTTTCTACAACATCTGGAAAATGGGTCCTTTTGACTTATTGCCCAATGACTTAATCTAGAACTCCTTATATGTCCTTAACGATGACACATTAAGGGTTCCAAATAGTATATTTTTATATTCTTATATCCATTTTAAGCTTGAATAATCAAGCTCATAAAATCGGGTTGCTGCGCTGGAATCTAGGCAGATTGTATAGTTGGACTTTGAGGGTCGAGTTGGATATTCAAATGAAGTCAAAATAACTTCAAATTCGCTTTATTACAAAGCCAATTTTCTGAATCTAAATCCTAAAGCAACAAAACGGATTTCAACCACCTTGAAGCTAGATGATTACGGTCACGAAGTTGCTACAGTTGTTGTCTGGAACTGTATCTTTTAAAATTGGCATTTTGAAGTTCAAGTAAGACTCCATAAAGTTCCTTTTACCATGGAATTCAATCAATGGGGATGAAAAAAGATCTTACCAAACTTGGATTTGAAGCGAAGTTGCCCTAAAAGTGTTGGATGAGTAAGATTGTATGTAATACCCTAGGAGATATGCATCATCTAGAACTTAATCATATACAATGGGTAGAAGGGAACAAGATAGAACTGAAGTAACCAAGAACCAAAATAGAACACAAGTGGATTAGCAAGGGTGATTGAACATCCACCTTGGTTTGCACACACTTGGGTAATATTCTTAGTCCATGTAACGTACATAACTTAGTCACTTGCTTAGTTGAATCAAGAAGACCTAGACACCCATTTGAGGTTGCCGCACTCAAGATACAACACAAGGATTTAGGGAGAGAATAGACAGAGTTTTCATAACTCAAGCTTTCGCATTCATTCAAGTTGTTCCTTTACAACCTAAGGCCCTCTTATATAATGGCAGCCTTGAACAAGCTGAAAGAAAGGGGAACAAAGGGCCTTACACGTCCAAAATGCAGGGGGAGACTAAAAAGTAAAGACAAAAGCTAAAAAGTGCTTTATGCTTTTGTCTGCAACTTCTCAGTTTACAATTGTCAAAATCAAATAGCTATATCCCCTAGGTTTCTCACTCAATCTGAGTGAAACAAACCTTGCTAGAAAGCTCAGGAAGTCTGATTTCACGTAGCGCAAGTTGGAAGAAATTTAGAGCAACTAGTTGGGAGATGTGGGGCAAAAGGTGTAGCCTCTGCAGGCTGCGATAGTTTCTGTAGCAACTGAATTATGGCTCCATTTGAGTTATTACCTAATGAGTTAATGTAGAACTCTTTATACGTCCTTAAAGCTGACATATTAAGGGTTCATAAAAGAATATTTTAAGCTTCTTATATCCATTTTAAGCTTGAATAATCAAGCTCACAAACCGGGTTGCTATGCTATAATCTTGGAAGACTGTATTGCTGAACTTTGAGAGGTTAGTTGGATGGGAAAATACGGTCCAAACGACTATAAATTTGCTTTATTCGAAAGCTAACTTTCTAAATGTAAATCCTAAAGCAATTAAATGGATTGAAACCATCTTGAGGCCGGATAATTAGCGTCACCAAGTTGCTGCAGTTGCCGTCCGGAACTATATCTTTTAAAAATGGCAGTGTGAAGTTGAAGTAAAGCTTCAGAAAGTGCCTTTTACCATGGAATTCAAACAATGCAGATGAAAAAAGATCTTGGCGAACTTGGATTTGAAATGAAGTTACCCGAAAAGGATTGGATGAGCAAGGTTGCATGCAACGCCCTAGGAGATATGCATCATATAGAAATGAATCATATACAAGGGGTAGAAGGGAATAAGATAGAACCAAGCAACCAAGAACCAAGATAGAACACAAGTGGACTAGCAAGGTTGATTGAATATCCAGCTTGGTTTGCACACACTTGGGCAATCTTCTTTGTCCAACTAAGGTAGATAACTTAATCACATTCTTAGTTGAATCAAGAAGACCTAGAGACCCACATGACGTTTCCACAGTCAAGATACAACACTAGGATTTTGGGAGAGAATAGAGAGGGTTTTCACAACTCAAGCTTTTGCATTCTTTCAAGCTATTCCTTTACAACCTAAGGCCTCCCTTATATAATGGGAGCAATGAACAAGCTGAAAGAAAGGGGAACAAGGGGCCTCACACGTCCAAGAAGCAAGGGGAGACCAAAAGGCAAAGACAAAAGCTAAGAAGTGCTTTATGCCTTTGTTAGCCACTTTTTAGTTTACAATTGTCAACTTCAAACAGCTATAGTTCCTAGGGTTGCAAATAGTATATTTTTAGATTCTTATATCCATTTTAAGCTTGAATAATTAAGCTCACAAAATCAGGTTGCTGCGCTGGAATCTAGGCAGATTGTATAGTTGAACTCCGCATTGGATGGGCAAATGAAGTCCAAATAACTTCAAATTTGCTTAACTAGAAAGCCAACTTTTTGAACCCAAATCCTAAACCAACAAAATGAATTTCAACCACCTTGAAGCTAGATGATTAGGGTGACCAAGTTGCTGCACTTACCTTCTAGAACTATATCTTTTAAAAATGGCATTTTGAAGTTCAAGTAAAACTCCATAAAGTGCTTTTTACCATGGAATTCAAACAGTAGGGATGAAAAAAGATCTTACCGAACTTGGATTTGAAAAACAGTAGGAATAAAACTCCATAAAGTTACCCCAAAGGTGTTGGATGAGCAAGGTTGTATGTAATACCCTAGAAGATTTGCATCATACAAAACATAATCATATACAATGGGTAGGAGGGAACAAGATAGAACAAAAGTAACCAGAAACCATGATAGAACACAAGTGGACTAGCAAGGGTGACGGAACATCCAACTTGGTTTGCACACACTTGGTCAATCTTCTTAGTCCATGTAAGTTACAGAACTTAGTTACCTGCTCAGTTGAATCAAGAAGACCTAGAGACCCACCTGAGGTTGCCACACTCAAGATACTACACTAGGATTTAACGAGAGAATAGAAAGAGTTTTCATAACTCAAGCTTTTACATTCATTCAAGTTGTTCCTTTACAACCTAAGGCATTCGTTATATAATTGGAGCCTTGAACAAGCTGAAAGAAAAGGGGACAAGCGGCCTTACACATCCAAAAAGCAAGGGGAGACCAAAAAGTAACGGTAAAAGCTAAAAAGTGCTCAACGCTTTTGTCACCAACTTTTCATTTTATATTTGTCAACTTCAAACAGCTATATCCCCTAGGTTTCTTACTCAATCTGAGTTAAACAGACCTTACTGGAAAGCTAAGGAAGTCCGCTTGCACATGGCGTAAGTTGGAAGAAATTTGGAGCAACTGGTTGGGATATATGGGGAAAAAGGTGTAGCATAAGTAGGCTAAGACAGTTTCTGCAACATCTGAATAATCGCTCCATTTGACTTATTACCCAATGACTTAATCCAGAACTCTTTATACGTCCTTAAAGCTAACATGTTACGGATTCAAAAAACTATATTTTCAGCTTCTTATATCCATTTTAAGCTTTAATAATCAAGCTCACAAACTGGGTTGTTGTGCTGGAATCTGGGCGGATTGTATTGCTGAACTTCAAGAGCTGAGTTGGCCGGGCAAATGCAGTCCAAAAGACTCGGAATTTGCTGATTGGAAAGCTAACTTTCTAAACGTAAATCCTAAAGTAATGAAACGAATTTAAACCACCTTGAAGCCAGATGATTAGGGTCACCGAGTTGCTGTAATTACTGTCTGAAAGTGTATCTTTTAAAAAGGGCATTTTGAAGTTCATGTAAAACTCTATAAAGTGCGTTTTACTAGGGAATTCAAACAATGGGGCTGAAAAAAGATCTTACCGAGCTCGGATTTAAAATGAAGTTACCCCAAAAGGAATGGATGAGCAACGTTGTTTGTAATAACCTAGGAGATATGCGTCATACAAAACATAATCATATACAATGGGTAGAAGGGAATAAGATAGAACAAAGGTAACAAACAACTAGGATGGAACACAAGTGGACTAGCAAGGGTAATTGAATATCCACCTCGGTCTGCACACACTTCGGCAATCTTCTTAGTCCAAATAAGTTACAGAATATTATCACCTTCGTAGTTGACTGAACAAGACGTAGAGACCCACTTGAGGTTGCCACAGTCAAGATACAACGTTAGGATTTTGGGATAGAATAGAGAGAATTTTCACAACTCAAGCTTTTGCATTCATTCAAATTGTTTCTTTACAACTTAAGGCCTCCCTTATATAATGGGAGCCTTGAACAAGCTGAAAGAAAGCGGAACAAGGGGCCTTACACAGCTAAAAAGCAAGGGAAGGCAAAAACGTAAAGACAAAAGCTAAAAAGTGCTTTATGCTTTGGTCAGCAACTTTTCAATTTACAATTGTCAGCATCAAACAGTTATGTCTCCTAGGTTTCTTACTCAATCTGAGTGAAACAGACCTTGTTGGAAAGCTCAGGAAGTCCGCTTTTACATGGCTCAATTTGGAAGCAATTTGGAGCAACCGGTTGTTATATATGGGGCAAAATGTGCAGCATATGGAGGCTGAGACACTTTCTATAGCATCTGGAAAATGGCTCCTTTTGGCTTATTACCCAATGACTTAATCTAGAACTCTTTATATGTCCTTAAAACTGACATATTAAGGGATCCGAAAAGTATATTACCAACATCTTATATCCATTTTAAGCTTGAATAATCAAGCTCACAAAACCGGGTTGCTGCACTAGAATCTGGGCAGAATGTATAGATGAACTTTGAGAGCCGAGATGGATGGGCAAATGCCCTAGGGGATTTGCATCATACAAAGCTTAATCATACACAATGGGTAGGAGGGAACAAGACATAACCAAAGTAACCAAGAACCACGATAGAACACAAGTGGACCAGGAAGGGTGATTGAACATCCACCTTGGTTTGCAAACACTTGGGCAATCTTCTTAGTCCATCCGAATTACAGAACTTAATCACCAGCTCAGTTGAATCAAGAAGACCTTGAGACCCACTTGAAGTTGCCACGCTCATGATACAACACTAGGGTTTTGGGAGAGAATAGACAGAGATTTCATAACTCAAGGTTTTGCATTCATTCAAGTTGTTCGTTTACAACCTAAGGCCTCCATTGTATAAATGGAGCCTTCAACAAGCTGAAAGAAAGGGGAACAAGGGGCCTTACACGTCCAAAAAGCAAGGGGACACCAAAAAGTAAAGAGAAAAGCTAAAAAGTGTTTAATGCTTTTGCCAGCAACTTTTCAGTTTACAATTGTCAATTTCAAACAGCTATACCCCAAGGTTTCTTACTCAATCTGAGTGAAACAGACCTTGCTGGAAAGCTCAGGAAGTCCACTTCCACATGGCGCAAGTTGAAAGAAATTTGGAGCAACTGATTGGGAGATGTGGGGCAAAAGGTGTACCCTATGCAGGCTGGGTTATTTTTTGCAGCATCTGAATTATGGCTCCATTTGAGTTATTACCCAGTGACTTAATCCAGAACTCTTTATGCGTCCTTAAAGTTGACATATTAAGGGTTCAAAAAAGTATATTTTCAGCTTCTTATATCCATTTTAAGCTTGAATAATCAAAATCACAAACCGGGTTGCTGTGCTAGAATCCGTGTAGATTATATTGCCGGACTTTGAGAGCTGAGTTGGATGGGAAAACGCAGTCCAAATGACTTGAAATTTGCTTTATTAGAAAGCTAACTTGCTAAACATAAATCCTAAAGCAACAAAACAGATTTAAACGATCTTGAGGCCAGATGATTAGGGTCACCAAGTAGCTATAGTTGCTGTCTGCAACTATATCTTTCAAAAATGGCGTTTTGAAGTTCAAGTAAAACTCCATAAACTTCCTTTTATCATGAAATTCAAACAATGGAGATGAAAAAAGATCTTGTCAACTTGGATTTGAAATGAAGTTACCGCAAAAGGATTGGATGAGCAAGGTTGTATGTAACGCCCTAGGAGATATGCATCATATAGAAATTAATCATATACAATGCGTAGAAGGGAATAAGATAGAACCAAAGTAACCAAGAACCAAGATAGAACACAAGTGGATTAGCAAGGGTGATTGATTATCCACCTTGGTCTGCACACACTTGGGCAATCTTCGTAGTCCAACTAAGTTATAGAACTTAATCACCTCCTTAGTTGAATGAAGAAGACCTAGAGACCCACTTGACGTTACCACAGTCAGGATACAACACTAGGATTTTGCGAGATAATGGAGAGGGTTTTCAGAACTCAAGCTTTTGCATTCATTCAAGTTGTTCCTTTACAAAGTAAGGCCTCCCTTATGTAATGGGAACTTTGAACAAGCTGGAAGAAAGGGGAACAAGGGGCATTACATGTCCAAAAAGTAAGGGGAGACCAAAAGGTAAAGTAAAAAGCTGAAAAGTGCTTTATGGTTTTGTTGGCAACTTTTCAGTTTATAATTGCCAACTTCAAACAGCTATATCTGCTAGGTTTCTTACTCAATCCGAGTGAAACAGAACTTGTTGGAAAGCTCAGGAACCCCGCTTTCACATGGCTCAATTTGGAAGCAATTTGGAGAAACCGGTTGTTAGGTATGGGGGAAAAGGTGTAGCATACGCAGGCTGATACAATTTCTACAACATGTGGAAAATGGCTCCTGTTGACTTATTACCTAGTGACTTAATTTAGAACTTTTTATATGTCCTTAAATCTAACATATTAAGGGTTCGAAACGGTATATTTTCAGCTTCTTATATCCATTTAAAGCTTGAATAATCAATCTCACAAAATCAGGTTGTTGTCTGAAATCTGGGCAGATTGTATAGCTGAACTTTGAGAGTCGAGTTGGATGGGAAAATGAAGTTCAAATAACCTCAAATTTACTTTAGTGGAAAGCCAACCTTTTGAGCCTAAACCCTAAAGCAACAAAACGGATTTCAACCACCCTGAAGCTAGATGATTAGTGCCACCAAGTTGCTGCACTTACTGTCTGGAATTGTATCTTTTAAAAATGGCATTTTGAAGTTCAAGTAAAACTCTAGAAAGTGCCTTTTACAATGGAATTCAAACAATGGGGATGAAAAAAGTTCTTACCGAACTTACATTTGAAATGAAGTTACCCCCAAAGTGTTAGATGAGCAAGGTTGTATGTAATGCCCTAGGAGATTTGCATCATACAGAACTTAATCATACACAGTGGGTAGGAGGGAACAAGATAGAACCAAAGTAATCAAGAAGCAAGATAGAACACAAGTGGACTAGCAAGGGTGATTGAATATCCGTGCAGGTTTGCACGCACTTGGGCAATCTTGTTAGTCCAACTAAGTTACAAAACTTAATCACCTTCCTAGTTGAGTCAAGAAGACCTAGAGACCCACTTGAGGTTACCATAGTTAAGATACAATAATAGGATTTTGGGAGAGAATAATGAGAGTTTTCACAACTCAGGCTTTTGCATTCATTCAAGCTATTCCCTTACAATCTAAGGCCTCTATTATATAATGGGAGATTTAAACAAGCATAAATAAAGGGGAACAACGGGCCTTACACGTCCAACAACCAAGGGGAGACCAAAAGGGAAAGACAAAAGCTGAAAAGTGCTTTATGCTTTTGTTAGCAACTTTTTAGTTTACAATTGTCAACTTTAAACAGCTATATCTCCTAGGTTTCTTACTCAATCTGAGTGAAACAGACCTTGCTGGAAAGCTTAGGAAGTCCGCTTTCACATGGCCTAATTTGGAAGCAATTTGAAGCAGCCGGTTGTTAGATAGAGGAGAAAAGGTGCACGATACGCAGGCTGAGATAGTTTCTACAGCATTTGGAAAATGGTTGCTTTTGACTTATTGCCCAATGAATTAATCTATAACTCTTTATATGTTCTGAAATCTGACATATTAAGGGTTCCAAAAAGTATATTTTCAACTTCTTATATTCGTTTTAAGCTTGAATAATCAAGCTCACAAAACCGAGTTGCTGTGCTGGAATCTGGGGAGATTGTATAGCTGAACTCTGAGAGCCAACTTGGATGGAAAATGTAGTCCAAATAACTTCAAATTTGCTTTATTGGAAAGCCAACTTTCTGAACCTAAACGGTAAAGCAACAAAACGGATTTCAAGCACCTTTAAGCTAGATGATTAGGGCCACTAAGTTGCTGCACTTGATATCCGAAACTGTATCTTTTAACAATGGCATTTTGAAGTTCAAGTAACACTGCATAAAGTTCCTTTTACCATGGAATTCAAACAATGGGGATGAAAAAAGATCTTACTGAACTTGGATTTGAAGTGAAGTTACCCTAAAAGTGTTGGATGAGCAAGATTGTATGCAATGCCCTAGGAGAATTGCATCCTATAGTACTTAATCATATAGAATGGGTAGGGGGGAACAAGATAGAACCAAAGTAACCAAGAACCAAGATATAACACAAGTGGACTAGCAAGGGTGATTGAACATCCACCTTGGTTTGCACACACTTCGGCAATATTCTTAGTCCATCTAACTTGCATAACTTAGTCACTTGCTTAGTTGAATCAACAAGACCTAGACACCCATTTGAGGTTGCTGCACTCAAGATACAACACGAGGATTTAGGGAGAGAATAGACAGAGTTTTCATATCTCAAGCTTTTGCATTCATTCAACTTGTTCATTTACAACCTAAGGCCCCCTTATATAATGGGAGCCTTGAACAAGCTGAAAGAAATGGGAACAAAGGGCGTTACACGTCCAAAATGCGGGGGGAGACTGAAAAGCAAAGACAAAAACTAAAAAGTAAAGACAAAAGCTAAAAAGCGCTTTATGCCTTTGTCTGCAACTTTTCAGTTTACAATTGTCAACTTCAAACAGCTATATCCCCTAGGTTTCTCACTCAATCTGAGTGAAACAGACCTTGTCAGAAAGCTCACGAAGTCCGCTTTCACATGGAGAAAGTTGGAAGAAATTTGGAGCAGCTGGTTAGGGGATGTGGGGCAAAAGGTATACCCTATGCAGGCTGAGATAGTTTCTGCAGCACTTGAATTATGGCTCCATTTGAGTTATTACCCAATGACTTAATCCATAACTCTTTATACGTCCTTAAAGCTGACATATTAAGGGTTCAAAAAAGTATATTTTCAGCTTCTTATATCCATTTTAAGCTTGAAAAATCAAGCTCACAAATCGGGTTGCTGTGCTAGAATCTGGGCAGATTGTATTGCTGAGCATTGAGAGCTTAATTGGATGGGCAAATGCAATCCAAACGACTATAAATTTTCTTTATTCGAAAGCTAACTTTCTAAATGTAAATCCTAAAGCAATAAAACAGATTTAAACCACCTTGAGGCCAGATGATTAGGGTCACCAAGTTGCTGCAGTTGCCGTCCGGAACTATATCTTTGAAAAATGGCACTTTGAAGTTCAAGTAAAGCTTTGTAAAGTGCCTTTCACCATGGAATTCAAACAATGGAGATGAAAAAAGATCTTGTCGAACTTGGATTTGAAATGAAGTTACCCGAAAAGGATTGGATGAGCAAGGTTGCATGTAATGCCCTAGGAGATATGCATCATATGGAAATGAATCATATACAATGGGTAGAAGGGAATAAGATAGAACCAAGTAACCAAGAACCAAGATAGAACACAGGTGGACTAGCAAGGGTGATTGAATATCCAAATTGGTTTGCACACACTTGGGCAATCTTCCTTGTCCAACTGAGTTATAGAACTTAATCACATTCTTAGTTGAATCAAGAAGACCTAGAGACCCACTTGACGTTTCCATGGTCAAGATACAACAATAGGATTTTGGGAGAGAATAGATAGGGTTTTCACAACTCATGCTTTTGCATACTTTGAAGTTGTTCCTTTACAACCTAAGGCCTCCCTTATATAATGGGAGCATTGAACAAGCTGAAAGAAAGGGGAACAAGGGGCCTTACACGTCCAAAAAGCATGGGGAGACCACAAGGCAAAGACAAAAGATGAAAAGTGCTTTATGCTTTTGTTAGCAACTTTTCAGTTTACAATTGTCAACTTCAAATAGCTATATTTCCTAGGTTTCTTACTCAATCTGAGTGAAACAGACCTTGTTGGAAAGCTCAGGAAGTCCGCTTGCACGTGGCTCGATTTGGAAGCAATTTGGGGACACCGGTTGTTAGATTTGGGGGAAAAGGTGCTGCATATGCAGGCTGAGGAAGTTTCTACAACATATGGAAAATGGCTCCTTTGGACTTATTACCCTATGACTTAATCTAGAACTCTTCACATGTCCTTAAGGCTGACATATTAAGGTGCAGCATATGCAGGTTGTTAGATTTTCTTTACTGGAAAGCCAACTTTTTGAACCCAAATCCTAAAGCAACAAAACGGATTTCAACCACCTTGAAGCTAGATGATTTGGGTCACCAAGTTGCTGCACTTGCCGTCTGGAACTGTATCTTTTATCAATGGCATTTTGAAGTTCATGTAAAAATCTATAAAGTTCCTTTTACCATGGAATTTAAACAATGGGGATGAAAAAAGATTTTATCGAACTTGGATTTGAAGTCAAGTTACCCTAAAAGTGTTGGATGAGTAAGATTGTACGCAATACCCTAGGAGATTTGCATCATATAGAACTTAATCATATACAATGGGTAGGAGGGAATAAGTTAGAACCAAAGTAACCAAGAACCAAGATAGAACACAAGTGGACTAGCAAGGGTGATTGAACATCCACCTTGGTTTACACACACTTGGGCAATATTCTTAGTCCATCTAACTCACATAACTTAGTCACTTGCTTAGTTGAATCAAGAAGACCTAGACACCCATTTGAGGTTGCCGCACTCAAGATACGACACGAGGATTTAGGGAGAGAATAGAAAGAGTTTTCATAACTCAAGCTTTTGCATTCATTCAAGTTGTTCCTTTACAACCTAAGGCCCCCTTATATAATGGGTGCCTTGAACAAGTTGAAAGAAAGGGGAACAAAGGGCGTTACACATCCAAAATGCAGGGGGAGACTAAAAAGTAAAGACAAAAGCTAAAAAGTGCTTTATGCTTTTGTCTGCAACTTTTCAGTTTACAATTGTCAACTTCAAACAGCTATATCCCCTAGGTTTCTCACTCAATCTGAGTGAAACAGACCTTGCTAGAAAGTTCAGGAAGTCCGCTTTCACATGGAGAAAGTTGGAAGAAATTTAGAGCAATTGGTTGGGAGTATGGGGCAAAAGGTTTAGCCTATGCAGGCTGCGATACTTTCTGCCGCATCTAAATTATGCCTCCATTTGTGTTATTACCCAATGACTTAATCTAAAACTCTTTGTACGTCCTTAAACCTGACATATTAAGGGTTCAAAAAAGCATATTTTCAGCTTCTTATATCCATTTTAAGCTTCAATAATCAAGCTCACAAATCAGGTTGCTGTGCTAGAATCTTGGCATATTGTATTGCTAAACTTTGAGAGGTTAGTTGGATAGGCAAATGCAGTCCAAACGACTATAAATTTGCTTTATTCGAAAGCTAACTTTCTAAATGTAAATCCTAAAGCAATAAAATGGATTTAAACTATCTTAATGCCAAATGATTAGGGTCACCAAGTTGCTGTAGTTGCCGTCCGGAACTATATCTTTTAAAAATGGCATTTTGAAGCTCAATTAAAGCTTCATAAAGTGCCTTTTACCATGGAATTCAAACATTGCAGATGAAAAAAGATCTTGCCCAAGTTGCACTTGAAACGAAGTTACCCGAAAATGATTGGATGAGCAAGGTTGAATGTAACGCCCTAGGAGATACGCATCATATATCATATACAATTGGTAGAAGGGAATAAGATAGAACCAAGCAACCAAGAACCAATATAGAACACAAGTGGACAAGCATGGACGATTGAATATCCAACTTGGTTTGCACACACTTGGGCAATCTTCTTTGTCCAACTAAGTTACAGAACTTAATCACATTCTTAGTTGAATAAAGAAGACCCAGAGACCCACTTGACGTTTCCACAGTCAAGATACAACACTAGGATTTTTGAAGAGAATATAGAGGGTTTCACAACTCAAGCTTTTGCATTCTTTCAAGTTGTTCCTTTACAACCTAAGCCCTCCCTTATATAATGGGAGCATTGAACAAGCTGAAAGGAAGGGGAACAAGGGGCCTTACACATCCAAGAAGCAAGGGGAGACCAAAAGGCAAAGACAAAAGCTGAAAAGTGCTTTAGCAACTTTTCAGTTTACAATTGTCGACTTTAAACAGCTATATTTCCTAGGTTTCTTACTCAATCTGAGTGAAACAGACCTTGCTGGAAAGCTCACAAAGTTCGCTTTCACATGGCTTAACTTGGAAGCAATTTGGAGCAACCGATTGTCAGATATGGTGGAAAAGGTGCAGCATACGCATGCTGAGATAGTTTCTACAACAACTAGAAAATGGCTCCTTTTGACTTATTACCCAATGACTTAATCTAGATCTCTTTATGTGTGCTTAAGGCTGACATATTAAGGGCTCCAAATAGTATATTTTTAGATTGTTATATCCATTTTAAGCATGAATAATCAACCTCACAAAATCGGGTTGTTGAGTTGGAATCTAGGCAGATTGTATACTTCAACTTTGAGAGCCGAGTTGGATGGGCAAATGAAATCCAAATAACTTCTAATTTGCTTTACTAGAAAGCCAAATTTTTCAACCCAAATCCCAAGGCAACAAAATGGATTTCAACCACCTTGAAGCTAGATGATTTGGGTCACCAAGTTGCTGCACTTACCGTCTAGAACTGTATCTTTTAAAAGTGGCATTTTGAAGTTCAAGTAAAACTCCATAAAGTGCTTTTTACCACGGAATTCAAACAGTAGGGATGAAAAAAGATCTTACCGAACTTGGATTTGAATTTAAGTTACCCCTAAGGTTTTGGATGTGCAAGGTTGTATGTAATGCCCTAGGAGATTTGCATCATAGAGAACATAATCATATACAATGGGCAGGAGGGAACAAGATAGAACAAAAGTAACCAGGAACCATGATAGAAGACAAGTGGACTAGCAAGGGTGATTGAACATCCAACTTGGTTTGCACACACTTGGTCAATCTTCTTAGTCCGTTTATGTTATAGAACTTAGTTACCTGCTCAGTTGAATCAAGAAGACCTAGAGACCCACCTGAGGTTGCCACACTCAAGATACAACACTAGGATTTAGGGAGAGAATAGAAAGAGTTTTCATAACTCAAGCTTTTACATTCATTCGAGTTGTTCCTTTACAACCTAAGGCCTTTGTTATATAATTGGAGCCTTAAACAAGCTGAAAGAAAGGGGAACAAGAGGCCTTACACATCCAAAAAGCAAGGGGAGACCAAAAAGTAAAGGCAAAACCTAAAAAGTGCATAACGCTTTTGTCACCGACTTTCCAGTTTACAATTGTCAACTTCAAACAGTTATATCCCCTAGGTTTCTTACTAAATCTGAGTGAAACAGACCTTGCTGGAAAGTTCAGGAAGTCCGCTTCCACATGGCATAAGTTGGAAGAAAATTGGAGCAACTGGTTGGGATATATGGGGAAAAAGGTGTAGCATATGCGGGCTGAGACAGTTTCTGCAGCATCTGAATAATCGCTCCATTTGACTTATTACCCAATGACTTAATCCAGAACTCTTTATACGTTCTTAATGCTGACATGTTAAGGATTCAAAAAAGTACATTTTCAGCTTCTTATGTGCATTTTAAGCTTTAATAATCAAGCTCACAAACTGGGTTGCTGTGCTTGAATCTAGGCAGATTGTATTACTGAACTTTAAGAGCTGAGTTGGATGGGCAAATGCAGTCCAAGCGACTTGAAATTTGCTTTATTGAAAAGCTAACTTTCTAAACGTAAATCCTAAAGAAATAAAACGAATTTAAACCACCTTTAAACCAGATGATTAGGGTCACCAAGTTGTTGTAATTACTCTCCAGAACTGTATCTTTTAAAAATGGCATTTTGAAGTTCAAGTAAAACTCTATAAAGTGCGTTTTACTAGGGAATTCAAACAATGGGGATGAAAAAACATCTTACCGAGCTCGGATTTGAAATGAAGTTACCCCAAAAGGAATGGATGAGCAAGGTTGTTTGTAATAACATTGGAGATATGCATCATACAGAACTTAATCACATACAATGGGCTGAAGGGAATAAGATAGAACAAAGGTAACAAAGAACTAGGATGGAACACAAGTGGACTAGCAAGGGTGATTGAATATCCACCTTGGTCTGCACACACTTCGGCAATCTTCTTAGTCCAACTAAGTTAGCGAATATTATCGCCTTCGTAGTTGAATGAAGAAGACGTAGAGACCCACTTAAGGTTGCCACAGTGAAGATACAACATTAGGATTTTGGGAGAGAATAGAGAGAGTTTTCACAACTCAAACTTTTGCATTCATTCAAACTGTTCCTTTACAACCTAAGGCCTCCCTTATATAATGGGAGCCTTAAACAAGCTGAAAGACAGCGGAACCAGGGCCTTTACACATCCGAAAAGCAAGGGGAGGCAAAAAAGTAAAGACAAAAGCTAAAAAGTGCTTTATGCTTTTGTCAGGAACTTTTCAATTTACAATTGTCAACATCAAACAGTTATGTCTCCTAGGTTTCTTACTCAATCTGAGTGAAACAGACCTTGCTGGAAAGCTCAGGAAGCTCGCTTTTACATTGCTGAATTTGGAACCAATTTGGAGCAACCGGTTGTTATATATGGGGCAAAACTTCCAGCATACGGAGGCTGAGACACTTTCTATAGCATCTGCAAAATGGCTCCTTTTGACTTATTACCGAATTACTTAATCTAGAACTCTTTATATGTCCTTAAAACTGACATATTAAGGCTTCTGAAAAGTATATTTTTAGCTTCTTATGTCCATTTTAAGCTTGAATAATCAAGCTCACAAAACCATGTTGCTGCACTAGAATCTGGGCTGATTGTATAGCTGAACTTAGAGAGTCGAGTTGGATGGGCAAATGCCCTAGGAGATTTGCATCATACAAAACTTAATCATATACAATGGGTAGGGGGGAACAAGACAGAAACAAAGAAACCAAGAACCAAGATAGAACACAAGTGGACTAGCAAGGGTGATTGAACATCCACCTTGGTTAGCACACACTTGGGCAATCTTCTTAGAACATCTAAGTTACAGAATTTAATTACCTGCTCAGTTGAATCAAGAAGACCTTGAGACCCACTTGAGGTTGCCACACTCAAGATACAACACTAGGGTTTTGGGAGAGAATAGACAGAGATTTCATAACTCAAGCTTTTGCATTCATTCAAGTTGTTCGTTTACAACCTAAGGCCTCAATTATATAATGGGAGCCTTCAACAAGCTGAAAGAAAGGGGAACAAGGGACCTTACTTTATTGGAAAGCTGACTTTTTGAACGTAAATCCTAAAGCAATAAAACCAATTTAAACCACTTTAAAGCTAGAGGATTAGGGTCACCATGTTGCTGCATTTGTCATCCAGAACTGTATCTTTTATAGATGGCATTTTGAAGTTCAAGTAAAACTCGATGAAGTGGCTTTTACCATGGAATTCAAACAACGAAGATGAAAAAAGATCTTGCCGAACTTGGATTTGAAATTAAGTTAGCCCAAAAGGATTGAATGAGCAAGGTTGTATGTAATGCCCTAGGAGATATGCATCATACAGAACGTAATCATATACAATGGGTAGAAGGGAATAAGATACAACCAAAATAACCAAAAAGCAAGATAGAACACAAGTTGACTAGCAAGGGTGATTGAATACCCACCATGGTTTGCACACACAAGGGCAATCTTCTTAGTCCAACTAAGTTACAGAACTTAATCACCTTCTTAGTTGAATAAAGAAGACATAGAGACCCACTTGAGGTTTCCACATTCAAGATACAACACTAGGGTTTTGAAAGAGAATAGACAGAGTTTTCATAACTCAAGCTTTTGCATTCATTCAAGTTGTTCCTTTACAACCTAAGGCCTCCCTTATATAATAGGAGCCTTGAACAAGCTGAAAGAAAGGGAACAAGGGGCTTTACACGTCCAAAAAGCAAGGGGAGGCCAAAAAGTAAAGACAAAAGCTAAAAAGTGTTTTATGCTTTGTTAAGCAACTTTTTAGTTTACAATTGTCAACATCAAATAGCTATATCTCCTAGGTTTCTTACTCAATCTGAGTGAAACAGACAGTGCTGGAATGCTCGACAAGTCAGCTTTCACATGGCAGAAGTGGAAAGCAATTTGGAGTAACCGTTTCGGAGATTTGGGGCAAATCGACAGCATATGCAGGTTAAGACAGTTTCTGCACCATCTAGAAAATATCTCCTTTTTACTTATTACCCAATGACTTATTGTAGAACTCTTTATATGTCCTTAAACCAGACATATTACCTCCCTTATCTAATAGGCGCCTTGCAAAAGCTGAAAGAAAGGGGAACAAGCGACTTACACGTCCAAGAAGTAAGGGGAGACCAAAAAGTAAAAACAAAAGCTGAAAAGTGTTTTATGCTTTTGCCAGGAACTTTTCAGTTTACAATTGTCAACTTCGAACAGCTATATGTCGTAGGATTCTTACTCAATCTGAGTGAAACAGACCTTACTGCAAAGCTCCGGAAGTCAACTTTCACATGGCACAAGTTGGAAGCAATTTGGAGGAACCTTTGGGAGATATAGGAAAAAGTGGCAGCATATGCAGGCTGAGACAGTTTCTACAGCATCTGGAAAATGGCTCATTCAGACGTAATACCCAATGACATAATCTAGAACTCCATATATGTCCTTAAATCTGACATATTAAGGGTTCCCAAAAGTCTATTTTCAGCTTCTTATATCCATTTTAAGCATGAATAAGTCGGCTCACAAAACCGATTCGCTGCACTGGAATATGGGGAGATTGTATAGCTGAACTTTGACAACTGAGTTCGATGGGAAATGCAGTCCAAGTGACTTGAAATTTCCTTTATTGGAAAGCTAACTTTCTGAATCTAAATCCTGAAGCAATAAAATAGATTTCAACCACCTTGAAGCTAGATGATTAGGGTTACCAAGTTACTGCACTTGCTGTCCGAAAATGTATCTTTTAAAAATGGCATTTTGAAGTTCAAGTAAAACTCCATAAAGTGCCTTTTACCATGGAATTCAAACAATGGAGGTGGAAAAAGGCCTTGTCGAACTTGGATTTGAAATGAAGTTACCCCAAAAGGATTTGATGAGCAAGGTTGTATGTAATACCCTCGGAGATATGCATCATAAAGAACTTAATCATATATAATGGGTAGAAGGGAATAAGATAGAACCAAAATATCCGAGAACAAAGATAGACCACAGGTGCACTAGCAAGGGTGATTGAATACCCACCTTGGTTTGCACACACTTGGGCAATCTTCTTAGTCCAACTAAGTTACAGAACTTAATCACCTTCTTAGTTGAATAAAGAAGACATAGAGACCCACTTGAGGTTGCCACATTCAAGATACAACACTAGGGTTTTGAAAGAGCATAGACAGAGTTTTCACAACTCAAGCTTTTGCATTCATTCAAGTTGTTGCTTTGCAACCTAAGGCCTCCCTTATCTAATGGGAGCCTTGGACAAGTTGAAAGAAAGGGGAACCTGGGGCCTTACACATCCAAAAAGCAAGGGGAGACCAAAAAGTAAGGACAAAAGCTGAAAAGCGTTTTATGCTTTTGTCAGCAACTTTTCAGTTTACAATTGTCAACTTCAAATAGTCGTATCTCGGAGGATTCTTACTCAATCTGAGTGAAACAGACCTTACTACAAAGCTCCGGAAGTCATCTTTCACATGGCACAAGTTGGAAGTAATTTGGAGGAACCTTTGGGAGATAGAGGAAAAAGTGGCAGCATATGCAGGCTGAGACAGTTTCTACAGCATCTGGAAAATGGCTCCTTTGGACTAAATACCCAATGACTTAATCTAGAACTCCTTATGTGTCCTTAAATCTGACATATTAAGAGTTCTCAAAAGTATATTTTCAGCTTCTTATATCCATTTTTAGCATGAATAACTCGGCTCACAAAACCGATTTGCTGCACTGGAATATGGGAAGATTGTATAGCTGAACTTTGACAGCTGAGTTGGATGGGCAAATGCAGTCCAAATGACTTGAAATTTGCTTTATTGGAGAGCTAACTTTCTTAATGTAAATCCTGAAGTAATAAAATGGATTTGAACCGCCTTGAAGCCAGATGATTAGGGTCACCAAGTTGTTGCACTTGTTGTTCAGAACTGTATCTTTTAAGAATGGCATTTGTAAGTTCAAGTAAAACACCATAAAGTGCCTTTTACCATGGAATTCAAACAATGGAGGTGGAAAAAGACCTTGCCGAACTTGGATTTGAAATGAAGTTACCCCAAAAGGATTTGTTGAGCAAGGTTGTACGTAATACCCTAGGAGAGATGCATCATACAGAACCTAATCATATATAATGGGTAGAAGGGAATAAGATAGAACCAAAATATCTAAGAACAAAGATAGACCACAAGTGGACTACCAAGGGTGATTGAATACCCACCTTGCTTTGCACACACTTGGGCAATCTTCTTAGTCCAACTAACTTACACAACTTAATCACCTTCTTCGTTGAATCAAGAAGGCCTAGAGACCCACTTGAGGTTGCCACCATCAAGACACAACACTAGGATTTTGAGGGCGAATAGAGAGAGTTTTCATAACTTAGGCTTTTGCATTCATTCAAGTTGTTCTGTTACAACCTAAGGCCTCCCTTATCTAATGGGAGCCTTAAACAAGCTAAAACAAAGGGGAGCATGGGGCGTTACATGTACAAAAAGCAAGGCGAGACCGAAAAGTAAAGACAAAAGATGAAAAGTGCTTTATGCTTTTGTCAAGAACTTTTAAATTTACAATTGTCAACTTCAAAATAGTTATATCTCCTAGCATTCTTACTCAATCTGAGTGAAACAGACCTTGCTGGATAGATTAGGAAGTCAGCTTTCACATGGCACAAGTTGAAGCAATTTTGAGCAACCGTTTTGGAGATCTGGGGTAAATCGGCATCATACGCAGGCTGAGACAGTTTCTGCAGCATCTGGAAAATTTCTCCTTTTGACTTATTACGCAATGACTTGTTCTAGAAATCTTTATATGTCCTTAGACCTAACATATTAAGGGTTCCAAAAAGTAAATTTTCAGCTTCTTATATCAATTTAAAACTTGAATAATCAAGCTCACAAAACTGGGCTGCTGTGCTGGACTTAGGGCAGATTGTATAGCTGAACTTTGAGAGTTGAGTTGGGTGGGAAAATGCAGTCCAAATGACTTAAAATTTGCTTTCTTGGAACGCTAACTTTTTGAACATAATTGCTAAAGCAATAAAATGGACTTAAACCACCTCAAAGCCAGATGATTAGGGTCACCAAGTTGTTGCATTTGTTGTCCACAACTGTATCTTTTAAACATGGCATTTTAAAGTTCAAGTAAAAGACCATAAATTGGCTTTTACCATGGAATTCAAATAATGGAGACAAAAAAAGATCTTGCTGAACCTGGATTTGAAATGAAGTTACCCCAAAAGGATTGGATGAGCAAAGTTGTGTGTAATGCCCTAGGAGATATACATCATACAGAACTTAATCATATACAATGGGTAGAAGCGAATAAGGTAGAACCAAAGTAACCAAGAACCAAGATAGAACATAAGTTGACTAGCAAGGGTGATTGAATACCCACCACGGTTTGCACACACATGGGCAATCTTCTTAGTCCAACTAAGTTACATAACTTAATCACCTTCTTAGTCGAGTCAAGAAGACATAGAGACCCACTTGAGGTTGCCACACTGAAGATACAACACTAGGATTTTGAGAGAGAATCGACAGAGTTTTCACAACTTAAGCTTTTGCATTCATTCAAGTTGTTCCTTTACAACCTAAGGCCTCCCTTATATAATGGGAGCCTTGAACAAGCTGAAAGAAAGGGAACAAGGGGGCTTACACGTCCAAAAAGCAAGGGAAGGCCAAAAGGTAAAGACAAAAGTTGCAAACTGCTTTATGCTTTTGTCAGCAACTTTTTAGTTTACAATTGTCAACTTCAAACAGCTATATCTCCTAGGTTTCTTACTCAGTCTGAGTGAAACAAACCTTACTAGAAAGCTCAAGAAGTTAAATTTCACATGCCGCAAGTTGAAAGAAATTTGGAGCAACCGCTTTGGAAATTTGGGAAAATCGGCAGCATATGCAGGCTCAGACAGTTTCTGCACCATCTGCAAATTGTCGCCTTTTGACTTATTACGTAATGACTTATTCTAGAACTCTTTATATGTCCTTAAGCCTGATATATTACCTCCCTTATCTAATGAGAGCCTTTAACAAGCTGAAACAAAGGGGAACTAGGAGCCTTACATGTCTAAAAAGCAAGAGGAGACCAAAAAATAAAGACAAAAGCTGAAAAGTGCTTTATGCTTTTGTCAGCAACTTTTCAGTTTACAATTATCAACTTCAAATAGCTATGTCTCCTACGTTTCTTACTCAATTTGAGTGAAACTAACCTTGCTGGAAAGCTGAGGAAGTCAGCTTTCACATGGTGAAAGTTGGAAGCAATTGGGAGAACCTATTTTGGAGATCTTGGGAAAATCGGCAACATATGCAGCCTGAGACAATTTCTACAGCATCTTAAAAAAGTCTCGTTTTGACTTATTACCTAATGACTTATTCTATAACTCTTCATATGTCCGTAAACCAGACATATTGCCTCCCTTATCTAATAGGAGCCTTGAATAAGTTGAAAGAAAGGGGAACAAGGAGCCTTACACGTCCAAAAAGTAAGGGGAGACCAAAAAGTAAAGACAAAAGCTGAAAAGTGCTTTAAGCTTTTGTCAGCAACTTTTCAGTTTACAATTATCAACTTCAAATAGCTATATCTCCTAGGATTCTTACTCAATCTGAGTGAAAAAGACCTTGCTGGAAAGCTCACTTTCACATCGCATAAGTTGGAAGAAATTTGGACGAACCTTTTGGGAGAAATGGGAAAAACGCGACAGCATATGCAGGCCGAGATAGTTTCTGCAGCATATGGAAAATGGCTCTTTTTGACTTAATACCCAATGACTTTATCTAGAACTCATTATATGTCCTTAAAGTTGACATATTAAGGGTCCCCAGAAGTATATTTTTAGCTTCTTATATCCATTTTAAGCATGAAAAATCTAGCTCACAAAAATGATTTACTGCGTTGGAATATGGGCAGATTGTATAGCTCAACTTTGATAGCTGAGTTTGATAGGGAAATGTAGTCCAAATGACTTGAAATTTGCTTTAGTGGAAAGCTATCTTTCTGAATGTAAATCCTAAAGAAGTAAAACGAATTTAAACCACCTTGAAGCGAGTTGATTAAGGTCGCCAAGTTGCTGCACTTGTTGTCCGGAACTGTATCTTTTAAGAATGGCATTTTGAAGTTCAAGTAAAACTCCATAAAGTGCCTTTTACCATGGAATTCAAACAATGGAGACGAAAAAAGATCTTACCGAACTTGAATTTGAAATGAAGTTACCCTAAACAGATTGGATGAGCAAGGTTGTATGCAGTGCCCTAGGAGATATGCGTCATACAGAGCTTAATCACATATAATGAGTAGAAGGGAATAAGATAGAACCAAAGTAACCAAGAACCAAGATAGAACACAAGTGGACTAGCAAGGGTTGTTGAATACCTAACTTTGTTTGCACACACTTGGGCAATCTTCTTAGTCCAACAAGCTTAACTTAGTTGAATCAAGAAGACCTAGAGACCCACCTAAGGTTGCCACCATCAGGATACAACACTAGGATTTTGAGAGCGAATTGAGAGAGTTTTAACAACTCAAGCTTTTGCATTCATTCAAGTTGTTCCTTTGCAACCTAAGGCCTCCCTTATTTAATGGGAGCCTTGAACAAGCTAAAAGAAAGGGGAAGAAGGGGCCTTACACGTGCAAAAAGCAAGGGCAGACCGAAAAGTAAAGGCAAAAGCTGAAAAGTGCTTTATGCTTTTGTGGGGAACTTTTCAATTTACAATTGTCAACTTCAAACAGCTTTAACTCCTAGGATTCTAACTCAATCTGAGTGAAACAGACCTTGCTGGAAAGCTCAGGAAGTTAGCTTTCAACTGGCATTGGTTGGAAGAAATTTGGAGGAATCGTTTGGGATATATGGGAAAAAGTAGCAGCATATGTAGGCTAAGACAGTTTCTACGGCATTTGAAAAATTGCTCCTTTTGACTTATTACTCCGTGACTTACTCTAGAAATCTTTATATGTTCTTAAAGCTGACATATTAAGGTTTCCAAAAAGTATATTTTTAGCTTCTTATATCCATTTTCAGCTTGAATAATGAGGCCCACAAAACCGGGTTGCTGCACTGGAATCTGGGAAGATTGTGTAGTTGAAATTTAAGACATCAGTTGCATGGGCAAATGCAATCCAAATTACTTAAAATTTGCTTTATCAAAAAGCTAACTTTCTGTATGTATATCCTGAAGCAATAAAATGGATTTAAACCACCTTGAAGCCAGATGATTAGGGTTACCAAGTTGCTGCACTTGCTGTCTGGGGCTGTATCTTTTAAAATGGCATTTCGAAGTTCAGGTAAAACTGCATAAAGCGCCTTTTACCATGGAATTCAAATAATGGTGATGAAAAAAGACCTTACCGAACTTGGATTTGGAATGAAGTTAGCCCAAAAGGGTTGGATGGTAAAGAATGTATGCAATGCGCGGGGAGATATGTATCAAACAGAAGTTAATCATATACAATTAGTAGAAGAGAATAAAATAGAACCAAAGTAACCAAGAACCAAGATAGAACACAAGTGGACTAGCAAGGGTGATTGAATACCCACCTTCGTTTGCACACACTTGGGCAATCCTCTTAGCCTAACTAAGTTATAGAACTTAATCACCTTCCTAGTTGAATAAAGAAGACCTAGAGACCCACTTGAGGTTGCCATATTCAAGATACAACGCTGGGTTTTTTAAAGCGAATAGAGAGAGTTTTCACAACAGAAGCTTTTGCATTCATTCAAGTTGTTCCTTTACAACCTAAGGCCTCCCTTATATAATGGGAGTTGTGAACAAGCTGAAAGAAAGGGGAACATGTGGCCTTACACGTCCAAAAAGCAAGGGGAGTCCAAAAAGTACAGACGAAAGCTGAAAAGTGCTTTATGCTTTTGTCAGCAACTTTTTAGTTTACAATTGTGAACTTCAAACAGCTACATCTCCTAGGTTTCTTACTCAATCTGAGTGAAACAGACTTTGGTGGGAAGCTCATGAAGTCAGCTTTCACATGGCGTAGGGTAGAAGCAATTTGGAGCAACGTCTTGGGAGATGTAGGCAAAAGCGGCATCACATGCAGGCTAAGAATGTTTCTGCAGCAACTGGAAAATGGCTCCTTTTGACTCATTACTCAATGACTTAATCTAGAACTCTTTATATGTCGTTAAAGCTGACATATTAAGGGTTCCAAAAAGTATATTTTTAGCTTCTTATTTCCATTTTAAGCTTGAATAATCAAGCTCACAAAACCAGGCTGCTGTGCTGGAATCTAGGAAGATTGTATAGCTGAAATTTGAGAGCTGAGTTGAATTGGCAAATGCAGCCCAAATGACTTAGAATTTGCTTTACTAGAAAGCCAACTTTCTGAATATAAATCCTAAAGCAATATTATGCATTTAAAACACCTTGAAGCTGGATGATTAGGGTCGCCAAGTTGCTGCACTTGCCGTCCGGAACTGTGTCTTTTAAAAATAGCATTTCGAAGTTTAAGTAAAACTCCATAACGCGCCTTTTGCCATGGAATTGAAATAGTGGAGATGAAAAAAGATCTTGCCGAACTTGGATTTTAAATGAAGTTACCCCAAAAGGATTGGATTAGCAAGGTTGTGTGTAATGCCCTAGGACATATGCATCATACAGAACATAATCATGTACAATGGGTAGAAAAGAATAAGATAGAACCAAAGTAACCAAGAATCGAGATAGAACACAAGTGGACTAGCAGGGGAGACTGAATTACCACCTTGGTTTTCACACACTTAGGCAATCTTCTTAGTCCAACAAAGTCATAGAACATAATCACATTCTTAGTTGAATCAAGAAGACCTAGAGACCCACTTGAGTTTGCCACACTCATGATAAAACACAAGGATTTTGAGAGCGAATAGAGAGAGTTTTCACAACTCAAGTTTTTGCATTCATTCAAGTTGTTCTTTTGTAACCTAATGCCTCTCTTATATAATTGTTAGCAACTTTTGTTAGCAAGGGGAGTCCAAAAAGTAAAGACAAAAGATGAAAAGTGCTTCATGCTTTTGTTAGCAACTTTTTAGTTTACAATTATCAACTTCAAACAGCTACATATCCTAGGTTTCTTACTCAATCTGAGTGAAACAGACTTTGCTGGAAAACTCAGGACGTCGGCTTTGACATGGCATTGGTTGGAAGCAATTTGGAGCAACGGTTTGGGAAATATAGGCAAAAGCAACATCATATATAGGGTGGGATAGTTTCTGCAGCATCTGGAAAATGGCTCCTTTTGACTTATTACTCAATAACTTAATCTACAACACTTTATATGTCCTTCAAGATGAAAAATTAAGGGTTCTAAAGAGTATATTTTCCTCTTCTTATATCCTTTTTAAGCTTGAATAATCAGGCTCACAAAACCAGGTTGCTGCACTAGATTCTGGAAATATTGTATAGCTGAAATTTTAGAGTTGAGTTGGATGGGCAAATGCAGTCCAAATGAGTTGAAATTTGCTTTATTGAGAAGCTAACTTTCTGAACGTAAATGTGAAGCAATAAAATCGATTCAAACCACCTTAAAGCCGGATGGTTGGGGTCACCAAGTTGCTGCACCTACAGTCTGGAACTGTATCTTTTAAAAATGGCATTTCGAAGTTCTAGTAAAACTCCATAAAGTGCCTTTTACCATGCAATTCAAACAATAGAGATGAGAAAAGATCTTGAAGAATGTGGATTTGAGATGAAGTTACCTCAAAGGGATTGGATGAGCAAGGTTGTATGTAATGCCTTGGGAGATATGCATCATACCGAACTTAATCATATACAATGGGTAGAAGACAATAAGAGACAACCAAAGTAACTAAGAACCAAGATAAAACACAAGTTGACTAGCAAGCGTGATTGAACACCCACCTTGGTTTGCACACACCTGGGCAATCTTCTTAGTCCAACTAAGTTACAGAACTTAATCACCTTCTTAGTCGAATCAACAAGACCATAGAGACCCACTTGAGGTTGCCACACTAAAAATACAACACTAGGATTTTTAGAGCGAATAGAGAGAGTTCTAACAACTTTTCATTCATTCAAGTTGTTCCTTTATAGCGTAAAGCCTCCCTTATATAATGGGAGCCATGAACAAGCTGAAAGAAAGGGGAACTTGGGGCCTTACACGTTCAAAAAGCAAGGGGAGTCCAAAAAGTAAAGACAAAAGCTGAAAAGTGCTTTATGCTTTTGTGAGCAACTTTTTAGTTTTCAATTGTCAACTTCAAACAGCTATATTTCCCAGGTTTCTTGCTAAATCTCAGTGAAACAGACTTTGCTAGAAAGCTCAGGACGTCAGCTTTTACATGGCGCAAGTTGGAAGCAATTTGGAGCAATTGTTTGGGAGATATGGGCAAAAGCTGCAGCATGTGAAGGCTGAGATAGGTTCTGCAGCATTTGGAAAATGGATCCTTTTGACTTATTACCCTATGACTTATCCTTGAAATCTTTAAATGCCCTAAAATTTGACATATTAAGGGTTCCAAAAAGTATATTTTTAACTTCTTATATCCATTTTACGCTTGAATAATCAAGCTCACAAAATCAGGTTGCTGTGCTGGAATCTGGGCAGATTGTATAGCTAAAATTTCACAGCTGAGTTGGAAGGGGAAATGCAGTCCAAATGACTTGGAATTTTCTTTATTAGAAAGCTAAGTTTCTGAATGTAAATCCTAAAGTAATAAAACGGATTTAAACTACCTTGAAGCTAGATGATTAGAACACCAAGTTGCTGCACTTGCTGTTTAAAACTGTATCTTTTAAGAATGGCATTTTGAAGTTTAGGTAAAACTCCATAAGGTGCCTTTTGCCATGGAATTCAAACAATGGAGATGAAACAGATCTTATCGAACTTGGATTTGAAATGAAGTTATCCCAAAAGGATTGGATGAGAAGGGTTATATTTAATGCCCTAGGAGTTATGCATCATACAGAACGTAATCATATACAATGACTAGAAAGGAAAAGGATAGAACCAAAGTAACCAAGGACAAAGATAGAACACAAGTGGACTAGCAAGGGTGATTGAATACCCACCTTGGTTTGCACACACTTGGGCAATCTTCTTAGTCCAACTAAGTCCCAAAACTTAATCACCTTCTTATTTGAATAAAGAAGACCTAGAGATGCACTTGCGGGTACCACACTCAAGATACAACACTAGGATTTTGAGAGCGAATAAAGAGAGTTTTCACTACTCAAGCTTTTGCATTCATCCGAGTTGTTCCTTCATAACTGAAGGCCTGCCTTATAAAATGGGAGCCTTGAACAAGCTGAGAGAAAGGGGAACAAGGGGCCTTACAATTTTAAGAAGTAAGGGGAGGCAAAAAAGTGAAGACAAAAGCTGAAAAGTGCTTTATGCTTTTGTCAGCAACTTTTCAGTTTACAATTGTTGACCTCAAACAGCTATATCTCCTGGGTTTCTTACTCAATATGAGTGAAACAGACCTTGCTGGAAAGCTTAGGAAGTCAGTTTTCACATGGCACAAGTTGGAAGCAATTTGGAGGAACCGTTTGGGATATAGGGGCAAAAGCGGCAGCATATGCAAGCTGAGATAGGTGCTGTAGCATATGGAAAATGGCTCCTTTTGACTTAATACGCAACGACTTATTCTAGAACTCGTTGTATGTCCTTAAATATGACATATTAAGGGTTCCAAAAAGTATATTTTCAGCTTCTTATATCAATTTTAAGCATGAATAACGAAGCTCACAAAACCGATTTGCTGCACTGGAATATGGGAAGATTGTATAGCTGAACTTTGACAGCTGAGTTGGATGGGAAAATACAGTCCAAATGACTTGAAATTTGCTTTATTGTAAAGCTAACTTTCTTAATGTAAATCCTGAAGCAATAAAATGGATTTGAACCACCTTGAAGCCAGATGATTAGGGTCACCAAGTTGCTGCACTTGCTGTCTGGAACTGTATCTTTTAAGAATGGTGTTTTGAAGTTCAAGTAAAACTCCATAAAGTGCCTTTTACGATGGAATTCAAACCATTGAGGTGGAAAAAGACCTTGCCGAACTTGGATTTTAAATGAAGTTACCCCAAAAGGATTTGATGAGGAAGTTTGTATGTAATACCCTAGGAGATATGCATCATACAGAACTTAATCATATATAACGGGTAGAAGGGAATAAGATAGAACCAAAATATCTAGGAACAAAGATAGACCACAAGTGGACTAGTAAGGGTGATTGAATACCCACGTTGGTTTGCACACACTTGGGCAATCTTCTTGGTCTAACTAAGTTACAGAACTTAATCACCTTCTGATGGAGTCCCCACCACCATAGACAAGGAATAAGGTCTAACATGTTTTACAAGGTCCAATGCATGGTCCAAAGTTCAAGCATTGACTCACATTGTTGAAGAGAGTCAAGGAAGTGCAATCGGGTTAAACAACCAGATTATACCCGGTTTTGTTCGCCTCATAACTTAAGCTACATTGTGGCTTAAGTTATGAGTTTATGCAATTTTTAAATCCTCATTATGTCTACTTTCCGGTCCAATCATTAGTTTTCAATCATACCCATAAGAGGATGGGAGATCAAGGCCTTTTATCAAACCGGTCAGCTTGCGCTCCAAATTGCACAGTTTAATGTTTAAGCTAAATTACCCTACTTCAACATGCTATAACCTTGATTTCGGGGTGGGGGCTTTATACACATCATAAAGTTAATCCCCATGGCCTGAAAACCAAATCATACTCACTTTTGATAAGCTTAAACCTAGTCCTAAAACCCTGCCAAAATTGTGCTTGGACCCGGTTCACTAGAGCTTGGTTTTTCTTGCTTCAACCGTGGTTTTATCACTTGCAAAGCTGATTGGCACACTCTTCTAGGCTTGGCACATGTCCCTAGACATCCAATGATCGGCTGCAACCTTGGTAAGGATGACCAATAAGGAGCAAGCTCCAATTCAGTTGTCTCTTACATACTACTGGCCAGACAAAAGGCAAGCTTCACTTTTCGGCTGGCCAGTGAGATTCCAGCAAGAATTCAGCATGTTTAAGCTTAATTCTGAGAAGATTAAAGTGTAATAAACATTAGTATTGCTTTACTTTATAGTTTGGATGTATTTAGATTAGTTTAAGCAAGCTTTGTATTCAATTAGGTCTAAACCAGTTGTACTAGCATAATTAACACCTTTCCTATCTAGTAAGGAAAGCTAGAGGTGTGTGTGTGGCTATTTGCTACCTTGCATTATAAAGGACCACATGGCCATGCCTAGCTTCATAACTCCTTTGATTGAAAATTTTAGTTTGTGACCTTTTAGCTTTCTCCCTTTAAAAACATCACTTGCTTATCCTTAATTTGGTCGATTAACGTAGTGATCAAGTAAGTCCTAACCTTTGTTAAGTGGTGTTTCTGTATCTTAACCAAAGATTATGGACCCTAAACCTATGTTTGGTGGTGATTTTGTATCCAAGCATTGAGTTTAGTTCTATCCATTCCTTTGTTCTTTCACACGGTTTCAAAGAGAAGCGAAGTAGGTTTACTAGCTTTAATTTTGAGATAGTGATTCTTAACTTTGAATCTCTTACATTTTCATTCATTGACAAGCTTTCTTACATCCATTTCCATGGATAACCAAAGGTAAGACTACCACCTTTGGTCTAGCTTTCACCACAAACACAGTGCCGAACTCAACCGTGCAAATTGACAAAACACGGCTTTACCCACTAGCAAAGTGTGCTTAGGAGCACGACCGTGCCTCCCTTGGTCGTGTGATATCCCTTATTTTAAGTCGTGTTCTTGGTGTGTTTTGGCTTGGTTTCTTCCTTCCCTGGAGACATACATCATATATGGTATCAGAGCAAAGGTTTTACCTTGGCCTAGTATACCCTGCCCCTTCTACAAATCATTCATTCATTCCCCTTCTACTCAAATTCAATTTTCCCCTTTGTTTAAGCAACCTTATTCAAGCATGACTTCAACAAGCATATCTTTGGAAGAAAGGTTTGAAGCTTTGATGATGCAGAATGAGTTCTTGGCTAGCAAAATCCGAGAGGACTCACAAAGAAACCAAGAGGCTCAAGCACAAAATGAGTACTTAAGAAAGCAATCGGGTTCATTCTTGGAGCCAAAGCAAAAGATGAATGAAGAAGCTCTTCAATCTGAACCTAAAGAACGTGAACAAGTCTATATACATGATGTTGATCCCTCAAGTGAAGAAGAAGTGCCTAGATTGGCTAGAGGAGAGCAATGGTTTAAAGCTAACAGCAACTATTTCAGAGTTGAAGTTCCTGAATTTGAAGGTAAGCTTGATCCTGAGGAATTCATAGATTGGTTACATACCATTGAATGAGTCTTTGAGTATAAAGATATACCTGATGATAAGAAGGTCAAGTTAGTGGCTTAAAGACTCAGAAAGCATGCATCTTTATGGTGGAAAAACTTGAATGCTAAGAGGCTTAGAGAAAGAAAAGCAAGAATTCAAACTTGGGAAAAGATGAAAACTAAGCTTAGGGCACGGTTTCTCCCACCAACATCTGTCCAAGATTGTTACGCTCAATTTCATAATCTCACTCAAGGTAGTATGAATGTTGAGGAATACACATGTGAGTTTGAGAAATTGATGATTAAATATGACATTCAAGAGCCTGAAGAACAAACCATAGTTAGATACTTAGGAGGTCCAGATCCTAGGCACACTAATGTGGTGGAATTGAAAGCCTATGCTTCATTTGATGATGTTTGTGTCTTAGCTCACAAAGTGGAAGAACAAAAGAAGGCTAAATGGCCCCAAAAACCCCAAAACACAAGGCCTTTCATTCGGAACCAACCTTTTAACAAGGGGAGTTCCAATCCTACTCCTATGCCACAAAATCTCTTTCCTTCTAATCCACAAAGAACCCCAACTCCACAAAAGGCTCCAGTAGTCCCAATTCGACCTAACCCCAATCTACTGAGCAATAGAAGGTGTTTAAAATGTCAAGGGCTTGGTCACATTGCTTCAGAGTGTCCAAATAGAAAGGTTATTACCTTTGCTGAATGGGCTGCCGTGAAACAAGAATTTGAGGAGAAAGAAAATGTGGTTGAAAGTGAGCTAGAACTTGAAGAAACTCAAGATGAAGTTATTGAAGAAGCTGATGAAGGTGAGCTCTTAGTTTGGAGAAGAGTTCTAAGCAACCAAAATGGAGATAAAGATGAACAAAGAGAGAACATACTGCACTACCTAAGGAAAAATATGCTCTTTGATCATTGATGGAGGAAGTTGCGCTAATGTAGTTTGTCTAAGCACGATTAAGAAACTAGGGCTACAGATAATGACTCATCCACATCCTTACAACATCCAGTGGCTAAATCAAAGCAAGGGAATTCAGGTGAATTCTCGTTGTTTAATCTATTTTTCCATTGGAAAGAACTATCAAGATGAGTTACGGTGTGATGTTATTCCTATGGATGCATGTCATAAGCTTTTAGGGAGACCATGGTTGTATGACCGTAGAGTTATGCATAATGGTCATCTAAACACTTATTCATTTACCAAAGATGGCAAGAAGATCACCGTAGCCCCTTTACCCCCATCCAAATTCCATGAAATACACCCACAAAATGAATGCTTATTGACCGTGAGTGAGTCTATTTTGAAGGCTTCTAAACATGAGTTTAAGGCCTTTAAAGAGTGGATAGTAAGCATCCAAGAAGAACCAGAAAATTTGATGCCCTCTCACCCCAATACAAGAACACTCATTGAAAAATTCTATCATTTGTTTCCTAAGGAAATCCCCACGGGTTTGCCTCCAAAGAGAAATATTCAACACCACATTGATCTTATTCCTGGTTCCATCCTACCAAACAAGACAGCATATAGGATGAATCCAAAGGACACTAATGAAATTCAAAGACAAGTTGCAGAATTGCTGGAGAAAGGATTGATTCGAGAGTCTTTGAGTCCATGTGCCGTTCTAGCTCTTCTGGTACCAAAGAAAGATGGCGGAATGAGAATGTGTGTTGATAGCAGGGCCATTAACAAGATTATTATCAAGTACAGGTACTCCATACCAAGACTTGAAGACATGCTAGATGAGTTGTATGGCTCTAAAGTGTTCTCTAAGATCGATCTTCGAAGTGGTTACTACCAAATCAGAATTAGAGAAGGTGATGAATGGAAGACAACTTTCAAGACAAAAGGACGACTTTATGAACTAATGGTAATGCCTTTTGGTCTTTCTAATGCAGCTAGTACTTTCATGAGGTTAATGAACCAAGTGTTCAGACCTTATATTGGAAAGTTTGTGGTAGTCTACTTTGATGATATTTTGGTGTGTTCTAAGAATGAGGGTGAACATCAAGATCATCTAACTCAAGGTATGCTTGTCTTTGAACATGAGAAGTTATTTTGTAGCCTAACGAAGTGTACTTTCTTCACTCCTGAAGTTACATTTCTTGGTTATATTGTGACTGAAGATGGAATAGAGGTAGATGAAAGCAAGGTAGAGGCCATTCGGTCTTGGCCTATACCTAAGAGTATACATGATGTTAGAGGTTTCCATGGTTTAACTTCTTTCTATAGGAGATTTATTCGTGGCTTTAGCACTATTATGGCTCCTATGACTGAAGTTATCGAAGGTACATCATTTGTATGGACATCAAATGCACAAGCTGCCTTTGAAGATATCAAAGCAAAGCATACTCAAGCACCGGTCCTATCCTTGCCATGCTTTAGTAAGATCTTTGAAGTTGAATTTGATGCCCCTGGTGTAGGTATTGGTGGAGTTCTTACTTAAGAAGGTAAACCTCTAGCCTTCTTTAGTGAGAAGTTATGTGATTCCAGAAGAAAGTACTCCACTTATGATAAAGAGTTTTATGCCATTGTGAGATGTTTCGAGCATTGGAGTCATTATCTTATTGCTAGTGAGTTTATCTTACATTCTGAGCATGAAGCATTAAAGTATATACAAGGGCAGCATAAGTTGAACTCAAGGCATGCCAAATGGGTTGAGTTTATGCAATCATATCACTTCACTTTCAAGCACAACTCAGGTAAACTCAATCAAGGTGCAGATGCTCTATCCTGGAGGTATCTCTTATTATTTCAGTTAGATGCTTGTGTACTTGGTTTTGAGCATCTAAACGTTTCATATGAAAAATATGAAGACTTTAGGGCATTATATGTTGATTCTTCTAAACACCCCAAAGGAGATTTTCTTATCCAAGAGGGATTTCTTTTCAAAGGTACTCGATTATGCGTACCAAAGTGTAGCACATGAGAACTTTTAATGAGAGAAGTTCTTGAAGGATCTTTAGCTGGACATTATGGAGAGAATAAGACTGTCACCATGCTAAGGGAGCATTTTTATTAGCCATCCATGGAAAGAGATGTACAAGACATACTGAAGACATATGGAACATCTTAAGTTGCCAAAAGCCATTCAGTACCTCAAGGCTTATACACTCCATTGCCTATTCCCACTTCACCATGGGTTGATGTAAGTTTGGACTTCATTCTTGCACTTCCTAAAACCCAAAGGAACAAGGATTCTATCTTTGTTGTGGTTGATTGGTTTTCTAAGATATCTCATTTCATTCCATGTAACAAGACTAATGATGCTACACATATTATTGAATTGTACTTCAAAGAAGTGACAAGATTACATTGTATTCCTAGGTCTATCGTTTCTGATAGGGATACCAAGTTTTTGAGTATTTTTTTGATTGCATTGTGGAAGAAGTTAGGTACTAAGTTGTAGTATAGTACTACTTGTCATCTACAAACTGAGGTTACAAATCGAACCTTTGTTCTATATCCAAGCATTGAGTTTAGTTCTATCCATTCCTTTGTTCTTTCACACGGTTTCAAAGAGAAGCAAAGTAGGTCTACTAGCTTTAATTTTGAGTTAGTGATTATTAACTTTGAATCTCTTTCATTTTCATTCATTCACAAGCTTTTGTACATCCATTTCCATGGATAACCAAAGCTAAGACTACCCCCTTTGGTCTAGCTTTCACCACAAACACAAAGCCAAACTCAACCGTGCAAATTGAGAAAGCTCGGCTTTACCCACCAGCAAAATGGCACGCCCACCCCGTGCTTAGGAGCACGACCGTGCCTCCCTTGGTCGTGTGACATCCCGTGTTTTATGTCATGTTCTTGGTGTGTGTTGGCTTGGTTTCTTCCTTTCGTTGAGACATAAATCACCTTCTTAGTTGAATCAAGAAGACCTAGAGACCCAGTTGAGGTTCCCACACTAAAGATATAACACTAGGATTTTGAGAGCGAATGGAGAGAGTTTTCACAACTCAAGCTTTTGCATTCATTCAAGTTGTTCCTTTATAACCTAAGGCCTCCCTTATATAAGGCCTTACACGTCCAAAAAGCAAGGACAGACCAAAAAGTGAAGACAAAAGCTAAAAGTGTTTTATGCTTTTGTCAGCAACTTTTCAGTTTACAATTGTCAACTTCACATAGCTATATCTCCTACGTTTCTCACTCAATCTGAGTCAAAAAGACCTTCCTGGAAAGCTTAGGAAGTCAACGTTCACATGGCCCAAGTTCTAAACAATTTGGAGCAACGTTTTGGGAGATATGTCGCAAAATCTGCTGCATATGCAGGCTAAGAAAGTTTCTACAGGTTCTGGAAAATGGCTCCTTTTGACTTAATACCCAATTACGTATTCTAGAACTCTTTATATGTCCTTAAATATGACATATTAAGGGTTCCAAAAAGCGTATTTTATGCTTCTTACATCCATTTTAAGCTTGAAAATCTCACAAAATCGGGTTGTTGCGCAGGAATCTGGGCAGATTGTATAGCTGAGATTTGAGAGCTGCGTTGGATGGGCAAATCCAGTCCAAATGACAAATTTGCTTTATTTTAAAGCTAACTTTCTGAACGTAAATCCTATGGTAACAAAACTAATTTAAGCCACCTTTAAGCCAGATGATTAGGGGTCACCAAGTTCCTGCACTTGCTGTCCAGAACTGTGTCTTTTGATAATGGCATTTTTAAGTTCAAGTAAAACTCCACAAAGTGCCTTTTACCATGGAATTCAAACAATGGAGATGAAAAAAGATCTTGCTGAACTTGGATTTGAAATAAAGTTACCTCTAAAATATTGGATGAGGAAGGTTGTATCTAATGCCCTAGGCGATATGCATCATACATAACTTAATCATATACAATGGGTAGAAGGGAATAAGATAGAACCAAAGTAACCAAGAACAAACCTAGAACACAAGTGGACCAACAAGGGTGATTGAATACCGAACTTGGTTTGCACACACTTGGGCAATCTTTTTAGTTCAACTAAGTTACAGAACTTAATCACCTTCTTAGTTGAATCAAGAAGACCTAGAGACCCACTTGAGGTTGCCACACTCAAGATACAACACTGCGATTTTGAGAGCGAATAGAGAGAGTTTTCACAACTCAGGCTGTTGCATTCATTCAAGTTGTTTCTTTATAGCCTAGAGCCTCCCATATATAATGGGAGCCTTGAACAAGCTGAAAGAAAGGGGAACATGGGGCCTTACATGTCCAAAAAGCAAGGAGAGACCAAAAAGTAAGGACAAAAGTTTGAAAGTGCTTTATGCTTTTTGTCAGCAACTTTTTAGTTTATAATTGTCAACTTCAAACAGCAATATCACCTAGGTTTTCTGCTCAATCTGAGTGAAATAGACTTTCCTGGAAAGCGCACGAAGTCAACTTTGACACAGCGTAAGTTGGAAGCAATTTGGAGAAACGGTTTGGGAGATAGGGGGAAAAAACGGCAGCATATGAAGACCGACATAGGTTTTGCAGCATCTGGAAAATGGCTCCTTTTGACTTATTACTCCATGACTGAATCCAAAACTCTTTATATGTTCTTAAATCTGACATATTAAGGGTTCCAACAAGTATATTTTCAGCTTCTGATATCCTTTTTAAGCTTGAATAATCAAGCTCACATAGCTGAGTTGTTGTCCTGGAATCTGGGTAGATTGTATAGCTGAACTTTGAGAGCTGAGTTGGATGGGCAAATGTAGTCCAAATTACTTGAAATTAGCTTTATTGGAAAGTTAACTTTCTAAACGTAAATCCTAAAGTAATAAAATGGATTTAAACCGCCCTTAAGCTAGATCATTAGGGTCACCAAGTTGCTGTATTTGCTGTCCATAACTGTATCTTTTAAAGATGGCATTTTGAAGTTCAAATAAAGCTCCATAAAGTGGCTTTTACCATGGAATTCAAACAATGGAGATGAAAAAACATCTTGCCGAACCTAGATTTGAAATGAAGTCACCCAGAAAGGATTGGACGACCAAGGTTAGGAGATATGCATCATACAGAACCTAATCATATATAGTGGGTAGAAGGGAATAAGATAAAACCAAAGTAACCAAGAACCAAGATAGAACGCAAGTGGACTAGCAAGGGTGATTGAGTACCAACCTTGGTTTACAAACACTTAGGGTATATTCTTAGTCGAACTAAGTTATAGAACTTAATCATCATCTTAGTTGAATCAAGAAGAACTAGAGACTCACTTGAGGCTGCCACACTTAAGATACAACACTAGGATTTTGAGAGAGAATAGAGAGAGTTTTCACACCTCAAGCTTTTGCATTCATTCAAGTTGTTCCTTTACAACCTAAGCCCTCCCTTATATAATAGGAGCCTCAAAAAAGCTGAAAGAGGGGGGAACAAGGGCCTTACACATCGAAAAAGCAAGGGGACACCAAAAAGTAAAGACAAAAGCTGGAAAGTGCGTTATGCTTTTGTTAGAAACTTTTCAGTTTACAATTGGCAACTTCAAACAGCTATATCTTTTAGGTTTCTTACTCAATCTGAGTGAAACAGACCTTGCTAGAAGGCTCAGGAAGCCAGATTTCACATGGCATAAGTTGGAAGAAATTTGCAGCAACCATTTGGGAGATATGGCGCAAAAGTTGCAACATATGCAGGATGAGATATTTTCTGCAGCATCTGCAAAATGTATCCTTTTGACTTATTACTCAATGACTTAATCTAGAACTCTTTATATGTGCTTAAATTTGACATACTAAGGGTTCCAAAAAGTATATTTTCAGCCTTTTATATCCATTTTAAGATTGAATAATCAAGCTCACAAAACAGGGTTGTTGCGATGGAATCTGGGCAGATTGTAGAGCTTAACTTTGAGAACTAAGTTGGAAGGGCTAATGAAGTCCCACTGACTTGAAATTTGCTTTATTGGAACGCTAACTTTCTGAACTTAAATCCTAAAGAAATAAAACGGGCTTGAACCACCTTAATGCTAGATGATTATGGTCACCAAGTTGCTGCACTTGCTGTTCAGAGCGGTATCTTTTAAAAATGGCATTTCGAATTTCAAGTAAAACTCCATAAAGCGCCTTTGACCATGGAATTCCAACAATGGAGATGAAAAAAGATCTTGTCGAACTTAGATTTGAAATGAAGTTACCCTAAAAGGATTGGATGAGCAAGGTTGTACGTAATTCCATAGGAGATATGCATCATACAAAACTTAACCATATGCAATGGGTAGAAGGGAATAAGATAGAACCAAAGTTACCAAGAACAAAGATAGAACACAAGTGGACTAGCAAGGGTGATTGAATACCCACCTTGGTTTGCACGCACTTGGGCAATCTTCTTAGTCCAGCTAAGTTACAGAACTTAATCACCTTCTTAGTTGAATCAAGAAGACCTAGAGACCCATTTGAGGTTGCCACACTCAAGATACAACACTAGGATTTTGAGAGAGAATAGGGAGAGTTTTCACAACTCAAGCTTTTGCATTCATTCAAGTTGTTCCTTTATAGCCTAAGGCCTCCCTTATATAATGGGAGCCTGGAACAAGATGAAAGAAGGGGAATAAGGGGCCTTGCATGTCCAAAAAGCAAGGGGACACCAAAAAGTAAAGACAAAAGCTGAAAAGTGCTTTATGCTTTTTTCAGCAACGTTTCAATTTATAATAGTCAACTTGAAACAGCTATATCTCATAGGTTTGCACTCCATCGGACTGAAATAGACCTTGCTCGAAAGCTCAAGAAGTCTAATGCACATGACTCAAGTTGGAAGCAATTTGGAGCAATTGTTTGGCAGATATGGTGCCAGAGCTGCAGCACATGCAGGCTTAGACAGTTTTTGCTGAATATGGAAAATGGCTCCTTTTGACATATTTCCCAATGTCTTAATCTAGAACTCTTTATGTTCCTTAAAGCTGACATATTAAGGATCACAAAAAGTATATTTTCAGCTTCTTATGTCCATTTTAAAGTTAAATAATCAAGCTCACAAAACCGGGTTGCTGCGCTGGAAGCTGGGCAGATTGTATAGCTGAACTTTGAGAGCTAAGTTGGATGGCCAAATGAAGTCCAAATGACTTGAAATTTGCTTTATTAGAAAGATGACTTTCTGAACCAAAATTCTAAAGCAATAAAACGGATTTAAACCACCTTCAAGCTAGATGATCAGGGTCACCAAGCCGGTGCACTTGATGTCCGACATTGTATCTTTTAAAAATTGCATTTTGAAGTTCAAGTAAAGCTCCATAAAGTGCCTTTCACCATGGAATTCAAACAATAGACACGAAAAAAGTTCTTGTCGAACTTAGATTTGAAATGAAGTTACCCCAAAAGGATTGGATGAGCAAGGTTGTATGTAATCTGCTAGGAGATATGCATCATACAGAACTTAATCATATACAATGGGGAGAAAGGAATAAGATAGAACCAAAGTAACCAAGAACCAAGATAGAACACAAGTGGACTAGCAAGAGTCATGAATACCCACCTTGGTTTACACACACTTGGGCAATCCTCTTAGTCAAACTAAGTTACAAAACCTAATCACCTTCTTAGTTGAATAAAGAAGACGTAGAGACCCATACTTGAGGTTGCCACACTCAAGATACAACAGTAGGAATTTGAGCGAGAATAGAGAGAGTTTTCACAAGGCAAGGTTTTGCATTCATTCAAGTTCTTTGTTTACAACCTAAGGCGTCCCTTATATAATGGGGGCCTTGAACAAGCGGACAGAAACGCGTACAAGGGGCCTTACTTGTCCAAAAAGCAAGGGGAGATGAAAAAGTAATGACAAAAGTTGAAAAGTGCTTTATGCTTTCTTCTACAACTTTTCAATTTACAATTGTCAACTCCAAACAGCTATATCTCCTAGGTTTCTTACTCAATCTGAGTTGAACAAACCTTGCAGGAAAGCTCAAGAAGTCATATTTCACATGGCTTAAGTTGGAAGCAATTTGGAGCCACCATTTAGGAGATATGGGGCAAAAGCTGTAGCGTATGCTGGCTGCGATAGTTTCTGCACAAACTGGAAAATGGCTCCTTTTGACTTATTACCCAATCACTTAATCTAGAACCATTTATATGTCCTTAAAGCTGACATATTAAGGGTTCTAAAAAGTATATTTTCAACCACTCATATCCATTTTACACTTGAATAATGTTCGAACCAAAAATCTGCTATTTGTAAGGTACTTTTTCACCGGTTTTATGCTCGCTTTAATAATATTTTTAAGGTTTTTAACTAATTTTATTTTATTTTGCAAATTTTTAATAAATGTAGAAAAAGGGCTGAAAATGGAGAAAAAAATTAGTCTGGTCGAGGAAAACCGAACCGGTCGGTTCGACTCAAACCTGGTTCAGAGAAAACCGGTTTACTAAAATCCCGTTTCCCTTTCTTTTTTTCGTCTTCGTTCTTCTTCTTCCCCATTTCCATGAAACCCGACCCCCTAACCCAGAACTTGCGACCCACAGAAACCCTCACAACCTCCATCTCCCATCTCGCTCCTCTGTCTCGCTACCCCGCTCTCTCTCTTCCAGCACATCAACTTCAAAAACCAAAAACCACTCAGCCCATCAAAACCCCAAACCCACAGAATCCCCAAACCCAAAAACCGACCCACAGTAACCCCCATCCACAAAAACTCCAAAACCACCTTCGTCCAACCCCAACCCACCACCGCATTTCATGCTGCAAACTCCACGTCTACACCTTTGCTGGCTTCATCGTCACCATCCACGACACCATCCCAATCGAAGGCTAGAGATCGAGGGCTCGGGTATAAAAGGAGGAAGACGCTATTGAAGTTTAAGAGTAGGTAATTTAGGAGTAGGTAATTTATGTAATTTAGACAGATTTTAGGAGTACGATTAGGTTTAAATTCCAGTTTTAGGGTTTAGATTAAGTTTAGTTTCGCTTTTAATTTCGATTTCATTTTCGCATTTCAGAAATTTCCCTATTTAGGGTTTCGATTTTTGAGTTCTTCCAAGCTTTTAATTTCGTGTAATTAAGCTTCGAATTGTCGATTTTGAGTTGTTAATCAAGAATTTCAGAGAATTTTGGGTTCATTTCATGCTTTTCATACGAAATTCCCCCTCCCCTGTTTGAACTGAATTCGATTCTTCCCCTCTTCCCTGTTGCTGTTTGTTCGAAGGTTGCAGTTCTGGGTTCACTGAAGCTTGTTGCTTTCAATCCCGTTTGGCTGGGTTGCGTTTTGGTAATGCCTTTGTTCAACTTCGAATCCCCTTCCCCTGCTTTAGCCTGCTCTGTTTCAATTTTAGCCTATGCCTAGTTTTGGTTTAGTTTTCGGCTTGGTTTGAGGCTTTAAGGTTGATTGGTTTGCTGCGTTAGTCGTGTTCTGCACAAGCTTTGCTTGCTGATTTTGGTTGATTGGCTATGTGGTCGAATTACTTGTCGAAACATTTTTTGATTTGTTTAATGAATTCTACTTAGCTGCACGATTCTAATTTGAAGTGCGAAATAGATTGTTTGCTGAATTTGGTGGCCTGCTGATGTTTTGGAATTTTGATGTTTGATTTTAGTTTGGTTTATATTTTGTTCTAGATTTCAATTAATTCTGGTAGTTGATTAAAGGTTGAATGCTTTGATTTAGAGTCCGTTATGCTTACTTAGGTAATGTTAAACTCTTTGGTTTTGGGTAGTAAGGTTACTTGATTTATGTTAGTAGAATGTTTGAAGCTTAGTTGATTTGAATTCATTTGGTTTGCACGCCTAGGTTTATTTAAATGTTGAGTTGAATGTTTATGTTGTTTGATTGCCTTAAATAATATCATTTAGCGTAATTAATTAGTTTAATTGTTTCGTATACAAAGAATGGATTTTGCTAGGCCAAGAACCAGCCTTACCCACGACCTCAAGCCATCCTATGGTCACCCCCTCCTACACACCTTCCAACATGTTTTCCCTCAAGAAATACCCCACGGTTTACCTCCCAAAAGATCCATCCAACACAAGATTGACCTTTTTCCCGGTTCCACCATACCAAACAAACCGGCCTATAGGATGAACCCCTAGGAAACTCAAGAAGCCCAACGCTAAGTTGATGGCCCCCTAGCCAAGGGGCTAATCCATGAGAGCCTAAGCCCGTGTGCCGTCCCGGCTCTACTTGTGCCGAAGAAAGATGGGAGCATAAGAATGTGTGTTGATAGTAGGGCCATCAACAAGATCACCATCAACTACCGGTACCCCATTCCAAGTTTGGACGATTTACTTGATGAGCTTCATGGAGCCACTATCTTCTCCACAATTGATCTTAGAAGTGGCCACTACCAAATCCGAATCTTTGAAGGGGATGAACGGAAGAGGACTTTCAAAACCGAGGGTGGCCTTTACGAGTGGTTGGTCATGCCATTTGGCTTGACTAATGCACCTAGCACCTTCATGAGGCTTATGAATGAGGTGCTTAGGTCGGTCATAAGCAAGTTTGTTATTGTGTATTTCGATGATACCCTTGTGTATAGCCGGGATTAATAATGTCGACCACCTCCACCAAGTCTTGAGTATCTTGGCTCAAGAAGAGCACTATGGTAACCTTGAGAAGTGTCACTTCTTCACACCCTAAGTCATCTTCTTAGGTTATGTAGTTTCGGCTCAAGGCATCCATGTTGATGAAGACAAGGTCAACGCTATCCGTGAGTTACCTACTCCCTCCTCCATACATCAAGTCCGAAGCTTCCGTGGTTTGGCCTCCATCTATAGGAGATTTTGTGAACAAATTTAGCTCCATTGTCTCTCCCATGACCAAGGTTCTCAACGACAAGATCTTTGAGTGGAATGAACAAGCCCACTCGGCTTTTGAAGAAATCAAGAGGAGGCTTATAAGTGCTCCCATCCTAGCACTACCTAGCTTCTCCAAGGTCTTTGAGGTGGAGTGTGATGCCTCCCGGGTGGGCATGAGGGTTGTTTTGTCTCAACAGAAGCGGCCCATTGCAATCTTTAGTAAGAAATTGAATGAAGCAAAGAGGAAGTACTCAACATATGACAAGGAGTTCTATGCAATAGTCCCGGATTTGGAACATTGGAGACACTGCCTAGTGGCGGTCGAATTCATCCAAAATTCGGACCATGAGGCCCTCAAGTTCATTCAAGGGCAACACGAGCTCAATCCCTGCCATGCAAAGTGGGTAGTACCTCTAAGCTTCAAACTTCATGATACATCACAAAGTTGGCAGGTTGAACAAGGGAGCGGATGCACTTTCAAGGAGATACTTTCTCCTTTCGGTCCTAGAATCCAAGGTACTTGGGCTGGAGATTGTCAAAGGGATGTACATCAATTATGAGGACTTCAAGGAGATCCATGTCAAGTGTGCTAACCAGCCCCACGACCTCTTCCACCTCCTAAAGGGGTTCCTCTTCAAGGGGCCACGACTTTGCATACCCAAGTATGAGTTTAGAGAGGTGCTAATTTAATAGCTTCATGGTGGTGCTCTATCCGGTCACTTTGGGGTGGAGAAGACTTGCTCAATGCTCAAGGAGCAATACTACTAGCCGAGAATGGCCAAGGATATGGAAAAATTCATCAAGAGGTGCTCAATTTGTAACATGGCGAAGAGCCATGTACTCCCCCAAAGGCCTTTACTCCCCTTTTCCCATGCCCTTCGCTCCATGGGAAGATATAAGTTTGGACTTCATCACGGGCTTGCCATGAACTCAAAGAAGCAAGGATTCCATCATGGTGGTGGTAGATCGTTTTTCTAAAATAGCCTACTTTGTCCCTTGTCACACCACCCATGAGGCCTCCCACATAGCCAATCTCTACTTCAAGGAGATTGTGAGACTTCATGGCATCCCAAGGAGCATGGTTTCAGATAGGGACACTAAGTTTCTTAGTCATTTTTTGCTCACTCTTTGGAGAAAGATAAGGACACACCTCAAGTTTAGCACCACTTGTCACCCCCAAACCAATGGCCAAACCGAGGTGAATAACCGAACTTTAGGGACCTAGCTTAGGGTACTTGTGAAGAAGAACATCAAGGCTTGGGATGAACTCCTACCTCATGTGGAGTTTGCTTTCAATCGTGCCCCAAGTAAAGCCACCCACCTCTCCCCATTTCAAGTGGTCTATGGGTACAATCGAAAAACTCCCTTGGACCTCACACCCATTCCCACTCCTAGCAGTTTAGTTGGGAGGCCGAGAAACGAGCCAAAGAAACGAAAGACCTTCATGCTCAAGTTCGGGAGAAGATTGAGAAGGCCAATACCCAAGCCATGCATCAAGCCAACAAGCACAAAAAGGAGGCCCATTTCCAACCGAGGAACTTGATGTGGATTCACATGAGGAAATAAAGGTTCCCAAGCAAGCGCTAGTCCAAAATCATGTCGAGATCAGATGGCCCCTTTGAGATATTAGAGAAGGCTGGACCTAATGCCTACAAGGTTGGCTTACCTAGTGATTATCGGGTCTCCGCCACCTGCAATGTGGCTGATCTCAGCCCATACCTTGAGAAAAATGAGGAAATCCCAAGTTTAAGGTCAAATTCTAAGTCACTTAGAGAGGATGATGGGGACCATCCAACCAAACCTTCTATAACCCTTCCCAATGATCCATCCCCTACTAGGGTGTCCAAGAAGGTCCAGGAAGTCCATGCCATGACCAGAAACCATTTGAACAAAGAAGAGGATGGACTATCCAGTTCATAACGAAATTGGCCCGGTTTTGTTCATCTGTTGGAGCAAATTATAGAAGGAGAAATTTCATATACGCACCACCCCCTTAAAGCGTCAGATCTTAGCTTTCCAACAAGACTTTTTGTAAAGCATTTGGAGTTCATTTGGTTAGCCAACCAAGCAAAAAACCGAAGACAGTGCACTGCAAGGCGCAATCCAGCATAGTTTGAAAGAAGTGTCCGTTTGGTTGACCTACTTAGCTCCAACTTTTGTCGAACTTTAGGGCATGAAAAGGCATCTAAATATTTATCAAATCACATCCCCAAAGTTGGGCTAAGGGATCAGCTTGTGTTGTTTTTATCCACCTAAAGTGAAGAGATTCATTTACTCAGTTTTTGGGTATAATCGGCTGCCACCTTGGCTTTTGGTGTACAACTTGTACTAATTGCCGGTTGAAGGCCCTAAGCTACTGTACTTAGAGTATTTAGATGCTTGACACCTCAATTTGGGGATTTTTAAGCTAATGAAGTGTCAAGGTTAGGTTAAATCTCTTATTTTATCAACTTGTATTTCTAAGCTACCTTAAGACTAGTCATGTAGTCACAAATCAGCTTGTAAAACAAATCCTTGGCCGAGTGTAAGGGAAAGAGGGTCTATAAATACCTCCTGTCTTCCATTTGCAAGGGTCTTTTTTCAAATTGAATACAAAACTTGAGATTTGTCTCTCTCAAATTCCTAATTCTATATCTTAAGTTTGGCAACGTAAGTGGTGTCTAGGTCTCTTTATCTCAATTAGGTGGTGATTATGTATCCTAATTGATCTAAGGAGATTTCTGTACTGTTCAACAAGAGTGGCTCCATTGGATTATCTCTTGAAGGCACTTGTGTTATCCTCTTCTTCTTCTTCTCATTCTCACTTCTTAATCTCTCTCACATCTACTTTCTTGGCAAGTGTAAGGTGAGATACATTAGTTTGCAAGGAAGAACTTCATCTTCCTCTCTGCATGGATTTTCATCGTGAAGACAATGAGATTATCTCTGACCTACCTCCAAGATTTGAAGACCATGAAGATGACCAAGGCTCTTGTGAGATATTAATCAACTTGGGCGGCCCACAAAATTTTGAATTGAAGCAAGAGGCGATTATACAAGGATTTGAGCGGTGCTCAACTCAAGGAGGTTATCCTTACTCTCAACAAGAATTGAGGGCAAGTCTTTCCCTACAAGGGGAGTATGATGCATATCTCCTAAGGCATTACATGCAACCTTGCTCACACAATCCTTTTGGGGTAACTTCATTTCAAATCCAAGTTCGCTAATATCTTTTTTCATCTCTATTGTTTGAATTCAATGGTAAAAGGCACTATATGGAGTTTTACTTGAACTTAAAAATGCCAATTTTAAAAGATACAGTTCCTAAAAGCGAGCGCAACAACTTAGTAACCCTAATCACCTAGCTTTAAGGTGGTTTAAATCTATTTTATTAGTTTAGAATTTAAGTTCAGAAAGTTAGCTTTCTAATAAAGCAAACTTCAAGTCATTTGGACTTCATTTGCCCATGCAACTCAGATCTTAAAGTTCAGCTATACAATTAGCCCAGATTCCAGTGCAGCAACCTGGTTTTGTGAGCTTGATTATTCAAGCTTAAAATGGATATAAGAAGCTGAAAATATACTCTTTGGGAATATGTCATCCTTAAGGACGTACAAAGAGTTATAGATTAACTCATTGGATAATAAGTCAAAAGGAGCCATTTTATAGATGTTGTAGAAATTGTCTCTGCCTACATATGCTTCATCTTATCGCCATATCTCCCAAACGGTTACTCCAAATTGCTTCCAACTCAAGCCATGTGAAAGCTAACTTCCTAACCTTTCCAGACAGGTCTATTTCACCCAATGTGAGTGAGAAACCTAGGCGATATAGCTGTTTGAAGTTGACCTTTGTAAACTGAAGAGTTGCTGACAAAAGTAAAAAGCACTTTTCGGATTTTATCATTACTTTCTGGTCTCCCTTTGCTTTCCAAACGTGTAAGGCCCCTTGTTCCCCTTTCTTTCATCTTGTTCAAGGCTTCCATTATATAAGGGAGGCCTTAGGTTGTAAAGGAACAAAATTGGAATGAATTTTAAACTTAAGTTTTGAAAACTCTCTCTATTCTCTCTCAAATCCTAGTGTTATATCTTGAGTGTGGCAACCTCAAGTGGGTATCTAGGTCTTCTTCATTCAACTAAGAACATGATTAAGTTCTGTAACTTAGTTGGACTTAGAAGATTGCCCAAGTTAGTGCAAACCAAGGTGGGTTTTTCAATCACCCTTGCTAATCCGCTTGTGTCCTATCTTAGTTCTTGGTTACTTTGGATCTATCGTATTCGCTTCTACCTATTGTATTTGTTTTTGTGTGTTTGGACTCCAAAAAAATATTCGTCAATTGGTGTCAGAGCTTTGGCTACCTTCTTGTCCAATTTTCCATTCCCCAAACACATTCCTTAACAGAAACACAAAATAATCCCATAAAGAACCCTTGCATTTCATCCATCATGCCTTCACTGAGGAACATTCGGAAAGAGCTCGCCTTCATAGACATTGATTTGATTAGGCTAGGAATCCTAAGATTTTATGGCGAAAACGATGAGTTTATAACTTGGTTTTCTAAGGTAGAGCAAGCCTTTGATTGTCAAAACCTTACTGGCCAACAGAAGTTCAAGGTTGTTATTTTAAAATTGAGAGGTTGTGCACTTCAATGGTAGAAGAATTACAAGTTTAAGAGATGGAAGAAACAAAAAGAGAGTGTGAGAACTTGGAAGACGTTGAGGGGTAAGTTGATGGGTGCCTTTTGCCCACCCACTTACGTGCTCAAACATGTTTCTCTACTTCCTAAGAAGAATGGCTCAAGGCCCACATGCGTGGACATCCTTTTGAACAAGGGGAGTCCAAAGAGTCATCACACTCCTAGCCTTCCTACCTTACTGCCCTTGAAGGAAAACATCTTCTATAAAGATGAAGAAGTAAACAAAGAGGAGGAAGATTTAAATCGGTTTCATCCACCTCTCATCTTTGATGACAATGATGTTGAAGAACTCTTAAAATTTAATGACTATGGTGATGAAGAGCTCTTAGACTTTGTAGAGTTAGGAGAAACCATAGCTCATTCATCTTCTTGAGAGGAAGACAGACACGTTTTCAAGGAAGAACTTCATCTTCCTCTTTAAAGGGATTTTCATCATGAAGACAATGAGATTATCTCTGACCTACCTCCAAGATTTAATGAGCATGAAGATGGCCAAGGCTCTTGTGAGGTATTAATGATCTTAGGCAGGCCAAAAAATTTTGAATTGAAGCAAGAGGCGACTGTACAAGGATTTGAGCGGTGCTCAACTCATGGAGGTTGTCCTTACTCTCAACAAGAATTGAGGGCAATTCTTTCCCAACAAGGGGAGTATGTTGCATATGTCCTAGGCTATTACATACAACCTTGCTCGTCCAATCCCTTTGGGGCAACTTCATTTCAAATCCAAGTTCGGAAAGTTATTTTTTCATCTCCATTGTTTTAATTCCATGGTAAAAGGCATTTTATGGAGTTTTACTTGAACTTAAAAACACCATTTTCAAAACATACAGCTCCTGAGAGCAAGAGTAGCAACTTGCTAACCTGAATCACCTATCTTCAAGGTGGTTTAAATCCGTTTTATTGCATTAGGATTTTGGTTCAGAAAGTTTTCTTTCCAGTAAAGTAAATTCCAAGTCATTTGTACTTCGTTTTCCCATCCAACTCAGCTCTCAAATTTCAACTATACAATCTGCCCAGATTCGAGCGCAGCAACCCAGTTTTGTCAGCTTGATTATTCACGCTTAAAATGGCTATAAGAAGACAAAAATACACTCTTTGGGGCCCTTAATATGTCAGCTTTAAGGACATATAAAGATTTCTAGATCAAGTCATCGGTAATAAGTCAAAAGGAGTCATTTTCCAGATGCTGTAGAAACTGTCTCAACCTGCGTATACTGCACCTTATCCCCATATCTCCGAAACGGTTGCTCCAAATTGGTTCCAACTTAGCCATGTGAAATTTAACTTCCTAGGCTTTCCAGAATGTCTATTTCACCTAATTTGAGTGAGAAACCTAGGTGATATAGCTATTTTAAGTTGACCTTTGTAAACTGAAAAGTTGCTGACAAAAGCAAAATGCACTTTTCGAATTTTGTCATTGCTTTTTGGTCTCCCTTTGCTTTTTGGATGTGTAAGGCCCCTTGTTCCCCTTTCTTTCATCTTGTTCAAGGCTTCCATTTTATAAGGGAGGCCTTAGGTTGTAAAGGAACACAATTGGAATGAATGTTAAACTTGAGCTTTAAAACTCTCTCTCTATTCTCTCTTAAATCCTAATGTTATATCTTGAGTGTTGCAACCTCAAGTGGGTCTCTAGGTCTTCTTCATTCAACTTAGAAGGTGATTACGATATGTAACTTAGTTGGACTGAGAAGATTGCCTAACTGAGTGCAAACAAAGGTTGGTTCTTCGATCACCTTGAATAGTCCACTTGTGTTCTATCTTAGTTCTTGGTTACTTTGGTTCTATCTTATTTGCTTCTACCCATTGTATATGTTTTTGTGAGTTTGGACTGCAAAAAAATATACATCAATTGGTATCAGAGCTTTGGCTACCTTCTTGGCCAATCTTCCATTCCCCAAACACATCCCGTTGATTGAAACACAAAATCATCCCATAAAGAACCCGCGCATTTCACCCGTCCTGCCTTCATTAGCGAAATTCCGGAAAGAGCTCGCCTTCATAGACATTGATTTCATTAGGCTAAAAATCCCAAGATTTTATGGCGAAAACGGTGAGTTTACAACTTAGTTTTCTAATGTAGAGCAAGCCTTTGATTGCCACAACGTTAGTGGCTAACAGAAGTTCAAGGTGGTTATTTCATAATTGAGTGGTTGTGCACTTCAATGGTGGAAGAATTACAAGTTTAAGAGATGGTGGAAATAAAAACAGAAGGTTAGAACTTGGAAGAAGTTGAGGGGTAAGTTGATGGGTGCCTTTTGCCCACCCACTTACGTGCTCAAACATGTTTCCCTACTTCCTGAGAACAATGGCTCAAGGCCCACATGCGTGGACATCCTTTTCAACAAGGGGAGTCCAAAGAGTCATCACACTCCTAGCCTTCTTGCCTTGCTGCCCTTGAAGGAAATCATCTTCTATAAAGATGAAGAAGTAAACAAAGAGGAGGAAGATTTAAATCTGTTTGATCCACCTCCCATCTTTGATGACTATGGTGATAAAGAACTCTTAAAATTTGAAGACTATGGTGATGAAGAGCTCTTACACTTTGAAGAGTTAGGAGAAACCATAACTCCTTCATCTTCTTGAGAGGAAGAAGGAAGTGTTTTCAAGGAAGAACTTCATCTTCCTCTTTAAAGGGATTTTCATCATGAAGACAATGAGATTATCTCTGACCTACCTCCAAGATTTGATGAGCATGAAGATGGCCAAGACTCTTATTAGGTATTAATCATCTTAGGCGGCCCACAAAATTTTGAGTTGAAGCAAGAGGTGATTGTACAAGGATTTCGGTGGTGCTCAACACCAGGATGTTGTCCTTACTCTCAACAAGAATTGAGGGCAATTCTTTCCCAACAAAGGGAGTATGATGCATATCTCCTAGGGCATTACATACAACCTTGCTCATCCAATACTTTTGGGGCAACTTCATTTCAAATCCAAGTTCAAAAAATTCTTTTTTCATCTCCATTGTTTGAATTCCATGGTAAAAGACACTTTATGGAGCTTTACTTGAACTTCAAAATGCCATTTTTAAAAGATACAACACCTGAGAGCAAGTGCAGCAACTTGGTAACCCGAATCACCTAGCTTCAATGTGGTTTAAATATGTTTTATTGCCTTAGGATTTAGGTTCATAAAGTTAGCTTTCCACAAAAGCAAATTCCAAGTCATTTGGACTTCATTTTCCCATCCAACTCAGCTCTCAAAGTTCAGCTGTACAATCTGCCCAGATTCTAGTGCAGCAACCCAGTTTTGTGAGCTTGAATATTAAGGCCTAAAATGGATATAAGAAGACGAAAATATACTCTTTGGGACCCTTAATATGTCCGCTTTAAGGACATAGAAAGATTTCTAGATTAAGTCATTGGATAATAACTCAAAGGGACCCATTTTCCAGATGCAACAAAAACTGTCTCACCCTGCATATGCTGCACCTTATCCTCATATCTCCCAAACGGTTGCTCCAAATTAGTTCCAACTTAGCCATGTGAAATTTGACTTCCTAATATTTCCACAAAGTTCTATTTCACCAAATTTGAGTGAGAAACCTAGGTGATATAGCTATTTGAAGTTGACCGTTGTAAACTGAAGAGTTGCTGACAAAAGCAACAAGCACTTTTCGGATTTTGTGATTGCTTTTTTGTCTCCCTTTGTTTTTTGGACGTGTAAGGCCCTTTTTTCCCCTTTATTTCACCTTGTTCAATGCTTCCATTTTATAAGGGAGGCCTTAGGTTGTAAAGGAACACAATTGGAATGAATGTTAAACTTGAGTTTTGAAAACTCTCTCTATTCTCTCTTAAATCCTAGTGTTAAAACTTGAGTGTGGAAACCTCAAGTGGGTCTATAGGTCTTCTTCATTCAACTAAGAAGGTGATTATGTTATGTAACTTAGTTTGACTAAGAAGATTGCCTAACTGGGAGCAAACCAAGGTGGGTTCTTCAATCACCCTTGCTAGTCCACTTGTGTTCTATCTGTGTTCTTGGTTACTTTGGTTCTATCTTATTCGCTTCTACCCTTTGTATATGTTTTTGTAAGTTTGGACTGCAAGAAAATATACATCAACTGCTATCAGAGCTTTGGCTAAGTTCTTTGCCAAGCTTCCATTCCCCAAACACATCCCCTTAACTGAAACACAAAATCATCCCATAAAGAACCCTCGCATTTCATCCATCATGCCTTCATTAGGGAACTTTCGGAAAGAGCCAGCCTTGATAGACATTGATTTCATTAGCTTATAAATGCCAAGATTTTATGGCGAAAATGATGAGTTTACAACTTGGTTTTCTAAGGTAGAGTAAGCCTTTGATTGTCAGAACCTTAGTGACCAACAGAAGCTCAAGGTGGTTATTTCAAATTTGAGAGGTTATGCACTTCAAGGTTGCAAGAATTACAAGTTTAAGAGATGGTAGAAATAAAAATAGAAGGTGAGAACTTGGAAGAAGTTGAGGGGTAAGTTGATGGGTGCCTTTTGCCCACCCACTTGCGTGCTCAAACATGTTTATCTACTTCCTAAGAAGATTGGCTCAAGGCCCACATGCGTGGACATCCTCTTTAACAAGGGGACTCTAAAGAGTCATCACACTCCTAGCCTTCCTACCTTGCAGCCCTTGAAGGAAATCATTTTCTATGAAGATGAAGAAGTAAACAAAGAGGAGGAAGATTTAAATCGGTTTCATCCACCTCCCATCTTTGATGACTATGGTGATGAAGAACTCTTAAAATTTGAAGACTATGGTGATGAAGAGCTCTTAGACTTTGAAGAGTTAGGAGAAGCCATGACTCCATCTTGTTGTGAGGAAGAAGGACAAGTTTGCAAGGAAGAACTTCATCTTCCTTTTTACAGGGATTTTCATCATGAAGACAATGAGATTATCTTTGACCTACCTCCAAGATTTGATGAGTATGAAGATGACCAAGGCTCTTGTGAGGTATTGAAGATCTTGGGCAGCCCATAGAATTTTGAATTGAAGGAGGAGGTGAATGTACAAGGATTTGAGCGGTGCTCAACTCAAGGAGGTTGTCCTTACTCTCAACAAGAATTGAGGGCAATTCTTTCCCAACAAGGGGAGTATGTTACAAATCTCCTAGGCCATTACATACAACCTTGCCTATCCAATCCTTTTGGGGTAATTTCATTTCAAAACCAAGTTCGGCAAGATCTCTTTTCATCTCAATTATTTGAATTCAATGGAAAAAGGCACTTTATGGAGTTTTACTTGAACTTCAAAATGCCTGTTTTAAAAGATATAGTTCCTAACAGCAAGTGCAGTAGCTTGGTAACCCAAGTCACCAAGTTTCAAAGTAGTTTAAATCTATTTTATTACTTTAGGATTTAGGTTCATAAAGTTAGCTTTCCAATAAAGAAAATTCCAAGTCATTTGGACTTCGTTCGCCCGTCCAACTCTGATGTATTCTAGCTTCACTTGGCAAAGATTTGCAAAAGTGAATC
>JACYFF010031958.1:51876658-51889711 GCA_017589665.1 Selenicereus undatus
TGTGCACTTCAATGGTGGAAGAATTACAAGTTTAAGAGATGGAAGAAATAGAAAGAGAAGGTAAGAACTTGGAAGAAGTTAGGGGTGCCTTTTTCCCACCCACTTACATGCTCAAACATGTTTCTCTACTTCCTAAGAAGAATGGCTCAAGGTGCGCATGCCTGGACATCCTTTTCAACAAGGGAAGTGCAAAGAGTCATCACACTCCTAGCCTTCCTACCTTACCGCCCTTGAAGGAAATCATCTTTTATGAAGACGAAGAAATAAAGAAATAGGAGGAAGATTTAAATCGGTTTGATCCACCTCCTATCTTTAAGGACTATGGTGATGAAGAATTCTTAAAATTTGAAGACTATGGCGATGAAGAGCTCTTTGACTTTGAAGAGTTTGTAGAAACCACGACTCCTTCATCTTCTTGTGCGGAAGAAGGATAAGTTTGCAAGGAAGAACGTCATCTTCCTCTTTACAGGGATTTTCAACATGTAGACAACGAGATTATCTCTGATCTACCTCCAAGATTTCACGAGCATAAAGATGGCCAAGGCTCTTGTGAGGTATTAATGATCTTGGGCAGCCCGCAAAATTTTGAATTGAAGTAGGAGGCGATTGTACAAGGATTTGAGCGGTGCTCAACTCAAGGAGGTTGTCCTTACTCTGAAGAAGAATTGAGGGCAATTCTTTCTAACATGGGCAGTACGATGCGAATCTCCTAGGGCATTACACACAACCTTGCTCATCCAATCCTTTTAGGGCAACTTCATTTCAAATCCAAGTTCGACAAGATCTTTTTTCATCTCCCTTGTTTGAATTCCATGGTAAAAGGCACTTTATGGCCTTTTACTTGATCTTCAAAATGCCATTTTTAAAAGATATAGTTCCCCAGAGCAAGTGCAGTAACTTGGTAAATCGAATCACCTACCTTCAAGGTGGTTTAAATCCGTTTTATGGCTTTATGATTTAGGTTCAAAACGTTAGCTATCTAATGAAGCAAATTCCAAGTCATTTCGACTTCATTTGCCCATCCAACTAAGCTCTCAAAGTTCAGTTATACAATCTGGCCAGATTCCAGCGTAGCAACTCGGTTTTGTGAGCTTGATTATTCATCCCTAAAATACATATAAGAAGATGAAAATATAATCTTTCTGACCCTTAATATGTCAGCTCTTAGGACATATAAAGAGTTCTAGATTAAGTCATTGGGTAATAAGTCAAAAGGAGCCATTTTTCGGATGGTACAGAAACTGTCCCAGCCTGCATATGCTGCACCTTATCCCTATATCTCCCAAACTGTTGCTCCAAATTGCTTCCAACTCGAGCCATGCAAAAGCTGACTTCCAAAACTTTCCAGAAAGGTCTATTTCACCCAATTTTATTGAGAAACCTAGGCATTAAGGTTGTTTGAAGACGTTTGCAAATAGAAAAGTTGCTGACAAAAGCAAAAAGCACTTTTCGGATTTTGTCATTGCTTTTTTGTCTCCCTTCGCTATTTGGACGTATAAGGCCCCTTGTTCCGCTTTCTTTCATCTTGTCCAAGGGTTCCATTATATAAGGGAGCCCTTAAATATTAAAGGAACACAATTGGAGTGAATGTTAAACTTGAGTTTTGAAAGCTCCCTCTATTCTCTCTCACATCCTAGTGTTATATCTTGAGTGTCGTAACCTCAAGTTGTTCTCTTGCTCTTCTTCATTCAACTAAGAAGCTGATTAAGTTCTGTAACTTAGTTGGAATAAGAAGATTGCCAAATTAAGTGAGTGTAAACTAAGGTGGGTTCTTCAATCACCCTTGCTAGTCCACTGGTGCTCTGTCTTGGTTCTCGGTTACTTTGGTTCTAACTTATTCCCTTCTGCCCATTGTATATGTTTTTGTGAGTTCGGACTTAAAAAAATCATACATCAATTGGTATCAGAGCTTTGGCTGCCTTCTTGGCCAAGCTTCCATTCCCCAAACACATCCCTTAACCGAAACACAAAATCATCCCATAAGGAACCCTTGCATTTCATCCATCATGCCTTTACTGAGGAACTTCCAGAAAGAGCTAGCCTTGATAGACATTGATTTGATTACCCTGAAAATCCTAAGATTTTTAGCCGGAAACCATGAGTTTTCAACTTCGTTTTCTAAGGTAGGGCAAGCCTTTGATTGTCACAACCTTAGCGACCAACAGAAGTTCAAGGTGGTTATTTCAAAATTGAGAGGTTGTGCACTTCAATGGTGGAAGAATTACAAGTTTAAGAGATGGAAGAAACAGAAAGAGAAGGTAAGAACTTGGAAGAAGTTGAGGGTTAAGTTGATGGGTGCCTTTTTCCCACCCACTTACGTGCTCAAACATGTTTCTCTACTTCCTAAGAAGAATGGCTCAAGGTGCACATGCCTGGACATCCTTTTCAACAAGGGAAGTGGAAAGAGTCATCACACTCCTAGCCTTCCTACCTTACCGCCCTTGAAGGAAATCATCTTCTATGAAGATGAAGAAGTAAAGAAATAGGAGGAAGATTTAAATCAGTTTGATCCTCCTCCCATCTTTGAGGACTATGGTGATGAGGAATTCTTAAAATTTGAAGACTATGGCGATGAAGAGCTCTTAGACTTTGAAGAGTTCGCAGAAACCATGACTCCTTCATCTTCTTGTGCGGAAGAAGGACAAGTTTGCAAGGAAGAACTTCATCTTCCTCTTTACAGGGATTTTCAACATGAAGACAATGACATTATCTCTTACCTACCTCCAAGATTTGGCAAGCATAAAGATGGGCAAGGCTCTTGTGAGGTATTAATGATCTTGGGCAGCCCGCAAAATTTTTGATTGAAGTAAGAGGCGATTGTACAAGGATTTGAGCGGTGCTCAACTCAAGGAGGTTGTCCTTACTCTGAACAAGAATTGAGGGCAATTCTTTCCAACAAGGGCAATATGATGTGTATCTCCTAGGGCATTATCCACAACCTTGCTCATCCAATCCTTTTAGGGCAACTTCATTTCAAATCCAAGTTCGACAAGATCTTTTTTCATCTCCCTTGTTTGAATTCCATGGTAAAAGGCACTTTATGGGGTTTTACTTGAACTTCAAAATGCCATTTTTAAAAGATACAGTTCCACAGAGCAAGTGCAGCAACTTGGTAAATCGAATCACCTAGCTTCGAGGTGGTTTAAATTCGTTTTATTGCTTTAGGATTTAGGTTTAAAAACTTAGATATCTAATGAAGCAAATTCCAAGTCATTTGGACTTCATTTGCCCATCCAACTAAGCTCTCAAAGTTCAGCTATACAATCTGCGCAGATTCCAGCGTAGCAACTCGGTTTTGTGAGCTTGACTGTTCATGCCTAAATGCATATAAGAAGATGAAAATATAATCTTTGGGACCCTTAATATGTCAGCTCCTAGGACATATAAAGAGTTCTAGATTAAGTCATTGGGTAATAAGTCAAAAGGAGCCATTTTTCGGATGGTACAGAAACTGTCCCAGCATGCATATGCTGCACCCTATCCCTATATCTCCCAAACGGTTGCTCCAAATTGCTTCCAACTCGAGCCATACGAAAGCCGACTTCCAAAGCTTTCCAGAAACGTCTCTTTCACCCAGTTTTAGTGAGAAACCTAGGCGATAAAGCTATTTGAAGTTGACCTTTGCAAACTGAAAAGTTGCTGACAAAAGCAAAAAGTACTTTTCAGATTTTGTCATTGCTTTTTTATCTCACTTCGCTTTTTGGACATGTAAGGCCCCTTGTTATGCTTTCTTTCATCTTGTCCAAGGGTTCCATTATATAAAGGAGCCCTTAAATTGTAAAGCAAGACAATTGGTGTGAATGTTAAACTTGAGTTCTGAAAGCTCCCTCTATTCTCTCTCAAATCCTAGTGTTATATCTTAAGTGTTGCATCCTCAAGTGGCTCTCTAGCTCTTCTTCATTCATTTAAGAAGGTGATTAAGTTCTGTATCTTAGTTCGAATAAGAAGATTGCCCAATTAAGTGAGTGCAACCTAAGGTGGGTTCTTCAATCACCCTTGCTAGTCCACTTGTGCTCTGTCTTTGTTCTTGGTTACTTTGGTTCTATCTTATTCCCTTCTACCCATTTTATATGTTTTTGTGAGTTCGAACTCCCAAAAATTATACAACAACTGGTATCAGAGCTTTGGCTGCCTTCCTGGCCAAGCTTCCATTCCCCAAACACATCCCTTAACCAAAACACAAAATCATCCCATAGAGAACCCTTGCATTTCATCCATCATGTCTTTATGGAGGAACTTCCGAAAATAGCAAGCCTTGATAGACGTTGATTTGATTTGCCTAAAAATCCTAAGGTTTTTTACCAGAAACGATGAGTTTACAACTTGGTTTTCTAAGGTAGAGCAAGTCTTTGATTGTCACAACCTTAGTGACCAACAGAAGTTCAAGTGCCTCTCTAGGCCTTCTTCATTCAACGAAGAAGGTGATTATGTTCTGTAACTTAGTTGGACTAAGAAATTGCCCAAGTGAGTGCAAACCAAGGTGAGTTGTTCAATCACTGTTGCTAGTCCACTTGTGTTCTATATTTCTTCTTAGTTACTTTGGTTCTATCTTATTCACTTCTATCCATTGTATATGTTTTTGTGAGTTTGGACTCTAAAAAAATATAGATTAATTGGTATCAGGGCTTTGGCCACCTTCTTCGCTAAGCTTCCATTCCCTAAACACATCACAATAACCGAAACACAAAATCATCCCATAAAGAACCCTTGCATTTCATCCATCATGCCTTCATTGAGGAACTTCTGGAAAGAGCTAGCCTTGATAGACATTGATTTGATTAGCCTAAAAATCCCAATATTTTATAGCGAAAACGATGAGTTTACAACATGGTTTTCTAAGCTAAAGCAAGCCATTGATTGTCAGAACCTTAGTGACCAACAAAAGTTCAAGGTGGTTATTTCAAAATTGAAAGGTTGTGCACTTCAATGGTTGAAGAATTACAACTTTAAGAGGTGAAAGAAACAAAAAGAGAAGGTGAGAACATGGAAAAAGTTGAGGGGTAAGTTGAGGGGTGCCTTTTGCCCACCCACTTACGTGCTAAAACATGTTTCTCTACTTCCTAAGAAGAATGGGTCAAGGCCCACATGCGTGGAAATCTTTTTCAACAAGGGGAGTACAAACACACTCCTAGCCTTCCTACCTTGCTGCCCTTGAAGGAAATCATCTTCTATGAAGATGAAGTTGTGAACAAAGAGGAGGAACATTTAAATCAGTTTGATCCACCTCCCATCTTTGATGACTACGGTGATGAAGAACTCTTAAAATTTGAAGACTACAGTGATGAAGAGCTCTTAGACTTTGAAGAGTTAGGGGAAACCATGGCTCTGTCATCTTCTTATGAGGAAGATGGATAGATTTGCAGGTAAGAACTTTATCTTCCTCTTTACAGGGATTTTCATCATGAAGACAACGAGATTATCTCTGACCTACCTCCAAGATTCGATGAGCATGAAGATGGCCAAGGCTCTTGTGAGGTATTAATCATCTTGGGTGACCCACAACATATTGAATTGACATAAGAGGCGATTGTACAAGGATTTGAGCGGTGCTCAACTCAAGGAGGTTGTCCTTACTCTCAACAAGAATTGAGGGCAATTCTTTCCCAACAAGGGGAGTATGTTACATATCTCCTAGGGTATTACATACAACCTTGCCCATCTAATCCTTTTGGGGCAAATTCATTTCAAATCCAAGTTTGGCAAGATCTTTTTTCATCTTAGTTGTTTGAATTCCATGGAAAAAGGCACTTAATGGAGTTTTACTTGAACTTTAAAATGCCAGTTTTAAAAGATATAGTTCCTAACAGCAAGTGCACCAAATTGTTAACCCCAGTCACCTAGCTTCAAGGTAATTTAAATCCGTTTTACTAATTTAGGATTTAAGTTCAGAAAGTTAGCTTTCCAATGAAGAAAATTTCAAGTCATTTGGACTTCACTTGGCCATCCAACTCAACTCTTAAAATTGAGCTATATAATTTCCCTAGATTCCAGCACAGCAACCCAGTTTTGTGGGCTTGATTATTCAACCTTAAAATGGATATAAGAAGCTGAAAATATACTCTTTGGGACCCTTAATATGTCAAATTTCAGGACATATAAAGAGTTCAAGATTAAGTCATTTGGTAATTAGTTAAAAGAAGCCATTTTCTGGATGCTGCAGAAACTATCTCAACCTGCATATGCTGCACCTTATCCCCATATCTCCCAAACCGTTGCTCCAAATTGCTTCAAACTTGAGCCATGTGAAAGCCGACTTCCTCAGATTTCCAGACAAGTCTATTTCACCCAATTTGATTGAGAAACCTAGGCGATACCGCTGTTTGAAGTTAACGTTTGCAAACTGAAAAGTTGCTGACGAAACTAAAAAGCACTTATCGGATTTTGTCATTACTTTCTGGTCCCCCTTTGCTTTTCGAACGTGTAAGGCCCCTTGTTCCCCTTTTATTCAGCTTGTTCAAGGCTTCCATTATATAAGGGACACCTTAGGTTGTAAAGGAACACAATTGGAATGAACGTTAAACTTAAGTTTTGAAAGCCCTCTCTATTCTCTTTCAAATCCTCATGTTATATCTTGAGTGTGGCAACCTCAAGTGGGTCTCTAGCTCTTCTTCATTCAACTAAGAAGGTGATTAAGTTCTGTAACTTAGTTGGACTAAGAACATTGCCCAAGTGAGTGCAAACCAAGGTTGGTTTTTCAATCACCCTTGCTAGTTCACTTGTGTTTTATCTTGGTTCATGGTTACTTTGGATCTATCTTATTTACTTCTACCCACCGTATACGTTTTTGTGAGCTTGGACTTTAAAAAAATTTACATTAATTCGTATCAGAGCTGTGGCTACCTTCTAGGCCAAGCTTCCATTCCCCAAACACATCCCCTTAACCAAAACACAAAATCATCCCATAAAGAACCCTTCTATTTCATCCACCATGCCTTCATTGGGAAGATTCCAGAAAGAGCTAGCCTTGATAGACATTGATTTTATTAGACTAAAAATCCCAAGATTTTATTGCAAAAATGATGAGTTTACTACTTGGTTTTCTAAGGTAGAGCAAGCCTTTGATTGTCACAACCTTAGTGACCAACAGAAGTTCAAGGTGGTTATTTCAAAATTGAGGGGTTGTGCACTTCAGTGGTGCAAGAGTTATAAGTATAAGAGAACGAAGAAATAAAAAGAGAAGGTGAGAACTTGGAAGAAGTTCAGGGGTAAGTTGATGGGTGCCTTTTGCTGACCCACTTACGCGCTCAAACATGTTTCTCTACTTCCTATGAAGAATGGCTCAAGGCCCACATGCGTACACATCCTTTTTAACAAGGGGAGTCCAAAGACTCATCACACTCCTAGCCTTCCTACCTTACTGCCCATGAAGGAAATCATCTTCTATAAAGGTGAAGAAGTAAACAAAGAGGAGGAAGACTTAAACCGGTTTGATCAACCTCCCATCTTTGATGGCTATGGTGATGAAGAACTCTTAAAATTTGAAGACTATGGTCATAAAGAGCTCTTAGACTTTGAAGAGTTAGGAGAAACCACGGCTCCTTCATCTTCTTGTGAGGAACAAGGATAGGTTTGTAAGGAAGAACTTCATCTTCCTCTTTATAGGGATTTTTATCATGAAGACAATGAGATTATCTCTGAGCTACCTCCAAGATTCGATGAGCATGAAGATGGCCAAGGCTCTTGTGAGGTATTAATCATCTTGGGTGGCCCACAACGTTTTGAATTGAAGCAAGAGGTGATTCTACAAGGATTTGAGTCGTGCTGAACTTAAGGACGTTGTCGTTACTCTCAACAAGAATTGAGGGCAAGTCTTTCCGAACAAGGGGATTATGATGCATATCTCCTAGGGTATTACATACAACCTTGCCCATCCAATCCCTTTGGGGCCACTTCATTTCAAATCCAAGTTCGGCAAGATTTTTTTCATCTCAACTGTTTGAATTCCTTGACAAAAGGTACTTTATGGAGATTTACTTGAACTTCAAAATGCCAGTTTTGAAAGATACAGTTCCTGACAGCAAGTGCAGCAACTTGGTAAACCTAGTCAACTAGTTTTAAGGTGGTTTAAATTCGTTTTATTAATTAGGATTTAGGTTCAGAAAGTTGGCTTTCCAATAAAGCAAATTCCGAGTCATTTGGGCTTTATTTGCCCATCTAACTCAACTCTCAAAGTTCAGTTATACAATTTGAAAAGATTTCAACACCGCAACCCGGTTTTGTGAGCTTGATTATTCAAGGTTAAAATGCATATAAGAAGCTGAAAATATACTCTTTGGGACCCTTAATATGTCCTATTTAAGGGCATATAAAGACTTTTAGATTAAGTCAATAGGTAATAAGTCAAAAGACTCCAATTTCTAGACGCTGCAGAAACTATCTTAGCCTGCATATGTTGCACCTTATCCCTATATCTCCCAAACGGTTGCTCTAAATTGCTTCTAACTGGAGCCATATAAGAGCTGACTTCCTAAGATTTCTAGAAAGGTCTATTTCACCCCATTTGAGTGAGAAACCTAGGTGATATAGCTGTTTGAACTTGACTTTTGTAAACGGAAAAGTTGCAGACAAAAGTAAAAAGCACTTTTCGGATTTCATCATTACTTTCTGGTCCCCCTTTGCTTTTCGGACGTGTAAGAGCCCCTGTTCCCCTTTCTTTCATCTTGTTCAAGGCTTCCATTATATAAGGGGAGGCCTTAGGTTGTAAAGGAACATGATTGGAATGAATGTTAAACATGAGTTTTGAAAACTCTCTCTATTCTCTCTGAAATCCTACTGTTATATCTTGAGAGTGACAATCTCAAGTGCCACTCTAGGTCTTCTTCTTTCAACTAAGAAGGTGATTAAGTTCTGTAACTTAGTTGGACTAAGAAGATTGCCCAAGTGAGTGCAAACTAAGGTGGGTTGTTCAATCACCCTTGCTAGTCCACTTGTGTTCTATTTTTCTTCTTAGTTACTTTGGTTCTATGTTATTCGCTTCTACCCATTGTATATGTTTTTGTGAGTTTGGACTCTAAAAATATACATCAATTGGTATCAGACCTATGGCCACCTTCTGGGCTAAGCTTCCATTCCCCAAACCCATCCCCATAACAGAAACATAAAATCATCCCATAAAGAACCCTTGCATTTCATCCATGATGCCTTCATTGAGGAACTTCTGGAAAGAGCTAGCCTTGACAAACATTGATTTGATTAGCCTAAAAATCCCAAGATTTTATATCGAAAATGATGAGCTTACAACTTGGTTTTCTAAGGTACAGCAAGCCTTTGATTGTCAGAACCTTAGTGACCAATAGAAGTTCAATGTGGTTATTTCAAAATTGAGAGGTTGTGCAGTTCAATGGTGGAAGAATTACAAGTTTAAGAGATGGAAGAAACAAAAAGAGCAGGTGAGAACCTGGAAGAAGTAGAGGGGAAAGTTAAGGGGTGCCTTTTGCCCACCCACTTATGCGCTCAAGCATGTTTCTCCACTTCCTAAGAAGAATGGCTCAAGGCCCACATTCGTGGACATCCTTTTCAACAAGGGGACAACAAAGAGTCATCACACTCCTAGCCTTCCTACCTTGCTGCCCTTGAAGGAAATCATCTTCTATGAAGATCAAGTAGTAAACAAAGAGGAGGACGGTTTAAATCGGTTTGATCCACCTCCCATCTTTGAGGACAATGCTGATGAAGAACTCATAAAATTTGAAGACTATGGTGATGAAAAGCTTTTAGACTTTGAAGTTAGGAGAAACCACGGATCCTTCATCCTCTTTTGTGGAAGAAGGACAAGTTTACAAGGAAGAACTTCATCTTCCTCTTTACAGGGATTTTCATCATGAAGACAATGAGATTATCTCTGACCTACCTCCAAGATTTGGCGAGCATGAAGATGGCCAAGGCTCTTGTGAGGTGTTGATGATCTTGGGCGGCCCACAAAATTTTGAATTAAAGCAAGAGGCGATTGTACAAGGATTTGTGTAATGCTTTACTCAAGGAGGTTGTCCTTACTCTCAACAAGAATTGAAGGCAATTCTTTCCCAACAAGGGGCGTATGATGCATGTCTCTTAGGGCATTGCATACAGCCTTGCTCATCCAATCCTTTTAGGGCAACTTCATTTCAAATCCAAGTCAACAAGATGTTTTTTCATCTCCATTGTTTGAATTTCATGGTAAAAGGCACTTTATGGGGTTTTACTAGAACTGCAAAATGCAATTTTTAAAAGATAGGGTTTCTGAGAGCAAGTGCAGCAACTTGGTAACCCGAATCACCTAGGTTCAAGGTGGTTTAAATTCGTTTTATTGCTTTAAGATTTAGGTTTAGAAAGTTAGATTCCCAATAAAGCAATTTCCAAGTCATTTGGACTTCATTTGCCCATCCAACTCAGCTCTCAAAGTTTAGTTATAGAATCTGCCTAGATTCTAGCGTAGCAAGCCAGTTTTGTGAGCTTGATTATTCAAGCCTAAAAAGGATATAAGAAGATGAAAATATACTCTTTGGGACCCTTAATATGTCAACTTTTATTACATATAAAGAATTCTAGATTAAGTCATTCAGTAATAAGTCAAAAGGAGCCATTTTCCAGAACCTACAACAACTATCTCATCCTGCATATGCTGCACCTCATCCCAATATCTCCCAAACGGTTGCTCCAAATTGCTTCCAAATCGAGCCATGTAAAAGCTGACTTCCTAAGCTTTCCTGAAAGGTCTATTTCACCCAATTTGAGTTAGAAACCTAGGTGATATAGCTATTTGAAGTTGACCTTTGTAAACTGAAAAGTTACTGACAAAAACAAAAAGCACCTTTTGGATTTTGTCATTGCTTTTTGGTCTCCCTTTGCTTTTTGGTTGTATAAGGCTCCTTGTTCCCCTTTCTTTCATCTTGTTCAAGGCTTCCATTATATAAGGCAGGCCTTAGGTTGTAAAGGAACACAATTGGAATGAATGTTAAACTTGAGTTTTGAAAGCTCCCTCTATTCTCTCTTAAATCCTTGCATTATATCTTGAGTGTCGCAACTTCCAGTGGGTCTCTAGGTCTTCTTCATTCAACTAAGAAAGTGATTAAGTTCTGTAACTTAGTTGGACTAAGAAGATTGCCTATGTAAGTGAGTGAAAACTAAGGTGGGTTCTTCAATCACCGTTGCTAGTCCACTTGTGTTTTGTGTTGGTTCTTGGTTACTTTTGTTCTATCTTATTCCCTTCTACCCATTGTATATATTTTTGTGAGTTTGGGCTCCAAAAAAATATACATCAATTGCTATCAGAGCTTTGGCTACCTTCTTGCCTAAGCTTCTATTCCCCAAACACATCCCCATAACCGAAGCACAAAATCATCCCATAAAGAACCGTTGTATTTCATCCACCATGCCTTCATTGGGGAACTTTCGAAAAGAACTAAAGTTAATAGACATTTATCTGATTAGCCTAAAAATCCCAACATTTTATGGCAAAAACGATGAGTTTACTACATGATTTTCTAAAGTAGAACAAGCCTTTGATTGTCACAACCTTAGTGACCAATAGAAGTTCAAGGTGGTTATTTCAAAATTGAGAGGTTGTGCACTTCAATGGTGGAAGAATTACAGGTTTAAGAGATGGAAGAAACAAAAAGATAAGGTGAGAACTTGGAAGAAGTTGATGGGTGCCTTTTGCCCACCCACGTACATGCTCAAACATGTTTCTCTACTTCCTAAGAAGAATGGCTTAAGGTCCACATGCGTAGACAACCTTTTCAACAAGGGGAGTCCAAAGATTTATCACACTCCTAGCCTTCCTACCTTGCTGCCTTGTAGGAAATCATCTTCTATAAAGATGAACAAGTAAACAAAGAGGATGAAGATTCAAATCGGTTTGATCCACCTCCCATCTTTGATGACTATGGTGATGAAGAACTCTTAGAACTTGAAGACTATGGTGATGAAGAGCTCTTAGACTTTGAAGAGTTAGGAGAAACCATGGCTCCTTCATCTTCTTGTGAGGAAGAATGACAGGTTTGCAAGGAAGAACTTCATCTTCCTCTTTGCAGGGATTTTCAATATGAAGACCATGAGTTTATCTCTGACGTACCTCCAAGATTCGATGAGCATGAAGATGGCCAACGCTCTTGTGAGTTATTAATCGTCATGGGCGGCCCACCACATTTTGAATTGAAGCAAGAGGCGATTGTACAAGGATTTAAGCGGTGCCAAACTCAAGGAGGTTGTCCTTACTCTCAACAAGAATTGAGGGCAATTCTTTCCCAACAAGGGGACTATGATGAGTATCTCCTAGGGTGTTACATACAACCTTGCCCATCCACTCCTTTTGGGGCAACTTCATTTCGAATCCAAGTTCGATAAGATCTTTCTTCATCTTCATTGCTTGAATTCCATAGCAAAAGGCACTTTATGGAGTTTTACTTGAACTTCAAAATGCCAGTTTTAAAAGATACAGTTCCTGGTAGAACGTGCAGCAACTTCGTAACCATAGGCACCTAGTTTCAAGGTGGTTTAAATCCGTTCTACTACTTTAAGATTTAGGTTCAGAAATTTAGCTTTCCAATAAAGCAAATTTCAAGTCATTTGGACTTCATTTGCCAATCCAACTCAACTCTCAAAGTTCAGATAATACAGTATGCCCAGATTCCAGCGCAGCAACCTGGTTTTGTGAGCTTGATTATTCAAGCTTAAAATGGATATAAGAAGATGAAAATATACTCTTTGGGACGCTTAATATTTTAGCTTTGAGGACATATAAAGAGATTTAGATTAAGTCATGGGGTAATAAGTCAAAAGGAGCCATTTTCCAGATACTGTAGAAACTGTCTCATCCAGCATATGTTACACCTTATCCCCATATCTCCCAAAGGGTTGCTCCAAATTGCTTCTAACTCTAGCCATGTGAAAGCTGACTTCCTAAGCTTTCCAGATGGGTCTATTTCACCCAATTTGAGTGAGAAACCTAGGCGATATAGCTGTTTGAAGTTGAGCTTTGTAAACTGAAAAGTTGCTGACAAAATTAAAAAGCACTTTTCGGATTTTGTCATTACTTTCTGGTCCCCCTTTGCTTTTCGGACGTGTAAGAGCCCC
>JACYFF010031958.1:51889721-51957154 GCA_017589665.1 Selenicereus undatus
GGAATGAATGTTAAACATGAGTTTTGAAAACTCTCTCTATTCTCTCTTAAATCCTACTGTTATATCTTGAGAGTGGCAATCTCAAGTGCCACTCTAGGTCTTCTTCTTTCAACTAAGAAGGTGATTAAGTTCTGTAACTTAGTTGGACTGAGAAGATTGCCCAAGTGAGTGCAAACCAAGGTGGGTTCTTCGATCACCCTTGCTAGTCCATTTGTGTTCTATCTTGGTTCTTGGTTACTTTGGTTCTATCTTGTTCGCTTCTACCCATTGTATATGTTTTTGTGAGTTTGGAATCTAAAAAAATATACATCAATTGCTATCAGAGCTTTCGCTACCTTCTTGGCCAAGCATCCATTCCCCAAACACATCCCTTAACCGAAACACAAAATCATCCCATAAAGAACCCTTGTATTTCATCCATCATGCCTTCATTGAATAACTTCCGAAAAGAGCTGGCCTTGATAGACATTGATTTGATTAGCCTAAAAATCCTAAGATTTTATGGCAAAAATGATGACTTTACCACTTGGTTTTCTAAGGTACAGCAAGCCTTTGATTGTCGTAACCTTAGTGACCAACAAAAGTTCAAGGTAGTTATTTTAAAATTGAGAGGTTGTGCACTTCAATGGTGGAAGAATTACAAGTTTAAGAGAAGGAAGAAACAAAAAGAGATGGTAAGAACTTGGAAGAAGTTGAGGGGTAAGTTGATGGGTGCCTTTTGCCCACCCACTTATGTGCTCAAAGATTTTTCTCTACTTCCTAAGATGAAAAGTTCAAGGCCCACATGCATGGACATCCTTTTCAACAAGGGGAGTCCAAAGAGTCAGCACACTCGTAGCCTTCCTACCTTGTTGCCCTTGAAGGAAATCATCTTCCCAAAAGATGAGGAAGTAAACAAAGAGTAGGAAGATTTGAATGGGTTTGATCCACCTCTTATCTTTGGTGACTATGGTGATGAAGAACTCTTAAAATTTGAAGACTATGCAGACGAAGTGCTCTTAGACTTTCAAGAGTTAGGAGAAACCACGGCTCCTTCATCTTCTTGTCCGGAAGAAGGACATATTTGCAAGGAAGAACTTCATCTTCCTATTTACAGGGATTGTCCGCATGAAGACAATCAGATTATCTCTGACCTACCTCCAAGATTTGATGAGCATGAAGATGGCCAAGGCTCTTGTGAGGTATTAATGATCTTGGCCGGGCCACAAATTTTTGAATTAAAGTAAGAGGTAATTATACAAGGATTTGACCGGTGCTCAACTAAAGCAGGTTGTCCTCACTCTCAACAAGAATTGATGGCAATTCATTCTTAACAAGGGGAGTATGATGCATATCTCCTAGGGCATTACATACAACCTATCTCATCCAATCCTTTCGGGGCAACTTCATTTCAAATCATAGTTCGGCATAATCTTTTTTCATCTCCATTGTTTGAATTCCATGGTAAAAGGCACTTTGTGGAGTTTTACTTGAACTTCCAAATGCCATTTTTAAAAGATACAGCTCGTGACAGCAAGTGTGCCAACTTAGTAACCCTAATCACCTAGCTTCTAGGTGGTTTAAATCTGGTTTATTTGACTAGGATTTATGTTCAGAATGTTACTTTTCCAATAAAGCAAATTCCAAGTCATTTGGACTTCATTTCCCCATCCACCTCAGCTCTCAATGTTCAGATATAAAATCTGCCCAAATTCTAGCGCAACAACCCCGTTTTGTGACCTTGATTGTTCATTCCTAAAATGGATATAAGAAGATGAAAATATACTCTTTGGGACCCTTAATATGTCAGCTTTAAGGACATATAAGGAGTTCTAGATTAAGTCAGTGGGTAATAAGTCAAAAGAAGCCATTTTCCAGATGCTACAGAAACTCTCTCAGCCTGTATATATTGCACCTTATCCCTATATGTCCGAAATGATTGCTCCAAATTGCATCCAACTTGAGCCATGTGAAAGCTGACTTCCTAAGCTTTCCAAAAAGGTGTATTTCACCCAATTTGACTTAAAAACCTGGGCAATATAGCTGTTTGAAGTTGACCTTTGTAAACTAAAAAGTTGCTGACAAAACCAAAAAGCACTTTCAGATTTTATCATTCCTTTTTGCTCTCCCTTTGCTTTTTGGACGTGTGAGGCTCCTAGTTCCCCTTTCTTTCAGCTTGTTCAAGGCTTCCACTATATAAGGGAGGCCTTAGGTTGTAAAGGAACACAATTGGAATGAATGTTAAACTTGAGTTTTGAAAACTCTCTCTATTCTCTCTCAAATCCTAGTGTTATATCTTGAGTGTGGCATCCTCAAGTGGTTCTCTAGGTCTTCTTCATTCAACTCAGAAGGTGATTACGTTATGTAACTTAATTGGACAAAGAAGATTACGTAAGTGAGTGCAAAACAAGGTGGGTTCTTCAATCACCCTTGCTAGTCCACTTGTGTTCTATCTTTCTTCTTAGTTACTTTGGTTCTATCTTATTCGCTTCTACCCATTGTATATGTTTTTGTCAGCTTGGATTGAAGAAAAATATACATCAATTGGTATCAGAGCTTTGGCTACCTTTATGGCCAAGTTCTCATTCCCCAAACACATGCCCTTAACCGAAACACAAAACATCCCATAAAGAACCGTTGCATTTCGTCTACCATGCCTTCATTGGGGAACTTCCGGAAAGACCTAGCCTTGATAGATATTGATTTGATTAGCCTAAAAATCCTAAGATTTTATGGCAAAAACGATGAGTTTGCTACTTGGTTTTCTAAGGCAGAGTAAGCCTTTGATTGTCACAACCTTAGTGTCCAACAAAAGTTCAAGGTGATTATTTCAAAATTGAGAGGTTGTGCACTTCAATGGTGGAAGAATTACAAGTTTAAGAGAAGGAAGAAACAAAAAGAGAAGGTGAGAACTTTGAAGAAGTTTAGGGGTAAGTTGATGGGTGCCTTTTTCGCACCCATTTACGTGCTCAAACATATTTCTCTACTTCCTAAGAAGATTGGCTCAAGGCCCACATGCGCGGACATCCTTTTGAACAAGGGGACTCCAAAGACTCATCACACTCCTAACCATCCTACCGTGCTGCCCTTGAAGGAAATCATCTTCTGTGAAGATGAAGAACTAAACAAAGAGGAGGAAGATTTAAATCGGTTTGGTACACCTCCCATCTTTGATGACTATGGTGTTGAGGAACTCTTAAAATTTGAAGACTATGGTGATGAAGAGCTCTTAGACTTTGAAGAGTTAGGAAAAACCACGACTCCTTCATCTTCTTGTGAGGAAGAAGGACAAGTTTGCAAGGAGGAACTTCATCTTCCTCTTTACAGGAATTTTCATCATGAAGACAATGAGATTATCTCTGATCTACGTCCAAGATTCGATGAGCATGAAGATGGCCAAGGCTCTTGTGAGGAATTAATCTTCTTGGGCGGCCAACAACATTTTGAGCTGAAGCAAGAGGCGACTGTACAATGATTTGAGCGGTGCTCAACTCAAGGAGGTTGTCCTTACTCTCAACAAGAATTGAGGGCCACTCTTTCCCAACAAGGGGAGTATGATGTATATCTCCTAAGGCATTACATAGAACCTTGCTCATCCAATCCTTTTGGGGCAACTTCATTTCAAATCCAAGTTCGAAAAGATCTTTTTTCATCTCCATTGTTTGAATTCCATGGTAAAAGGCACTTTACGCAGTTTTACTTGAACTTCAAAATGCCGTTTTTAAAAGATACAACCTCTGAAAGCAAGTGCAGCAACGTGGTAACCCTAATCAGCTAACTTCATGGTGGTTTCAGTCCGTTTTATTTCTTTTGGGTTTAGGATCAGAAAGTTAGCTTTCCAATAAAGAAAATTCCAAGTCATTTGGACTTCATTTTCCCATCTAACTTAGCTCTCAAAGTTTAGCTATACAATTTGCCCAGATTCCAGCATAGTAACCCGGTATTGTGAGCTTGATTATTCAAGCTTAAAATGGATATAAGAAACTGAAAATATACTCTTTGGGACCCTTAATATGTAAGCTTTAAGGATAAATAAAGAGTTCTAGGTTAAGTCATTGGGTAAAAGATCAAAAGGAGACATTTTCCAGATGTTGCAGAAACTGTCTCAGCCTACATATGCTGCACCTTATCCCCATATCTCCCAAATGGTTGCTCCAAATTGCTTCCAACTCGAGCCATGCAAAAGTGACTACCTAAGCTTTCCATACAGGTCCATTTCACCCAATTTGAGTGAGAAACCTACGCGATATAGCTGTTTGAAATTGACGTTTGTAAACTGAAAATTTGCTGACAAAAGCGAAAAGCACTTTTCGGATTTTGTCATTACTTTCTGGTCCCTCTTTGCTTTTAGGACATGTATGGCCCCTTTTTCCCCTTTCTTTCAACTTGTTCAAGACTTCTAATATGTAAGGGAGCCCTTAGGTTGTAAAGGAACACAACTTGAATGAATGTTAAACTTGAGTTCTGAAAGCTCTCTCTATTCTCTCTCAAATCCTAGTGTTATATCTTGAGTGTCGCAACCTCAATGGGTATCTAGGTCTTCCTCATTCAACTAAGAAGGTGATTAAGTTCTATAACTTAGTTGGACAAAGAAGATTGCCTAAGTGAGTGCAAACCATGTTGGGTTCTTCAATCACCCTTGCTAGTCCACTTGTGTTCTGCCTTGGTTCTTGGTTACTTTCGGTCTATCTTATTCGCTTCTACCCATTCTATATGTTTTTGTGAGTTTGGACTCCAAAAAAATATACATCAATTGGTATCAAAGCTTTGGCTACCTTCTCGGCCAAGCATCCATTACCCAAACACATCCCTTAACCGAAACACAAAATCATCCCATAAAGAACCCTTGCATTTCATCCATCATACCTTCATTAAGGAACATCCGGAAAGAGCTAGCCTTGATAGACATTGATTTGATTAGCCTAAAAATCCCAAGATTTTACGGCGAAAACGATGAGTTTACAACTTGGTTTTCTAAGGTAGAGCAAGCCATTGAATGTCACAACCTCAGCGACCAACAGAAGTTCAAGGTGGTTATTTCAAAATTAAGAAGTTGCGCACTTCAATGGTGGAAGAATTACAAGTTTAAGAGATGGAAGAAACAAAAAGAGAAGGTGAGAACTTGGAGGAAGTTAAGGGGTAAGTTGATGGGTGCCTTTTCCCCACCCACTTACGTGCTGAAACGAGTTTCTCTACTTCCTAAGAAGAATGGCTCAAGGCCCACATGCATGGACATCCTTTTCAACAAGGCGAGTCCAAAGATTCATCACACTCCTAGCTCTCCTACCTTGCTGCCCATGAAGGAAATCATCTTCTATGAAGATGAAGAAGTAAAGAAAGTGGAGGAAGATTTAAATCGGTTTGATCCACCTCCCATCTTTGATGACTATGGTGATGAAGAACTCTTAAAATTTGAAGAATATGGTGATGAAGAGCTCTTAGACTTTGACGAGTTAGGAGAAACCACAGCTCCTTCATCTTCTTCTGCGGAAGAAGGACAAGTTTGTAAGTAAGAACTTCATCTTCCTCTTCACAGGGATTTTCATCATGAAGACAGTGAGATTATCTCTGACCTACCTCTAAGATTTGATGAGCATGAAGATGGCCAAGGCTCTTATGAGGTATTAGCCATCTTGGGCGGCCCATAAAATTTTGAATTAAAATAAGAGGCGATTGCACAAGGATTTGAGCGGTGCTCAACTCAAGGAGCTTGTCCTTACTCTCAACAAGAATTGAGGGTAATTCTTTCCTAACAAGGGGAGTATGACGCGTATGTCCGAGGGCATTACATACAACCTTGCTCATCCAATCCTTTTGGGGGAACTTCATTTCAATTCCAAGTTCGACAAGATCTATTTTCATCTCCATTGTTTGAATTCGATGGTAAAAGGCACTTTACGGAATTTTACTTGAACTTCAAAATGCCATTTTTAAAAGATACAGTTCTTTAGCGCAAGTACAACTACTTGGTAACCCAAATCACCTAGCTTCAAGGTGCTGTAAATCTGATCTATTGCTTTAGGATTTAGGTTCAGAAGGTTAGCATTACAATAAGGCAAATTCCAAGTCATTTGGACTTCATTTGCCCATCTAACTCAGCTCTCAAAGTTCAGCTATACAATCCGCCCAGATTCCAGCGCAGCAACCCAGTTTTGTGAGCTTAATTATTCAAGCTTCAAATGGATATAAGAAGATGAAAATATAGTCTTTGGGACCCTTAATATGTCAGCTTTTTGGACATATAAAGAGTTCTAGATTAAGTCATTGGGTAATAAGTCAAAAGGATCCATTTTCTAGATGCTAGAGAAACTATCTCAGTCTGTATATGCTGCACCTTATCCCCATATCTCCCAAATGGTTGCTCCAAATTGTTTCCAACTCGAGCCATGTGAAACCTGACTTCCTAAGCTTTCCAGACACCTCTATTTCACCCAATTTGAGTGAGAAACCTAGGCGATATAGCTGTTTGAAGCTAACCTTTGTACACTGAGAAGTTATTGAAAAAAGCATAAAGCACTTTTCGGATTTTATCATTGCTTTTTGCTCTCCCTTTGCTTGTTGGATGTGTAAGGCCCCTTGTTCCCCTTTCTTTCAGCTTGTTCAAGGCTTCCATTATATAAAGGAGGCATTAGGTTGTAAAGGAACACAATTGGAATGAATGTTAAACTTGGGTTTTGAAAACTCTCTCTATTCTCTCTCAAATCCTAGTGTTATATCTTGATTGTGGCAACCTCAAGTGTGTCTCTAGGTCTTCTTCATTCAACTAAGAAGGTGATTAAGTTCTGTAACTTAGTTGGACTAACAAGATTGCCCAAGTGAGTGCAAATCAAGGTAGGTTCTTGATTCACTTATGGAGGTCCATCCATGAAGATGATCACCGGCCCTCAACGAAGTCCAAGGGAATTGAGTTTCATGAGTAATGTCGAAGAAATAAGCTTTGCATGGCAAGACACATTTAAGCCCAGCCACGGTTTCAGGCCTGTGCACAAACCCGATTTTTTGCACGTTATTTCTTGATCTTTGCAGGGGTATTTTTGGGTTGCAGGAGGCCTAAGTTTATGTTTAAGATGTGCTCATTCCAATAAGACAAGTTGCAAGTCATTTGGAGGTTATTTGCTACCTCAAATCAGCCGTTGAAGTGAAGTGCTCAAAACTGTTTTAGTTATGCCAAGTTCTGAAAATCGGTCTATTTGGACACCCAAAGCTCCCCAACTTGGACTGAAACATTCATGGCTTGAAAGTACATTAAAAATATTATCAAGTGGCCATAAAAAGACTCAGCCAAATTACACACATGAGGAGCTATTAACCAGCAAATTAATGGAAGAAAATCCCTTTTACCCGGTTAAGGGCAGTCGGCTATGTTGTTCTTTTTGAGGAGTTTTGCTCTTATCATGGTCTAATCCACTTGCAAATGACTTGATTAGTGTACTTTGAAGTTGATTGAGGGCCCCCAAGCATCCCAAGTCAACAACTCATCCTCAAGATCAACAATGAAGTGTTGTCAAGCCACGGTTCAATCTCTCCTTTTGTAGCTAGTTTTGGATTTCCGAAATGTACCTAGTTTAGCTTGCTATTTTGAATTTGTGGCTGATGTTTAGTGTTAGTGAGGGATTGTATAAGCTCCTGAGCTGCCTTGTACGAACACTTTAGCTTGAATATTGAATGAACTTGAGCCTTAGCTCCTTTGAACTCTCGAACTCTCTTCTAGCTTATCTCCATCTTTAGCTGGGTAGGGTTGTGTTGTACCAAGAGTCTTAGCTTCTTCTTGGTGGTGTTTCTGTATCCAAGAGGTTGTTAAGGGCCCTAGCATAAGCCTTGGTGGTGAATCTATATCCAAGGATTTGTGTTAGCCTCCGTTTATCCCTCAAAGTTTTAGTTTGAGTTTGTGATTTCAAAGCTTACTACTCTTCTCCTTCTTGCTTGCATTTATAATTTCTTCTCACTTGAACTTCCCCCTTGGTGATACATCATAGTTGGTATCAGAGCAAGTTTCTCCTTGGCCTGGTATTCGGCCCCCAACTTCCCTGAACGCAAGCCCAAACACATCCTCAAAACACAAGGCACCACCGGTTGTTTCAGCCGTGCTAAGCAGAATGTTAGCACGGCCACCCCGTGCCACCAATACTCCAAGTTATTCTTCTCCAGTTCAAGTATGAGTGCTGCAAGCATGACTTTAGGAGAAAATTTCAAAGCCCTCATGAGGAATTATGAAGCCATGAGGTTAAAAAATGAAGAAATCAAGGGCCACAATGAGTATTTAAAGTGCCAACTTGGTGAATCCATTGTTGAGTTATTTTGATTAAGTTTTGATGATAACAAATCCAAGTGTAAAAATTTGTCCAAGTAATGTTGCTCCAAACACGATCTCCAAACAGGCCTAACTGGTGTTTTCTTTTGTGTATTAACTGGTTTGCTACATGAGAGAACAAGTCTTTAAAACAGGTTCTACTTGGTGGTTCTATATTAAGAACAACTCGATTGTAAAAGCATGTTGTTCCTGGACCCTAGCAAGATCAGCTCGATGTAAAGCATGTGGTTCCGAAACTCTAGCAATGCAAAGAACAACCCCAGCAAACAAGGTGGTCTTGGTGTTCACAGCAGCTTTACAAATCTTGGACAAGATGACTGGTTCAAAACAAGAAGTCTTGGGTATATAGGTTTTATTTATTTAGACTCTTGTTAATATGCCAATATTGAAAACATCATTTTAAACACCTCTTGAATCGGCAGTTGCGCTAAGCGCTTCAGAACACCAGTTGCGAACAACCCTGCAAACAGGGTGCCTAGGGTGTTTCTGAACTGAAACGGCTATGCCCGATTATTTTGGAAAAATTTATTTCGGCTGGCCAAAAGCTCTAAAATACTTTCTTAAAATCCCAGGATAGGATATTTTTGAGGTACGAAATATTATGAGAGATTTGCCAAAATTGTTTTGCTAAAGATTTACTAAAAACCAAAAGATCCTTATCACCTATATTTTAGGAAGTGATTTATTCAAATTTCAAAGTTGAGATTTCTGGTTCCTTATTTGAAATTCCCCACGGCTATTTCAAACGAAGAGGATAAGTTTTTATCTTTTAGAAACAAATCTCTTTTATCTTGGAAATTTCTTATCCACTAGCCGTTTGGAAAACCCTTTGCTTGGAAATCTCCTTTGATGCCATACTTGGCAGATTCTCAGCAACTTCCTTGATTTTTTTACTGTTGATTTTCTTGGTTAAAAGCTGAGCTCTTCTCTCCCATTTCGCAGACACAGCAGACACAACAGATATTGAGAAAACACAGTGTGGTAAAAAGAAAAATTTCTGAAAACACGGTTTTTACTCAAAAGTAAGAAAAGATTTCTTGAGCTTCAATTCGCAAAGAAAACCGTGACAAGCTGTGTTAAATTGAGTTTTCAAACCATTGGCACAATAGGATCTTCAGTGTACCTTACATCTGCTTAGTGAGAAGCACCCCCAGTAAGGTGTTTTCAACCCTGATCTTGGATCAGAGAAGTGAGTGAGTGGTCCTTAGTCGTGTGGACTTTGGACGTGTCCAATCTGGTGAGATTTGGACGTGGTGTAACCGTTCTTAGGGAAGAAGGTTACGTGGTTGCAAGTTGTAACAAGGTGTATTACATTTGTAATCAGTTAAGCCCGGTTATAGTGAAGTGGTTAAAAGCCTACACGAGGTAGGTCGTGGTTTTTCACACCTCAGTTGGGCTAAAGGTGTTTTCCACGTACAAATTGTGTGTGCTTTATTTCCGCATTTATCTTGGTGATTTTCGCACTTGCAATATCTGAAAACACCCCCTGCAAACAAGTCAACAGGGTGTTCGTCATCTGAGAACAACCTCTGTTAGAGTGTTTGTTACTTATAACGCGAAAATCAGACACCACAATTCACCCCCCCTCTTGTGGAAGTATACTCATAAATTCAACATCCATGAAGCAAAAGCGAAAGGAACTTAGAAGTTCTCATTCCTCTAACTCGTCCGAATCTATGCAAGATGAGGACAACCATGATGAAAGCCATCACTTGAACTCTACAAGTGAGGAGGAGCCTTTTAGGAGGCCAAACAGAAATGGGAGGAATGCTTCTAACTTTGGAGACATCAAGGTGGAGGTCTCGGAATTTGAAGGGAGACTTGATCCTAACGAGTTCTTGGAGTGGCTCCAAACCATGGAGAGGATTTTCAATTACAAGGAAATCACAGAAGAAAACAGGGGGAACTTGTTGGTCTTAGGCTCCATTAGTATGCTTCCCTTTGGTGGTCCAACTTATGTGCCAAAAGTGCAAGACAAGGGAAGGGGAAGATTCAAACTTGGGAGAAGATGAAGACCAAACTCAAGGCTCATTTCTTGCCACCCTCCTATCTTCAAGACAACTACTCTCAACTACATTCCCTAACTCAAGGTAATATAAGTGTTGAGGAGTACACTAGAGAATTTGAGAAGTTATTGATTAAGTGTGACCTCAGAGATGCCGAAGAGCAAACCATAGTAAGGCACTTAGGGGGGCTTGATCCTAGGTATGCTCATGTGATTAAGTTGCAAGAATACACTACTTTGGATGAGGTGTGTGTTCTAGCCCACAAAGTGGAATAACAAAGAAAAACCAAGCTCTACAAAAAAGACCCTCCTAAACCTTTCCCTGAGAGCCAACGTTTAACAAGGGGAGCTCTTACCCACCTCCTAAGCCCTCGGTTCCTAGTCCTTTCCCTCCACAAAAACCCCAAACCCCTCAAAGGCACCAACCCCCTTCAAACCTGCCTAACCCCCTTCTTATGAACAATAGGAGATGCTTCAAATGCCAAGGCCTAGGTCACACAACCTCGGAATGCCCTAATAGGAGAATTATCTCCTTAGCCGAATGTGAGGCATGTAAGGAGAAAGAAGAGGAGGAGGAAAAAGACGTGTACTTCATAGAAGAACAAGAGGAGGTTGTAGAGGAGGCGGATGAAGAAGAGTTACTTGTATTGAGGAGAGCCTTGAATAGGCAAACGGGAGTCTTAGAAGAATAAAGGGAAAACATGTTCCATACAAGATGCACCATCTGAGGCAAGGTTTGCTCTCTCGTCACTAATGGGGGGAGTTATTGTTGAAGGTTTTTGAGGGAGGCGGAAAATTCAATTAAAGAAAAAAAAAGAAAAAGAAACCTCAAATACTCGATTGTCAGTCGTAGTACCTAAGGGTCGATCCTCAGGGAAGACGTGAAATTATCGTCATTTAAAACTAAACAATTAAAACTAATTATCTAAACTAAGTGTAATTATTTCAAGCAATTTAACAACCTAATTCAACTAAACTCACCTAATCTACTAAATGATTGTTTTTAACTTAAAACATGCTAACAAACTAAATCGACTAAACCTAAACTAATACTTATGTTTATGTTAATTAACCAAATTAATTAAACTAAACTTGAAATTAACCATGGTTTAAAACTAACCTAATTACTTTAATTATTCCAGAATTAACTAAGGCAAATTATGAAAATCAACAGTGGGGTAGGGGGACGAAATTAAAGCCAAGCACAATTGAAAATGAACGAGGAATAGCAAGGCAGATCAAGCACAGGGAAAACAAAGAACAGCAAGCAATAGCAGGGCAACAACGAACCAAAGCTTAAGACAGGGGAAGGGGATTTTGATAGAACCGAAGGGGGAATGAACGTAATCTAACCAGTTTTCGGGCTTCCTTGCTTGAAGCTCAGCCTTCCATCCTCAATGGCGAAACCACCATTGTTAGACCCAGAAAGATCGAAACAGAACATAATAGGGGAAGGGGAATTCGAATGAAATTACTCAAAGTTGCAACCAAATAAACCCAAGAAAAATTCTCACAATTACAACTGAAATTCGAACCCAAAGCTAAAGATTCAGACTTAACTCCACAAAGCAACTGAAAATTCGAACCCTAAATTTGAAACCCTAATATGAAATCGAAATTTTCTGAAATTAAGCATGAAATTAAAAGCGAAATTAAACTAAACCTAAACCTAAGAACAGAATTAAAATCCTAATCTAACCCTAAAATCTACCTAAAATTACCTAAAACTCGAACCCTCTGCTTCAATGGCGTCGCCTCAACCTCTTTATACCCGAACTCCTTCAACCTTGACCGTCGATTTGTGGTGTGTTCGCGGTTGATGTGGACGGTGGCGATGCAAGACAGCTGTGGTGGTTGGTGGTGTCGATTCTGTGGGTGGAGGGGTGGTTTTGGTTTTGGGGAAAACCGTGGGCTGCGTGGTGTGGTTAGAGTGAGAAGGAGGTGACGAGGCAGAGAGAGAGAGATGAGAAGGTAGAGAGATAGAGGAGCGAGTGAGATGGTGAGGGCGATGCAGAGGGATTTCTGGGTCGAGGGTCTCGGGTTGGGGGTTAGGGAAATGGGGAAGAAGAAGACAGACGCGAAGAGGAAAGAGAGAGAGCGTAAGGAAGGGGAGGGGGCTTTTAATGGCTGAACCGGTTCAGCTGACCCGGTCTGTCCGGTTCAGCTGGACCGGTGTGGTTTTCTTATCCTTTTCTTCTTCTTTCTTTTGGCCGGTTTTTCATCGATTTTTGGCCCGGTTCTTCAACCTCTGACATTTCTTCTATTTTTCTCATTTTTTCCGCCATTTAAACTCTTTTTTCCGCATTTATTCAAAATCTGCAAAATAAAATAAAATCAATTAAAAACCTTAAAAATATTATTAAAACGAGCCTACAATCGGTGTAAAAGTACTTTAAAAATATATCATTTTTAGCTCAAACAAATACTCCCACACCAATATTTTGCTCGCCCTCGAGTAAAATAAACTAAACTAACTAGAAGAAAATGAAAAATAAGGAAAAGAAAATCCTAACTCACTGTCGTAGGAATCACGGTTGCATTTTGCGTATGCAACAAGCCCTTTAAACCCCTTGGACTCCCAAGTGGACGAGTGAGGTCTCGTGAGGGTTTCAAAGTGAAAATACCCACAAAATTATTCAAAAATAAAAGAATCTTTTTGGGTTTTTTCCAAAACTGATATGTACAAAACTTGGGAAACATATGCACACATCCTAATCAGCTAAATCACCCATGTGCTTAATTACCGACCCATATATACATAGAATGCACTTCAAAGCCCTCTACCTCTAAATGATACCAAAACTCTAATTTTCACCCCATTGAACATCCAGATTTTGAGTCCATCCTGGTGTTTGTGTGCAAGTGTATCATCATCTCCAGGACTCAGATTTACCAGAATAGACTCAATCCCACTTAGTTGACATAACTACATTATTCTTATGCTGACTTTGGAAGCAAGCTTTCCCAGTAGCAATATTGCCTCAAAGGGTAACACCTAGTAGCACGTGCCTCAAAGGGTCCCAGTGGCGCATGACTCAAAGGGATACTTGTCATTCCAAATTTTATTCTTTTTCTTTATTTATAATACAATTTTTTTCAATTTTTTTTTTCCAAGTAATCTTGCCATAAGCTCGGGGGAGAATCATTCATGGAAATCTAAGACCTAAAGATAATGATGAAAGAATAAACAAGGATTGGATAACACAACCTATAATGAACAACTCGAGTTAGAATCAGGGCTTAGACTATCATATTCCAAGTTAAAGACTTATCATGCACATCCTATTAATATATAAGCTAACAAATAAAGCCCAGGGGATTCAAACTAATCAGAAAAAGTACAAACGTCCCCAAAAACAACAAAAATAGTCAAAAATTTTCAAAGAAAAATGGCACCTCACTCCCACACCAAAACATCACAATGTCCTCATTGTGGGAACTAAGGCGCTTAAAAGCAAGCACATAAACTATACAACCGGAAAACCTAGAATATATACAACTAGAACACCACCAAAAACATAAAACCAAAAACAAAATAAAACCAAAATGAAAAAGAAAAAGCAAAACTAAAATCAAAGAAACACACAAAAAGTGAAAAACAAACCACAACCCTAAAAACTAAAGAAAAGAAGACAAAAATCAAAATCAGAACAAAAATCAAAACAAAACCAAACACACACATATATTTACAAAAGCAAAACTAAACAAAAATCAAAGACCTACTAAATTGCAAACCAAACAAAAAGAAATCTAAAGCAAAATAAAGAAAAGAAAAACAAAAATGAAACAGAAATGAAAATAAGATGAAAATAATAAAAAAAAAAGAAAATAAAAATGAAAGTAAAATGAAATAAACAAAAATAATGAAAATAAAATGAAATAAAAAAAATGAAATAAAAAGGAAAAACTAAAACATGCTAAACTAAAGAAACAAAGGATTTACAACTAACACATATTCACAAAATCCTAATATATACAAATAAATACAAAAAGAAATGAAAGAAATAAAAGAAAAGAAAAGAAGAGTGGAACGATCATACCAGGTTGGATACAGGTTGTGCCCAAACTATAGAGTGTATGGAGCATCAGCCACTCCATATTAAGCTAAAAAGGTGCTACACAATTCAAAACTCATTAGAGCACGTAACAGCTTATCAAACACGGAAGCTCAACTCTCAATAGGATAGCAACTATGAAAAACAGAGAGTTGACACCAGATTGAGTACATCCATATAGTCAATAAAGCACAGGTAAGGGCCCGTTGCAACTTATCAAACAGTTGGGCCCAATCAGGAATGAAATGAACATACTTAAAAACAACCAGTGGTGAGGTCATAGGCCTAGAAATTGGATCAGCATGAACGAACTGTCTAGGCAAAGCAAAGGGTTCTAAATCCATAAGTCCTTTAAGTTCAATATGCATATGAGTCTGGTCTAAAGTAAAATCATCAGTGGTAATCATATCAGACTCAACAGATTCAGACTTGCCAGATTCAAAAAGGAAGTTAGTTTGGATGGAATTAAAAGAAAATGACTCATAATCAGCATGAAAACCATCATCAGAACTTCCATGGATACCAAACTCACCAGAAAAAGATTCATACTCTATAGGCAGAATATTATTATCAAAGTCAAACATAGTGAGTTCAGGTATCTCATGATGCAACTCCTGTGAAACATCTGTTGAATCACCAAAATCATGAAACTCTACTGTAGGTATCATGCTAATTTCTAACTCACTATCAGAATCAAATTGTTCCTCAGTGACATGTTCAAGTGAGCTAGTACAGGGTGCAAGATCTGATCATAGAGACTTACGGAGGTCACCTTCTTGTTCTAAACTAGGCAAACACATGTTTTCATTCAATTCAGGCCTAGTAGAATAAGAAGGTTCAGACTCCTCGTAGAGACTGATTTCGGATTTAGGAAATCCTAAACTAGAATCAATGTCTATAGAAGTCCCTCTATTTTGATTAAAACATTCAGAATATTCAGCAATTCTCAATTTCATGGTCTCTATAAATTGATCAGTCATATCATCAAGTTTGATCATTTGATCAGTCATATCATCAATTTTCTTTTCAAGTCTTGCACAGGTAACATGATAAGGACACGTAGAAACATCATGATAAGGAGATTAACAACAATCACACAGCATAGGAGGCATATAAGATGGGTCATATGGGTGTAGAAAATGATCTTGGGGGGAAGGATTAGCATAAAAAGCACACTCATCAGAAGTTGGGTATCCAGAAAACTGATTAGCTTGTTCAAACTCGTAAATATCCCAACCTAATTTTTCAAAGAAATCCCAAACTTCATCTTGAGTTTTAGATAACAATCCTAGCAAACCCCCTGGGCACATGGACTCAACATGACCACGGAATTCAGAATTTAGACCTAAAACAATGACCTCACAAATTTCCCATTTTTGAAAGGTTTGAGGCAACTAAGCACGATAATCATTAAGTCGCGATAAAAAGCTCCAAAAAGGTTCATGCTCATATTGTGGGAAACTGAAAATTGGCATTTTGAAAATTTTAAAGTTTTTAAAGTTTTTCAATTTTTTTGGATTTTTGGTTTTTCAATTTTTTTTTAGGTTTTTGAAATTTCTATTTTTTTTTGTGGTTTTTGTAATTTTCTAATGTTTTTGAATTTTTAAGCATTTTTCATTTTTTTGGGGAAGGTTTTTCAAAATGTTTATGGATTTTTGGTTTTTTTTTGGTCTTTTTCAAATGTTTTTGGATTTTTTTGGTTTTTTCAAAAACGAAAAACGATACCAAAATGAGAAATTGAAAATCGATTCGAAACTTAAAGTTACGAAATGACTAACAAGAACTCATTAAGTAAATAACAACTAAACAAAATAACAACAAAACTAAACAAATACGAAAGCAACTAACAACATGACCAAATCTCACCGTCTTTCCCGGCAACGGCGCCAAAATTGTTGAAGGTTTTTGAGGGGGGCGGAAAATTAAATTAAAGAAAAAAAAAGAAAAAGAAACCTCAAATACTCGATTGTCAGTCGTAGTACTTAATGGTCGGTCCTCAGGGAAGACGTGAAATTATGGTCATTTAATACTAAACAATTAAAACTAATTATCTAAACTAAGTGGAATTATTTCAAGCAATTTAACAACCTAATTCAACTAAACTCACCTAATCTACTAAATGATTTTTTTTAACTTAAAACATGCTAACAAACTAAATCGACTAAACCTAAACTAATACTTATGTTTGTGTTAATTAGCCAAATTAATTAAACTAAACTTGAAATTAACCATGGTTTAAAACTAACAACCTAATTACTTTAATTATTCCAGAATTAACTAAGGCAAATTATGAAAATCAACAGTGGGGGAGGGGGACGAAATTAAAGCCAAGCACAATTGAAAATGAACGAGGAATAGCAAGGCAGATCAAGCATAGGGAAAACAAAGAACAGCAAGTAATAGCAGGGCAACAACGAACCAAAGCTTAAGACAGGGGAAGGGGATTTTGACAGAACCGAAGGGGGAATAAACGCAATCTAACCAGTTTTCGGGCTTCCTTGCTTGAAGCTCAGCCTTCCATCCTCAATGGCGAAACCGCCATTGTTTGACCCAGAAAGATCGAAACAGAACAGAACAGGGGAAGGGGAATTCGAATGAAATTGCTCAAAGTTGCAACAAAATAAACCTAAAAAAAATTCTCACAATTACAACTGAAATTCGAACCCAAAGCTAACAATTCAGACTTAACTCCACAAAGCAACTGAAAATTCGAACCCTAAATTTGAAACCCTAATATGAAATCGAAATTTTCTGAAATTAAGCATGAAATTAAAAGCGAAATTAAACTAAACCTAAACCTAAGAACAGAATTAAAATCCTAATCTAACCTTAAAATCTACCTAAAATTACCTAAAACTCGAACCCTTTGCTTCAATGGCGTCGCCTCAACCTCTTTATACCCGAACTCCTTCAACCTTGACCGTCGATTTGTGGTGTGTTCGCGGTTGATGTGGACGGTGGCGATGCAAGACAGCTGTGGTGGTTGGTGGTGTCGATTCTGTGGGTGGAGGGGTGGTTTTGGTTTTGGGGAAAACCGTGGGCTGCGTGGTGTGGTTAGAGTGAGAAGGAGGTGACGAGGCAGAGAGAGAGAGATGAGAAGGTAGAGAGATAGAGGAGCGAGCGAGATGGTGAGGGCGATGCAGAGGGATTTCTGGGTCGAGGGTCTCGGGTTGGGGGTTAGGGAAATGGCGAAGAAGAAGACAGACGCGAAGAGGAAAGAGAGAGAGCGTGAGGAAGGGGAGGGGGCTTTTAATGGCTGAACCGGTTCAGCTGACCCGGTGAGTCCGGTTCAGCTGGACCGGTGTGGTTTTCTTATCCTTTTCTTCTTCTTTCTTTTGGCCGATTTTTCATCGATTTTTGGCCTGGTTCTTCAACCTCCGACAATTCTTCTATTTTTCTCACTTTTTCTGCCATTTAAACCCTTTTTTCCGCATTTATACAAAATCTGCAAAATAAAATAAAATCAATTAAAAACCTTAAAAATATTATTAAAATGAGCCTAAAATCGGTGTAAAAGTACTTTAAAAATATAACATTTTTAGCTCAAAGAATTATGCGAATGTTCCCTCCTCAAGCATGGTGGAGAAGTTAGGCCTTCAAGCTTCGGCCCATCCCCGTCCTTACAACATCCAATGGCCTAACTAAGGTAAAGGTTTACAAGTCAATTCGAGATGTTTGATTCCCTTTTCTATTGGCAAGACATATCATAATGAGTTGTGGTGTGACATCATTCCCATGGATGCCCCCTTAATCCCTTCCCAACTCCACAAAAGGAAGCCACAAAAGCACCACGACCATTCGGATTTACTCCTCACCTTCGGTGAGCCCCTTCTTAAAGCATCCCATCATGAGTTCAAGGCCTTTAAAGAGTGGATTCTCACCTCACTAGGAGAATCCGAAGCACTCCTACCCTCTCATCCCATATCCATCTTAGTCCTTAAACGTTTTGCCTATATCATTCCCGAAGAGATACCCTCCGGCCTACCCCCACAAAGGTTCATCCAACACCACGTTGATCTCATTCCTGGAGCCATACTTCCCAACAAACTGGCCTATAGAATGAACCCTAACGAAACCATGGAGGTCCAAAGGCAAGCGGAAGAATTCGTAACAAAAGGATTGGTGAGAGAAAGCCTTAGTCCATGTGCAATGCCGACCTTCTTAGTCCCAAAGAAGGATGGGAGTATGCGAATGTGTGCAAAGAGTTGGGCAATCAGCAAGATCACCATCAAGTGTAGAAATCCTATCCCACGGCTTGAGGATATGCTTGATGAATTAAATGGCTCAAGTGTGTTCTCTAAGGTGGATTTGAGGAGTGGCTACTACCAAATTAGGATTAGAGAAGGGGATGAATGGAGGATGGCCTTTAAAACAAAGGGAGGCTTGTACGAGTGGCTAGTCATGTCATTCGAATTGTCTAATGCTCCAAGCACCTTTATGAGGCTCATGAATCAAGTATTTCGGCCATTCATTGGGAGATTTGTGGTGGTATACTTTGATGACATCTTGATCTATAACAAGAGTGAAGAGGACCACCTAGAGCATCTAACTCAAGTCATGGAGGTCCTTGAAAGGAAGAAGCTTTATGTTAACCTCAAGAAGTGTACATTCATCACTTGTGAGGTCACCTTTCTTGGCTACATTGTGACTAGCCATGGCATCAATATGGATGAGAGCAAAGTTGAGGCCATTCGAACATGGCCTACTCCAAAGAGCATTCGTGAGGTGCGAAGTTTCCATGGACTTGCCTCCTTTTATAGGCAGTTCATTAGAGATTTTAGCATTATGATGGCCCCAATGACCAAGGTGATCAAAGGCACAACCTTCAAGTTAAGCCCCATGGCTCAAGAAGCATTTGACACCATCAATTCTAAGCTCACCCAAGCTCCGGTCCTAGCCTTGCCATGCTTTGACAAGGTATTTAAAATTGAATGTGATGCATCCAGGGTTGGCATTGGAGGAGTACTCACTCAAGAAGGGCGACCCTTAGCCTTCTTTAGTGAGAAACTTTGTGATTCAAGGTGGAAATATTCATGTTAGGATAAAAAGTTCTATGCGATTGGTAGAAGTCTTGAGCATTGGAGGCATTATTTGGTGGCTAGTGAGTTCATATTGCATTCGGACCATGAGGCCTTGAAGTAAATTCAAGGACAACACAAACTCAACTCACGGCATGCCAAATGGATGGGGTTCCTCCAATCATTCCCCTTCACCATCAAGCACAAATATGAGAAGTTGAAGCAAGGAGTCGATGCCTTGTCAAGAAGGCATTTAGTTTTGTTCCAACTTGATGCATGCATCCTTGGGTTCAAACATTTGATGTCCCTTTATGAAGATGATGAAGACTTTGGAGAACTCTATAGGATTGTAAACGACACCCAAAAGGAGATTTCTTTATTCAAGATGGGTTCTTATTCAAGGGCCCTTGCCTTTGCATCGCTAAATGTGGAACTAGGGAGTTGCTCATTCGGGGGGTTCATGGAGGATCCTTGGCCAACCACTTTGGGGAGAACAAAGCTCTTCTCATGTTGAAAGAGCACTATTATTGGCTAAGAATGAGAAAGGATGTCTAAGATATATTGAAGAGATGTGCTACTTGCCAAGTAGCCAAGAGCCACTTGCTACCTCACGGCCTTTATATGCCCATTCTGGTTCCCACCCTTCCATGGGAAGATGTGAGCATGGATTTCGTGCTAGGGCTACCAAGGACACAAAGGACCAAAGACTCAATCCTTGTGGTTGTAGATCGCTTTTCAAAGATGGCACATTTCATCCGTTGTGCCAAGACAAATGATGCTACCCACATTACCGAGTTGTACTTCAAAGAAGGAATGAGGTTGCATGGCATTCCAAGGTCTATAGTTTCAGACCGTGATACGAAGTTCCTTAGCCTTTTTTGGGTGACACTTTGGAAGAATATGGGCACCAAGCTCAAGTATAGCACTACTTGTCATCCCCAAACGGATGGCCAAATCGAAGTCACCAACTGAACTTTGGGAACCCTTTTGAGAGTCTTAGTGAAATCCAATGTTAAGGCTTGGGACTTGCACTTGACACAAGTTGAAGTTGCTTACAATAAGGCCCCAAGCAAAGCAACCGGTTTGTCTCCATTCAAGGTTGTGTATGGAGTGGATCCTTTGAGTCCACTTGATCTTGTGCCAAGAGGGATAAATAAGAAGCCGAATGTGGAGGCTAGTAAGAGATTGAAGGAGATTCAAAAACGCCATGAGATGGTCAAGTCCGAGATTGAGAAGTTCAATGCATCCTGTCAAGAACAAGCAAACAAGCATAAGAAGAGAGTGGTGTTCCATTCCGAGCACTTAGTTTGGATTCACTTAAGGAAGGAAAGATTTCCTTCCAAACGCAAGAGCAAGATAATGCCAAGGGTGGATGGCCCCTTTGAAGTCTTGGAAAGGATCAATGACAATGCATACAAGATCAACTTGCCCGGGGACTATGGAGTTTCGACCACTTTTAATGTAGTCGATTTAAGTCCCTACATAGAAGATGAACATCTAGACAATTTGAGGGCAAATTCTTCTCAACAAGGGGAGGATGACGGAGGTCCATCCATGAACATGATCACCATCCCCCAAGGAAGTCCAAGGGAGTTGAGTTTCATGAGTAATGTCCAAGAAATCAGCTTTGCTTGCCAAGACACATTTCAGCCCAGCCAAGGTCTCAAGCCTGTTCACAAACCACGTTTTGTGTACGTCATTTCTTGATTTTCCCATGGGTCTGATTGGGTTGCAGGAGGCCTAAGTTTAATTTTAAGATGTGCTCTTTACAATAGGACCAGTTATAAGTCATTTGGAGGTTATTTACTACTTCAAATCAGCCGTTGAAGTCAAGTGCTCAAAACTCTTTCAGTTCTGCCCAGTTCAGGAAATAGGTCTGTTTCGACGCCCAAAGCTCCCCCACTTGGACAGAAACTTTTATGGCTTCAAATAAAATTAAAAATATTATCAAGTGGCCATAAAAAAACTTAGCAAAATTACACACATGAGGAGCTATTAACCAGTAAATTAAGGGAAGAAAATCCCTTTTACCCGGTCAAGGGTAGCCACCTGCCATGTTATTCTTTTTGAGGAGTTTTGCTCTTATAAAGGTCTAATCCATTTGCAAATGACTTGATTAGTGTAGTTTGAAGCTGATTGAGGCCCCCCAAGCATCCCAAGTCGAAAACTCATCCTCAAGATCAATAATGAAGTGTTGTCAAGCCACAATTCAATCTCTCCTTTTGTAGCTTGATTTGGATTTCTGAAATGTTTAGCTTGCTATTTTGAATTGGTGGTTGATGTTTAGTGTTAGTGAGGGATTATATAAGCTCCCAAGCTGCCTTGTATAAACACTTTAGCATGAATATTGAATGAAGTTGAGCCTTAGCTCCTTTGAACTCTCAAACTCTCTTCTAGCTTATCTATATCTTTGGGCGGGTAGGGTGGTGTTCTAGAAGGAGTCTTAGCTTCTTCTTGGTGGTGTTTCTGTATCTAAGAAGTTGTTAAGGGCCGTAGCATAAGCCTTTGTGGTGAATCTGTATCCAAGGATTTGTGTTAGCCTCAGTTTATCCATGAAAGTTATGGTTTGAGTTTGTGATTTCAAAGCATGCTACTCTTCTCCTTCTTGCTTGCATTTCTGATTTCTTCACACCTGAACTTCCCCCTTGGTGATACATCAATCACCCTTGCTAGTCCACTTGGGTTCTATCTTGGTTCTTGGTTACTTTGGTTCTATCTTATTCGCTTCTACCCATTGTATATGTTTTTATGAGTTGGGACTCCAAAAAAATATACATCAATTGGTATAAGAGCTGTGGCTACCTTCTTGGCCAAGCTTCCATTCCACAAACACATCCCCTTAACCTAAACCCAAAATCATCCCATAAAGAACCCTTGCATTTCATCCATCATGCCTTTATTGAGGAACTTCCGGAAAGAGCTAGCCTTGATAGACATTGATTTGATTAGCCTAAAAATCCCAAGATTTTATGGTGAAAACGATGAGTTTACAACTTGGTTTTCTAAGGTAGAGCAAGCCTTTGATTGTCATAACCTTAGTGACCAACAAAAGTTGACGGTGGATATTTCAGAATTGAGAGGTTGTGCACTTCAATGGTGGAAGAATTACAAGTTTAAGAGCAGAAAGAAACAAAAGAGAAGGTGAGACCTTGGAAGAAGTTGAGGGATAAGTTGATGGGTGCCTTTTGCCCACCCACTCACGTGCTTAACATGTTTCTCTACTTCCTAAGAAGAACGGCTCAAGGCCCACATGCGTGGACATCTTTTTCAACAAGGGGGGTCCAAAGAGTCATCACACTCCTAGCCTTGCTACCTTGCTGCCCTTAAACAAAATCATCTTCTATGAAGATGAAGAAGTAAACAAAGAGGAGCAAGATTTAAATCGGTTTGATCCACCTCCCATCTATGATGACTATGGTGATGAAGAACTCCTAAAATTTGAAGACTATGGTGATGAACAGCTGTTAGACTTTGAAGAGTAAGGAGAAACCACGACTCCTTCATCTTCTTGTGAGGAAGAAGGACAAGTTTGCAAGGAAGAACTTCATCTTCCTCTCTACAGGGGTTTTCAACATGAAGACAATGAGATTATCTCTGACCTACCTCCAAGATTTGGTGAGCATGACGATGGCTAAGGCTCTTGTGAGGTATCAATGATCTTGTGCGGCCCACAAAAATTTGAATTGAAGCAAGAGGCGATTGTAGAAGGATTTGAGCGGTGCTCAACTAAAGGAGGTTGTCCTTACTCTCAACAAGAATTAAGGGCAATTCTTTCCCAACAAGGGGAGTATGATGCATATCTCCTAGGGCATTACATACAACGTTGCTTATCCAATCCTTTTAGGGTACCTCATTTCAAATCCAAGTTCGGCAGCATTTTTTTCATCTTCATTGTTCGAATTCCCTGGTAAAAGGCACTTTATGGAGTTTTACTTGAACTTTAAAATGCCATTTTTAAAATATACAATTCTGGACAGCAAGTGCAGCAACTTCGTAACCCTACTCACCTAGCTTCAAGGTGGTTTAAATCCGTTTTGTTGCTTTAGGATTTAGGTTCAAAAAGTTACCTTTCTAATAAAGCGAATTCCAAGTCTTTTGGACTTCATTTGCCCATCCAACATAGCTCTCAAAGTTCAGCTATACAATCTTCCCAGATTCCAGCACAGGAACCCGGTTTTGTGAGTTTGATTATTCAAGCTTAAAATGGATATAAGAAGCTGAAAATATACTCTTTGGGACCCTTAATAAGTCTGCTTTAGGGACGCATAAGGAGGTCTAGATTAAGTGATGTATGTTTGAATGGAAGGAAGAACCCAAGCCAACACACATCAAGAACATGTCTTAAAACAAGAGATATCACACGTTCAAGGGAGGCACGGTCGTGCTTAGTGGCATGGGGTGGCCATGCCACTTTGCTGGTGGTTAAAGCCGAGTTGTGTCAACTTGCACGGTTGAGTTTGGCTTTGTGTTTGTGATGGAAGATAGACCAAAGGGGTGTAGTCTTAGCCTTGGTTAGGCATGGAAATGGATGTAAGAGAGCTTGTGAATGATTGAAAATGAAAGAGATTCAAAGTAAGAATCACTAACTCAAAATTAAAGCTAGTAAACTCACTTTACTTCTCTTGAAACCGTGTGAATGAAATAAGAATTGGATAGTGCTAAACTCATTGCTTGAAGACAGAATCACCACCAAACATAAGTTTAGGGCTCCTATTCTTTAGTTAAGATACAGAAACACCACTTAACAAAGGTTAGAACTTACTTGATCACCACCTTAATCGACCAAATTAAGGATAAGCAAGTGAAGTATTTGACGGAAGAAAGCTAAAAGCTCTCAAAACTGAAATTTCATTCAAAGGAGATGTGTAGCTAGCTATGGTCGTGTGGTTCTCTTATGCTACCAGCAAAATAGCCAAGGTAGCAAGCACACACACACACACACACACCTCTTGCTTTCCTTACTAGCTAGGAAAGGTGTTAATTAAGCTAATACAACCGGTTAGAGCTAATTGAAGACAAAGCTTGCTTAAACTAATCTAAATACATCCAAAGCATAAAGTAAAACAATACTAATGCTTATTATACATTAATCTACTCATAATTAAAGCTTAAACATTCATAATGCTTGTTGAATTCCTATTAGATAGCTGAAAAGTGATGCTTGCATTTTGTCTAGCCAATAGTGATGTATGTTGAACTGCAAACTGGAATGAATCAACAGCTAGCAACTCAACATGGAAGATATGGACTGGAAGAAAGGAACTAATTCCACTAACCAGAACTGCAGAGATTCACCACCAATCCCCTTAAAGCAGTAGCACCAGGAGAATAGGATAAGAACCACTCTCAGACACAACCTTATCAGGCTAAAGTTTGAGAGATTTGAGAGAGAAATTGCTTTTAGCCAGCAAAAGGAGTTTTCATTCAACATAATCTGAGTGTTGCGGCAAAGAACAAGCCTTATATAATCGGCCATAATCAAAAGATCAACGGTTACAAATGAATTCAGCTAAAACTGAAAAATCAAAACTGAAAAACACTAGCTTAATTCAGCAGCCGGTTGGATGTTTGACACCGAAACGCTTGCTTATCTCCATTACTGAGCTGTCAACCCTTAAGAGCTTCAAAGTACTTGCTAATGACGGCCTTGACCTGTGATTTGCTGCTGATTACATCGAGATTAGCCAAGCCTGCCAGCAAGTACAAAGATAATGAAATCCAGTGGACAAAGGGAATTTCAAGCATTAAGGTGCTGGTTAAAAGCTGAGGCTGAGGGAGCTAAATCTGCAACTTTAGGACCTTGTTGGATAAATATTTAGACATGTGCCCAAGCCCTTAGATTGACCAAAATGGACTGCCAAGTTAGAGGACTAAATTCTTCTCAGAAACTGACCTGCTACTACTGACCTGTTGTTGAACTACTGTTAACAGAAAATAATTCCATGGCAAATTCAAGTAACCTTTATCATTTAGGAGCTGAATGTGAGCTGATAGATGAGTTAGGGCACTCATGCAAAAAGGAAGGAATCCTGTTGGCATGACTGAGTTATTGGAAGCAAGCACAAATAACCTTGAAGATGCTGGCTACAGGTGGATTTTATTAATTGAATTGAAACTAAGGCTACTACATGAGCCTCAAAAGACTTGGTTTGGCTAGCAGTGATGCTAGGCTGTCCAGCGAAGCGAAGCAAAGATCTTCCCAAGGTTGCTTCCAAACTAAACTGCATTACCTCATGGAACGGGCTTTGTTTGTGACTGAATTGTAAGTCCTTGACTGCTTTTAGTTGAGGGTCTAAAATTGGCTCTTGAACTGCATCATCCTCCCTTCCTTTGAGAGGATTTGCCTTCGAATCCCCAAAATCTATTTCATCCTCTATGTAAGGACTCAGATCACCCAGATTAAAGCCGGATAAAACAACCATGTCCCCTGGGAGTTCTAGCTTGTATGCATAGGCTCCCACCCTTGGCAGAACTTTGAAAGGCCCATCCCCTCTAGCAGTTAACTTACTTTTCCTTCTGGTGGGGAACCTCTTCTTTCTGAGGTGCAACCAGACAAGCTGTCCAGGTTGAAACTCCATGCCTTTCTTGTGCTGGTTGGCCTTAGCTTTGTAGGCTTCATTGACCTTCTCAATATGTGCCTTAATCTGTTCATGAAGCCTCTTCATTTCCTTGGACCTGTTTTTAGCCTCAAAACTGACCTTACAGTCAGCGGGTGTAGGGATAAGATAAATAGGTGTCAGGGGTTAATCCGATACAGTGCCTCAAAAGGTGAACAACCAGTAGCCCTCACAGGTGTTCTGTTATAAGCAAACTCAACATGAGGTAGTTTAACATCCCATTCCTTCAAGTTCTTCTGGACCACAATTCTTAGGAGGGTGGACAGTGTTCTGTTGGTGACCTCAGTTTGACCATCAGTTTGAGGATGGCATGTTATACTGTATAGCGGCTTGGTACCCAACAGATGGCATAAGCTCCTCTAAAAAAGACACAAAAACTTAGTGTCCCTGTGACTTACAATGGGTTTGGGGACTCCATGCAGTCTAGTGATTTCTTTAAGATACAAATTAGCAACATAGGAAGCGTCATCAGCCTTGTGACAAGCCACAAAATGTGCCATCTTGGAAAACCTGTCGGCCACTACCATGACTGAATCCTTTCCCCTCTGTGTCCTACGTAAAGCAACAACAAAGTCCATACTCACATCCTCCCAAGGTTTTAATGGGACAGGAAGGGGTGTGTAAAGCCCCAGATGGAACTCATTGTTAGCTTTGTGGCAAATAAAGCACCTGGACACTACCCTGTGCACATCTTCCCCCATTTTAGGCCAACGAAAGTGCTATCTAAGAATGTCCAAGGTCTTGTTCATCCAAAAGTGCCCAACAAGTGATCCCCCATGGGCCTCTCTTACCAGTAGCTCCTAGAATGGACATGCAGGGATGCACGACTTGTTTCCCTTAAACAGAAACCCATTCTGCATCACATGAGGGCCCTGAGTTGGAGTGTTGCTAACCAACTCCTGGAAAGCTGAGTCTTTAAGGTAATAGGCCCGAAGGAACTGCAATCCCAGTAGCTTTGCACGCAGGATAGAGATCAAGACATATCTCCTTGAGAGTGCATCTGCCACCACATTTTCAGTTCCCTTCTTGTGCTTGGTGGAAAAAAAAAAGCCTGCAGGAACTCTACCCATTTGGCTTGCTTGACATTGAGTTTAGGTTGACCATTAAGATATCTCAAGGCTTGATGATGTGAATGCAAGACAAAAGCCTTAGGCTTCAGGTAGTGACTCTAGTGACTCAAGACTCTAACTATCGCATAGAACTCTTTGTCATAGGTTAAGTAATTGAGTTTTGGACCACTGAGTTTCTTACTTAAGTAGGCCAGAGGCTTCTTAAGCTGTGTAAGAACAGCTCCGATGCCCACCCCACGGGCATCACACTCCACTTCAAACAGCTCGTCAAAATTAGGCAAGGCCAGCACCGGTGCTTCACATAACCTCCACTTGATGACTTCAAAGGCTTTCTGTGCTGGTGGTGGCCAGGAAAAATTTCCCTTCTTCATGCACTTAGTAAGGAGAGCCATGACTGTACTGAAGTCCTTAATAAACCTCCTGTGAAAGGAAGCCAATCCATGCAAGCTTTTGACTGTAGTGATTGAGATAGGCACTGGTCAGGATTTAATGGCCTCAATCTTGGCTTCATCCACCTGAATCCCATCACAGGACACAACATAACAAAGGAAAATAACCTTTGGCACTAAAAACTCACACTTTTTAAATTTTCCATACAACTTCTGCCTTCTAAGGGTGGTAAAGACCTACTGCAGGTGCTGAATGTGATCAATCTCAGTCTTACTGTAGACAAGTATATCATCAAAGTACACAACCACAAACAAACCTATGTAGGGCCTAAGCGCTTCATTCATCAATCTCATGAAGGTGCTAGGTGCATTAGACAGTCCAAATGGCATGACAAGCCATTCATAAAGCCCTTGCTTTGTCTTAAAAGCGGTTTTCCATTCATCCCCCTCTCTCATTCGAATATGATGATAGCCACTCCTTAAATCTATGTTGGAGAAGATCTTGGAACCATGCAGTTCATCCAACATATCATCAAGTCTAGGAATAGGGTACCTATACTTGATTCTAATGTTGGTAATGGCCCTGTTGTCTATACACATCCTCCAGGTACGATCCTTCTTTGGCACTAGCAATGCTGGGACTGAACATGCGCTCTTGCTTTCCCTCACATTACCCCTATCAATCAGTTCCTAAACTTGCCTTTCCAGTTCCTTGGTTTTAATAGGATTGCATCTGTAAGGAGGCTTGTTAGGCAAGGGGGCTCCAGGGAGTAGGTCAATTTAGTGTTCTATACCGCCTTTAGGGGGGAGGCCAGGAGGTAGGTGTAGGGGAAAAACATCCTACAACTACTCTATTAATGGCTGAACAGAAGCATGCCAGGCTATTGTAGCTGAATCAGGAGCAGACTCCAGCATCAGTATAGCAAAAACAGGCTTGCCCTTAGTGATAGCCCTTTCCACTCTTCCCCCGTTGACAAGTAAGGCACTCTCTTTATATACAACCCTCCTAGTTTCAAGCTTTTGTGTTTGGTTGAGGGGTAAAGGGGTCAGTGTCATCTTTCTACCTCTCAATTTGAAGGAATAAGTGTTGGATTGGCCATAATGATTGACATCTCTATCAAATTGCCAGCGTCTGCCTAGGAGCAAATGACAGGCATCCGTTGGCAACACATCACACAGAACCTCATCTTGATATTCCCCTATTAAAAAAGGAACCAATGTTTGTTTGGAAACTGTTACCTCATTTCCCTTTTTGAGCCACTACAAGGTATAGGGTCCAGGGTGGCTGACGGTGGCCAGGTTCAGTTTGCTGACCATCTCAGTGGAAGCCACATTGGTGTAGGTACCCCCATCCACAATTAGGTTGCAGGTCTTGTCGGCTACCTTGCATGTGGAATGAAATATCTGCTCTCTTTGGCTAGCATCAGGGGTGGTTTCAGTAGCATGAAGGACCCTTTTGATCATGATCATCTCACCTTTTTCATGTGGCAGGTAAGAGGTTTCACCTTCTTCAGCAGAATCTTCCTGTTCATCCTCTTCTACCTCCCATGTGATCTAGCTCTTTTATCTCTCCGATTGTGAGCACCCTTATGTTGGGGCAATCTGCCTGAAAATGGCCATAGCCATGGCACTTGAAGCATTTTTTCTGGTTTTTAGGAAGCCTTCTAGCAACCTCCTTTCCCTTTCCCTTGTCATCCTTAGGGGTAGGGTTTGGCTTGTAGGAATTAAAAGGTCTTACTGGCACAGTAGGTTTGGGAGGGGCAGTAGAGTAGGGTCTTCTGGATTTTAGCTGTTTTTCTACCTTAACAGCTAGCTTGCAGGCATCTTCAAATGTCAAGAAAGGTTGTAGTTCAACCCTCTCCAAAATAGCAGAGTTTAAGCCTTTGACAAACCTGGCAATGGTTTGTTCAGGTTCTTCCCTCAAGGCACATCTGATCTGCAACTGCTCAAAACTCCCTGATATATTCTTCAACCTTCATACTCCCTTCATGAAATAAGGTCACTTTCAGATACAACTCTTGCTTGTAGGTGGTTGGCAGAAACCTCTTGTCCATGTGCTTTTTCTGTTTCACCCATGTTTTGACCTCAGGCTTACCCTCCAATGCCCTGGTTGTTTTCAAGTTCTCATACCATAGTGAAGCATACTATTTTAGCTTCAAAAGAGCAAGCTTGAAAGCCTTTTCTCAAGAGTATCCCTTGATTTCTATGATTCTTTTCAAAGCGTGAAGACATTCCAAGTCCTCAGGTTTTAGACTCCCATCAAATTCAGGGGTCTCTATTCTAAGGTCCTTGAGGTCATCCCTGTGCAGTCTCCTTCTCCTTCGCCAAGCATCTCCAGTGGAAGATTCACTGCCATATTGAGAGTCAGGAGGGGAATCAGAACCTCCAGGAGGGTCCTGAGGTGGTCCCTATTTCTCTTCCTCTAGGTTGATTTATTAGCTATTGAATCTTAGTTGTAAGGGTTCTGTTGTGTTCTTGCATTTCAAGAATAGCCTTATCTCTCCTAAGCTCATGAGCCTCTTCCAGATAGAGACCTTAAGAACTCTCACAGGTTGCTGTGGTGAGGAAGAAGTGTGTTCCCCTTCTGCCATGGTGCTGGGTGAGAAAAATAGGATGTTGTGGCTGTTTAAGGAGCTTGGTTCTTTATGGCTAGGATTGTGTATGTTTCGACAGGGTTTTCTTGTGTTTGGACAACCAGTGAACAAGCTAGGGGAAGAAAACAACAAAGGATACAGAAGAAACTCACCAAGAATCAAGTTGGGCTCTCATACCAACTGATGTATGCTGAACTGCAAACTGGAATGAATCAACAGCTAACAACTCAACATGGAAGATATGGACTGGCATAAAGGAAATAATTCCACCAACCAAAACTGCAAAGATTCACCACCAATCCCCTTGAAGCACTAGCACCCGCATAACAAGATAAAGAACCACTCTCACACACCACCTTAACAGGCTGAAGTTAGAGAGATTTGAGAGAGCATTTGTTTTAAACCAGCAAAAGGAGTTTTCATTCAACCTAGTCTGATTTTTATAGTAAAGAACAAGCCTTATATACTAGGCCATAATCACAAGATCAATGGTTATAAATAATTTAAGCTAAAACTGAAAAATCAACACTGAAAAACATTAGCTTAATTCAGCAGCTGGCTGGATGTTTGACACCTAAACCCTAGCTTATCTCCATTTCTGAGGTGTGAACCCTTAAGAGCTGTAAAGTACTTGCTAATGATGGCCTTGAGGTGTGATTTGCTCCTAATTACATCGAGCTTAGCCAAGCCTGCCAGCAGGTACAAACACACTGAAATCCAGTGGACAAAGGGAATTTCAGGCGTTCAGATGCTGGTTAAAAGCTGAGGCTGAGGGAGACGCATCTTCAACTTTAGGGCCTTGTTGGAAAAAAATTTAGACGCATCTCCAAGCCCTTAGATTGACTAAAATGGACTGCCAAGTCAGAGGACTAAATTCTTCTCAGAAACTACTGTTGCTGCTTACTTATTACTGAACTATTGTTAACAAAAAATAATTCCATGGCAAATTTAGGTAACGTTTATCATTTAGGACTTGAATGTGAGCTGATAAATGATTTAGGGTACTGATGCAAAAAGGAAGGAATCCTGTTGACATGACTCAGTTACTGGAACCAAGCACAAATAACCTTGGACATGCTGGCTGCAGGTGGATTTTATTAACTGAACTGAAACTAAGGCTACTGCATGAGCCTCAAAAGACTTGGTTTGGCTAGCAGTGATGCTAGGGTGTCCAGCAAAGCAAAGATCTTCCCAAGGTTGCTTCCAAACTGAACTGCATTGCCTCACAGAATAGGCTTTTTTGGTGACTGAATTGAAAATCCTTGACTGTTTCTGGTTGAGGGTCTTGAATTGGCTCTTGACCTGCATAAAATACCATGCAAGAGACGCAAAACACGCTGCTTGCTCTTCATTGGTTTTCCTTAACAAGGGTGCAGCCCATCATTGGATGTCTAGGGACGTGTGCCAAGCCCAGGAAAGTGTCCCAATCAGCTTGTAAGTTTAGAAACCCACGACTGAGGCAATAAAAACCGGGTTCACTACAACCAGGTTCAAGCACGGTTTTAGCCAGTTTTTAGGACTAGGCTTAAGCTTATCAAAGGAGAGTATGATTTGGTTTTCAAGCCATGGGGGGTAACTTTGGGGTGTGTATAACACCCCCCTTAAAGAAATCGAGGTTATAGCATGTTTAAGTACGGTAATTTGGCTTAATCATTAAATCGTGCAGAATGGAGCCCAATCTGACCGGTTTGACAAAAATGCTTGGACCTGAAAGTAGACATCATGAGGATTAAAAAATGCAAAAATTCTAGACTTAAGCCACAATGTAGATTAAGTTATGAGGTAAACAAAACCGGGTAAAATTTGGTTCTTTAAAGCGTGTACACATCCATGACTCTCTTTGACAATGTAAGTCAATGCTTGAACTTTGGAGCTTGTATTGGACCTTGTAAGAGTTGTTGGACCTTCTTCCTTGTCTACAGCGGTAGGGACTACATCATCCTCCCCTTGTTGAGAAGATTTGGTCCTCAAATTAATAAGGTAATAATAATCATGGTAAGCTTTCAAATCAGCTACATTGAATGTGGCTGAAACTCCATAGTCACCTGGAAAATCATCCTTATAAGCATTGCCACTAATACGTTCAAGTACCTCAAAGGAACCATCAACTCGTGGTGTAAGCGTGTTCTTCATTTTGGATGGAAATCTTTCCTTCCTAAGGTGAATCCATACGAGGTCTCTAGGTTAAAAAACCACCCTCTTCTTATGCTTGTTGGGTTGAGCTTGATAGGCTTCATTAGTCTTCTCAATCTTACTCCTTACCAACTCATGAACCTTCTTGATTTGTTCTACCCTTGCTGCTGCATCCGCATTTTGCTTTTGTTCAAAGGTTTGTGGTGTAAGATCAAGTGGACTAAGGGGATCAATTGCATAGACCACCATGAAGGGAGAAAGATCAGTAGCCCTGCTTGGTGTCCTATTATAAGCAAACTCTGCATGGGGTAAAAGAAAATCCCAAGCCTTGGCATGAGGTTTAATCAAAGTTTTTAGGAGTGTTCCTAAGGGTCAATTAGTAACCTCAGTTTGTCCATCAGTTTGTGGATGACAAGTAGTACTATATTTCAGCTTAGTGTCCAACTTCTTCCACAATGTAACCCAAAAATGACTCAAAAACTTTGTGTCCCTATCAAAAACAAAAGACCTAGGAATACCTTATAATCTTGTCACTGCTTTGAAGTACAATTTAGCAATATGTGTGGCATCATTAATCTTGTTGCATGGAATGAAGTGAGACATCTTAGAAAACCGATCAACCACAACAAAGATAGAATCCTTGTTCCTTTAGGTTTTAGGAAGTCCAAGAATGAAGTCCATACATACATCAACCCATGGTGAAGTGGGAATAGGCAATGGAGTGTATAAGCCTTGAGGTAGTGAGTGGCTTTTGGCAATTTGACATGTTCCACACCTCTTGAGTATGTCCTGTACATCTCTTTCCATAGCTGGCCAATGATAATGCTCTCCCAGCAAGGTGATGGACTTGTTCCCTCCATAATGTCCAGCTAAAGATCCTCCATGAACTTCTCTTATTAAAAGTTCTCTTGTGCTACACTTTGGGATACATAGTCGAGTACGCTTCAAAAGAAATCCCTCCTCAATAAGAAAATCTCCTTTGCGGTGTTTAGAACATTCAGCATATAATGCCCCAAAGTTTTCATCATTATCATATAAAACCTTTAAATGCTCAAAACCAAGTACACAAGCATCTAATTGGAATGATAAAAGAAACCCACGAGATAGAGCATTTGCACCTTGATTGAGTTTGCCTGACTTGTGCTTGATAGTGAAGTGATATGATTGCATGAACTGAACCCATTTGGCATGCCTTGAGTTTAACTTATGCTATCCTTGTATATTATTCAATGCTTCATGGTCAGAATTTAAGATAAAATCACCATCAATAAGATAATGACTCCAATGCTCTAAACATCTCACAATAGCATAAAACTCTTTATCATAAGTGGAGTACTTCCTTGTTGAATCACATAATTTCTCACTAAAGAAGGCTAGAGGTTTACCTTCTTGAGTAAGAAGTCCACCAATACCTACACCAGAGGCATCACATTCAACTTCAAAGGTCTTACTAAAGCAAGACAAGGATAGGACCTATGCTTGAGTAAGCTTTGCTTTGATATCTTCAAAGGTAGATTGTGCTTTTGTTGTCCATACAAATGGTGTACATTTGATAACCTCAGTCATGGGAGCTATAATAGTGCTAAAGCACGAATAAATCCCCTGTAGAAAGAAGCTAAACCATGGAAAGCTCGAACATCATGTATACTCTTAGGTATAAGCTAAGACCGAATGGCTTCTACCTGGCTTTCATCTACCTTTATACCATCTTCTGTCACAATATAACCTGAAAATGTAACTTCAGGAGTAAAGAAAGCACAGTTCTTAAGGTTACCAAATAACTTCTCATGTTCTAAGACAAGCATAACTTGAGTTAGGTGATCTTGATGTTCATGCTCATTCTTAGAATACACAAAAATATCATCAAAGTAGACTACCACAAACTTTCCAATATAAGGTCTAAACACTTGGTTCATTAATGTCATGAAAGTACTAGGTGCATTAGAAAGACCAAAGGCATTACCAACCATTCGTAGAGTCCTCCTTTTATCTTGAAAGTTGTCTTCCATTCATCACCTTCTCTAATTCCGATTTGGTAGTAACCACTTCGAAGATCGATCTTAGAAAACATTTAGAGCCATACAACTCATCTAGCATATCTTTAAGTATTGATATGGGGTACCTGTACTTGATCGTAATCTTGTTAATGGCCCTGCTATCAACACACATTCTCATTCCACCATATTTCTTTGGCACCAAAAGAGCTAGAACAGCATATGGACTCAAAGACTCTCGAATCAATCTTTTCTCCTACAATTCTGCAACTTGTCTTTGAATTTCATTAGTGTCCTCTGGATTCATCCTATATGCTGGCTTCTTTGGTGGGATGGAACCAGGAATAAGATCAATGTGGTGTTGAATATCTCTCTTTGTAGACAAACCCGTGGGGATTTCCTCAGGAAACATATGACATAATTTTTTAATGAGTGTTCTTGCAATGGGGTGAGTGGGCATCAAATTTTCTTGTTCTTCTTGGATGCTTAGTATCCACTCTTCAAAGGCTTTAAACTTATGTTGAGAAGCCTTCAAAATAGACTCACTCACAGTCAATAAGCATTCTTTTCGTAGGGGCTTATTTTGTGAGTGTATTTCATGGTCTTTGGATGGGGATAAAGGGGCTAGGGTGATTTTCTTGCCATCTTTGGTAAATGAATAAGTATTTAGGTAACCATTATGCATAACACTACGGTCACACAACCATGGTCCCCCTAAAAGCATACGATATACATCCATAGGAATAACATCACACCATAACTCATCTTGATAGTTCTTTCCAATGGAAAAAGAGATTAAACAACGAGAGTTCACCTGAATTCCCTTGCTTTGATTTAGCCACTGGATGTTATAAGGATGTGGATGAGTCATTGTTTCCGGCCCTAGTTTCTCAATCATGCTTAGAGAAACTACATTGGCACAACTTGCTCCATCAACGATCAAAGAGCATATCTTCCCTTGGGTGGTGCACTGAGTATGAAATATTTTCTCTCTTTGTTCGTCTTTAACTCCCATTTGATTGCTTAAAAGTCTTCTCAAAACTAGGAGCTCACCTTCATTAGCTTCTTCAACAACTTCTTCTTGAGTTTCTTGAAGTTCTAGGTCACTTTCAACCTCATTTTCTTCCTCCTTAAAGTTTTATCTCACGGATACCCATTCGGCCAAAGTAATAAACTTTCTATTTGGACACTCCGAAGCAAGGTGACCAAGCCCTTGATATTTGAAACACCTTCTAGTGCTCATTGGATTAGGGTTAGGTCGAATTGGGGGTGCTGCAGCCTTTTGCAGAGCTGGGGTGTTTTGTGGATTAGAGGGAAAGGGATTTTGTGGTCTATGGGAACTCCCCTTGTTAAAAGGTTGGTTCCTAATGGAGATCCCTCCATGCCCTTGATTTAAAAAGAAGCAAATCAACTAGGTTAATTCAAGCAGCTAACCTGTTTTTGTGTGCTTAATTACTCAACCCTCCTTAAGGTTTAAGTCTAATATTTTTTATTGGGATTGAAGTTCAGGAAGTTAACTTTACACCAAATCAAGTTTCATCCCATATGCAGTTCATTTACCCATTCAAATTAGCAAATAAACCCAAGGTGTCCAAACTGCCCAGTAGGACCAGAATATACACGGTTTTGTTTACTTCATAACTTAAGCTATATTGTTCCTTAAGTCTTGAATTTTTACATTTTTTGAATCCTCATGATGTTTACTTTCATGTTCAAGCGTTATTTTTCAATCACACCCGGAAGAGGATAGGAGATCAAGGCCTTTTTTCAAACCGGTTAGATTGGGCTCCAATCTATGTGGTTAAATGTTTAAGCCAAATTACCTTAGTTAAACATGGTATAACCTTGATTTCCTTCTCCGGGGGGGAGGGGGGGCGGTTATACACATCCCAAAGTTACCCCCTGTGGTCTGAAAACCAAATCATAATCACTTTTGATAAGCTTAAACCAAGTCTAAAAACCTGCTAAAAACTATATGTGAACCCCGGTTCACTCCAAATCAGTTCAACTTGCTTTAGCCGTGAGTTTACTCTCTTGCAACTAGTGTGGCACACTTCCCTAGGCTTTCCACACCTCCCAAAGCATCCAATGGTGGGCTGCAACCATGGTAAGGTCGACCAATGAAGAGCAACCAACAAGTTTTGTGTCTCTTACATGCTATTGGATAGATAAAAAGCAAGCATCACTTTTCGGTTGTCCAATGGGAATTCACCAAGCATTATGAATGTTTTAAGCTTGATTACGAGTAGATTAATGTATAATAAGCATTTGTATTACTTTACTTTGTGGTTTGGATGTATTTAGATCAGTTTAAGCAAGTTGTGTATTCAATTAGCTCTAACCGGATGTATTGGCTTAATTAACACCTTTCCTCTCCAGTAATGAAAGACAGTCATGAATGTGTGCTTGCTTGCTTTCTAGCTTAGGCTTATATAAGAGCATGTACACGGCCCCCTTGAAAGGCAACCAACTTTGAATGAAAATCAGAATTGAGAGCTTTGCTCTTGTTTCCCTTAAATACTAAACTTGCTTATCCTTAACTAGGCTGGTTAAGGTGGTGGTCAAGTATAGTCTTAAACTTAATTAAGTGGTGTTTATGTATCTTAATCAAAGTTTAAGCGCCCTAAACTTGTGTTTGGTGGTGTTTGTGTATCCAAACATTGAGTTTCGTTATATCCAATACAGTGTTCATTCTCAAGGATTCAAAGAGAGTAAAGGAGAGTTTGCTAGCTTAATTTAAGTTAGTGAATCATAACTTTGATTCTCTTTCCACTCTATACTTTCATAACCTTTCTTACATCCTTCTCAATGCTTAACCAACGTTAAGTCTGTCCCCTTTGGTTTAGCTTCCAACCTAAACACAAAGCCAACTTCAAACCGTGAAACACCACAAAGCAAGGCGTGCTAGGCAGCACTTCGGCACGGCCACCCCATGCCATGAAGCACGATCGTGCCTACCCCAACTGTGTTAGTTTCACTTCTTTACTTCGTGTTCTTCGTGGCTTTTAGCTTGGTTTCATCCCTTCCTTGAGACATACATCAAAATACATCTAGTTCCATTTTGTTTTTCAGTTAGAATCCCTTGATTCTAAATTCCATTCCTACCTCACGTGTTTATTGCCTCACAACCAGCATATTATGTGCCACTTTCCTTGGTTTTCCCTTGATTGTATTCTCCCTTGGCTTTTAAGCTTTCACTCTTAAATTCAGTTTTAGCTTAGACCATCGGCAAATACATCATATTTGGTATCAGAGCAAAGGTTTCACCTTAGCCTTGTGTACCTTTCCACTTCCACAATTCACTCATCCATTCCCCTTCAACACAAAATCAGTTCCTACTTTGTTTAAGCCACCTACTTCAAACATGAGTACTACAAACATGACCTTGGAAGAGATGATTGAAGCTTTGATGAAGCAAAATGAGTTTCTATCTAGAAAGATTCAAGCAGATGCACGAAAAGATCAAGAAATTCAAGCTCAAAATAAGTACCTCCAAAAACAGTTTGATGCATATTTGAAGCAAAAGCAATAAGCCAATGAAGAACCACTCCAATCTAATTCTGAAAGGAGAGAACAAGTGTTTCGCCATACTCTTGATTCATCTAGTGAGGATGAACCTTTGAGAATGACTAACCAAACCCCACGGTTTCAAGCTAACTCCAACGATTTCAAAGTTGAAATTGCAGAATGTGAAGGCAAGCTTGGTACTGAAGATTTCTTAGATTGGTTACACACAGTTAAAAGACTTTTTGAGTACAAGGGCATCCCAGAAGACAAGAAGGTAAAGTTGATTGCTTTAAGACTTCGTAAGTATGCTTCTCTTTGGTGGACTAACTTGTGTGCCAAAAGAATAAGAGAAAGGAATTCCAAAATCAGAACTTGGGACAAGATGAAGTCTAAGCTTAAAGCTCAATTTCTTCCTCCTACCTGTGTTCAACATTGCTACTCTCAACTCTATCATTGGAACCAAGGTTATTTGAGTGTAGAAGAATACACTCGTGAATTTAAAAAGATTGTGATTAAGTGTGATATTGAAGAACCAGAAGAACAAACCATTGTTAGATACTTAGGAGGTCTTGATCCTAGGTATGCTAATATTGTTGATTTACAAGCTTACTCTTCTTTTGATGAAGTATGTGTGTTAGCTCACAAGGTGGAGCAGCAAAAAAAGGACAAACAACTCCCAAGACATGAAAATCCAAAGCCATCACCATATGAACAAACCTTAAACAAGGGGAGTTCCTCCTATGTCCCTAAGCCCATGACACCCACTCCCCCTACTCCACAAAAAGGCCAAACTCCACAAAAGAACCTATTCCCATAACCCACACAAAGACTCCTTCTTGAAGGAGTTCAAAGATGTTTTAAGTGCCAAGGCTTTGGTCACTTAGCATCAAAGTGTACAAACCGAAGATATGTTACTCTAGCTGGATGGAAGGGAATAGAGGAGGTTGAATCAGAAATTGAAAATGAAAAGCATGATGGAGATGACTTTGAGGAGATAGTGATTGAGGCCGATGAAGTTGACATGCTCACTTTAAACACCAACCATCCAACTACAAGCAAGGAGCATCTCGGTCTTCCTATCACCTTGCGTGAACCACCAACCTTTTTCCCCACTCGACCCACACCCAAAACACTCAACCCAAATTTCTATCAATCCATTTCAAAACCCTTACTAAAAGCTCCTAATCTAGAATTAAGAGCATTTGAAGAATTCGTTCGAAGCATGTTCAAGAAGTCCCCTATGAGCAACACTTAAATCAACAAGAGGCATGTGAAGGAAAGAGTCCCTAAGTTCAAAGGAGACTTATTTGAATGGTTGATTCTATTTCATCCATCCATTGAAGCAAGAAGAAGAGGTAATTACCTAAATTGATTTGTGGACAAATCCTTTTAACAAGGGGAGGATGATGGAGATCCCTCCATGCCCTTGATATAAAAAGCAGCAAATCAACTAGTTAATCTCAATATGCGACTTAAAGGATGAATAATTCATCCAAAGTTTGTTCAAGTATTGAAACTACAGGGCAGGGGTTAATTCCAACAGCTATCCCATTTTTGTGTGCTTAATTACTCAAGCCTCCATAAGGTTTAAGTATAATATTTTTTATTGGAATTGAAGTTGGGGAAGTCAGGTTTACACAAAATCAAGTTTAATCCCATTTGGACTTCATTTACCCATTCAAATTAGCAAATAAACCCAAGGTGTCCAAACTGCCCAGTAGGACCAGAATATACACGGTTTTGTTTACTTCATAACATAAGCTATGTTGTGGCTTAAGTCTTGAATTTTTACATGTTTGGAATCCGCATGATGTCTACTTTCAGGTCCAAGCATTCGTTTTCAATCATACCCACAAGAGGATGGGAGATCAAGGCCTTTTGTCAAACCGGTCAGATTGGGCTCCAATCTGTGCGGTCAAATGTTTAAGCCAAATTACCTTACTTAAACATGCTATAACCTTGATTTCTTTTAGCGAGGGGGGGGGGGGTTGTTGTACACATCCCAAAAGTGACCCCCCATGGACTAAAAACCAAATCATACTCACTTTTGGTAAGCTTAAACCAAGTCTAAAGACCCGCTAAAAACTATGCGTGAACCCGGTTCAACTTACTTTAGCTGTGAGTTTACTCACTTGCAGCTGGTGTGGCAGACTTCCCTAAGCATGCCACACGTCCAAAAGCATCGAATGATGGGCTGCAACCTTTGTAAGGTCGGCCAATGAAGAGCAAGCTGCAAGTTTTGTGTCTCTTGCATGCTATTCGCTAGACAAAAAGCAAGCATCACTTTTCAGTTGTCCAATGGGAATTCAGCAAGCATTCTAAATATTTTAAGCTTGATTATGAGTAGATTGATGTATAATAAGCATTAGTATTACTTTACTTTATGCTTTGGATGTGTCTAGAATACCTTAAGCAAGCTTTGTATTCAATTAGTTCTAACCGGTTGTATCAGCTTAATTAACACCTTTCCTCTCTAGTAAGGAAAGATAGCAGTGTATGTGTGCTTGCTTGCTTAGGCTTATATAAGACCATGTAAACGGTCCCCTTGAAGAGCAACCAACATTGAATGAAAATCAGAATTGAGAGCTTTGTTCTTGTTTCCCTCAAATACTAAACTTGCTTATCCTTAACTAGGCTGGTTAAGCGGGTGATCAAGTATAGCCTTAAACTTGATTAAGTGGTGTTTTTGTACCTTAATCATAGTTTAAGGGCCCTAAAATTGTGTTTGTTGGTGTTTCTTTATCCAAACATTGAGTTTAGTTCTAACCAATTTAGTGCTCATTCTTAAGGATTCAAAGAGAGTAAAGGAGGGTTTGCTAGCTTAATTTTAAGTTACTAAATCATAACTTTCATTCTCTTTCCACTCCATACTTTCATAACCTTTCGTACATCCATCTCATGCTTAACCAAGGCTAAGGTTGTGCCCTTTGGTCTAGCTTCCAACCCAGATACAAAGCCAACTTCAAACCGTGAAACAACACAAAGCAAGGCGTTCTAGGCAGCACTTTGGCACGGCCACCCCATGCCATAAAGCACGACCGTGCCTACCCCAACCGTGTTAGTTTCACTTATTTGGTTCGTGTTCTTGGCGGCTTTTAGCTTGGTTTCATCCTTTCCTTGAGACATACTTCAGAACAAATCAAGTTCCCTTTTGTTTCTCAATTAGAATCCCTTGATTCTAAATTCAATTCCTACCTCATGTGTTTGTTGCTTCATAACCAACATATTACGTGCCACTTTCCTTGGTTTTCCCTTGATTGTATTCTCCCTTGGTTTTTAAGCTTTCACTCTTAAATTGAGTTTTAGCTTAGACCCTCGGCGGAGCCATCAGTTCATGTTGAAAGGCCTTGTATTTTGAGGTTTTTGGGGCTGCTTGGCCTCCTTTTGTTGTACTTTATAAGCTAAGACACAAAGTTCATCGTATGAAGCATGGGCTTGTAATTCCACCACATTAGAATACCCAGGATCAAGACCTCCCAAGTATCTAACTATGGTTTGCTCTTCAGATTCTTCAATGTCACATTTAATCATCAATTTCTCAAACTCATGTGTGTATTCCTCAACATTCATGCTACCTTGAGTGAGATTATGAAATTGAGAATAACAATCTTAGACATAGGAAGGTGGGACAAACTGTGCCTTAAGCTTAGTTTTCATCTTTTCCCAAGTTTGGATTCTTGCTTTTCTTTCTCTAAGCCTCTTAGCATTCAAGTTTGTCCACCATAAAGATGTAGACTTCCTGAGTCTTAAAGCCACTAACTTGACCTTCTTATCATCAGGTATATCTTTATACTCAAAGACTCTTTCAACAGTATGTAACCAATCTATGAATACGTGAGGATCAAGCTTACCTTCAAATTCAGGAACTTCAACTCTAAAATCATTGGTGTTAGCATGAAACCGTTGCTCTCCTCTAGCCAATGTAGGCATTTCTTCTTCACTTGAGGAATCAACATCATGGCTATAGACTTGCTCACTTCTTTAGGTTCAGATTGAAGAGTTTCTTCATTCATGTTTTGCTTTTAATTCATGAACGAACCCAATTACTTTTGTAAGTACATGTTTTAGGCTTGAGCGTCTTGGTTTTTTTGTGAGTCCTCTCAGTTTTTGCTGGCCAAGAACTCATTCTACTTCATCAAAGCTTCAAACCTTTCTTCCAAAGACATGCTTATTGAAGTCATGCTTGAATAAGGTTGCTTAATGTTGTGATTCCTGCAAGTATACGGTTAACATCGTAATACATGAAGGTGTTGATCCTCGGGGATGAGTTATGAGATTAGGTTACGAAAAGTTCTAAACTGAATCAAAACTTTAACCTAAATCAAAAAAACTCCAATGTTATGATATTCCACAAATTGATACTAAATTAATTCACGTAGTGTGTGCTACAACTTGCAAAGCCGAATTCCAGAGTAAGGACAACAGCGACAAACTGCAATTAATCTGGGTCAACAACACTTAAGCATAATTATTTCATTTCTTTAGAAAAATCAGCAACGAGGCAAAGGAATACAAACTTTGAACACAGGCACCCAAATTGAAAAGTAATCGAACCCAGAATCGACTGAGCATAATTCCAAAGCTTAGCACAACCCATAAATGAATCTTGAGTTCCAGAAGATGATAAATTGAGTCTGAACACCTAAGTCTTGAAATCAAAGAGTGATGAAACTAAATCCTAAACTGAAACTAATAAAACTAAAAAAAATGAAAACTTAGTCTCCTCCTGCTACCCTCCTCGACCTCTATTAAATCAACCTTCGAGCCCCTGCCAGTTCGATGTCCTCCATTAAAGCCTTCACAACTGTCACGTTCTTGATGGTAATGATGATGAGACCGAAGGCAACCACTGTGTTTAAGGAATAATAATGGAAGAGAAGAGATAGAGGAATGCCTTGGCCGTGTGGGGAAGATGAAGAACCATGGACGGCTTTGTTCTTTTCAGGTGCTGCTAGTCGGTTTGGCTAGCTAGGCATTGAAGGGGAAGAAGAAGAAGAAGGGCAATAGGGGGAAGGATTGGTGGAACTCACGTGCAATGCTTATGAGAGTTTAAAGTGAAAGAGAGTGAAGGGAAGATGGAGCTAGTTTGGCTGGCAAAAGAAGCAGGCAGAGGCACGTTTGGGCTGGCTCAAGGTGAGGCTGCGTCTAGGCCTGGGAAGAGGAGGGAAACTGGACGGAGAGAAATGAGCGAGTCGGGCCAAGCACAATGATGCTTGTAGACTGGGCTTTGGTCTTCTTTTTTTTTCTTTATTTCAGGTCTAATCCAACAACTTTCTTAAAGCTGAGTTGTGTTAACTTGCACGGTTGAGTTTGGCTTTGTGTTTGTGATGGAAGCTATACCAAAGGGGGTAGTCTTAGTGATGTATCTGCCGACGGCCTAAGCTACGACTCAATTCAAGAGAGCAAGCTTGCAACCAAGAGAAGATACAATCAAGGGAAACCAAGGAAAATGGGCGCATAATATGATGGTTGTGAGGCATCAAACATGTGAGGGAAGAATGGAACCTAGAATCAAGTGATTCTAAGTGAGAAAACAAAGGATCTTTGACGTGAATTAATGTATATCACAAGGGATGAATGGACCAGAGCAACAAACCACCAAAAGCATGTGGCAAACAAGGGAAACCTCACGAAATATGAGTGGCACAGTTGTGCCTATAGGCATGGGTAGGTCGTGCCAAGTTGCTGCCATACACGGCTTAAGTTGTTCATACTTCATGGTTTAAGCTTGCTTTATGTTTGGGTGGAAATCCAAGTTTAAGGGAATAACTTTAGCTTGGATTAAGTATGGAAATGGATATAGGAAAGGTTATGGATGTGTGGAATGGAAAGAAGAATCAAAGTTAAGATTTACTAACTCTAAATTACACAAGCAAACTCACTTTAACTCTCTTTGAACCCTTGAGATAAAGCACCAAATTGGATAGAACTAAACTTGAAGAATGGATATAGAAACACCACCAAACTCAAGTTTAAGGCCCTTAAACAATGATTAAGATACAAATATTACCACTTAATCACATTTAAGACTCACTTGAACACCACCTTAATTGTCCTAATTAAGGATAAGCAAGTAAGAGTTTGATAGAAAGAAAGCACAAGCTTTCAAACTGAATTTATCATTCAACAAAGTTATGTCTATTACAAGGGGCGTGCAAGCCTTTATATAAGCCTAAGCTAGCGAGCACTTCTACCTTTCTTACTAGTTAGGAAAGGTATTAAGGCTAATACGAACTGATTTGTGCTAAACTAAATTACAAGCTTGCTTAAACTAATCTAATACATTCTAAACATGAAATAAACCAATACCAAAGCTTATTATACATTAATAAACTCTTAACTAAGATTAATATATGCTGAAATCTTTGCTAAAATCTCATTGGCCAGCCCAAAAGCAAGTGTTACTTTAAGGCTAGCCAATTAGAAGCAAGAGTCCAAAGTTTGCTACTTGTTTCTTTGTTGGTTGGTTTCTTTTCTAGATATCATTCTTTTGCGGCCTCATAATGGACTCTCTAGAGGCCTTGGGTCATGTGCCTATCAGCATTGAAAGGAGAAAACCATTTGGAGAAGGAAAAAACCAACCAAGCTGTTGAACTGATTTTTGGGCAGTTTTCTAGCTCTGATTGGAGGGCACGTTTCTCATGCAAAATGTGGTCATATCCTGGCTTTCCACATATGGGTGGAAATCCCTGGAAGTATTATAACTCCTTCAAGTGGAATTACTCAATTTGGAACTCATTTTCCTAGTGAAAAGATCAAAATGGCCAGATTGGTCTGAACTGGGCTGAATCTGCACGGTTTGGAAGATTAGTCTGGCTCTTCATCTTTCACGAGATATAAATTTATTTTACCACTTGCACCACGTAGATAACATCTTGAGGACCCAAAATATGTAAAAATACAAGAGTTAAGCCTTAATATAGCTCAAGTTATAAGATAAACAAAATCGAGTACATTCTGACCTTGTTGGATAGTTTTGACACCTTAGGTTTAATTGCTAATTTGAATGACCACATGAAGTCCAAATTGTATGAAACTTGATTTTTTGGAAAGTTAACATCTTGAAATTCAAATCCATCAAAAAATATCAGACTTAAACCTTGAATATGCTTGTTGAATTTTTCCCACTAAAACAGGTTAGTGGTGGAACGAACCCTTTGCCCTGCAGTTTTAAAGCTTAAACAAAACTTGGATGAACTATTCATCCTTTAACCAGCTTGTTTGATCTTAGAGTATCCTACCACAAGAGGGGGGGTGAATTGTGGTGTCTGATTTTCGCGTTATATATGACAAACACCTCTGCGACTTGTTTGCAGAGGGTGTTTTCAGATGTAGCAAGAGCGAAAATTATCAAGATAGATGCGGAAATTAAAGCACACACAATTTTTCACGTGGAAAACACCTCTAGCCCAACTGAGGTGTGAAAAACCACGACCTACCTCGTATAGGATTTAACCACTTCACTAAACCGGGCTTAACACGTTACAATTGCAACACACCTTGTTACAACCTTGCAACCACGTAATCTCCTTCTCAAGGCAGATTACACCACGTCCAACTCTCACCAGATTGGACACGTCCAAAGTCCACACTCACTCACTTTTGACTGATCTGAGATCAAGGTCAAGAACACCTTACTGGGGTGCTTCTCACTAAGTAGATGTAAGGTACAAATGAAGATCCTATTATGCCAATATATTGAAAACTTGCTTTAAACACAACTTGAACTGGTTTTTCTTTTCTCAAGGGAAGCTCAGAAATTCTTTTCACTAGAAAAACCTCTTTTCAAATTTTGCCTTTTGGGAATGTTGCGTTTCAAGATTTCTTTTTGCTTTCTTCTCTCTATTGCTCAGTATGTCTCTGTATCTCTGTGAAAACGAAGCTGTTTTTAACCAGAAATTCCAACGGTCAAGAACGAAGGAGAGGAAAGGAAATCACCTAAGTTTGGAAGGTGATTTTTCAAGAGAAAAAAAAAACTCCCAACGGCTAGTGATAAAACATTTCCCAAAATCTAAGGGATTTGTTATCTTAAGAGATAACCTTTATCTCCTTATAGCCGTGGGTTAGCTTTAAGTAACGCAACCAGAAATCTTTAGCATTTTAAAAACTTTATCACATCCGAAGATATGGGCAGAAAAAAAATTTCCAATTTTGGCAAATGTCCCAAAATCTATTTTCCCAAATCTCCTATAAAATATTCAAGAAATATTTTTTCCAGAAGAATAACATTTGAAAATATTCTGAAGATTTTGGCCAACCGAAATAATTTTTTTTCAAAGATAATCGGGTATGGCCACTTCAGGTCAGAAACACCCTAGGCACCCTGTTTGCAGGATTGTTCGCAGTCTGGTGTTCTGAAGCACTTTAGCACGAATACCGATTCAAGAGATGTTTAAAAAGCTTTTTCAATATTGGCATATTAACAATAGTCTAAATAAATAAAGCCTATGTACCCAAGACTTCTTGTTTTGAACTAGTCATCTTGTCCAAGATCTGTATAGATGCCGTGAGCACCAAGGTCACCTTGTTTGCTGGGATTGTTCTTTGTCTTGCTAGACTTCATGAATTGCTTCTCGTACAATCAACTCAATCATCTCATGGAGGTGGTGATCTTGAGAGTGAACCATTTGGTATGAGACCTGTTCTCAACGCGTGTTCTCAACATTCAATGAACAGGTTAATGCGCATTGTTGAAAACATGTTCTTAGCACATTGTTGAAAACATGTTCTCAGGACTTGTTCTCAACAATCAACAAGTTAAAGCACATTGTTTGAAAACATCTTGTTTGGAGCAACATTGCTTTAGGTTTGTTATCATCAAAACATAATAATGGTTTCAACACAGCTTAATAAACTTACCCAATCGATTTGATTCATTTTAAAACATAGGGGATGGAGGGATATCCATCACTTAGGTTTGGTTAAGCATGAAAATCGATGTAAGAGAGCTTGTGAATGATTGAAAATGAAAGAGATTCAAAGTAAGAATCACTAACTCAAAATTAACGCTAGTAAACTCACTTTACTTCTCTTGAAACCGTGTGAATGAAACAAGAATTGGATAGTGCTAAACTCAATGCTTGGATACAGAATCACCACCAAACATAAGTTTAGGGTCCCTAATCTTTAGTTAAGTCACAGAAACACCACTTAACAAAGGTTAGGACTTACTTGATCACCACCTCAATCGACGAAATTAAGGATAAGGAAGTGAAGTTTTTTAGGGAAGAAAGCTAAAAGCTCTCAAAACTGAAATATCATTCAAAGGAGATGTGTAGCTAGCTATGGCCATGTGGTTCTCTTATGCTACCAGCAAAATAGCCAAGCTAGCAGGCACACACACACACACACACAGCGCTAGCTTTCCTTACTAGCTAGGAAAGGTGTTAATTAAGCTAATACAATCAGTTAGTGCTAATTGAATACAAAGCTTGCTTAAACTAATCTAAATACATCCAAAGCATAAAGTAAAACAATACTTATGCTTCTTATACACTAATCTACTCATAATTAAAGCTTAAACATTCAGAATGCCTACTGAAGTCCCATTGGACAGCTGAAAAGCAATGCTTGCTTTTTGTCTAGGCAATATCATGTAAGAGACACAAAACTTGCTGCTTGCTCTTCATTGGTCGTCCTTACCAAGGTTTCATCCCATCATTAGATGTCTAGGGATGTGTGCCAATCCCAGGAAAGTGTGCCAATCAGCTTGCAAGTGTAGAAACCCACAACTAAAGCAATAAAAACTGGGTTCACTAGAAACGGATTCAAGCACGGTTTTAGCCGGTTTTTAGGACTAGGTTTAAGCTTATCAAAAGTGAGTATGATTTGGTTTTCAAGCCATGAGGGGTAACTTTGGGATGTGTCTAACCCCCCCCCCCCCCAACAACAAAGAAATCAAGGTTATTGCATGTTTAAGTAGGGTAATTTGACTTGAACATTAAACCGTCCAGAATGGCGCCCAATCTGACCGGTTTGACAAAAGGCCTTGATCTCCCATCCTCCTTTGGTTATGTGATCCATGTCTCAAGGGAAGGAAGAACCCGTGCCAAAATACATCAAGAACACGACTCAAAACAAGAGATATCACACGTTTAAGGGGAGGCACGGTCGTGCTTACGGGAATGGGGTGGCCGTGCCACTTTGCTGGTTGGTGAAGCAGAGTTTTCTCACTTTGCTTGGTTGAGTTTGGCTTTGTGTTTGTGATGGAAGCTAGACCAAAGGGGCTACTCTTAGCTTTGGTTAAGCATGGGAGTGGATGTAAGAAAGGCTTATGAATGGGTGAAAGTGAAAGAGATTCAAAGTTATTAATTACTAACTCAACATTAAACCTAATAAACTGACTTTGCCTCTCTTTGAAACCGTGTGCATGAAACAAGAATTTGATAGTTCTAAACTCAATGCTTGGATACAGGTCCACCACCAAACATAAGTTTGGGGTCCCTAATATTTAGTTAAGATACAAAAACACCACTTAATAAAGGTTAGGACTTACTTGATCACCACCTTAATCGACCAAATTAAGGATAAGCAAGTGAAGTATTTGAGGGAAGAAAGCTAAAAGCTCTCAAACGGATTTTCATTCAAAGAAAAGTTGTTTTATTAGCTATGGCCGTGTGCTTCTCTTATGTAACCAGCAAAATAGCTAAGCTAGCAAGCACACACACCTCTTGCTTTCCTTACTAGCTAGGAAAGGTATTAAGCAACTACTACAACCGGTTTGAGCTGATTGATTACAAAGCTTACTTAAACTAATCTAAATACATCTAAAGCATAAAGTAAAGTAATACTAATTCTTATTATACATTAATCTACTCATAATTAAGGTTAAAACAACTGGAATGCTGGTTGAATTCTCATTGGACAGCCGAAAAGTGGTACTTGCTTTTTGTCTAGCCAATAGCATGCAGGAGACACAAAGTTTGCAGCTTGCTCCTTATTGGTCGACCTTACCAAGGTTGCAGCCTATCATTGGTTGCTTTCCGACATGTGCCAAGCCTAGCAAAGTGTACAAATTAGCTTTGCAAGTGATAAAACCATGGCTGAAGCTAGACAGAACCGGTTTGAGTGAACCGGGTTCACACACAGTTTTGGCCGGTTTATAGGACTAGGTTTAAGCTTATCAAAAGTGAGTATGATTTGCTTTTCAGGCCATGGGGGGTAACTTTTGGATGTGTATAAACCCCCCTAGAAATCAAGGTTGTGGCATGTTTAAGTAGGGTAATTTGGCTTAAATATTAAACCGTGTAGAATGGAGCATAATCTGACCGATTTGACAAAATGTCTTGATCTCCCATCCTCTTCTGGGTATGATCGAAAACTAATGCTTGGACCTAAAAGTAGACATCATGAGGATTGCAAAAATGCAAAAATTCAAGACTTAAGCCACAATGTAGCTTAAGTTATGAAGTAAACAAAATCGGGTAAAATCTGGTTCTTTAACCCGTGTGCACATCCTTGACTCTCTTTGACAATGTGAGTCAATGCTTGAACTTTGGAGCTTGTATTCGACCTTGTAAGACTTTTTGGACCTTCTTCCTTGTTTATGGTGGTGGGGACTCCATCATCCGCTCCTTGTTGAGTAGATTTGATCCTCAAATCAACAAGGTAATCACCATCATGGTAGGCTTTCAATTCAGCTACATTGAATGTGGCTGAAACTCCATAGTCACCTGGCAAATCAACCTTATAAGTGTTGTCATTAATACGTTCAAGTACCTTACAAGGACCATCAGCTCGTGGCATAAGCTTGTTCTTCCTTTTGGATGGAAATCTCTCCTTCTTAAGGTGAACCCATACGAGGTCTCTAGGTTGAAAAAACAATTTCTTCTTATGCTTGTTGGCTTGAGCTTGATATGCTTCATTAGTGTTCTCATTCTTGCTCCTTACCAAGTCAGGAACCTTCTTGATTTGTTCTACCCTTGCTGTTGCATCTGCATTTGGCTTTTGATCAAAGGACCGTGGTGTGAGATCAAGTGGACTAAGGGGATCAATTCCATAGACCACCCTGAGTGGAGAAAGACCAGTAGCGTAGCTTGGTGTCCTGTTGTAAGCAAACTCTGCATAGGGTAAAAGCAAATCCCAAGCCTTGGCATGAGGTTTAATCAAAGCTCTTAGGAGTGTTCCTCAGGTTCGATTAATAACCTCAGTTTGTCCATCTGTTTGTGATGACAAGTAGTGCTATACTTCAGGTTAGTACCTAACTTCTGCCACAATGTAATCCAAAAATGACTCAAAAACTTGGTATCCCTATCAGAAACAATAGACCTAGGAATACCATGTAATCTTGTCACTTCTTTGAAGTACAATTCAGCAATATGTATTGCATCATTAGTCTTGTTGCATGGAATAAAATGAGACATCACAGAAAACCGATCAACCACGACAAAGATGGAATCCTTGTTCCTTTGGGTTTTAGCAAGTCCAAGAATGAAGTCCATACTTACATCAACCCATGGTGAAGTGGGAATAGGCAATGGATTGTATAAGCCTTGAGGTAGTGAATGGCTTTTGGCAATTTGGCATGTTCTACAACTCTTGAGTATGTCCTGTACATCTCTTTCCATAGCTGGCCAATAATAATTCTCCCTTAGCATGGTGACAGTCTTGTTTTCTCCATAATGTCCAGCTAAAGATCCTCCATGAACTTCTTTGATTAAAAGTTCTCTTGTGCTACACTTTGGCAGACATAATCGAGTACCCTTCAAAAGAAATCCTTCCTGGATAAGAAAATCTCCTTTGGGGTGTTGAGAACATTTTGCATATAATCCCCAAAGTCTTCATCAGTGTCATATGAAACCTTTAGATGCTCAAAACCAAGTACACAAGCATCTAACTGAAATAATAAGAGATACCTCCTAGATAGAGCATCTGCACCTTGATTGAGTTTACCTAACTTGTGGTTGATAGTGAAGTGATATGATTGCATAAACTCAACCCACTTGGCATGCCTTCAGTTTAACATATGCTGCCCTTGTACATACTTCAATGCTTCATGGTTAGAATGTAAGATAAACTCACTAGCAATAAGATAATGACTCCAATGCTCTAAACATCTCACAATAGCATAAAACTCTTCATCATAAGTGGAGTACTTTCTTCTTGAATCACATAAATTCTCACGAAAGAAGGCTAAAGGTTTACCTTCTTGAGTAAGAACTCCACCAACACCTACCCTAGAGGCTTCACATTCAACTTCAAAGATCTTACTAAAGCATGGCAAGGATAGGGTCGGTGCTTGAGTAAGCTTTGATTTGATGTCCTCAAAGGCAGATTGTGCTTTTGGTGTCCACATAAATAATGTACCTTTCATAACTTCAGTCATAGGAGCCATAATAGTGCTAAATCCATGAATAAATCTCCTATAGAAAGAAGCTAAACCATGGAAAGCTCGAACATCATGTGCACTCTTAGGTATACGCCAACACCGAATGGCTTCTACCTTTCTTTCATCTACCTTTATACCATCTTCAGGCAATTTATAACCAAGAAATGTGACTTCAGGATCAAAGAAAGCACACTTCTTAAGGTTACCAAATAACTTCTTACGCTCTAAGAAAAGCATAACTTGAGTTAGGTGATCTTGATGTTCATCCTCATTCTTAGAATACACCAAAATATCATCAAAGTAGACTACCGCAAGCTTTCCAATATAAGGTCTAAACACTTGGTTTATTAACCTCATGAAAGTACTAGGTTCAATAGAAAGACCAAGAGGCATTGCCAACCATTCATAGAGTCCTCCTTTTGTCTTGAAAGCAGTCTTCCATTCATCACCTTCTCTTATTCTGATTTGGTAGTAAGCACTTCGAAGATCAATATTTGAAAACACTTTAGAGCCATACAACTCATCTAGCATATCTTCAAGTCTTGGTATAGGGTACCTGTACTTGATAGTATTCTTGCTAATGGCCCTGCTATCAACACACATTCTCATTCCACCATCTTTCCTTGGCACCAAAAGAGCTGGAAAGACATATGGACTCAAAGACTCTCGAATCAATCTTTTCTCCTACAATTCTGCAACTTGTCTTTGAATTTCATTAATGTCATTTGGATTCATCCTATATGTTGGCTTCTTTGGTGGGATGGAACCAGGAATAACATCAATGTGGTGTTGAATATCTCTCTTGGGAGGCAAACCTGTGGGGATTTCCTCAGGAAACAAATGACAGAATTTTCAATGAGAGTTCTGGCAATGGGGTAAGTGGACATAAAATTTTCTGGTTCTTCTTTGATGCTTAATATCCACTCTTTAAAGGCTTTAAACTCATGTTAAGAAGCCTTCAAAATAGACTCACTCATGGTTAATAAGCACTCATTTCATGGGGGCTTATTTTGTGGGTGTATTTCATAGAGTTTAGATGGGGATAAAGGGGTTAGGGTGATTTTGTTGCCATCCTTGGTAAATGAATAAGTGTTCAGATAACCATTATGCATAACTCTACGGTCATACAACCATGGTCTTCCTAAAAGCATATGACATGCATCCATAGGAATGACATCACACCATAACTCATATTGATAGTTCTTTCCAATGGAAAAAGAGATTAAACAACGAGAGTTCACCTGAATTCCCTTGCTTTGATTTAGCCACTGGATATTGTAAGAATATGGATGAGTCATTTTTTGCAGCCCTAGTTTCTCAATCATGCTCAGAGAAACTAAATTAGTAGAACTTCCTCCATCAATGATCATAGAGCATATCTTCTGTTGGGTAGTACATAGAGTATGAAATATGTTCTCTCTTTGTTCATCTTTAACTCCCACTTGAATGCTTAGAACTCTTCTCAAAACTAAGAGCTCACCTTCATCAGCTTCTTCAACAACTGCATCTTGAGTTTCTTCAAGTTCTAACTCACTTTCAACCTCATTTTCTTCCTCTTCAAAATCCTCCTTCACGGCAACCCATTCAGCCAATGTAATAATTGTTCTATTTGGACACTCCAAAGCAATGTAACCAACCCCTTGACACTTGAAACACCTTCTATTGCACCTTGGATTGGGGTTAGGTTGAATTAGGGGTGCTGGAGCCTTTTGTGGAGCTGGGGTTCTTTTTGGATTAGAGGGAAAGGGATTTTGTGGTCTAGGATTAGGATTGGAACTCCCTTTGTTAAAAGTTTGGTTCCGAATGAAAGGCCTTGTATTTGGAGGTTTTTGGGGTTGTTTGGCATTGTTTTGTTGATCCACTTTATTAGCTAATACACAAACATCATCAAATGAAGCATAGGCTTGTAATTCCACCACATTAGAATACCTAGGATCAAGACCTCCCAAATATCTAACTATGGTTTGTTCTTCAATGCCACATTTAATCAGCAATTGCTCAACCTCACGTGTGTATTCCTCAACATTCACGCTACCTTGAGTAAGATTATGAAAGTGAGAATAACAATCTTGGACATAAGTAGGTGGGAGAAGTCGTGACTTAAGCTTAGTTTTCATCTTTTCCAAAGTTAGGATTTTTTCTTTTCTTTCTCTAAGCCTCTTAGCATTCAAGTTTGTGCACCATAAAGATGTATACTTTCTGAGTCTTAAAGCCACTAACTTGACCTTCTCATCATCAGGTATATCTTTATACTAAAAGACTCTTTCAACAATATATAACCAATCAATAAACTCCTCAGGATCAAGCTTACCTTCAAATTCAGGAACTTCAACTTTGGAATCATTGATGTTAGCTTGAAACAGTGGCTCTCCTCTAGCCAATCTATGCATCTCTTCTTCACTTGAGGAATCAACATCATGGCTATAGACTTGCTCACGTGCTCTAGGTTCAGATTGAAAAGTTTCTTTTTTCAACTTTTGCTTTTGCTTCAAGAATGAAGGTGATTCTTTCATAAGTAGTCATTTTGTGCTTGAGCTTCTTGGTTTCTTTGTGAGTCTTCTCGGACTTTGTTGGCTAAGAACTCGTTTTGCTTCATCAAAGCTTCAAACCTTTCTTCCGAAGAAATCCTTGTTGAAGTCATGCTTGAATAAGGTTGCTTCAACAAAGGGGAAAACTGAATTTGTGTAGAAGGGAATGAATGAATGATTTGTGGAGGTGGAAGGGTATGCTAGGCCAAGGTGAAACCTTTGCTCTGATACCAAACATGATGTATGTCTCAAGGGAAGGAAGAACCTAAACCAACACACATCAAGAACACGACTCAAAATAAGAGATATCGCGTGTTCAAGGGGAGGCACGATCGTGCTTATGGGCATGGGGTGGCCGTGCCACTTTGCTTGTTGGTGAAGCCAAGTTTTCTCACTTTGCATGGTTAAGTTTGGCTATGTGTTTGTGATGAAAGTGTAAAGCCTATCGAAAGCTAAAAATTTAACCACTACTTCGGTTATTAAATAATTTTTATGGCATAGGGAAGTAGGGATCGATCCACGAGGAAAGATTGTTGTAAATTGCTAGCTTAATCGTAAATTATTTTATTAATCCAATTTATTAAATCAAAACTTAATAATTCTAAAATAATTATAATCTAATGAATAAAAATCTAGAAAAGTACGCAATGATGCTCCCAAAATATTATGAACCATATTCTGGAAATTAAACAGTAAAAAGATTTCCTAAATAATCCAAAAAAATAAAATCAGAAAAGTAATTCAATCTTCAACTAAAAATCAAAACAGAAATTATTAACCAGAAAATTAATATTAAAAATCACAAGCAGTAACCTAAACTAACAATCTTAAACTGGACAAGTTATAACTCCAGAATATTGTCTGATTAATTTTAGGAAAATTAAATCAGAAACTCACTGCAGAATAATCAAGCAGAAAATTAAATCTGAAAAAGAATCTGCAAAAAAATAAATACGAAAATAATCAAGAAAATTACCCTAATCCTAGGACACAATTTTCTGGAATTAACAACACCTAATAATCGTAAATTAAAATTAAAAATCGAAATTTTCAGGATTAATAACCTAAAAACCTGCACATACCAATTTCACAAAATAATTCTGAAAAATTATCAAATAATTTCTGAAAATTACGAAACTGGATATGGGCAGATTAGGACACTACATAAACCATAGGAATTAATTAAAATCGAAAAATAATGAAAATAACTATTTTTAGTCTAGGTTCGAACAAACCGGTAATTAACTACTAAAACTGAATATAAATCAATCTAAAATTATAACCACTCCAAAAATCAAAACCTAAGCTATCTAAAATTACCTAGACACTACTAAAAGACTATACTTTTGGGGGGGGTTGATTGAAATTATATTGAGGCTAATAAAAATAGAACAAAATCAACAAACTCACCAAATTAACTTTAAGCTACAATTAATAATAAAAAGTTATCAAATTTATGAAAGATACTTAGTATAATCTCAATCCACCATGCAAATTAGTATTTATCAGTAACACACAAGTTAAGATTATTCATGAGTTAAACTGTAGAAGATATCCACCAGTGGTTCTTCCCTGTTTTTCCTTAGATTTTAGTTACTTAGGTCCAGCCGTAATATAAACCCTACTAATTTGATAATCTTTACACCAGCGCAAAATTTTAACCAAATTAGAGCATTAAGAATTACAAAAACATCATTTAACACTTCGTAACCAATTTACTAGCAAATCGATTTAACAAAGATCTAAAGCGATTACCTAATTAAAAGAGATGGGTTTGAACCATCCATGATTGATTAGGGTGACACCTAGGCCTAAAAGATGATAACTTTTACATATTATAATCTTCTAAACTATCAATCGAAATTGTATTTAATCAACTAGCATGCATTCTAATCGATTTAACACAAATTTCATAGACGATGAACACTAATCGCTAAAGAATCATGAATAGAAATCAACTAGGCATTAAAGCGCAAGACTTGATTCAAAATAATTAATTTAGCATGGCTTCGGGAAGATTATACTAAGCATAAAAAAAATTACTCACTCATGTAAAAATTAAAATTACAATAATAGCTCAAATATTTCATGTTTAATATTAAACCTACCACAAAATAAATAAAACAAAGTAAAACTAATAATAATAATAATACTAAAACAAAAAAAAGAATACTAACTTGAGAGGGGCGTGAAGATGGTGACGATGGAAGATGACGGATGATGCTGATGGTGATGCAGTATGATGATGATGGTGACTGTGATGCTGATGAAGAAGATGATGACGGGTACGGTGGTGATGGTCAGGAGAAGAAGAGGTTGATGATGGTGATGCACGATGAGGTTGAAGATGATGGTGATGGAGGATGATGGATGAAGAAGGAGGGCAGGCGTGTGATGGTGAGGAGGCTTGATGGGCTGGTGATGTTGATGAGATGATGAAGGTGGCGTGGAGCTGAGAACAAGAGGGGATGCTAATGATGGTGATGTTGATGCGTGTGAGGAGAAGGTGAAGCTGGTGGCTGCATTTGTGGAGAAGAAGGAGGTTGATGAAGATGAAGATAGAGAAGAAAGAGGGGGGTGGCGTGAGTAGAGAAGAAGGTGATGGTGATGCTGATGAAGACGATGAAGATGATGATGATGGTGTGGGGATGGTGAAGATGATATGGGGAGAAGAGGAAGATGGTGGCTGCTGATGATGCGTGAATAAGGTTTGGGCTGCTGTGGGTTTATGGTTGAGATGTTGGAGGGAGTGTGAAGAGGTGTATTAATAGAGTGGGGGTCTAGTGTTTTTGTTTAGGTTTTCTTCTCGTCTTCTTCCTTAGATTTCTTCTTCCCCAAGACTTGTAGCTTCTCACCAACTCTTGAAACCTTAGCCCAATATAGTAATTATGAAAATAATAATTCCCATAATTATTATTTTTGGACCTTCTTGTAGCCAAGTGTAAAAAACCCGAGCTTCTACGTCCTCTCTTCTCCTCTTTATTAAATTAACACTAACCCTGAAAAATATATTAAACAAATCAAATTAAATGAAATAATATATATAATATACTCAAAATAATTATAAAAATAATGCATGATTTTTGACTTAACAAATTCCCCCACACTTAGACTTTGGACGTCCTCGTGCAAAGAAATCTTATACTCGACCTAAAGTTGACATCCTTTCTTTTGTTATAAAATCCTGCATATTTATGATATATTCATACTCGGTCTGGGATGGCTTTAGAAAAACAGTGTTATTGAGTTAATTAGTTTTTCCATCAATAAGTGAATACCTGCTAAACATCCAACTATCCTTATAGAATTTATTCATCAGCCTCACAACATTTTCATAGTGAAGTAACAAGATCAATAATTATCTATCTCTTTTTGATTATGCATACACCAATCACGAGGTCGAAAAAGAATTTTAAGATGGAAAAATTTGGATATGGTCTGGGTATAGAGAATTGAACTAGGTAGAATAACTTCATTAGATTTGATCCTAAAACTTGCATTGTATTTATTTTCCTGTTCTTCTTTTGTTCAAACTCCAAGTACGCACATATTCAAGGCCCATATAGGGTGTTAGAATTTAAACACTCCTTGTCTCTCACTCACCCGAATAGCGATGCTGGAGTAGATAATTCTTTCTCATCTTATTATTTCTTTATTTCATTGGCTCACTAGTATGGGAAGCAAGCTTTGCAGTGGCAGTATTGCCTCAAAGGGTAACGCCCAGTAGCGCATGCCTCAAAGGAGTACTTGTCATTCCCAACTTTGACTGTCTTTTCTCTTTTATTTCTTTTTCATAGATGAAAAATAGACAAGTAAAATCACAATTTTAATGAGTTATTCAACTAATTCAATAATCTAGGAGATGGGCCAGGTCATTTTATTGCATCTGAATTGGATATATTACATGACCAAATAAGATGGATAATCAGGAGAGTTACTCATTAAAAAGACGTATGAGGATCAACTCAAACTTTTCTAAAGGATAACTACCATGCTTAAAAGTCTTCACTTATAAAATAATAAACTAAAAAATAGGTAATAAAATAAATTTTTTCTAAACAAGCAAGCCTAATCCTAATCTCATATCATGCAGTATTTATAAGATTTTATTTTATTTTTTTCGATTTTCTACCTTTTTTTTTTCAAGAATAAAAACTGCAGGAATTAAATGCAGGATGCCCCCCCCACACTTAATTCATGCACTGTCCCTAATGCATGCAAAAAGAAAGAAATAATGAAAATAAAAACAAAATTAAATGGGTACTTCCCTAAAAACATTAGGTTGCCTCCAAACCAGCGCCTTTGTTTATAGTCGTTAGGCTCGACTTCATGAAGCTCCTGGATCCTCTAGTTGGATCTCTTCCAGTAACTCATCATTAATCTGGTAAGGAACTTTTTGAAACTCAGCACAATCAAGACTCTTAGTAAGCACAGTCAAAAATTCATCCTTATTGGGTAAGTCATAAATATCTTGGGGCAACTCAGCAATAACATCAAGTGCATACACGTAATTCACATCAGCATGAAATCTCATGGCATCAAAAATATTAAATTTAATCACTTCACCATCAAATTCCATGGTTAATGTTCCTGCATGCTCATCAATTTTAGTCCTAGCTGTTTTCAAAAATGGCATGCCAAGCAAGATGGGAATATCATGACATGCATCACCCATGTTTATCACATAAAAATCAGCAGGAAACACAAGTTCATTCACTTGGACTAAGACGTCCTCTAACACTCCATCAGGATAAGTGTTGCTCCTATCAGCTAATTGAATCACTATCCCAGTTTTCTTTAATTCGCCTAGGTTCAGTTTGTCATAAACGGATCTAGGCATAACATTAATAGAGGCACCTAAATCAAGCATAACTTTATCAAAACAAAGGCTTCCTATTTTGCAAGGAACAGAAAACACACCAGGGTCTTGACACTTAGGGGGAAGTTTCCTTTGAAAAATAGCAGACACATTTTCCTACACACTTACCTTTTCATTCCCTACTAATTTTCTTTTACTAGTACATAATTCTTTCAAGAATTTAGCATAACGAGGCACCTGTTTAATGGCATCAAGGAGAGGTATATTAATTTCTACCTTCCTTAATGTCTCTAAGATCTCTTGATTCGCCTCATTCACCTTAGAAGTAGGGTTTCTAAATCTACTAGGAAAGGGTGGAATTGGCTTATAAGGTTCTCTTTTCTTCTCTCCTATTTCCTTAGTAGTTTGATTAGAATTTGTGTCTAACTCTGGTTCAGTCCCCTTGACCTCTAATTCAGGCTCAACCTCTCTACTCTTCCTAGGCCCTTGTAACTCTTTCCCACTCCTAAGTGTTATGGCACTAACATTTTCCTTAGGGTTAGGGTAAGGCTGAGATGGAAACCTATTTTGCATTTGAGCCTGCAAGTTGCTAACTATGATATCAGTTGCAGTTTGTTTCTCCTGAACTTGCTTAAGAGTTGTTTCCATACTTTGGAACTTATTGTCCGTCTTCTTAAGAAGTTGTTCTAGTAGGAAGTTGGTCCTATCTTGATTAGAAGGTTGTTGAGACGTTTGGTCAAAACCTGGTGGATTGGTTTGAGGGCCATACCTAAGGTTAGGGTAGTATCTCCATCGTTCATTATAGGTGTTAGAATAGGGATCATACCTTCTGTGACCTTGGTTAGAGTAAAGAGCATTAATACTACCTTCTTGAAGTGTAGCACATGCATCAGTAGGGTGCCCCTCTAGACAACAAATACCACATACTATTGCCTTTTGAATACCCCCAGTAACAATCTTATTTAACATAGCAGTAATGTGAGATAACTGATTCTCTAGGGATGAACTAGAACCTATCTCATTTACCCTTTTAATTTGTGAATCTCTAGCACCAAACTGCTGAGTGTTTTGGGCCATCAAATTGAATAGATTTCTAGCATCAGCTAGGGTTTTATTAACCAGAGCCCCCCCACTAGCCGCATCAACCATATTACGATCCATAGGAAGTAAACCGTCATAAAAATATTGAATCAATAGTTGTTCAGTTATTTGACGTTGGGGACAACTAGCACACAGTTTTTTAAATCTTTCCCAATATTCACAAAAAGTTTCCCCATTCATTTGCTTGATTCCACATATATCTTTCCTAATAGATCCAATACGGGAAATAGGAAAAAACTTGTCTAAAAATGATTTATGCAATGTAGTCCATGTAGAGAATGATCCAGCAAGCATATAATATAACCAATCCTTAGCATTTCCAAGCAAAGAAAAAGGAAAGGCCCTTAGTCTAATTTGGTCCTCATGAATTCGTTCAGGCACCATAGCAGAACAAGTAATAAGGAATTCACTAATGTGTCTATAGGGGTCCTCTCCAGCCAATCCATGAGACTTAGGTAATAAATTAATAAACCTTGAGTTTAATTTCAAAGGCTTATCTAAAACAGCATAGGTAATGGACATTGGTTGAGCTTCTAGCTTAGGGGCAGAAAGTTCCCGAAGAATAAACATTCTTACTCTTTAAGCTTGAGACTTACTCGCAATCTGCAAAAATTAAAATAAAAACAAAACAATAAAAGTGGTAAAATTAAATAGAAGTAAACTAGCAATTTAATTTTCTTTCCCCGGCAACGACACTAAAATTTGTAGAGCCTGTGGAGAGTTACAAATTTAAACACTACTTCGGTTATTAAATAATTTTTGTATCATAGGGATGTAGGGATCGATCAACGTGGAAAGATTCTTGTAAATTGCTAGCTTAATCCTAAATGATTTTATTAATCCAATTTATTAAATCAAAACTTAATAATTCTAAAATAATTATAATCTAAAGAATAAAAATCTAGAAAAGTACCCAATGATGCTCCCAAAATATTATGAACCATATTCTGGAAATTAAACAGTAAAAAGATTTCCTAAATAATCCAAAAAAATAAAATCAGAAAAGTAATTCAATCTTCAACTAAAAATCAAAACAGAAATTATTAACCAGAAAATTAATATTAAAAATCACAAGCAGTAACCTAAACTAACAATCTTAAACTGGACAAGTTATAACTCCAGAATATTGTCTGATTAATTTTAGGAAAATTAAATCAGAAACTCACTGCAGAATAATCAAGCAGAAAATTAAATCTGAAAAAGAATCTGCAAAAAAATAAATACGAAAATAATCAAGAAAATTACCCTAATCCTAGGACACAATTTTCTGGAATTAACAACACCTAATAATCGTAAATTAAAATTAAAAATCGAAATTTTCAGGATTAATAACCTAAAAACCTGCACATACCAATTTCACAAAATAATTCTGAAAAATTATCAAATAATTTCTGAAAATTACGAAACTGGATATGGGCAGATTAGGACACTACATAAACCATAGGAATTAATTAAAATCGAAAAATAATGAAAATAACTATTTTTAGTCTAGGTTCGAACAAACCGGTAATTAACTACTAAAACTGAATATAAATCAATCTAAAATTATAACCACTCCAAAAATCAAAACCTAAGCTATCTAAAATTACCTAGACACTACTAAAAGACTATACTTTTGGGGGGGGGGGTGATTGAAATTATATTGAGGCTAATAAAAATAGAACAAAATCAACAAACTCACCAAATTAACTTTAAGCTACAATTAATAATAAAAAGTTATCAAATTTATGAAAGATACTTAGTATAATCTCAATCCACCATGCAAATTAATGTTTATCAGTAACACACAAGTTAAGATTATTCATGAGTTAAACTGTAGAAGATATCCACCAGTGGTTCTTCCCCGTTTTTCCTTAGATTTTAGTTACTTAGGTCCAGCCGTAATATAAACCCTACTAATTTGATAATCTTTACACCAGCGCAAAATTTTAACCAAATTAGAGCACTAAGAATTACAAAAACATCATTTAACACTTTGTAACCACTTTACTAGCAAATCGATTTAACAAAGATCTAAAGCGATTACCTAATTAAAAGAAATGAGTTTGAGCCATCCATGATTGATTAGGGTGACACCTAGGCCTAAAAGATGATAACTTTTACATATTATAATCTTCTAAACTATCAATCGAAATTGTATTTAATCAACTAGCATGCATTCTAATCGATTTAACACAAATTTCATAAACGATGAACACTAATCGAAAAAGAATCATGAATAGAAATCAACTAGGCATTAAAGCACTAGATTTGATTCAAAATAATTAATTCAGCATTGCTTCGGGAAGATTATACTAAGCAGAAAAAAAATTACTCACTCATGTAAAAATTAAAATTACAATAATAGCTCAAATATTTCATGTTTAATATTAAACCTACCACAAAATAAATAAAACAATGTAAAACTAATAACAATAATAATACTAAAACAAAAACAGAATACTAACTTGAGAGGGGCGTGAAGATGGTGACGATGGAAGATGACGGATGATGCTGATGGTGATGCAGTATGATGATGATGGTGATTGTGACTGTGATGCTGATGAAGAAGATGATGATGGGTATGGTGATGATGGCTAGGAGAAGAAGAGGTTGATGATGGTGATGCACGATGAGGTTGAAGATGATGGTGATGGAGGATGATGGATGAAGAAGGAGGGCAGGCGTGTGATGGTGAGGAGGCTTGGTGGGTTGGTGATGTTGATGAGATGATGGAGAGTGATGAAGATGGTGTGGAGCTAAGAAGAGGAGGGGATGCTGATGATGGTGATGGTGATGCATGTGAGGAGAAGGTGAAGATGGTGGTTGCATTTGTGGAGAAGAAGGAGGTTGATGAAGACGAAGATAGAGAAGAAAGAGGGGGTGGCGTGAGTAGAGAAGAAGGTGATGGTGATGCTGATGAAGATGATGAAGATGATGATGATGGTGAGGGGATGGTGAAGATGATATGGGGAGAAGAGGAAGATGGTGGCTGCTGATGATGCGTGAATAAGGTTTGGGTTGCCGTGGGTTTATGGTTCAGATGATGAAGGAGGGAGTGTGAGGAGGTGTATTAATAGGGTGGGGGTCTAGGGATGTTGTTTAGGTTTTCTTCTCGTCTTCTTCCTTAGATTTCTTCTTCCCTAAGACTTGTAGCTTCTCACCAACTCTTGAAACCCTAGCCTAATATAATAATTATGAAAATAATAATTCCCATAATTATTATTTTTGGACCGTCTTGTAGCCAAGTGTAAAAATCCCGAGCTTCTACGTCCTCTCGTCTCCTGTTTATTAAATTAATACTAACCATGAAAAATATATTAAACAAATCAAATTAAATGAAATAATATATATAATATGCTCAAAATAATTATGAAAATAATGCATGATTTTTGACTTAATAGAAAGCTAGACCAAAGGGGTTAATCTTAGCTTGAGTTAAGCATGGGAATGGATGTAAGAAAGGCTTATGAATGGATGAAAGTGAAAAAGATTCAAAGTTAGCAATTACTAACTCAAAATTAAAGCTAGTAAACTCACTTTGCTTCTCTTTGAAACCGTGTGCATGAAACAAGAATTGGTTAGTTCTAAACTCAATGCTTGGATACAGAATCACCACCAAACATAAGTTTAGTGTCCCTAATCTTTAGTTAAGATATAGAAACACCACTTAACAAAAGTTAGGACTTACTTGATCACCACCTTAATCGACCAAATTAAGGATAAGCAAGTGAAGTATTTGAGGGAAGAAAGGTAAAGCTCTCAAACTGATTTTCATTCAAAGAAAGGTTGTTTTACTAGCTATGGACATGTGGTTCTCTTATGTAACCAGCAAAATAGCTAAGGTAGCAAGCGCACACACATGCACACACACCTCAAGCTTTCCTTACTAGCTAGGAAAGGTATTAAGCAACTAATATAACCGGTTTGAGCTAATTGATTACAGAGCTTGCTTAAACTAATCTAAATACATCAAAAGCATAAAGTAAAGTAATACTAATGCTTATTATACGTTAATCTACTCATAATTAAGCTTAAAACAACCATAATGCTTGCTGAATTCTCATTGGACAGCCGAAAAGTGGTACTTGCTTTTTGTCTAGCTAATAGCATGCAAGAGACACAAAGTTTGCAGCTTACCCCTTATTGGTCGACCTTACCAAGGTTGTATCCCATCATTGGATGTTTTGGGACGTGTGCCAAGCCCAGCAAAGTGTGTCAATCAACTTTCCAAGTGATAAAACCATAGCTGAAGCTAGAGAGAACCGGGTTCACGCACAGTTTTGGCCGGTTTCTAGGACTAGGTTTAAGCTTATCAAAAGTGAGCATAATTTGGCTTTCAAGCCAAGGGGGATAAATTTGGGATGTGTATAGCCCCCCCATACACACACAAAGAAATCAAGGTTGTAGCATGTTTAAGTAGGGTAATTTGGCTTAAACATTAAACCGTGTAGAATGGAGACTAATTTGTCTGGTTTGACAAAATGCCTTAATCTCCCATCCTCTTGTGGCTATGATTGAAAACTAATGCTTGGACCTAAAAGTAGACATCATGAGGATTCCAAAAATGCACAAATTCAAGACTTAAGCCACAATGTAGCTTAAGTTATGAGGTAAATAAAACTGCGTAAAATTTGGTTCTTTAACCCGTGTGCACATCCTTGACTCTCTTTGACAATGTAAGTCAATACTTGAACTTTGGAGCTTATATTAGACCTTGTAAGACTTGTTCAACCTTCTTCCTTGCCTATGGTGGTGGGGAAAACATCATTAAGTCATTGAATAATAAGTCAAAAGGAGTCATTTTCCAGATGCTGCAAAAACTATCTCAGCGTGCATATGCTGCACCTTTTCCCCATGTCTCCCAAACTGTTGCTCTAAATTGCTTCCAACTCGAGCCATGTGAAAGCTAGTGTCCTAAGATTTTTAGAAAGGTCTATTTCACCCAATTTGAGTGAGAAACCTAGGCGACAAAGTTGTTTGAAGTTGACATTTGTGAATTGAAAAGTTTCTGACAAAAGCAAAAAGCACTTTTCGAATTTTATCATTGCTTTTCGGTCTCCCCTTGCTTCTTCAACGTGTAAGGCCCCTTGTTCGCCTTTTTTTTAGCCTGTTCAAGGCTCCCATTATATAAGGGAGGCCATAGGTTGTAAAGGAACACAATTGGGATGAATGTTAAACTTGAGTTTTGAAAACTCTCTCTATTCTCCCCCAAAATCCTAGTGTTCTATCTTGAGTGTGGCAACCTCAAGTGGGTCTCTAGGCCTTCTTCATTCAACTAAGAAGGTGATTAAGTTCTATAACTTAGTTGGACTAAGAAGATTACCTAAGTGAGTGCAAACCGTGGTGGATTCTTCAATCACCCTTGCTAGTCCACTTGTGTTCTATCTTGCTTCTTGGTTACTTTGGTTCTATCTTATTCCATTCTGCCGTTGTATATGTTTTTGTGAGTTTGAACTCCTAAAAAATATACATGAATTGGTATCTGAGCTTTGGATACCTTCTTGGCTAAGCTTCCATTCCCTAAACATATCCCCTTAACCCAAACACAAAGTCATCCCATAAAGAACCCTTGCACTTTAGCCATCACCCCTTTATTGAGGAACTTTCGAAAAGAGCTAGCCTTGATAGACATTGATTTGATTAGTCTAAAAATCCTAAGATTTTATGGCCAAAACGATGAGTTTACAACTTGGTTTTCTAAGGTAGAGCAAGCCCTTGATTGTCACAACCTTGGTGACCAAGAGAAGTTCAACATGGTTCTTTCAAAATTGAGAGGTTGTGCACTCCAACTGTGGAAGAATCACAAGTTTAAGAGAAGGAAGAAACAAAAAGAGAAGGTGAGAACACGGAAGAAGTTGAGGGGTAAGTTGATGGCTGCCTTTCACCCACCCACTTACATGCTCAAACATGTTTCTCTACTTCCTAAAAAGAATGGCTCAAGGCCCACATGTGTGGACATCCTTTTCAACAAGGGGAGTCCAAAGAGTCATCACACTCCTAGCCTTCCTACCTTGCTGCACTTGAAGGAAACCATCTTATATGGAGATGAAGAAGTAAACGAAGAGGAGGATGATTTAAATCGGTTTGATCCACCTCCCATCTTTGATGACTCCGGTGACGAAGAAGTCTTAAAATTTGAAGACTGTGGTGATCAAGAGCTCTTAGACTTTGAAGAGTTAGGAGAAACGACGACTCCTTCATCTTCCTGTGAGGAAGAACGATAAGTTTGCAAGGAAGAACTTCATCTTCCTCTTTACAGGAAGAACTTCAAACTGCCATTTTTAAAAGATACAGTTCCTGACAGCAAGTGCAGCAACTTGGTAACCCTAATCACCTAGCTTCAAGGTGGTTTAAATCCATTTTATTGCTTTACGAATTAGGTTCAGAAAGTTAGCTTTCCCATAACACAAATTTCAAGTCATTTGGACTTCATTTGCCCATCCAACTCAGCTCTCAAAGTTCACTTATACAATCTGCCAAGATTCAGGCGCAACAACCTGGTTTTGTGAGCTTAATTATTCAAGTTTAAAATGGATATAAGAAGCTGAAAATATACTATTTGGGACCCTTAATATGTTAGATTTAAGGACATACAAAGAGTCCTAGATTATGTCATTGGGGAAAAAGTCAAAAAGGACCCATATCTCCGAAACAGTTACTCCAAATTTCTTCCAACTCGATCCATGTGAAACCCGACTTCCTAAGTTTTCCAGAAAACTCTATTTCAGCCAATTTGAGTGAGAAACCAAGGCGACAAAGGTTTTTGAAGTTGACATTTGTAAACTGAAAAGTTGATGGCAAAACCAAAAAGCACTTTTCGGATTTTGTCATTGCTTTTTGGTCTCCCTTTGCTTTTTGGCCGTGTAAGGCCCCTTGTTACCCTTTCTTTCAGCTTGGTCAAGGCTTCCATTATATAAGAGAGGCCTTAGATTGTAAAGGAACACAATTGGAATGAATGTTAAACATGAGTTTTAAAAACTCTCTCTATTCTCCCTCAAATCCTAGTGTTATATCTTGAGTGTTACAACCCCAAGCGGGTTGCTAGGTCTTCTTCATTCAAATAAGAAGGTGATCAAGTTCTGTAACTTAGTTGGACTAAGAAGATTGCACAAGCGAGTGCAAACCAAGGTGGGTTCTTCAATCACTCTTGCTAGTCCACTTGTCATCTATCTTGGTTCTTGGTTACATTGGTTCTATCTTATTCACCTCTACCCATTGTATATGTTTTTGTGAGTTTGTACTCCAAAAAAATATACATCAATTGGTATGAAAGCTTTGGCGACCTTCTTGGCCAAGCTTCCAATCCCCGAACACATCCCAATAACCCAAACACCAAAACGTCCCATAGAACCCTTGCATTTCATCCTTCATGCCTTCATTGACGAACTTCGGGAAAGAGCTAGCCTTGATAGACATTGATTTGATTAGCCTAAAAATCCTAGGATTTTACGGCCAAAACGATGAGTTTACAACTTGGTTTTCTAAGGTAGAGTTAGCCTTTGATTGTCACGACCTTAGTGACCAACATAAGTTCAAGGTGGTTATTTCAAAATTAAGATGTTCTGCACTCACACAGTAGAAGAATTACAAGTTTAAGAGACGGAAGAAAGAAAAAGAAAAGGTGAGAACTTGGAAGAAGTTAAGGGCTAAGTTGATGGGTGCCTTTCGGCTACCTACTACGTGCTCAAACATGTTTCTGCACTTCCTAACAAGAATGGCTCAAGGCCAATATCTGTGGACATCCTTTTCAACAAGGGGAGTCCAAAGAGTCGTCACACTCCTAGCCTTCCTACCTTGTTGCCCTTGAAGGAAATCATCTTATATGAAGATGAAGAAGTAAACGAAGTGGAGGACGATTTAAATCGGTTTGATCCACCTCCCATCTTTGATGACTATGGTGACGAAGAACTCTTAAAATTTGAAAACGGTGGTGATGAAGAGCTCTTAGAATTGGAAGAGTTAGGAGAAACCACGACTCCTTCATCTTCCTGTGAGGAAGAAGGA
>JACYFF010031958.1:52003082-52020500 GCA_017589665.1 Selenicereus undatus
GCTCAAGGCCAATATGTGTGGACATCCTTTTCTACAAGGGGAGTCCAAAGAGTCGTCACACTCCTAGCCTTCCTACCTTGCTGCCCTTGAAGGAAATCATCTTATATGAAGATGAAGAAGTAAACAAAGAGGAGGACGATTTAAATCGGTTTGATCCACCTCCCATCTTTGATGACTATGGTGACGAAGAACTCTTAAAATTTGAAGACTGTGGTGATGAAGAGCTCTTAGACTTTGAAGACTTAGGAGAAACCACGACTCCTTTATCTTCCTGTGAGGAAGAAGGATAAGCTTGCAAGGAAGAACTTCATCTTCCTCTTTACAGGAAGAACTTCAAAATGCCATTTTTAAAAGATATAGTTCCTGACAGCAAGTGCGGCAGCTTGGTAACCCTAATCACCTAGCTTCCAGGTGGTTTAAATCCGTTTTATTGCTTTAGGAATTAGGTTCAGAAACTAAGCTTTCCAATCACACAAATTTCAAGTAATTTGGACTTCATTTGCCCATCCAACTCAGCTCTCAAAGTTCACCTATACAATCTGCCAAGATTCCAGCGCAACAACCCGGTTTTGTGAGCTTAATTATTCAAGTTTAAAAAGGATATAAGAAGCTGAAAATATACTATTTGGGACCCTTAATATATCAGATTTAAGGACATACAAAGAGTTCTAGATTAAGTCATAGGGTAAAAAGTCAAAAGGAGCCATTTTCCAGATGCTGCAGAAACCATCTTAGCGTGTATATGTTGCACCTTTTCCCCATATCTCGGAAACGGTTGCTCCAAATTTCTTCCAACTCCATCCATGTGAAAGCCGACTTCCTAAGATTTCCAGAAAACTCTATTTCACCCAATTTGAGTGAGAAACCTAGGCGACAAAGGTTTTTGAAGTTGACATTTGTAAATTGAAAAGTTGATGACAAAAGCAGAAAGCGCTTTTCCGATTTCTTCATTGCTTTTTGGTCTCCCTTTGCTTTTTGGTCGTGTAAGGCCCCTTGTTCCCCTTTCTTTCAGCTTGTTCAAGGGTTCTGTTATATAAGGGAGGCCTTAGCTTGTAAAGGAACACAACTGGAATGAATGTTAAACATGAGTTTTGAAAACTCTCTCTATTCTCTCTCAAATCCTAGTGTTATATCTTGAGTGTGGCAACCTCAAGCGGGTTGCTAGGTCTTCTTCATTAAACTAAGAAGGTGACTAAGTTCTGTAACTTAGTTGGACTAAGAAGATTGCACAAGTGAGTGCAAACCAAGGTGGGTTCTTCAATCACTCTTGCTAGTCCACTTGTCTTCTATCTTGGTTCTTGGTTACATTGGTTCTATCTTATTCGCCTCTACCCATTATATACGTTTTTGTGAGTTTGGACTCCAAAAAAATATACACCAATTGGTATCAAAGCTTTGGCTACCTTCTTGGCCAAGCTTCCATTACCCGAACAGATCCCCTTAACCCAAACACCAAAAAGTCCCATAGAACCCTTGCATTTCATCCGTCATGCGTTCATTGAGGAACTTCCGAAAAAAGCTAGCCTTGATAGACATTGATTTGATTAGCCTAAAAATCCCAAGATTTTACGGCCAAAACGATGAGTTTACAACTTGGTTTTCTAAGGTAGAGTTAGCCTTTGATTGTCACGACCATAGTGATCAACAAAAGTTCAAGGTGGTTATTTCAAAATTAAGAGGTTCTGCACTCCAACAGTAGAAGAATTACAAGTTTAAGAGAAGGAAGAAAGAAAAAGAAAAGGTGAGAACTTGGAAGAAGTTAAGGGCTAAGCTGATGGGTGCCTTTCGGCCACCTACTTACGTGCTCAAACATGTTTCTCCAGTTCCTAAGAAGAATGGCTCAAGGCCAATATGTGCGGACATCCTTTTCAACAAGGGCAGTCCAAAGAGTCATCACACTCCTAGCCTTCCTACCTTGCTACCCTTGAAGGAAATCATCTTCTATGAAGATGAAGAAGTAAACGAAGAGGAGGAATAGTCAAATCGGTTTGATCCACCTCCTTTCTTTGATGACTATGGGGATGAAGAACTCTTAAAATTTTAAGACTATGGTGATGAAGAGCTCTTAGACTTTGAAGAGTTTTGAGAAACCACGATTTCTTCATCTTCTTGTGAGGAAGAAGGACAAGTTTGCAAGGAAGAACTTCATTTTCCTCTTTATAGGGATTTTCATCATGAAGACAATGAAATTATCTCTAACCTACCTTCAAGATTTGATGAGCATGAAGATGGCCAAGGCTCATGTGATGTAGTAATTATCTTGGGTGGCCCATAAAATTTTGAATTGAAGCAAGAGGCGATTGTACAAGGATTTGAGCGGTGCTGAACTCAAGGAGGTTGCCCTTACTCTCAACAAGAATTGAGCGCAATTCTTTCCCAACAAGGGGAGTGAGATGCATATCTCCTAGGGCATTACATACGACCTTGCTCAGTCAATTTGACTGAGAAACCTCAGGCGATACAGCTGTTTGAAGTTGACCTTTGTAAACTGAAAAGTTGCTGACAAAAGCAAAAAGCAATTTTCTGATTTTGTCATGGCTTTTTGGTCTCCCCTCGCTTTTTGGACGTGTAAGGCCGCTTGTTCCCCTTTCTTTAAGCTTGTTCAAGGCTCCCATTATATACAGGAGGCCTTAGGTTGTAAAAGAACACAATTGGAATGAATGTTAACCTTGAGTTTTGAAAACTATCCTCATTCTCTCTCAAATCCTAATGTTATATCTTGAGTGTGGCAACCTCAAGTGGGTCCCCAGGTCTTCTTCATTCAACTAAGAATGTGGTTAAGTTCTGCAACTTAGTTGGACTAAGAAGATTGCCCAAGTAAGTGAGTGCAAACAAAGGTGGGTTCTTCAATCTCCCTTGCTAGTCCACTTGTTTTCTATCTTGGTTCTTGGTTACGTTGGTTCTATCTTATTCCCTTCTACCCATTGTATCTGTTTTTGTGAGTTTGGACTCCAAAAAAACATACATCAGTTGGTATCATAGCCTTAGCTACCTTCTTGGATAAGCTTCCATTCCCCAAACACATCCCCTTAACCCGAACACAAAGTCATCCCACAAAGAACCCTTGCATTTCATCCATCATGCCTTCATTGACGAACTTCCGGGAAGAGCGACTTGATAGACACTGATTTGATTAGTCTAAAAATCCCAAGATTTTATGGCCAAAACGATGAATTTACAACTTGGTTTTCTAAGGTAGAGCCAGCCTTTGATTGTCACCACCTTGGAGACCAAGAGAAGTTCAAGGTGGTTATTTCAAATTTGAGAGGTTGTGCACTCCAACGGTGGAAGAATTGCAAGTTTAAGAGAAGGAAGAAGGAAAAAGAGAAGGTCAGAGCTTGGAAGAAGTTGAGGGGTAAGTTGATGCGTGCCTTTCGCCCACCCACTTACGTGCTCAAACGTGTTTCTCTACTTCCTAAGAAGAATGGCTCAAGGCCCACAAGTGTGCACGTCCTTTTCAACAAGGGGAGTCCAAAGAGTCATCACACTCCTAGCCTTCCTACCTTGCTGCCCTTGAAGGAAATCATTTTATATGAAGATGAAGAAGTAAACAAAGAGGAGGAAGATTTAAATCGATTTGATCCACCTCCCATCTTTGATGACTATGGTGGTGAAGAACTCTTAAAATTTGAACTGTGGTGATGAAGAGCTCTTAGACATTGAAGAGTTAGGAGAAACCACAACTCCTTCATCTTCTTGTGAGGAACAAGGATAAGTTTGCAAGGAAGAACTTCATCCTCCTCTTTATAGGGATTTTCATCATGAAGACAATGAGATTCTCTCTTACCTACCTCCAAGATTTGATGAGCATGAAGATGGGCAAGGCTCTTGTGAGGTATTAATCATCTTGGGTGGCCCACAAAATTTTGAATTGAAGCAAGAGGCGATTGTATAAGGATTTGAGCGGTGCTCAACTCAAGGAGGTTGTCGTTACTCTCTCCAAGAATTGAGGGCAATTCTTTCCCAATGGGGGGAGTGTGATGCATATCTCCTAGGGCATTACATACAACCGTGATCATCTAATTCTTTTGGGGTAACTTCATTTCAAATCCAAGTTCGACAAGATAATTTTTCATCTCCATCGTTTGAATTACATGGTAAAAGGCAATTTATGGAGTTTTACTTGAACTTGAAAATACCATTTTTAAAAGATACAGTTCCTGGCAGCAAGTGCAGCAACTTGCTAACCCTAATCACCTAGCTTCAAGGTGGTTTAAATAAATTTTATTGCTTTAGGATTTAGGTTCAGAAACTGAGCTTTCTACAACAACAACAACAAACTCCCAATGTGAGTCCCGCTTTCGCGGGGTCTGGGGAGATCTAGTTGTAGGTAACCTTACCTCTACCGGTATTACTACCCATAGAGAGGTTGATTCCGTAAGACCCACAAAACAACTTTGAGGAAAAGATTTGAAGAGAAAACGATTGCAAAAACCATAGACCGCTGCAAGAGAAAGGGGAGGGGGAAAAGAATCCGGATAAGCGAAAAGATAGGGGGCGGGGACATACCTCAACAAACCAGGGGCGCTTGGTGCCGTTGCATTCCGAGAAGGCATGACTTGCAGACAAGCAAACTTACCCACCCCACCCTACACCACACCACCTAAGCTACTGCCACCTACGGAGTCGGTCCCCTACAATCAGGGACCTTAATCCTGTCCCGCCACAAACTCCTATCCTGAGCCATGTCCTCCGTGAGACCTACAACTCTGAGATCTTCCCTAACCACCTCCTCTAGGCTCTTCTTCGGCCTACCCCCCCCTCTCTTACCACCGGGGGGGTTGATACTCTCACACCTTCGCACCGGGGCGGCCACACTTCTTCTCTTCACGTGGCCGAACCATCTGAGCCTCGATTCCCTCATATTCTCCTCTATGGGGGCCACTCCAGCTAAGCCCCTAATTATCCCATTTGTGATCCTATCCAATCTCGTGAAACCACACATCCACCTGACCATCCTCATCTCGGCTACCATCAGTCTTTGTACCTGCGCCTTTTTTAGAGGCCAACACTCCGATCCATAGAGAACAGCCGGTCTAACTACCATCCGTTAGACTTTTCCTTTTAGACCCATGGGCACTCTTTTGTCACACAGCACCCCTGACGCTGCCTTCCACTTTTGCCAGCCCACTCTAATCTGCTGGTTAATATCCTCGTCAATGTCCCCATTCTGGTGGATGATCGAGACCAGATACTTGAATTTGGCGACCTTCGGTATTTCCTACCATCCAGTACGATTTCTCCCCCCTCTTCTACTCTTCCGCTGAAACAACAGTGAAGATATTCCGTTTTCGCTCTGCTCAACCGAAAGCCCTTAGCCTCAAGTGTATGCCTCCAACTCTCCAACCTGTCATTCACCCCCTGCCTGGTCACATCAATAAGGACGATGTCATCTGCAAATAGCATGCACCAAGGCACCTCGTCCTGGATTCCTCTAGTGAGTTCGTCCAAAACTAATGTGAAAAGAAAAGGGCTTAAAGCTGAGCCTTGATGCAGGCCCAAACTAACAGCAAAGTCATCGGAGACCCCTCCCGGGGTCCTAACCCTCGTCCCCCCTCCCTTGTACATATCCTTGATAACACGAAAGTACGCGGGCGACACCCTTTTCTTTTCCAGACACCTCCACAATACCTCCCTTGGCACTCTATCATATGCTTTCTCCAGGTCAATAAATACCATATGGAGATCCACCTTTCTATCCTTGAACAAGCCCATGAGCCCTCTGAGGAGGTATATTGCCTCGATGGTTGCCCTGCCTGGCATGAAACCGAATTGGTTTTCTGAAATCTTTACTTCTTCTCGCAGCCTTCTCTCAATCACTCTCTCCCACAGCTTCATAGTGTGGTTGAGCAGCTTGATGCCCCTAAAGTTATTATAATCTTGGATATCCCCTTTGTTTTTGTACAGTGGGATGACTGTGCTGGCCCTCCATTCTCTGGGCATCTTGGCGGTCCTGAAAATGACATTGAAAAGTTCCGTGAGCCACTCTAGTCCCACTTCCCCAATAAACTTCCAAACTTCCACTGGTATCTGGTATGGGCCCACGGCCTTTCCCTTCGCCATCTTCTTCAAGGCCTCCCTAATCTCCTCCTTTGTTATCATGACGGTCACACACTGATCACTACACTCGCCGCCCCTACTACAGTCGTCTCCCCCGCCTTCCCCATTGAGGAGTTTAGCAAAGAACCTCTGCCATCTCTCCTTAATTTCAGCATCTTCAGTCAACACCTTACCCTCTTCGTCCTTGATACACCTTACGACTCCCAAATCCCTAGTCTTTCTCTCCCTCGCCCTAGCCAGTTTAAAAACCTCCTTCTCCCCTTCTTTCGTCCCCAATTTATGGTACAGTCTATCAAACGCCTGACTCTTTGCGATTGCCACTGCCGTTCTGGCCACCTTCTTGGCCTCCTTATATCCGATCTTCTTATTAGCCCTCTCGTCCTCCGAACAGCTGCTCATGAAGTCTGCGTAAGCCTTTTTTCCTGCCTTGACTTTCTTCTTCACCTCTTCGTTCCACCACCAGGCGCCCTCCATCCTATTGCCGCCTCCCATGGAAAGACCTAAGGTTTCCTTAGCCGACCTCCGGATGCAATCCGCCACAGCCTTCCACATCGAGTCGGCGTCTTCCGCCCTCCTCCAAACTCTCTCCTCAGCTAATCTCTCTGTTATTAACCCTACCTTCTCCTTTGTGAGGGTCCACCACTTAATTCTGGGTTCTCCGGTTGTCCTCTTCGACCTCTTTGCCCATCCAACTCAGCTCTCAAAGTCCACCTATACAATCTGCCCAGACTCCAGCGCAGCAACCCGATTTTGTGAGCTTGATTATTCAAGCTTAAAATGGATATAAGAAGCTAAAAATATACTCTTTGGCACCCTTAATATGTTAGCTTTAAGGACGTATAAAGAGTTCTAGATTAAGTCATTGGGTATTAAGTCAAAAAGAGCCATTTTCCAGATGCTGCAGAAACTGTTTCAGCGTCCATATGCAGCATGTTTTCCCCAGATCTCCGAAACGGTTGCTCCAAATTGCTTCCAAATCAAGCCATGTGAAAGCGAACTTCCTAAGCTTTCCAAAAAGGTTTATTTCATCCAATTTTAGTGAGAAGCCTATGCGATATAGCTGTTTGAAGTTGACCTTTGTAAACTGAAAAGTTGTTGATAAAAGCAAAAAGCACTTTTTGGATTTTGCCATTCCTTTTTGGTCTCCCCTTGCTTTTTTGACGCGTAAGGCCCCTTGTTCCCCTTTCTTCCACCTTGTTCAAGGCTCCTATTAAATAAGGGAGGCCGTAGGTTGTAAAGGAACACAATTGGAATGAATGTTAAACTTGAGTGTTGAAAACTCTCTCTATTCTCTCTCAAATCCTAGTGTTATATCTTGGGTGCGGCAACCTCAAGTGGGTCTCTAGGTCTTCTTCATTCAACTAAGAAGGTGATTAAGTTCTGTAACTTAGTTGGACTAAGAACATTGCCCAAGTGAGTGCAAACCAAGGTGGGTTCTTCAATCACCCTTGCTAGTCCACTTATGTTCTATCTTGCTTCTTGGTTGCTTGGTTCTATCTTAATTCCTTCTACCCATTGTATATGTTTTTATGAGTTTGGACTCCAAAAAAATATACATTAATTTGTATCAGAGCTTTGGCTACCTTCTTGGCCAAGCTTCCATTCCCCGAACACATCCCTTTAACCCAAACACAACGTCATCCCATAAAGAACCCTTGCGTTTCATTCATCATGCCTTCATTGAGGAACTTCCAAAAAGAGCTAGCCTTGATAGACATTGATTTGATTAGCTTAAAAATCGCAAGATTTTATGGCCAAAATGATGAGTTCACAACTTGGTTTTCTAAGGCAGAGTAAGCCTTTGGTTGTCACAACCTTAGTGACCAAGAGAAGTTCAAGGTGGCTATTTCAAAATTCAGAGGTTGCGCACTCGAACGATGGAAGAATTACAAGAAAAAGAGAAGGAAGAAAGAAAAAGAGAAGGTGAGAACCTGGAACAAAGTGAGGGGTAAGTTGATGGGTGCCTTTTGCCCACCCACTTATATGCTCAAACATGTTTCCGTACTTCCTAAGAAGAATGGCTCAAGGCTCACATGTGTGGACATCCTTTTCAACAAGGGGAGTCCAAAGAGTCATCGCACTCCTAGCATTCCTACCTTGCTGCCCTTGAAGGAAATCATCTTCTATGAAGATGAAGAAGTAAATGAAGACGAGAAAGATTTAAATCGGTTTGATCCACCTCCCATCTTTGATGACTATGTGATGTATTATTACCTCAACAAGATGCAACTCACAAGAACACTTAAGAGTAGACTTAGATTGCAGGTGATGGAAAACCGAAAGCAAGATGAGAAACAAGAGCTTGGATAATCTAGTGACCTTTCAAGGGATAATCCTAAGAGCCACCCTTAGAGAACACTTAGGCAATCTCTTTAGATAAACTAGTTACTGAATTAAATAACCTTCTAGTTGAGATAAAGAGACCCAGAGACCCACTTGAGTTGCCAAGCTCAACATATAACGCTAGGAGTTTCAATGGAGAGAGTTTTCAACTCACAAAGTTCATAAATTCAAAAGTGCTTGCAAAATGAGGGCTAAGGCTGGTTTTGTTAACCTTCAGCAGAGTTCCCCTCTACTATGCAGCAAAAACTAAGTTAGTACATCTGGGAAGAGTAAAATACATCCCATTGGTCACTTACTAGGTTAACACATCACTTACTAGCATAATCTACCTCATCAGGGCTCATGATGCATCCCAAATGAGGTGTCAAGCTCACAAAGGTCCTAAAATGCAGCAAAAAGAGTCAATTCAGCAAGTGGCAGCTAAACCCAAGGAAGAAGCCCCTTTGTACCGGCTAGTGAGTAACCGGCTACAAGGGTGTTTTTCTTATCCTTTTGGCTGGATAAAACCAACACAAGGGGGTGCTTTGGATGGGATTTGAACCCATGGCCTGATAAATATTTATGTCCCCTTTAACGTCCTCAAATTTCAAAAAGGATGGCCTTAATTTGGTGGTCTAAACCTCCCTTCATTTCGGACTGTGCTGGATTAGCGCCTAGCCTGCAGCGTTGGAATGATCTTGCTGTTTGACCAACCAAATCACCTCCAAACCCTTTGCAACTTGTTTTATTGGATTCATAACATCTTAAACTTAAAGGGAGAGGGCAAGGCAGTCAATCATCCCATCACCTTCAAGTCCTAAAAGGTGCATAAAACCGTGCCAATTTTCGGTCAAATCTTCCCACATTCTGTTCGATTGCTCCAAGGTATTTTTGACCAATGCATTGATGTTCTTGACATCCTTGGAGCTTGAATGGAAGTCTAGGCTAGTTGGTTGCTCATTCAAAGCTTGGTCTTGATGGTTCCCATTATTCTCCCTGGTTTGATTGGAGTTTGACCTCAAACTCGGTATCTCCTTATCTTCATCATAGTATGGGCTTAAGTCAGCTACATTGAAGGTGGAGGACACCCGATACTCACCAGGAAGGTCTACCTTGTATGCATTTGGACCAATCTTCTCAAGGATTTCAAATGGTCCATCCGACCTCCGTATTAACTTAGACTTGCGCTTGCTTGGGAACCTTTCTTTCCTCAAAGGAATCCACACTAGGTCCCCGGGCTGAAAATGAGCCTCTCTTCTCTTCTTATTGGCATAGGACTTGGCTTGCTCATTTGACTTTTCAGTCCTCTCCCTCACCTTGGCATGAAGTTCTTGAATCTCTTTTGCTCCTTTCTTGGCTTCCCTATTAAACTTAGTGGGATTCGAGATAGGAACAAGATTAAGGGGAGGCTGTGGGTCGTTCCCATTCACTACTTGGAAGAGTGAAAGACCCGTGGTCTTGCTTGGGGTTCGATTGAAGGCAAACTCTGCATGGCAAAGTAACTCATCCTAACCTTTAATGTTCCTTTTCACCAAGACTCAAAGTGGGGTGCCTAAAGTATGATTTGTGACCTTGGTTTGCCCATCCGTTTTGGGGGTGGCAACATGTGCTGAATTTGAGAGGAGTGCCGAACGTCCACCATAAGGTGAGCCAAAAATGACTTACGAATTTTGTGTCACGATCGGACACCGTACTCCTTGGAATGCCATGTAGCCGTATGATGGAGATGTCACCATGCCCTTTGATTTAAACGAATCAAATCAATTTAGCATTACTAATATGTTGGTTAAAGGTTGTATAATTCAACCAAATTTTGTTTTAGTTGTTCTATTGCAGGGCATAAGCTTCATTCCAGCACTGACCTGATTTTGTGAGCAATTTTCGACAAGGATAAACATGGTTTAAGTCTGATATTTTTGCATAGATTTCAATTTCAAGATGTAATCTTTCCAACAAGACAAGTTGCATCCAATTTGGAGTTCATTTAGTCGTCCAAATCAGCCAAAAACCAAGAGATGTCAAAACTGTCCAGCAATCCAGAATTAACCCGGTTTTGTTTAGTTTATAACTTAAGCTATATTAAGGATTAAGTCTTGTATTTTTTTATATTTTAGGTCCTTAATATGTTAGCTACGTGGTACAAGTGATAAAATCAAGTTATCTCAAGTAGAAGATGAAGAACGAGACCATTCTTCCAAACCATGCAGATTGAACCCGGTTCAAACCAGTCTGGCCATTTTGATGTTTTCACTAGGCAAATGAAATCCAAAATGAGTAATTCCACTTGGAGGAGTTTTAAGACTTCCTGAGGTTTCCATCCAATGTGGAAATCCATATTATCACCACGTTTGGTATGGGAAACGTGGCCTCCAAAAACAGCCAGAAAACTGCCTAGTAAGCTCGGTTGAAGCATGAGGTGTTTTTCCTTCTCAAGTGGGTTTTCCCAACTGTGTGGCCACTTCACTACATCACACCACGTCCAAGGTTGCTAGACACATGCTCATTTGCTGCTAAAGAAGCTTTGAAGTGTGTGAACCAATGAGAAAATGAAGACGAAAACAACACCTTAATTCTGATTGGCTAGCCGTAATGCCTTTTCGGCTGTCCAATCAGAATTCAGCAGCAAAATCAGCTTGTATTAAGCTTAGTTTAGGTGTTAATTGATGTATTAATAAGTTAGACATACTTTAGATTTATATTTTGATGTATTAGATTAGTTTAGAAAGCTTGTAATCTAGTTTATGTTCTTATCGATTGTAATTAGTGTTAATACCTTTCCTAAGCATGAAGAAAGGTAGTAAGGTGTATTTTACTAGCTAGCAAAGGTCTTGGCTGCTTATTTAAGAAGCCCCACGGCCTAGCTTGCAATACAACCCTTATGAATTGAAGTAAATCAAAGTTGTGAAGCATTGGCTTCCCTCTTGGTGCTTAAGCACTAACCTCAAATACTTAGCTTGCTTATCTTAGTTTAGGCCGAACTAAGTGGTGATCAAGTGAAGTCTTAAGCTTTGGTTAAGTGGTGTTTCTGTATCTTAATCAAACTTAAGGGCCCTAAACTCAAGGATTGGTGGTGTTTCTGTATCCTTTCCAAGAGTTTAGTTCTATCCTTTGATGCATACACTCAAGGTTTTCGTAAGGGAGCTTAATTAAGTTTTACTAGCTTTCTCTTAAGTTAGTAATTCTTAGTTTTGTTTCACCTCCATATTCCCACACTTACAAGCACCTTCCAAGCCCATTCCCATACTCCCACAAAGCTAAAACTATCACCAAAAGGTCAAATACTTAGCCACATGCTCAAAACCCACACAACCGTGCAAGTTTGGCATGCTCGGTTTCATGGACCAACAAAGTGGCACGGTCACCCCGTGCCATAGGGCACGACCGTGCCACCCCTAAACCGTGGCCAAGGTGTTTGGTAGCCCTCCTTCTTGGTTGCTTGTTCCCTTATTTCACTCCTCCCTTGTGTTATACATCACCTCACGACAAAGAACCTTTGGTTTATCACTTAGAATCACTTGATTCGAAGTTCCATTCTCCCTTCACATACTTGATGCTTCACAAACATCATTTTATGTGACCACTTTCCTTGGTTTCCCTTTGATGTCATCTTCCTTTGGTTGCTAAGTTAGTTGTTTTCTATTGAACCGTAGCTTGGTCATCGGCAGATACATCATATTCCGTACAACCTCCTTGAAATATAAGATTAGCCACTTGGGAAGCATCAAATGTAGTGTCACACGCAACAAAGTGAGCCATCTTTGAGAATCTATCCACTACCACCATGATAGGGTCCTTATTCCTTTGAGTCCTTAGCAATCCTGTGATAAAATCAAAGCTAACATCCTCCCAAGGCCCTTAAGGAACCGACAAGGGGGTGTAGAGGCCTTGAGGCCGAATGTGATCCTTGGCAAGTTGGCAAGTGGAGCATGTTTTGATGAAATGCTCTACATCCCTTGACATCCTTGGCCAAAAGTAATGTTCCTTGAGCATGGAACATGTCTTCTCAACTCCAAAATGGTCGGCTAAAGCTCCTTCATGAAGCTCTTGAATCAAAAGCTCCCAAAACCCACATTTGGGAATGCATAGCCAATTTCCTTTGAAAAGGAAACCATTCTCCAAGTGAAAGGACCCATCGGCATGACTAGAACAAGTTTCAAGGATAACCTTGAAATCCTCATCTTGAGCATACATGTCCTTGACACACTCAAATCCAAGTACCTTGGAGTGAAGAGTAGAGTGCAATAAGTACCTCCTAGAAAGTGCACCGACTCCTTTGTTCATTTGGCCGCTTTGTGTTGGAGCACGAAATGGAAGGATTGTATGAACTCCACCCACTTAGCATGTCGTGGATTGACTTTATGTTGATCTTAAATGAACTTCGAAGCTTGGTGATCCGTATGCAGGATGAACTCATCTCCCACCAAATAATGCCACCAATGCTCTAATGCCCTCACAATGGCGTAGAACTCCTTGTCATATGCAAAATACTTCATCTTGGCATCATTTAGCTTTTCACTAAAGTAAGCAATGGGCCTCTTTTCTTGTGACAACACGACCCCTACCCTAACTCCGAAAGCATCGCACTCCACTTCAAAGAACTTGCAAAAGCTAGGAAGTGCTAGAACGGGGGCGCTAGTTACCCTTTCTTTGATCTCCTGAAAAGCAAGTTAAGCTTGTTCACTCCATTCAAAGTGCTTGGCTTTGAGGACCTCGGTCATGGGTGCCACGATTGAGCTAAAATTGCATACAAATCTCCTATAGTAGGAGGCCAAGCCATGGAAGCTTTGGACTTGTTGGATGGACATAGGAGTAGGCCACTTACGGATGGCCTTGATTTTCTCTTCATCAACTTGAATGCCTTCGGCCGAAACCATATAACGAAAAAATTTCACTTAAGAGGAGAACAAATGGAACTTCTCTAAGTTACCAAAAAGTTGTTCTTGAGCCAAGACACTCAAGACCTCATATAAATGCTTGGAATGCTCCTCCTCTCCATGGTTATACATCGAGATGTCGTCAAAGTATACAATGACATATCTCCCAATGAATGGCTTAAGAACTTGGTTCATAAGCCTCATGAATGTGCTAGGTGCATTTGTTAAACCAAAGGGCATAACAAGCCAGTCATAGAGACCACCCTTGGTTTTGAAGGCTATCTTCCATTCATCTCCATCATAGATGCGAATTTAGTAATAACCACTTCTATGATCAATCTTAGATAAGATAGTGGCCCCATGAAGCCCATCAAGAAGATCCTCCAACCTTGGAATGAGATAACGATACTTAATGGTGATCTTGTTGATAGCCCTACTATCCTGATACAAGTCAAGAGCCAATTCAAGACCCTCAACTAGAAATAGTCAAGGACTTGCAATTCAGTCACAAACAAAGCCTGTTTTGTGAGGCAATGCAGTTCAGTTTGGAAGAAACCTTGGGAAGATCGTTGCTTCGCTGCATAGCCTAGCATCACTGCTAGCCAAACCACATTTTTTGAGGCTCATGTAGTAGCCTTAGTTTCAATTCAGTTAATAAAATCCACCTGTAGTCAGCATCTTCAAGGTTATTTTGGCTTTGCCTCCAATAACTCAATCATGCCAATAGGATTCCTTCCTTTTTGCATCAGTACCCTAACTCATTTATCAGCTCAGATTCAGCTCCTAAATGATAAAGGTTAGTTGAATTTGCCATGGAATTATTTTCTGTTAACAGCAGTTCAGCAACAGGTCAGCAGCAGCAGGTCAGTTTCTGAGAAGAATTTAGTCCTATAACTTGGCAGTCCATTTTGGTCTATCTAAGGGCTTGGGGACATGTCTAAATATTTATCCAACAAGGTTCTAAAGTTGCAGATTTAGCTCCCTCAGCCTCAGCTTTTAACCAACGTCTAAATGCTTGAAATTCCCTTTATCCACTGGATTTCATTGTGTTTGTACCTGCTGGCAGGCTTGGCTATGCTCGAGGTAATCAACAGCAAATCACACCTCAAGGCCATCATCAGCAAGTACTTTGAAGCTCTTAAGGGTTGACACCTCAGTAACAGAGATAAGCAAGGGTTTAGGTGTCAAACATCCAGCTAGCTGCTAAATTAAGCTAGTGTTTTTCAGTTTTAGTTGAAATCATTTGTAACTGTTGAGCTTTTGATTATGACCGAGTATATAAGGCTTGTTCTTTGCATTAACACTCAGATTCTATTGAGTGAAAACGCCTTTTGCTAGTTCAAAGCAATTTCTCTCTCAAATCTCTCGAACTTTAGTCTGTTTAGGTTGTGTCTGAGAGTGGTTCTTTATCCTATTGTCTTGGTGCTACTGCTTCAAGGGGATTGGTGATGAATCTCTGCAGTTCTGGTTGGTGGAATTAGTTCCTTTATGCCAGTCCATATATTCCATGTTGAGTTGCTAGCTGTTGATTCATTGTAGTTTGTAGTTCAGTATATATGAACTGGTATCAAAGCCTCACTTGATTCTTGGTGAGTTGTGTCTGTATCCTTTATTGTTTTCTTCCCCTAGCTTGTTCACTGGTTGTCCAAACACAAGAAAACCCTATCATACCAAACACAATCCCAGCCATAAAGAACCAAGCTCCTCAAATAGCCACGACATCCTGATTTTCTCACGCAGCACCATGGCAGAAGGGGAACACACTTCTTCCTCACCACAACAACCTGTGAGAGTTCCTAAAGGTCTCTCTTTGGAACAAGCTCATGAGCTTAGGAGAGACAGGGCTATTTTGGAAATGCAAGAAAACATCAGAACCCTTGTAACTCAGATTCAGCAGCTTATGAATCAGCCTAGACGAAGAGAAAGGGGGCCACCTCAGGACCCTTCTTGAGGTTCTGACTCCCCTCCAGACTCATAATATGGCAGTGAATCTTCCACTGGAGATGCTCGGCCAAGGAGAAGGTAAATGCACAAGGATGACCTCAAGGACCTTAGAATAGAGGCCCCTGAATTTGATGGGAGTCTAAAACCTGAGGATTACATAGAATGGATTCAGGCTTTGGAAAGAATCATAGAAATCAAGGGATATTCTAGAGAAAGGGCTTTCAAGCTTGCTGTTTTGAAGCTAAAACAGTATGCTTCACTGTGCTATGAGAACCTGAAAAGAACCAGGGCATTGGAGGGTAAGCCTAAGGTCAAAATATGGGTGAAACTGAAAAAGCACATGGACAAGAGGTTCCTGCCAGCCACCTACAAGCGACAGTTGTATCTGAAAGTCACTTCATTGCACCAAGGGAGCATGAAGGTTGAAGAATATATCAAGGAGTTTGAGCAGTTGTAGATCAAATGTGCCTTGAGGGGAGAACATGAACAAACCATTGCCAGGTTTGTCAAAGGCTTAAACTCTGCTATTTTAGAGAGGGTTGAACTGCAACCTTTCTAGACACTCGAACATGCCTGCAAGCTAGCTGTTAAGGTAGAAAAATAGCTAAAATCCAGAAAACCTTACTCTACTGCCCCTCCTAAACCCGTTGTGCCAATAAGACCTTTCAATTCCTATAAGCTAGACCCTACCCCTAAGGATGACAAGGGAAAGGGAAAGGAGGTTGCTAGAGAGCTTCCTAAAAACCAGAAGAAATGCTTCAAGTGCCATGGCTATGGCCATTTTCAGGTACATTGCCCCAACAGAAAGGTACTCACAATTAGAGAGATAGAAGAGCTAGATCACATGGAGATAGAAGAGGATGAAAAGGAAGATTCTGCTGAACAAGGTGAAACCTCTTACATGCCACCTGAAGAAGGTGAGATGTTCATGATCAGAAGGGTCCTTCATGCTACTGAAAACACCATCAGCCACCCTAGACCCTATACCTTGTAGTGGCTCAAAAAGGGAAATGAGGTAACAGTTTCCAAACAAACCTTGGTTCCTTTTCTTATGGGGGAATATCAAGATGAGGTTATGTGTGATGTCTTGCCAATGGATGCTTGTCATTTGCTCCTTGGCAGACCTTGGCAATTTGGTAGAGATGTCATTCATTATGGCGAATCCAACACTTATTCCCTCAAACTGAGAGGTAGAAAGATGACACTGACCCCTTTACCCCTCAACCAAACACAAAAACCTGAAACTGGGAGGGTTCCATATAAAGATAGTGCCTTACTTGTCAATGGGGGAAGAGTGGAAAGGGCTATCACTAAGGGCAAGCCTGTTTTTACTGTAGTGATGTTGAAGTCTGCTCCTGATTCAGCTACAACAGCCTTGCATCCTTCTGTTCAGCCTTTGATAGAGCAGTTCCAGGACGTTTTTCCCCTAGACCTACCTCCTGGCCTCCCCCCTTAAGGGGGTATAGAACACTAAATTAACCTACTACCTGGAGCCCCCTTGCCTAACAAGCATGCCTACAGATGCAATCCTACTAAAACCAAGGAACTGCAAAGGCAAGTTTAGGAACTGATTGATACAGGTAATGTGAGGGAAAGCATGAGCGCATGTTCAGTCCCAGCATTGCTAGTGCCAAAGAAGGATCGTACCTGGAGGATGTGCATAGACAGCAGGGCTATTAACAACATTAGAATCAAGTACAGGTACCCTATTCCTAGACTTGATGATATGTTGGATGAACTGTATGGTTCTAAGATCTTCTCCAAGATAGATTTAAGGAGTGGCTATCATCAGATCAGAATGAGAGAGGGGGATGAATCGAAAACTGCTTTTAAGACAAAGCAAGGGCGTTATGAATGGCTTGTCATGCCATTTGGACTATCTAATGCACCTAGCACCTTTATGAGATTGATGAATGAAGTGCTTGGGCCCTACATAGGTCTGTTTGTGGTTGTGTACTTTGATGACATACTTGTCTACAGCAAGACTGGAATTGATCACATTCAGAACCTGCAACAGGTCTTCACCACCCTTAGAAGCCAGAAGTTGTATGGAAAATTGGAAAACTCTCAGTTTTTAGTGCCAAAGGTTATTTTCCTTGGTTATGTGGTGTCCTGTGATGGGATTCAGGTGGATGAAGCTAAGATTGAGGCCATTAAATCTTGGCTAGTTCCTAACTCAATTATAACGCGAAAATCAGACACCACAATTCACCCCCCC
>JACYFF010031958.1:52025500-52075511 GCA_017589665.1 Selenicereus undatus
TAACTTTTTCTTAGGCTTACAAATCAAGCAAACTCCAAACGGCACCATGATCCATCAACAAAAGTATATCAAGGAGCTACTTAAGCGTTTTGGGATGGAGTCGGCCAAACCCATAGACACTCCTATTTCTCCTTCAATCAAATTGGTTATGGATGATGGGAGTCCCTCAGCTGAGGAAAAACTCTATAGGGGCATGATTGGGTCACTCTTATACCTAACCGCTGGTAGACCGGATATCGTTTTTAGTGTTGGTTTATGTGCCCGTTTTCAGTCTAGTCCTAAAGAGACTCATCTTAAGGCTGTTAAACGGATACTAAGATATTTAAAGCATACACCTGATTTATCTCTATGGTATCCTAAAGGTTGCAATCTTGATCTTGTTGGATATGCTAACGCTGATTATGCAGGTTTCCTAGTTGATAGAAAGAGTACCTCAGGTATGGCTCACTTTCTTGGGCATTGTTTGGTATCTTGGGCTACCAAGAAGCAACATTTAGTTGCCATGTCCACAGCCGAAGCAGAATATGTGGCGGCAGCCTCATGTTGTGCTCAATTATTGTGGGTACGACAACAACTCAAGGATTTTTGTGTTGACACTGGATGCATTCCTATTTTTTGTGATAACACAAGTGCTATTAATATTGCTAAAAATCCATGTCAACACAAAAGGACAAAACATGTTGACATTCGACATCATTTCCTAAGAGATAATGTGGAAAAAGGCTTAATTTCTATGAAGTTTTGCTCAACGGAAAAACAGATTGCTGATATATTCACTAAGGCACTAGCTAGAGATCAGTTTGAGAGAAATAGACTGGAACTGGGGTTGGTGAAAACACCCTGAGAACACCTGTTCTCAGAGGTTGATCAAGCTGTCGAAAAACACCCTATAATACCTGTTCTTCTCTCTTGTTTCTAATGTTTGCGGTCTGTGCTTAGCGAAATATGTGTAGTCTGTGTACTCTCATGATTATGTACTGCTGCCTTGGGAGATGGAGAAAGAGTAATCATGACAAACTTTGGGATGAGAAAAGCATGCTCAAGAACAGGCGGCTCGAACAGGTATGCCTTAATTGCTCTTATTAATTGCTGCCTGCTAAAATTCCAAGTGTTCCCTAGGTAATCCTTCGTGTCAGGTGAGGAGTTTAAAAACTGCCTTGCGTGCGTCTGTCCTCTTCATCTCGCTCTCTCTCTCTCCTCTGTTCTTGCTTTCAAACCCTAGCAAAAAACCTCCCAAGAACCGAACCTCCTCCTTGCGACAATGGCTCTCAACCCTGTTTCTTGCAACTTGAGTTTACCCTCAATTCAGTCTCCTCCTCGCCCAATTATCCACAAAACCTTCAGGTATCTCACTCAGCTTAACCTCACGAGTGTTGGGCTTGGGTTGAATGATATTCCCTACCCCTTTGGTTGGGAATTAATGGTGTATGTGGGAACAATCCCCTGTCCTATTCCTTCTGCAGCAAGAGCTGATTCTTTGGGTTTCCAAGACCAATTCTTGGAGAACCCAGAAACCATTGTTGGGGATGACTCTATTCCTCTCGACTCTCAAACTGGAGAGAAGAGGAAAAGGGTGAAGATGGTTTCTAGGCGCACTCGAACGCCAAGAACAAGACCACAACCAAGGTCTCGGCCCTCTCTAACTCCCTCTTCACCTCCTTCTCAACCTCCTCGCAAGTCTGCGAGAATTATCTTCAAATCAACCCCCAGAACCTCTAAACCCTCCGTTCCTATTATCGAAGAGATCTCCTCTTCTACTGAAGGGTTCTCGAGTTCTGATTCTGAGGACAACACCCTCAAACAGGGGACACCGGTGTTTTCTGAGTCCCCTGAAGATCAAGCCCCTCCAAAAACAACCACTAAACCTGCTGTGAAGTCCTCTCCAGCAAAACCACCCCTCAAAAGAAAACCAAGAACAACCCCCCTACCAAAAGCGACTACCTCTGTTCCTGCCTCCAAACGCCCAAGGCAGTCCACTCCCTCTCCTATGTCTGACAAACATGCTAAGTTGCTTAAGCGCAATGTTGTCAGGGGGAAGGTAGTGTCTGTTAGTTTCTTTGAGGAACAGGGTCTCGGGCTGTTTTTGACCAAGCTTCGAGCCCAAGGCTGGCTTGAGTTGTTTGCAAACACCCAGTTGGGGTGTTCTGTGCCTGAGTTGGATGAATTCTACACCAACTGCTGAGTCACCGAAGGGATGGTGACAAGTTCTGTAAATGCGCAAGGCATCAGGGTCGATGCGCCCACACTTAGGAAAATTCTTGGAGTGCCCTCACAAGGTTTCGCTGTGTATGTGAGGGAAGACAAAACAACCATGGAACAAGCCAGGCTCCTGGAGGTGTCCAAACGCCTAAGTCACAAACAGGGTCTGAGAACACCCTGCTCTGTCAAAAAGGGTGATCTGATTCCTCCCCACCAACTCCTTTTCATGTTCGTCATTAAGAACGTGATTCCAAGGGGTCAAGGGAGAAACTCAGCCGACCTTTTTGATCAGTGCCTGGTCGACTTATTGGACAGGGAGGAACCCATCAATCTTTCGGCAATCATGATTCGCCACATTAGGCGAATTGCGAACACCACCCGGGCTCATGATCTCGGATATGGGTTTCTGCTGACAAGGGTGTTTGAGCACTTTGGCATAGTGCTCACAAGGCGAGTGGAGGCCCAAGTAATCGATGCAATTGGGATTGACACTCTGCTCGGGTGTGGCTTTGAGTTTGGGGAAGGGTCCGGTTCCAAACAGGGTCGTCGACCACCTCGACCACCTGTTTCTGAGCAACCATCCACCAAGGTAGAGGCTGTTCTTGAGGACAATGCTCGCCTCAAGGATGAGCTCTCTGCTCTCAAGGCTGCTCTTGCTGAAGAATAAGCCCTCTCTGCTAAGCGCCATGCAGACTTGCTTGCTCTTCTATCCTCCCTTGCTCCTAGTATTCCTCCTCTGCAGACGAAACCACCCCCTGCTCCCTGATTGTATAGGTTGTTTCTGGTTCTGTTTGTGTTGCTGTTTCTGTTCTGTTTTTACCTCTGTACTGCTGTGCTCTTTCATGAAATATCCATTTGCAGTTTCTCTTGCTTGTTATTCCTTCTCCTTTATACTTGTTATTATTGCTTTTTAATGATGCCAAAAGGGGGAAGAAAAAGAGAAGAAAAAGAGGTGATACCTATTGACATTGACAACATGTGAGAATCTGACCTGACCAACCTGTTCTTCACTTGCTCTTGACTTACGGGAATTCCTATCAGCAGTCTTTCTCTGGTTGTTTTGTCAATATGGACACTTGGTTTGTCATCATCAAAAAGGGGGAATTTGTTGAGTTTTTATATTCAAGTTTTGATGATAACAAATCCAAGTGTAAAAATGTGTCCAAGTAGTGTTGCTCCAAACATGATCTGCAAACAGCCCTAACTGGTGTTTGTAATCTTTACTGTATTAACCGGTTTGCTACATGTGAGAACAAGCCTCTAAAACAGGTTCTTTGGGTGATTCTACATTTAGTCAAGAACGCCATCTCACAGTTGGATGTAAGGCATGTTCACAGCAGCTCTTCTAGCAAGGCAAAGAACAACTCCAACAAACAAGGTAGCCTTGATGTTCCCAGCAGCTTCTCTAGCGATGCAAAGAACAACCCCAGCAAACAGGGTAGCCTTGATGTTCACAGCAGCTCTACGGATCTTGGACAAGATTCAAAACAAGAAGTCTTGGGTATATAGGCTTTATTTATTTAGACTCTTGTTAATATGCCAATATTGAAAAAGCTTTTTAAACATCTCTTGAATCGGTATTTGCACTAAGTGCTTCAGAACACCAGACTCCGAACAACCCTGCAAACAGGGTGCCTAGGGTGTTTCTGACCTGAAGTGGTCATACCCGATTATCCTTCAAATTATTATTTCGGTTGACCAAAATCTCCAGAATATTTTCAAATGTTATTCTTCTGGAAAATATATTTCTTGAATATATTATGGGAGATTTAGGAAAATAGATTTTGGGAGATTTGCCAAAATTGAAAGATTTTCTCTGCCCATATCTTCGGATGTGATAAAGTTTTTAAATTGCTAAAAATTTCTGATTGGCTTGCTTAAAGCTTACCCACGGCTATAAGGAGATAAATGTTATCTCTTAAGATAACAAATCCCTTAGTTTTTGGAAAATGTTTTATCACTAGCCGTTGGGAGTTTTGTTTTTCTCTTGAAAAATCACCTTCCAAAATTAGATGATTTCCTTTCCTCTCCTTGGTTTTTGACCGTTGGAATTTGTGGTTAAAAACAGCTCAGTTTTCACGAAAACATAGAAACTGAGACACATACTGAGCTATAGTGAGAAGAAAGCAAAAAGAAATCTTGAAACACAACATTCCCAAAAGGCAAATTTCAAAAGAGGTTTTTCTAGTGAAAAGAATTTCTGAGCTTCACTTGAGAAAAGAAAAACCAGTTCAAGTTGTGTTTAAAGCAAGCTTTTAATATATTGGCATAATAGGAACTTCATTGTACCTTACATCTGCTTAGTCAGAAGCACCCCCTGTAAGGTGTTTGTAACCCTGATCTTGAATCAGAAAAGTGAGTGAGTGGTCCTAAGTCGTGTGGACTTCGGACGTGTCCAATCTGGTGAGATTTGGACGTGGTGTAATCTGCCTTGAGAAGGAGATTACGTGGTTGCAAGTTGTAACAAGGTGTGTTACATTTGTAACGTGTTAAGCCCGGTTTAGTGAAGTGGTTAAATCCTACACGAGGTAGGTCGTGGTTTTTCACACCTCAGTTGGGCTAGAGGTGTTTTCCACGTAAAAATTGTGTGTGCTTTAATTCCGCATTTATCTTGGTGATTTTCGTATTTACAATATCTGAAAACACCCCCTGCAAACAAGTCAACAGGGTGTTCGTCATCGGAGAACAACCTCTGTCAGGGTGTTTGTTATTTATAACGCGAAAATCAGACACCACAATTCACCCCCCCTCTTGTGGAAGTATACTCTAAGATCTAACAGAGACTAAAAAAGATCTTGCCAAACTTGGATTTGAAATGAAGTTACCCCAAAAGGATTGGATGAGTAAGGTTATATGTAATGTCTTAGGAGACATGCATCAATAATGGCTCCTATGACTGAAGTTATCAAAGGTACATAATTTGTATGGACACCAAAAGCACAATCTGCCTTTGAAGAGATCAAAGCAAGACTTACTCAAGCACCGGTCCTATCCTTGCCGTGCTTTAGTAAGGTATTTGAAGTGGAATGTCATGCCTCTGGTGTTGGTATTGGTGGAGTTCTTACTCAGGAAGGTAAACCTTTAGCCTTCTCTAGTGAGAAATTTTGTGATTTAAGAAGGAATCACTCCACTTATGATAAAGAATTCTATGCTGTTGTGAGATGTTTAGAGCATTGGAGTGATTATCTTATTAGAAGTGAGTTTATCTTACATTTTGACCATGAAGCATTGAAGTATATACAAGGGCAGCATAAGTTGAACTCACGAAATGCCAAATGGGTTGAGTTTATGCAATCATATCACTTCACCATCAAACATAAATCTAGTAAACTCAATCAAGGTGCAGATGCTCTATCCCGGTGGTATCTTTTGTTATTTCAATTATATGCTTGTGTACTTGGTTTTGAGCATCTAAAGGCTTTATATGACAAGGATGAAGACTTTGGGGAGTTACATGTTGATTGTTCTAAACAACCCAAAGGACATTTTCTTATCCAGGAAGGATTTCTATTTAAGGGTACACAGCTGTGTGTACTAGGGTGTAGCACAAGGGAGCTTCTAATATGGAAAGTTCATGAAGGATCTTTGGCTGGACAATATGGAGAGAACAAGACTGTCACCATGCTAAGGGAGCACTATTATTGGCCAGCCATGGAGAGAGACGTGCAGGACATACTTAAAAGGTGTGGAACTTGTCAAGTGGCCAAAAGCCATTCACTACCCCATGGCTTATACAAACCATTACCTATTCCGACTTCACCATGGGTTGATGTAAGTATGGACTTCATTCCTGGACTGCCTAAAACCCAAAGGAATAAGGATTCCATCTTTGTTGTGGTTGATAGGTTCTCTAAGATGTCTCATTCCATTTCATGCAACAAGACTAACGATGCTACACATATTGCTGATTTTTATTTCAGAGAGGTGGCAAGATTACATGGTATTCCTGGGTCTATTGTTTCTAATAGGGATACCAAGTTTTTAAGTCACTTCTGGATTACAATGTGGAAGAAGTTAGGTACTAAACTGAAGTATAGTACTACTTGTCATCCACAAACTGACCAACAAACTGAGGTTACTAGTCGAACCTTAGGAACACTCCTAGGAGCTTCGATTAAACCTCATGCCGAGGCTTGGGATTTGCTTTTACCCCATGCAGAGTTTCCTTACAATAGGGCAACAAGCAAGGCTACTGGTCTTTCCCCTTTAAAGGTAGTCTATGGAATTGATCCCCTTAGTCCACTTGATCTTACAGCACGATCATTAGACAAAAAGCCAAGTGCGGATGCAGCATCAAGGGTAGAAGAAATCAAGAAAATTCATGAGTTGGTAAGGAGCAAGATTGAGAAGACTAATGAATCTTATCAAGCTCAGGCCAACAAACACAAGAAGAAATTGGTTTTTTAACCTAGAGACATCGTGTGGATTCACCTCAGGAAGGAGGGATTTCTATCCAAAAGGAAGAACAAGCTCTTGCCACGAGCTGAAGGTCCCTTTGAGGTACTTGAACTTATTAATAATAATGCTTACAGAGTTGACTTACTAGGTGACTATGGAGTTTCAGCCACATTCAATGTAGCTGACTTGAAAGCTTACCAAGAAGATGATTACCTTGCTGATTTGAGTATCAAATCTTCTCAACAAGGGGAGGATGATGGAGTCCCCACCATAAATAGCAAAGAAGAAGGTCCAACAAGTCCAACAAGGTCTATTGCAAGCTCCAAAGTTCCAGCAATGGCTCACATTGTTCAATAAAGCCCAAACGTTACTACCGGGTTTAAAGACCAAATTGTACCCGGTTTTGTTCGCCTCATTACTTAAGCTACATTGTAGCTTAAGTCTTGAATTTTACATTTTTTGAATTCTTATGATGTCTACTTGCAGGTCCAAGCATTAGTTTTCAATCATAATAACAAGAGGATGGGAGATCAAGGCCTTTTGTCTAACTCGCCAGATTTGACTCCAAAATGCACTGTCAAGGGCCTGTTCTTTTCGTTGGTAAATTGGGATGGATAAAAGGGTGAAGTAGGTTGAAGTGGGTTGAATTATTTTTATGTGATAAATTGAACTTGGTTAAAATAATAGAAGTGGGTGGAAGTGAGTTAAAGTGGGTTGAAGTAGGTTGAAGTGGGCTGAGATTAGTATTTTCGAATTGACCCATGAAAAGAACATGCCCTAAATGTTTGAGTTAAATTACCTTACTTAAACAAGTTATAACCTTGATTTCTTTGTAGGGGGGTTTGTACACATCCTAAGGTTCCCCCCTAGGACTAAAAATGAAATCATACTCGCTTTTGCTAAGCTTAAATCAAGTTAAAAAACAAAGGTGAAACTTGCCATGAACATGGCTTGGTGTACCCGGTTTATTTTGCCTTCGACCGTGGGTTTTCTTCACATCAGCTTGATTGGCACACGTCCCAAGGCTTCCGACAGGCCAATGATCACCTGAAAAAGAAGATTTCTAGAGAAGACCAACCAATGGGAGCCAAGTTGCAAGCAAACGTGTCTCTTGCATCTCATTGGACAGCCGTAAAGTGGCCTTTGCATTTTGGCTGGTCACATGCATTCTAGCCAGATTTCAGCTTGATTAAGCTTAAGTATGAGTCAATTACAATGTAATAAACATTTATCTTGCTTTTCTTAATGCTTTGGATGTATTTAGATTGGCTTTAAAGCTTGTTTTGTGCACGGTTAGTCCTAACCATATGTATTAGTCTAATTAAGACCTTTCCTTCCTAGTAAGGAAAGCTCTAGGTGTGTGCTAGCTTGGTTCTATGCTTGCTAGGCATATAAACAAAAGGGGAGCACGACCTTTGCTGGTTCACAACTTGCTTTGAATAAAAAATTTCAGTTTGAGAGTAAACTAGCTGTCTCACTTCAAACTCTGAGCTTGCTTATCCTTAGCTGGGCCGGTTAAGGTGGTGATCAAGCTAAGTCCTAACCTTGATTAAGTGGTGATTTCTATATCTCAATCAAGTTTAGGGGCCCTAAGCTTATGTTTGGTGGTAATTCTGTATCCAAACATTGAGTTTAGCTCTATCACTATAATTGATATTCTACACGGGTTCAAGAAGCTAGCTTGAGTTTAGTTTGCTTAAACCTTGAACTAGCTTACTCTTGCCTTAGTTCTCTTTAAACCCTTCACGGATAAATCAAGCTTAGTCTTAATCTTGATTAAGCTGTGATTTTTGTATCTTGATCAAGTTTAGGGGCCCTAACCTTGGTTTTTGGTGTTGTTTCTGTATCGAAAATCCAAGATTAGCTCCATCTAAACCATCCATTTTAGTCACGTGTTCTAAGTGAAACCGTGAGTGTTCTTGTTCTCTACTTCAGTTCGTGGATACTCCATTGTTTATCGTTGATTGTAAGCTTGATTATATTGAGCTTGACATCATATTTGGTATCAGAGCTGAGTTTCTCCTTGGCCTAGTATCCTTTCCACGCGTCTAGATTCATCCCTCATTCATCTCTCAAACACAAATTAGATTTTGTTTTATACTTAAACTGGTTACACCATGAGTACTAGTCTGAGTCTAAAAGAGAAACTTGATCCTGTTTTGAAGAGTAATCATGAGATTACTACTTCTAATGAAGAATTGAAGAGTTCTAATCAAGAGTTGAAGGCTCAAAATGAGTACCTACGCAAACAGCTAGGTAGTTTTCTCAAGCAAAAGCAAAAGATGTGTGAAGAACCCGTCTATTCAGAACCACGAAGACAAGAACAAGTCTTCAGTCGTACTGTTGATTCCTCTAGTGAGTAGGAACCATTGAGAATGCCAAGGCCAGACCCACAGATGCAAGCTAACTCTCATGACTTTAGAGTTCAAATTCCATGATGGGGACCACCCAACCAAACCTTCTATAACCCTTCCCAATTATCCACCCCTTGTTAGGGAGTCCAAGAAGGTCAACAAAGTTCATGCCATGGACAGAAACCACTTAACAAAAGAAGAGGATGCACTATCCAGTTCATACCGAAATTAGCCAGGCTTTGTTTCTCTATTGGAGGAAGTTACAGAAGGGGAAATTTCCTGCATGCACCACCCCCTTAAAGCTTGAGATCTTAGCTTTCCAACAAGAGCTTTTACAAACCATTTGGAGTTCAGTTGGTCACCCAACCAAGCCAAAACCGAAAACAGTGCACTGTAGGGTGCAATCCAGCACAGTCCGAAAGAAGGGCCCGTTTGGTTGACCTACTTAACCCCAAATTTTGTCAAACTTTAGGGCATGAAAAAGCATCTAAATATTTATGAAACCATAGCCCTAAATTTTAGCTAAGGGACCAGCTTGTGTGGCTTTTATCCCGTTAAAGCAGGGAAGAAATTCCTTTACCCAGTTTTTAGGTATAACCGACTACCACCTTGGGTTTTGGGTGTACCACTTGTATTACTTGTAGGTTCAAGGCCCTAAGCTAATTTAATTTGAGTATTTAGATGCTTGGCACCTCAATTTGGAGATTATTAAATTAATGAGGTGTCAAGGTTAGGCTAAATCTCTTATTTTATCAACTTGTACTTATAAGATAGCTTAGGCCATGTCATTTAGTCACAACATCAGCTTGTAAGCAGCCCTTGCTTGAGTGTAAGAGAGTTTTGGGCTATAAATACTCCCTCTGTTCCATTTGTAAGGGTCTTTTATGAAATTGAATACACAACTTGAGCTTTATCTCTCTCAAATTCCTAGTTGTATATCCTAAGTTTGGCAACTTAAGTGGTGTCTACGTCTCTTTATCTCAATCAGGTGGTGATTCTGTATCCTAATTGATCTAAGGAGATTGCCCTAGTGTTCAACAAGAATGGCTCCATTGGATTGTCTCTTGAAGGCACTTGTGTTATCCTCTTCTTCTTCTTCTCATTCTCACTTCCTAATCTCCCTCACATCTACTCTCTTGGCAAGTGCAAGGTGAGATACATCAATTGGTATTAGAGCCTTGGCTAGCCCCCTGAACTTGCTTCCAGCCTCAAACACATTCCCAAACACCAAGCCACAAATCACCCTTAGCCACATCTCCATTTTCTCCCTTGCACATTCCCTATAGTGCCACGCAGAGAACCTCAGCACGGATACCCCGTGCCATATGGCATGACCGTGCCTCCTCCTCAACACACCTTCTCGATTCCAGCAGCCTTGCACGGCCAGACCGTGCCCCCTAGCATGACCGTGCCCATTGCTCACAGACACGAAACACCATACCTCCAACTCTGATACAACCATGTCTTCAAACCTCACCCCGGAACAAGTTGCAGAGACCGTTCTTAAGGAGAAGGTTGTATTGGAGGCCAAGGTCAAGTACCTCCAAACTCAACTTGGCCAACTCCTAGAAATGAAGAAAAGGAGTTTGAGGAAGTCAAGAAGCCCCACGGAACAAGGACCTTAGATTGATCTCGAGGAAGAAGAAAGCTACCTCCATGAGTCTTCTAGTGAAGAAGGTGAAGGAAGAAGACCATTTTGACCTAGTCGAGGCGGCTATCTTGACTTCAAGGTTGACATTCTTGAGTTTGAAGGCCATCTAGACCTGGGTTTGTTTCTAGATTGGCTTCGGACGGTTGAGAGAGTCTTCGACTGCAAAGACATCTCGGATGAGAAAAAGGTAAAGCTTGTAGCCCTTAAGCTTCGCAAATATGCTTCAATTTGGTGGGCTAACTTAGTGAGCAAGAAGGCAAGGAAGGGAAAGGGAAAAATCCGTACTTGGGCACAAATTAGGGACAAACTAAAGGCCAAATTCCTACCCACCCACTACCTCTATGATAACAACCTAAAATTTCATAACCTCAAACAAGGAACCAAGAGTGTGGAAGAATATACTAGAGAGTTTGAGCAACTCCTCTTGAAATGTGATTTGAAGGAAGCTGAAACCCAAACTCTTGTGAGGTATTTGAGTGGTTTGGATGACCAAATTGCCCACGTTATTGAGCTACATCCTTACTCCTCTCTTGATGAGCTTAGTTCCCTTGTACACAAAGTTGAACAACACCGAAAAGCCAAAGGGAAAGGAATTGTTTCCAAACCTCCTACTCAGTCTTACCCTTTTGAAAGACCCCCAAACACAACTCCTAGATCACAAGCTCCACCACCTCCATGGCCAAATCCCCCAAATGCCCAAAACACACCTCAAAGAAACCCTCCCAAACCAAAAGATAGAAGAAGATGTTTTCGGTACCAAGGACTAAGGCACATTGCATCCGAATGCCCAAATAAGTGGATTGTTACTTCGGCTAAATTTCAAGATTCCTTTAAGAAGCTTGACGGACAGGACAAAGGGGAGAAAGAGCTAGACTTGAATGAGTCTCTAGAGGAGGTTGAAGAAGGTCCAGATGAAGGGCAACTTTTGGTCATTTGAAGGGCCTTAAGTGGCCTAGCTTCCCAAGATGAACTTCAACAAAGAGAGTCTATCTCCCATACAAGGTGCACCGTAGGTGGCAAGGTTTGCTCCTTTATCATTGATGGGGGGAGTTGTGCAAATGTCGCCTCACAATCCATGGTGGATAAGCTCAAGCTCTGGATGACCCCCACCCAAATCCATACACCATCTAATGGCTTAATCAAAGCAAAGGTTTGCAAATCTCTTCCCGGTGTCTCTTATCTTTAAGCATTGGGAAGACTTACAAAGATGAGATTTGGTGTGATATTGTGCCAATGGATGCTTGCCATGTCTTGTTGGGTCGACCTTGGCTCTTTGATAGGAGGGTCATGCATGATGGTCGTATGAATACCTATACCTTCACAAAGAACCACAAGTAGTTCACCCTTACTCCACTCAAATCCTCCACCCCCTCCAAACCTAAAGAAAACCCACAAATGGATATCTTTCTCACCACCCTCCTAATGTCCCAAATGCATGAGTATGAACAGTACAAAGAATGGATCTTGCTAGGCCAAGAACCGGCCTTAGCCACGACCCCAAGCCATCCCATGCTCAACCCCCTCCTACAGACCTTCCAACATGTTTTCCCTCGAGAAATACCCCACGGCTTGCCTCCTAAAAGATCCATCCAACATAAGATTGACCTTTTTCCCGGTTCCACCCTCCCAAACAAACCGGCCTATAGGATGAACCCCCAAGAAACTCAAGAAGTGTAACGCCAAGTTGATGACCTCCTAGCTAACGGGCTAATATGTGAGAGCCTAAGCCCGTGTGCCGTATGGGCTCTACTTGTGCCCAAGAAAGATGGAAGCATGAGAATGTGTGTTCATAGCAGGGCAATCAACAAGATCGCCATCAAGTCCCGATACCCCATTCCAAGGTTGGAGGATTTACTTGATGAGCTTTATGGAGCCACTATCTTCTTCGAAATTGATCTTAGAAGTGGCTACTAAAAAATCCGGATCTTTGAAGGGGATGAATGGAAGATGGCATTCAAAACAAAGGGCAACCTTTATGAGTGGTTGATCATGCCATTTGACTTGACTAATGCACCTAGGACCTTCATGAGGCTTACGAATGAGGTACTTAGGCTGGTCATACGCAAGTTTGTTATTGTGTATTTCGATGATATCCTTGTGTACACCCGGGAAGAACAAGAGCATGCTGACCACCTCGACCAAGTCTTGAGTATCATGGCTCAAGAAGAGCTCTATGGTAACCGTGAGAAGTGTCACTTCTTCACACCCCAAGCTTGGGTTAGGTAGTTTCGGCTGAAGGCATCCATGTTGATGAAGACAAGGTCAAGGCTATCTCTGAGTGGCCTACTCCCTCCTCCATACATCAAGTCCGAAGCTTCCATGGTTTGGCCTCCCTCTATAGGAGATTTATGAAGGACTTTAGCTCCATTGTCTCTCCCATGACCTAGGTTCTCAAGGGCAAGACCTTTGAGTGGAATGAACAAGCCCACTCGGCATTTGAAGAAATCAAGAGGAGGCTTACAAGTGCTCCCATCCTAGCACTACCTAGCTTCTCCAAGGTCTTTGAGGTGGAGTGTGATGCCTCCGGAGTGGGCATAGGGGTTGTTTTGTCTCAAGAGAAGCGGCCCATTGCATTCTTTAGCGACATATTGAATGAAGCAAAGAAGAAGCACTCCACATACGACAAAGAGTTCTATCCAATAGTCCGGGCTTTAGAACATTGGAGACACTACCTAGTGGCGGCCGAATTCATCCTACATTCGGACCATAAGGCCCTTAAGTTCATTCAAGGGCAACATAAGCTCAATCCCCGCCATGCCACGTGGGTTGAGTACCTCCAAGCTTTCAACTTCATGATACATCATAAACCCCGCAAGTTGAATAAGGGTGCGGATGCCTTTTCATGGAGATACTTTCTCCTTTCGATCCTAGAATCCAAGGTACTTGGGTTTGAGATAGTCAAAGGGATGTACATCAATGATGAGGACTTCAAGGAGATCCATGTCAAGTGTGCCAACCACCCCCACGGCCTCTTCCACATCCTAGAGGGGTTCCTCTTCAACGGGTTACGGCTTTGCGTACCCAAGTGTGGGTTTAGGGAGTTGCTAATCCAAGAGCTTCATGGTGGTGCTCTATCCGATCACTTTGGAGTAGAGAAGACTTGCTCAATGGTCAAGGAGCATTACTGTTGGCCTAAAATGGCCAAGGATGTAGAACACATCATCAAGAGGTGCTCAATTTGTCCTATGGCTAAGAGCCATGTACTTCCCCAAGGCCTTTAGTCCCCTTTGCCCGTGCCCTTGGCTCCATAAAAAGATATTAGTCTGGACTTCATCACGGGCTTGCCACGGACTCAAAGAAGCAAGGAGTCCATCATGGTGGTGGTGGATCGTTCCTCCAAAATGGCCCACTTTGTCCCTTGTCACACCACCCATGATGCCTCCCACATAGCCAACCTCTACTTCAACGAGATTGTGAGACTTCATGGCATCCCAAGGAGCATGGTTTCAGATAGGGACACGAAGTTCCTTAGTGATTTTTGGCTCACTCTTTGGAGAAAGACGGGGACACACCTCAAGTTTAGCACCACTTGTCACCCCCAAATAGATGGCCAAACCGAGGTGACTAACCAGACTTTGGGGACCTTGCTTAGGGTACTTGTGAACAAGAACATCAAGGCTAGCGATGAACTCCTACCACATGCGGAGTTTGCTTTCAACCATGCCCCAAGTAAAGCCACCTACCTCTCCTCATTTCAAGTGGTCTATGAGTGCAATCCAAAAACTCCCTTGGACCTCACACCCATTCCCACTCCTAGCAAGTTTAGTTGGGAGGCCGCGACATGAGCCAAAGAAATCAAAGACCCTCATGCTCAAGTTCGGGAGAGGATTGAGAAGTCCAATACCCAAGCCATGCATCAAGCCAACAAGTACAAAACGGAGGCCCATTTCCAACTGGGGGAATTGGTGTGGATTCACATGGGGAAGGAAAGGTTCCCAAGCAAGCACAACTCCAAAATCATGCCAAGATCAGATGGCCCCTTTGAGATATTAGAGAAGGTCGGACCTAATGCCTACATGGTCGACTTCCCTGGTGAATATGGGTCTTTGCCACCTTCAATGTTGCTGATCTCAACCCATACTTTGAGGAAAATCAAGGGATCCGAAGTTTGAGGTTAAACTCCAACTCACTCAGAGAGGATGATGAGGACCATCCAGCCAAACCTTCCATAACCCTTCCCAATGATCCAACCCCTGTTACAGACTACAAGAAGGTCAAGGAAGTTCATGTCGTGGTCAGAAGCCACTTGAACAAAGAAGAGGATGGACTGTCCAGTTCATACCAAAATTGGCCCGATTTTGTTTCGCTGTTGGAGCAAATTACAGAAGGGGAAATTTCTTACACGCACCACCCCCTTAAAGGTTGAGATCTCAGCATTCCAACAAGACCTTTTACAAAGCATTTGGAGTTCATTTGGTCACCCAACGAAGCCAAAACCGAAGACAGTGCATTGTAGGGCGCAATCCAGCACAGTTCAAACGAAGAGCCCTTTTGGTTGTCCTACTTAGCTCCAAATTTGGTCAAACTTTAAGGCATGAAAAAGCATCTAAATATTTATCAAATCGTGGCCTCAAAATTGAGCTAAGGGACCAGCTTGTGTTGCTTTTATCCAGCCAAAGTAGGGAAGAAATTCCCTTACCCGGTTTTTGGGTATAACCGGCTTCCACCTTCGGTTTTGGTGTACAACTTGTACGACTTGTAGGTTGAAGGCCCTAAGCTGCTATACTTAGAGTAATTAGATGCTTGACACCTCAATTTGCAGATTATTAAGCTAATGAGGTGTCAAGGTTACGTTAAATCTCTTGTTTTATCAACTTGTACTTGTAAGCTACCTTAGGCCTAGCCATTTAGTCACAAATCAGCTTGTAAAACAGCTCCTTGATCGAGTGTAAGGGAAGGAGGGTCTATAAATACCTCATCTCTTCCATTTCCAAGGGTCTTTTGTCAAATTGAACACAAAACTTGAGCTTTGTCTCGCTCAAATTCCTAGTCCTATATCTTAAGCTTGGCAACTTAAGTGGTATCTAGGTCTCTTTATCTTAATCAGGTGGTGATTCTGTATCCTAATTGATCTAAGGAGATTTCCCTAGTGTTCAACAAGAATCGCTCCATTGGATTATCTCTTGAAGGCACATATGTTATCCTCTTCTTCTTCTTCTCATTCTCACTTCCTAATCTCCCTCACATCTAGTCTCTTAGCAAGTGCAAGGTGAGATACATCATTCTAGAATATGAAGGCAAGGTTGATCCAGAGGAGTTCTTAGACTGGATACACACAGTGGAGAGAGTGTTTGAGTACAAGGATGTTCCTGAAGATAAGAAAGTCAAGTTGGTGGCCCTAAGACTACGTAAGTATGCTTCTTTATGGTGGACCAACTTATGTGCTAAAAGAGTTAGGGAACTTAAGCCTATCATCAGAAGTTGGGAAAAGATGAAATCCAAGCTAAATGCTATTCTCAACTTCATAATCTGAACCAAGGCAATCTAAGTGTTGAAGAGTACACTAGAGAGTTCAAAAACCTTGTGCTTAAATTTGATTTCTAAGAACCAGAAGAACAAACAATAGTAATATACTTGGGAGGACTTGATCCTAGGTATTCTAATGTTGTTGAATTGCAAGCTTATACTACTTTTGATTAGGTTTGTGTGCTGGCTCACGACGTTCAACAAGAAAAGAAGGCTAGACAATCCTTTAAACCTCAAAATTAGAACGCTTTCAGCCGGAACCAACCTTTTAACAAGGGGAGTTCCCAACCTATTCCTAAGCCACAAACTCCATTCCCCCTAATCCACAAAGAACCCCAGCTCCCCAAAAGGCTTCAGCACCCCCAATTCAACCTAACCCCAATCCTACGAGCACTAGAAGGTGTTTCAAGTGCCAAGGATTAGGCCACATAGCCTCGGAATGCCCTAATCGTAAGGTCATTACTTTGGCCGAATAGAGAGTTGTGGATGAGCAAGAAAAGGAGGAGGAATTTGAAGGTGAACCTAATGAAAACCTTGAGGAAATTCAAGAAGAGGTTGAAGAAGAAGCTGATGAGGGTGAAATGTTAGTTTTGAGGACAGTCTTGAATGGCCAGAAGGGTGCTAAAGACGAGCGAGGAGACAAGGTTTGTTCCCTGATAATTGATGGTGGGAGCTGCACTAATGTGGTTTCTCTTAGCATGATCAAGATACTAGGCCTACAAGCTACGACCCATCCTCATCCATGCAACATTCAATGGCTAAACCAAAGTAAGGGACTCCAAGTTAACTCACGATGTCTCATGTCTTTGTCCATTGGTAAGAGCTACTAAGATGAGCTTTGATGTGATGTAACACCTATCGATGCATGTCATGTTTTATTTGGCAGGCCATGGTTGTATGATAGAAAGGTAATGCATGATGGATTCATGAATATAATGTATTCAAGCATCAATAAGGCAAGGATTTGCAAAAGTGAATCAAGAATGCATTTGGGTAGAAGGAAGAATGTAGAACGAAAGTAACCAAGAACCAAGATAGAATTCAAGTGGACTAGCAAGGGTGATTGAAGACCCACCTTGGTTTGCACACCTGGGCAATCTTTTTCCTTCAAATAAGTTACACAAATTAATCACCTTCTTAATTGAGTTAAGAAGACCTAGAGACCCACTTGAGGTTGCGAAACACTCAAGATATAACACTTGGAATTTTGAGAGAGAATGGAGAGAGTTTTCATAACTCAATGTTTAAATTAATTCAAAAGTGTTTTGCTTACAACCTAAGGCCTCCCTTGTATAATGTGCGCCTCTAACAAGCTGAAACAAAGGGGGAACAAAGAGGTCTTACACGTCCAAAAGTAAGGGGAGACCAAAAAGCAAAGACAAAATCTGAAAAGTGCTTTTTGCTTTTGTCAGCACTTTTCAGTTCACGATTGTCAACATCAAACCGCTATATCTGCAAGGTTTCTCACTCAAATTCGGTCCAATATACCTTGTTGGAAAGCTTTGGAAGTCAGATTTCACGTGCCTTAAGTTGGAAGCAATTTAGAGCTACCGTTTCGGAGATAAGGGGCAAACAGTACAGTATATGTAGAGTGGGACTATTTCTGCAGCATTTGAAAAAAGGCTCCAATTGACTGATTGCCTAGGGACCTAATGGTGTATTCAAGCTTCACTAATGCAAGATTAAGCAAAAGTGAAACAAGAATGCATTTGGTTAGAAGGGTAAAAATGGAACCAAGGTAACCAAGAACCAAGATAGAAACAAATGGACTAGCAAGGGTGATTGAAGACCCACCTTGGTTTGCACACTTGTGCAATCTTCTTTCTTAAACTAAGTTACAGAAATGAATCACCATATTAGTTGAGTTAAGAAGACCTAGATACCCACTTGAGGTTGCCAAACACCCATGATATAACACTATGAATTTTGAGAGAGAATGGAGAGAGTTTTCACAACTTGAAGTTCAAATTCATTCATCAAGTGTTTCTTTACAACTTAAGGCCTCCCTTATATAGTGGGAAACCTTTAACAAGCTGCAAGAAAGGAGGAACAAGAGGTCTTACACGTCCAAAAGCATAACCAAAAGACAAAAGCTGAAAAGTGCTTTTTACTTTTGTCAGCACTTTTCAGTTTACAAATGTCAACTTCAAACAACTATATCTCCCAGGTTTCTCACTCCAATTCGGTGAAATAGGCCTTGTTGGAAAGCTTAGGAAGTTAGATTTCACGTGCCTTAAGTTGCCAGCCATTTCGAGCTACCATTCAGGAGATATGGGGTGAAAGGTGCAACATATGTAGACTGGGATAATTTCTGCAACATCTGAAAAAAGGTTGCAATTAAATTATTTCCTAAAGACCTAACCTAGAACTCTTTGTATGTCTATGAATCTGACATATTGAGGCTTTCAAAAAGTTAATTTGCTGCCTCTTAAGTCCACCTTAAGCTTGGGTAATTAGGCTTGCAAAACCAGGCCAATTTCTGGCCAAACTAGACAGCATGTTATTTGTGTTGTTCATGATGTTTCTGACCATTGCTTGCACTTCTTAGACTTCCTTGATGATTCTGGGCTCCTGTAGGATGGAGGGGGAAAGGTTGGAAGGGTTATAAAGATGGTCCCCATCGTACTCCCCGGTTTGATTGGAGTTTGACCTCAAACTTGGAAGCTCTTCATCTTCCTTATAATAAGGACTTAGGTCAGCCACCTTCAAGGTGGAGGAGACTCCATACTCACCCCAAAGGTTCCCGTTGTAGGCATTTCGACCAATCTTTTCAAGCACTTCAAATGGGCCATCCGACCTTGGCATGAGCTTTGACTTGCGCTTGCTTAGGAATCTTTCCCTCCTCAAATGGATCCAAACCAAGTCTCTGGGCTGAAAATGAACTTCTTTCCTATGCTTATCGCGCGTGTGACTTGGCTTGCTCATTGGACATTTCAATTCGTTCCCTCACTTTGGCATGAAGCTCTTGGATTTCCTTTGCCCTCCTCTCGGCCTCCCAACTGAACTTGGTTTGATTTGGAATGGGAACCAAGTCTAAGGGAGTTCTTAGATTGTAGTCGTGCACCACTTGAAAGGGGAAACGACTTGTAACCTTACTTGGTGTTCGGTACTGGGCATGGGAAAGCAACTCATCCCACCCCTTGATGCTTTTCTTAACTAGAACCCAAAGCAAGGTTCCCAAAGTGCGGTTGGTCATCTTCGTTTAACCATCCGGTTCTGGGTGGCAAGTTGTGCTAAACATGAGATGAGTGCCTAGCTTTCTCCACAAAGTCAGCCAAAAGTGACTCAAGAATTTGGTGTTCCGATCCGAGACCATGCTTCTTGGTATGCCATGGAGACGCACAATCTCTTTAATATAGAGATTAGCAACATGAGAGGCGTCATTTGTGGTATGACATGCCATAAGGTGTGCCATCCTTCAGAACCAATCCACCACCACCTTGATGGAGTCTTTGTGTCTTTGCATCCTTGGCAACCCGGTGATGAAATCCAACCTTACATCTTCCCATGGGCCATGTGGAACCGGGAGAGGAGAATAAAGACCTTGAGGTCGAAGGTGACTCTTGGCAAGTTGACAAGTGGAGCACCTTCTTACAAAATGTTCAACATCTTTGGACATGCTTGGCCAATAGTAGTGTTGCTTGAGCATGGAACATGTTTTCTTAATGCCAAAATGCCCGGCCAAAGCCCCACCATGGAGCTCTTGAATCAAAAGTTCCCGAAACCCACTCTTTGGTATGCATAGCCAGGTTCCTTTGAACAGAAACCCATGCTCCAAGTGAAATAAACCATGGGCATGGATGGAGCACTTCACATAGGCTTCCTTGAAGTCTTCATCTTGGGTATACAACCCATTAATAATCTCAAAACAAAGGACTTTGGATTCCAAGCTAGACAGTAAGAGGTAACTTCTTGATAATGCATCTGCCCCTTTGTTGAGTTGACCTGACTTGTGGTGGATCACAAAATGAAAGGCTTGGAGGTACTCAACCCACTTTGCATGCCTTGGGTTGAGCTTGTGTTTCCCTTGTATGAATTTGAGAGCCTCCTATTCCGAATGGAGAATGAATTCTCCTCCTAGCAAATAGTGCCTGCAATGCTCGAAAGCTCTCACAATTGCATAAAACTCCTTGTCATAAGTGGAGTACTTCCTCTTTACATCATTGAGCTTTTCAATAAAGAAAGCTAGGGGTCTTTTCTCTTGAGATAGGATAGCCTCTATCGCAACACCGGAAGCATCACATTCCAGTTCAAACACTTTGGACAAGGTTAGAAGGGCAAGAACGGGTGCACTAGTGGGCTTGAACTTGAATTCTTCAAAGGTCCCTTGAGCTTGTTTCGTCCACTAAAATCTTTTGGCAGTAAGCACCTCAATCATGGGGGCAACAATGGTGCTAAAATCTCTCATAAACCTCCTACAGAAAGAGGCTAGGCCATGGAAGCTCCTAACTGGTTGAATTGAAGTAGGAACGGGCCAATCTCGGATTGCTTGAATCTTGCTCTCATCAACATGAATTCCTAGGGTCGACACAACATAACCCAAAAATATAATTTGAGAAGTGAAAAAGTGGCACTTCTCTAAGTTTCCATAGAGCTCTTCTTGAGATAGAATACTCAAGACTTGTTGTAGATGATGGGCATGCTCTACTTCACTCTTACTATACAGCAAGATGTCATCAAAGTAGACAACGACGAACTTGCCAATGAGGGGCTTGAGAACTTGGTTTATAACTGATGTATGTCTCAAGGGAAGGAAGAACCCAAGCCAACACACATCAAAACATAACTCAAAATAAGAGGAATAACACGGCCAAGGGATGCCACGGTCGTGCTCTTAGGCACGGGATGGCCGTGCCACTTTGCTAGTGGGAAAGGCGGGGTTATGTCAATTTGCAGGGTTGAGTTTGGCTTTCTGTTTGTGATGGAAGCTAGACCAAAGGGGGTAGTCTTAGCTTTGGTTAAGCATGGGAATGGATGTAAGAAAGCTTGTGAAAGATTGAAAATGGAGGAGAATCAAAGTAAGAATCACTAACTCAAAATTAAAGCTAGTAAACTCACTTTACTTCTCTTAAAACTGTGTGAAAGAACAAAGGGTTGGATAGTTCTAAACTCAATGCATGGATATAGAATCACCACCAAACATAAGTGTAGGGTTCCTAATCTTTAGTAAAGTTATAGAAACACCACTTAACAAAGGTTAGGACTTGATCACCACCTTAATCGACCAAATTAAGGATAAGGAAGTGAAGTATTTGAGGGAGAAAGCTAAAAGCTCTCAAAACTAAAATTTCATTCAAAGGAGTTATGAAGCTTTTGCATGGCCGTGTGGTGTTTTAAGGTACAAGCTAGAAAGCACACACACACCCCCCTCTAGCTTTCCTTACTATAAAGGAAAGGTATTAAGCAATTAATACAACCGGTTAGAGCTAATTGAATAATCTACTCATAATTAAACTTAAAACAACAAGAATGCTTGCTAAATTCCTATTGGACAGCCGAAAAGTGGTGCTTGCTTTTTGTTTAGCCAATAGTATATGAGAGACACAAAACGTGCTGCTTGCTCTTCATCGGTCGTCCTTACCAACGTTACAGCCCATCATTGGATGTTTTGGGATGTGTGCCAAGCCTATATAAGTGTGCCAATAAGCTTTGCAATAGATAAAACACGGCTGAAGTAAGAAAGAACCGGGTTCTAGTAAACCGGGTTCAAGCACGGTTTTTGCCGGTTTTTAGGACTAGGTCTTAGCTTATCAAAAGTGAGTAGGATTTTGTTTTCAGGCCATGGGGGGTAACTTTGGGATGTGTATAACCCCCCCTAAGAAACCAAGGTTATAGCATGTTTAAGTAGGGTAATTTGGCATGAACATTAAACCGTACAGAATGGAGCCCAATCTGACCAGTTTGACAAAAGGCTTAGATCTCCCATCCTCTTGTGGGTATGATTGAAAACTAATGCTTGTACCTGAAAGTAGACATCATAAGGATTACCAAAATGCAAAAATTCAAGACTTAAGCCACAACGTAGCTTAAGTTATGAGGTGAACAAAACCGGGTAAAATCTGGTTTTTTAACCCATGTGCACATCCTTGACTTTCTTTGACAATGTTACTCAATGCTTGAACTTTGGAGCTTGTATTGGACCTTGTATGACTTGTTGGACCTTATTCGTTGTCTATGGTGGTGGGGACTCTATCAATAAGCCTGATAAAAGTACTTGGTGCATTTGTCAACCCGAATGGCATTACAAGCCACTCACAGAGACCTCCCTTAGTCTTGAAGGTCGTCTTCCACTCATCTCCCTGATATATCCGAATTTGATAGTAGCCACTTCTATGATCAATCCTAGAAAAGATGGTGGCTTAATGCAACTCATTTAGGAGATCCTCCAACCGGGGAATAAGAAAGCGATATTTGATAGTGATTTTGTTGATCGCTCTACTATCCACACACATTCTCATTGATCCATCTGTCTTAGGGACAAGCAAGGCTGGCACGACATATGGACTAAGCCTGTCATGGATCAAGCCTTTAGCAAGGAGCTCATCTACTTGCCGTTGCACTTCTTGAGTCTCTTGGGGGTTCATTCGGTAGGCCGACTTGTTTGGGAGGGTGGCACTGCGGATGACATCAATTTTGTGTTGTATGGATCTTTTGGAAGCGACGCCATGAGGGACCTCACTAGGGAAGACATGTTCAAAATCTTTGAGGAGAGGCGAAAGCAAAGGATAGGAAGAATCCCTAGTTTCGGTGGGTTCTTGGCCAAGTATAATCCAATCCTTGAAATCATCATATTCATGGAGTTGGGAATGGAGTAAGGTGGTGAGAAAGACATCCATGCTAGGTGATGGAGATCCCTCCATGCCCTTGATTTAAAAGTGATGGAGTCCCCACCACTATAGACAAGGAAGAAGGTCCAACAAGTCTTACAAAGTCTAATACAAGCTCTAAAGTTCAAGCATTGACTCACACTGTCAAAGATAGTCAAGGATGTGTACACGGGTTGAAGAACCATATTTTACCCGGTTTTGTTCCCCTGATAACTTAAGCTACATTGTGGCTTAAGTCCAGAATTTTTGCATTTTTCGAATCCTCATGATGTCTACTTTCAGGTCTAAGCCTTAGTTTTTAATCATACCCACAGGAGGATGGCAGATCAAGACCTTTTGTCAAACCGGTTAGATTGGGCTCTATTTTGCGTGGTTTAATGTTTAAGCCAAATTACCCCACCTAAACATGCTATAACCTTGATTTCTTTATCGGGGGGGCTAAAACCGTGGTTGAACCTGATTCTAGTGAACCTGGTTTTTATTGCTTCAGCCATGGGTTTCTACACTTGCAAGCTGATTGACACACTTTCCTAGGCTTGGCATACGTCCCTAGACATCCAATGATGGGCTGCAACTTTGTTAAGGACGACTAATGAAGAGCAAGCAGCAAGTTTTGTGTCTCTTGCATGCTATTGGCTAGACAAAAGCAAGCATCACTTTTCGGCTATTGAATGGGAATTCAGCAAGCATTCTGAATGTTTAAGCTTTAATTATGAGTAGATAAATGTATAATAAGAGTTAGTATTGTTTTACTTTGTGCTTTAGATGTATTTAGATTAGTTTAAGCAAGCTTTGTATTCAATTAGCTCTAACCGATTGTATGAGCTTAATTGACACCTTTCCTAGCTAGTAAGGAAAGCTATTGGTGTGTGTGTGTGTGTGTGTGTGCTTGCTAGCTTTGCTATTTTGCTGGTAGCATAAGAGAACCACATGGCCATAGCAAGTAACATAACTCCTTTGAATGAAATTTTAGTTTTGAGGGCTTTTAGCTTTCTTCCCTCAAATACTTCACTTGCTTATCCTTAATTTGGACGATTAAAGTGGCGATAAGGTACGTCCTAACCTTTGTTAAGTGGTATCTCTGTATCTTAACTAAAGATTAAGGACCCTAAACTTATGTTTGGTGCTGATTATGTATCCAAGCATTGAGTTTAGAACTATCCAACCCTTTGTTCTTCATACGGTTTCAAAGAGAAGCAAAGTGAGTTTACTAACTTTAATTTTGAGTTAGTGATTCTTAACTTTGAATCTCTCTGAATTTCATTCATCCACACGCTTTCTTACATCCATTCCCATGCTTAACCAAAGCTAACACTAACCCCTTTGGTCTAGCTTCCATCACAAATGCAAAGCCAAACTCAACCGTGCAAATTGACTCAACTTGGCTTTAACAACCAGAAAAGTGGCACGGCCACCCCATGCCACTATGCACGACCGTGCCTCCCTTGAATGTGTGATATCTCTTGTTTTAAGTCGTGTTCTTGATGTGTGTTGCCTTGGGTTCTTCCTTCCCTTGAGACATGCATCATATGTGGTGTCAAAGCAAAGGTTTCACCTTGGCCATGTATGCCGTTCCACTTCCAAAAATCATTTACTCATTCCCCTTCTACACAAATTCAGTTTTCCCCTTTGTTTAAGCAACCTTGTTCAAGCATGACTTCAACAAGCATGTCTTTAGAAGAAAGGTTTGAAGCTTCAATGAAGCAAAATGAGTTATTCGGTAGCAAAATTTGAGAAGACTCACAAAGAAAGCAAGAAGCTCAAGCACAAAATGACTACTTACGAAAGCAATTGGGTTCATTCTTGAACCAAAAGCCAAAGTTGAATAAAGAAACTCTTCAATCTGAACCTAGAGTAGGTGAGCAAGTCTATAGCCATGATGTTGATTCCTCAAGTGAAGAAGAAATGCCTAGATTGGCTAAAGGAGAGTAACGATTTCAAGGTAACACCAATGATTTCAGAGTTGAAGTTCCTGAATTTGAAAGTAAGCTTGATCCTAAGGAGTTTATTGATTGATTACATACTGTTGAATGAGTCTTTGAGTATAATGATATACCTGATGATAAGAAGGTCAAGTTAGTGGTTTTAAGACTCAAAAAGTATGCATCTTTATGGTGGACAAACTTGAATGCTAAGAGGCTTAGAGAAAGAAAAGCAAGAATCCAAACTTGGGAAAAGATGACAACTAAGCTTAAGGCACGGTTTCTCCCACCTACTTATGTCCAAGATTGTTATTCTCAATTTCATAATCTCACTCAAGGTAGCATGAATGTTGAGGAACACACAGGTGAGTTTGACAAATTGATGATTAAATATGACATTTAAGAACCTGAAGAACAAACCATAGTTCGATACTTAGGAGGTCTTCATCCTGGGTACTCCAATGTGGTGGAATTACAAGCCTATGCTTCATTTGATAATGTTTGTGTCTTAGCTCACAAAGTGGAACAACAAAAGAAGGCCAAACAGCCCCAAAAATCTCAAAATACAAGGCCTTTCATTCGGAACCAACCTTTTAACAAGGGGAGTTCCAATCCTACTCCTAGACCACAAAATCCCTTTTCCTCTAATCCACAAAGAACCCCAACTCCACAAAAGGCTCCAGCACCCCCAATTAGACCTAACCCATTCCAATGAGCACTAGAAGGTGTTTCAAGTGTCAAGGGCTTGGTCACATTGCTTCGGAGTGTCCAAACAGAAAGGTTATTACTTTGGCCGAATGGCTAACCATGAGAGAAGACTTTGAGAAGGAAGAAAATGAGGTTGAAAGTGAGCTAGAACTTGAAGAAACTCAAGATGAAGTTGTTAAAGAAGCTGATGAAGGTGAGCTCTTAGTGTTGAGAAGAGTTCTAAGCAACCACAAGGGAGTTAAAGATGAACAAAGAGAGAACATATTTCATGCTCGATGTACTACCCAAGGAAAAATATACTTATTGATCATTGATGGAGGAAGTTGTGCTAATGTAGTTTCTGTAAGCATGAATGAGAAACTAGGGTTGTAAACAATGACTCATCCACATCCTTACAACATCCAGTGGCTAAATCAAAGCAAGGGAATTCAGGTGAACTCTCGTCGTTTAATCTGTTTTTCCATTGGAAAGAACTATCAAGATGTGTTATGGTGTGATGTTATTCCTATGGATGCATGTCATGTGCTTTTAGGGAGACCATGGTTGTATGACCGTAGAGTTATGCATAATGGTTACCTAAACACTTATTCATTTACCAAAGATGGCAAGAAGATCACCCTAGCCCCTTTACCCCCATCTAAACTCCATGAAATAAACCCACAAAATAAGCCCCCACGAAATGAATGCCTTTTGTCCATGAGTGAGTCTATTTTAAAGGCTTCTCAACATGAGTTTAAAGCCCTTAAAGAGCGGATATTAAGCATCCAAGAAGAACAAGAAAATTTTATGCCCACTCACCCCATTGTAAAATCACTCATTGAAAACTTATGTCATTTGTTTCCCGAGGAGATCCCCACGGGTTTGCCTCCAAAGAGAGATATTCAACACCACATTGATCTTATTCCTGGATCCATCCCACCAAACAAGCCAGTAAATAGGATGAATCTAAAGGACACTAATGAAATTCAAAGACAAGTTGTAGAATTGCAGGAGAAAGGATTGATTCGAGACTCTTTGAGTCCATATGCCATTCTAGCTCTTTTGGTGCCAAATAAAGATGGTGGAATGAGAATGTGTGTTGATAGCAGGGCCATTAAAAAAATTACTATCAAGTACAGGTACCCTATACCAAGACTTCGAAGTGGTTACTACCAAATCAGAATTAGAGAAGGTGATGAATGGAAGACTACTTTCAATACAAAAGGAGGACTCTACGAATGGTTGGTAATGCCTTTTGGTCATTCTAATGCACCTTGTACTTTCATCAAGTTAATGAATGATGTATCACAAAGGGGGAAGTTCAGGTGAGGAGAAATCAGAAACACAAACAAGAAGTGAGAAGAGTAGCAAGCTTTGAAATCACAAACTCAAACTATAACTTGGACGGATAAACCAAGGCTAACACAAATCCTTGGACACATATTCACCACCAAGGCCTATGCTATGCCCCTTAACAACCTCTTGGATATAGAAACACGATCAAGAAGAAGCTAAGACTCTTGCTAGAACACCACCCTAGCCGACCAAAGATAGAGATAAGCTAAAAGAGAGTTTGAGAGTTCAAAAGAGCTAAGGCTCAACTTCATTCAATATTCAAGCTAAAGTGTTCATACAAGGCAAATTGGGAGCTTATATACTCCCTCATTAACACTGAACATCACCCACAAGTTCAGAATAGCAAGCTAAACTAGGTACATTTCGAAAATCCAAAACAAGCTACAAAAGGAGAGATTGAACCATGGCTTGACAACACTTCGTTGTTAATCTTGAGAATGAGTTGTCATCTTGGGAAGCTTGGGGGCCCTCAATCAGCTTCAAAGTACACTAGTCAAGTCATTTGCAAGTCGGTTATACCTTGATAAGAGCAAAATATCTCAAAAAGAACAACAGGGTAACCGGGTAAAAGGGATTTTCTTCCCATAATTTGCTGGTTAATAGCTCCTCAAGTGCGTAATTTGGTCGAGTTTTTTTATGGCCACTTGGTAACATTTTTAATGTAATTTTAAGCCATAAAATTTTTGGTCCTAGTGGGGGAGCTTTGGGCGTCCAAACATACCCATTTCAAGAACTGGGTAGAACTGAAATAGTTTTGAGCACTTGACTTCAATGGCTGATTTGAGGTAGCAAATAACCTCCAAATGACTTGCAATTGGTCTTATTGGAAAGGACACATCTTAAAATTAAACCTAGGCCTCCTGTGACCCAATCATACTCTTGGGAATATCAAGAAACAACATGCACAAAGCTGGGTTTGTGCACAAGCCTGAAACCGTGGCTGGGCTAAAGTGTGTCTTGGCATGCAAGGCTGATTTCTTGGACTTTACTCATGAAACGAGACTCCCTTGGACTTCCTTGAGGGCTGGTGATCATGCTCACGGATGGACCTTAATCATCCTCCCCTTGTTGAAAAGAATTCGCCCTCAAATTGTCTAGATGTTCATCTTCCAAGTAGGGACTTAAATCGAGTACATTGAAAGTGGCTGAAACTCCATAGTCCCCGGGCAAGTTAATCTTGTATGCATTATCATTGATCCTTTCCAAGACTTCAATGGGGCCATCCGCCCTTGGAATTAGCTTGCTCTTGCGTTTGGAAGTGAACCTCCCGAATGAGCAACTCCCTAGTTCCACATTTAGGGATGCAAAGTCGAGGGCCCTTGAATAAGAACTCATCTTGAATCAAGAAATCTCCCTTTGGGCGCCGTTTACAATCCTTGTAGAGCTCTCCAAGGTCTTCATCATCTTCATAAAGGGACTTCAAATGTTCAAACCCAAGGATGCATGCGTCAAGTTGGAACAAAAGTAAATGCCTTCATGACAAGACATCAACTCCTTGGTTCAACTGTCCGGACTTGTGCTTCATAGTGAAGTGGAATGATTTAAGGAACTCCACCCATTTGGCATGCCATGAGTTGAGTTTATGTTGTCCTTGAATGTACTTCAAGGACTCATGGTCCGAATGCGATATGAACTCACTAGCCACCAAATAATCACTCCAATGCTCAAGACTTCTCACAATCGCATGAAACTCTTTATCATAGGTGGAATACTTCCTTCTTGAATCACAAAGTTTCCCACTAAAGAAGGCTAAGGGTCGCCCTACTTGAGTGAGTACTCCATCAATGCCAACCCCGGATGCATTACATTTAATTTCAAATACCTTGTCAAAGCATGGCAAGGCTAGGACCAGGGCTTGGGTGAGCTTGGACTTGATGGGGTCGAATGCTTCTTGAGCCTTGGGGCTCCAGTTAAAGGTTGTTCCTTTCATCACCTCGGTCATGGGGGCCATGATAGTGCTAAAATCTCTAATGAACCACCTATAGAAGGAGGCAAGTCTATGGAAACTTCGCATATCACGAATGCTCTTTAGAATAGGCCATGTCCGAATGGCCTCAACTTTGCCCTCATCCGCCTAAATGTCGTGGCTAGTAACAATGTAGCTAAGAAAGGTGACCTCACAAGTGAAGAATGTACACTTCTTGAGGTTACCATAAAGCTTCTCGCTTTCAAGGACCTCCATGACTTGAGTTAGATGCTCTTGGTCCTCCTCTTCACTCTTCCTATAGATCAAGATGTCATCAAAGTATACCACCACAAATCTCCCAATCAATGGCTGAAATACTTGATTTATGAGCCTCATAAAGGTGCTGGGGGCATTAGACAATCCGAATAGCATGACTCGCCATTCATACAAGCCTCCCTTTGTTTTAAAGGCCGTCTTCCATTTATCCCCTTCTCTAATCCTAACTTGGTAGTAGCCACTCCTCAAATCCACCTTAGAGAACACACTTGAGCCGTGTAATTCATCAAGCATATACTCAAGTCATGGGATAGGACATCAGTACTTGATGGTTATCTTGTTGATTGCCCGACTATCTACACACATTCGCATACTCCCATCCTTCTTTGGGACTAACAAGGCTAGCACCGCACATGGACTAAGGCTTTCTCTCACCAATCCTTTGGTTACCAATTCTTCCACTTGCCTTTGCACCTCCATGCCCTCTTTAGGGTTCATTGTATAGGCCGGTTTGTTGGGAAGTATGGCTTCGGGAATGAGATCAATGTGGTGTTGGATGGACCTTTGTGGGGGTAGGCCGGAGGGTATGTCTTCGGGAAAGCCAAGGGGAAAACGTTTAAGGAGTGAGATGGCTATGGGATGAGAGGGTAGGGGTGCTTCGAATTCTCCTAGTGAGGTGAGAATCCAGTCTTTAAAGGCCTCCAACTTATGATGGGATGCTTTAAGAAGGGGCTCACCGAAGGTGAGGAGTAAATCTGAATGGTCTTGGTTCTTTTATGGCTTACTTTTGGGGAGTTGGGAAGGGCTTAAGGGGGTAAGGGTGATCTTCTTCCCATCTTTACAAAAGGTGTAGGTATTAAAATGGCCATCATGAATCACCTTTCGGTCGAACAACCATGGTCTCCCGAACAAAAAAAACCTTCATCCATGGGAATGATGTCACACCACAACTCATCATGATAACTCTTGCCAATAGAAAAGCCAATCAAACATCTTGAATTGACTTGTAAACCTTTACCTTGGTTAAGCCATTGGATGTTGTAAGGATAGGGATGGGTCGATGCTTGAAGGCCTAAATTCTCCACCATGCTTGAGGAGGCAACATTTGCACAACTGCCCCAATCAATGATGAGAGAGCAAACCTTGCCTTGGACGGTACATCTCATATGGAAGATGTTCTCCCTTTGTTCTTCCAAGACTCCCTTTTGGCCATTCAAGGCTCTCCTCAATACAAGTAACTCTCCTTTATCTGCCTCCTCTACAACCTCCTCTTGTTCTTCCATGAAGTACACTTCTATTTCCTCCTTACGTTCCTTCCTTTCGGCTAAGGAGATAATTCTCCTATTATGACATTCTGAAGCTATGTGACCCAGGCCGTAGCATTTGAAGCATCTCATATTGTTCATAAGAGGGGGGTTAGGCCGGTTTGAAGGGGGTTGGTTCCTTTGAGGGGCTTGGGGTTTTTATGGAGTGAAGGGACTAGGAACCAAGGGCTTAGGAGGTGGGTAAGAGCTCCCCTTGTTGAAAGGTTGGCTCTTAGGGAAAGGTTTAGGAGGGTCTTTTTTGTAGAGGTTGGTTTTTCTTTGTTGTTCCACTTTGTGGGCTAGAACACACACCTCATCAAAAGTAGTGTATTGTTGCAACTCAAACACATGAGCATACCTAGGATCAAGTCCCCCTAACTACCTCACTATGGTTTGCTCTTCGGCCTCTTTATGGTCACACTTAATCAATAACTTCTCAAATTCTCTAGTGTACTCCTCAACACTCATATTACCTCGACTTAAGGAATGGTGTTGAGAGTAGTTGTCTTGAAGATATGAGGGTGGCAAGAAACGGGCCTTGAGTTTCGCCTTCATCTTCTCCCAAGTTCGAATCCTCCCCTTCCCTTGTCTTGCTCTTTTGGCACATAGGTTGGCCCATCAAAGGGAAGCATACTTACGGAGTCTAAGAGCAACAAGTTTCATCTTCTTTTCTTCCAGGATTTCCTTGTAATCGAAAATCCTCTCAGCGGTTTGGAGTCACCCCAAGAACTCATAAGGATCAAGTCTCGCTTCGAATTCTATGACCTCCACCTTGATGTCTCCAAAGATTGAAGCATTCCTCCCATTTCTTCTTGGCCACCGAAAATGCTCTTCCTCACTTGAAGGGTTCAAGTGACGACTTTCATCATGGTTGTCCTCACCTTGTTCAGATTCGGACGACTTGAAGGAACGAGAACTTCTAAGTTCCTTCCACTTTTGCTTAATGGATTCACCAAGTTGGCACTTCAAATACTCATTGTGGCCCTCGATTTCTTCATTTTGTAACCTCATGGCTTCATAACTCCTCATAAGGGCTTCAAACGTTTCTTCAAAAGATATGCTTGCAGCACTCATACTTTAACTAGAGTAGAACAACTCAGACTAGTGGTAGCACGGTCATGCTATTGGGGCACGGGGTGGCTGTCCTAACCTTCTGCTTGTGACGGCTAAAACAGCTGGTTGTGGCTTGTGTTTTGAGGATGTGTTTGGGCTTGTGTTTAAAGAAGTTTGGGGGCAAATACCAGGACAAGGAGAAACTTGTCCTGATACCAAATATGATGTATCACCAAGGGGGAAGTTCAAGTGAGGAGAAATCAGAAACGCAAGCAAGAAGTGAGAAGAGCAGCAAGCTTTGAAATCACAAACTCAAACTATAACTTTGAGGGATAAACCGAGGCTAACACAAATCCCTGGATACAGATTCACCGCCAAGCCTTATGCTACGACCCTTAAAAACCTCTTGGATACAAAAACACCACCAAGAAGAAGCGAAGACTCTTGCTAGAACATCATCCTACTTGGCCAAAGATAGAGATAAGCTAGAAGAGAGTTTGAGCGTTCAAAGGAGCTAAGGCTCAACTTCCTTCAATATTCAAGCTAAAGTGTTCATATAAGGCAGCTTAGGAGCTTATATACTCCCTCACTAAAAGTAAACTTCAGCCACAAATTCAAAACAACAAGCTAAACTGGGTTGATTTCGGAAATCTAAAACAAGTTACAAAAGGAGAGATTGAACCGTGGCTTGACAACACTTCATTGTTCATCTTGAGGATGATTTGTCAACTTGGGAAGCTTGGGGGCCCCAATCAGCTTCAAAGTACACTAATCAAGTCATTTGCAAGTGGATTATACCTTGATAAGAGCAAAACAATTCAAAAAGAACAACATGGCAGCCGCTGCCCTTAGCCGGGTAAAATGTATTTTCTTCCCTTAATTTGCTAGTTAATAGCTCCTGAAGTGCGCAATTTGGCTAAGTTTTTTATGGCCACTTGATAATATTTTTAATGTAATTTCAATCCATAAAATTTTTAGTCCATGTGGGGGAGCTTTGGGCGTCCAAACAGACCCATGTCCAGAACTTCGCAGAACTAAAATAGTTTTGAGCACTTGACTTCAACGACTGATTTGACGTAGCAAATGACCTCCAAATGACTTGCAATTGGTGTTATTGGAAAGAACACATCTTAAAATTAAACTTAGGCCTCCTGTGACCCAATCATACTCTTGGGAAGATCAAGAAACAACGTGCACAAAACTGGGTTTGTGCACAGGCCTAAAACTGTGGCTGGGTTGAAGTGTGTCTTGGCATGCAAGGCTGATTTCTTGGACTTTAATCATGAAACGCGACTCCCTTGGACTTCCTTGAGGGCTAGTGATCATGCTGATGGATGGACCTCGGTCATCCTCCCCTTGTTGAAAAGAATTCGTGTTTGAGCTAAAAATGTGCTATTTTTAAGGTACTTTTTCACTGGTTTTATGCTCGTTTTAATAATGTTTTTCTTAGGTTTTTAATTGATTTTATTTTATTTTGCAGATTTTTAATAAATGAGAAAAAAAGGGGGCAAAACTGGCGAAAAATGCGAGATACGTGGGGAAATTGTCACAGAACCAGTCTAAGCAGCAAAGGAAAAAGAAAAAAAAAACCAAACTGGTCCAGCATAAAACCGGACCAACCCGGTTTAGTTGGACCGGTTCAGCTTAAATACCGCCCCCTTTTCTTCGCGTCTGCGTTCTTCTTCCTTCTTCCTCCCCATACCCAGAACCTCGACCCAGAAATCCTCCATGCCGTTTCATCTCGATCTCGCTCCACCCTATCTCTACCTCGTCACCTCCCTCTCACTCTAACCACATCACCCAGCCCGCAGTTCCACCAAAACCCCAAAACCCAAAACCGAAAACTACCCACACCCAGAGATATCCCAAAACCACCTTCCACCCACAGGTTCCCCAAACCCAGAACCCAGACTTCGAAATTCATCCACCTTCGCACCACCTCTGACAATCACCAAGCCACACACACCCTTTTGCTGGCCTTCTCATCCACCATCCACGTCTACCACTAGATCGAGGGCTGAGGCTTGAAGAGGTTTGAGTATAAAGGCAAGAGGACACCATTGAAGCATAGGATAGGTCAGCGTAGGTTAGAGTTAGTTTTAGGTTAGTAATTTAGGAGTAGATTAGGTTTAATTTTGTTTAGGTTTAGTTTAATTTTGCCTTACATTGCAATTTCGTATTTGATTTTCATATTAGGGTTTTCGATTTTGCATTTAAGGGTTTCGATTTCAGTTCTTCGAATTTCAGAATTAGGGTTAATGTTATTTTGGTTTTGGGTTTCGAATTCCTTGTAATTGACGCTTTCTAGTTCAATTTCGGTTTGATTTCTGCAAAAATCTGGGTTTATTGCGTTCGATTTCGTTCGATTTCCCCTCTCCCCTGTTGCGGTTGTTCGAATGGCCATCTTTGGTGTTCCTTGGTTGCAATTCTGGGTTGCCGAAACCTTTGTGAGTTTTCGATTCTACCTTGGTTCGATTTCTCCCCTTCCCCTGCTGTTTTGGTTGATTCTGATTTCGTCTGCTGATTTTGATTTTGCCTTGCCGAAACCTTTTGATGAAGTTTTGATCTGTTCTTCGTGTTTCATGTTCCTTACTTTGGTACTATTGCTTTCCCCTTTCCCTGTTCCTTCGGTCCTGCTTCATTTCATTTCAGTTTTGTTTAATTTCGTCCCCCTCCCCTTAGTTTAATTCCATGACATAATCAGCCTTAGTTTAATTTTAGAATAATAACGTAATTGTTTAGTTGGTTAAACCATGATTAATTTCAGCTTGGTTTTGGTTAATTTGGTTAGTTTAGGTTTAATTATTTAGTAATTAGGATTAGATGAGTTTAGTTGAATTAGGTTGTTAAATTGCCTTAAATAATTCCACTTAGTTTAATTAGTTAAATTTAATTGTTTTGTTAAAAATGACCATAAATCTCACGTCTTCCCTATGGACCGACCCTTAAGTACTACGACTGACAATCGAGTATTTGAGGTTTCCCTTTTCCTTTTCCTTTCCCTTTTGTCCTTAATTTAATTTTCCGCGCCCCTCAAAACTACTAAACAATTTTGGCGCCGTCGCCGGGGAAGACGGCATGAGATTTGGTCAGTGTTTTTGTTTTAGTAGCTACTTTCTTTTGTTGCTTTGTTTTCTTTACTACTTTAGTAAGTTGTGAGTTGCTTAATTAGTTATTTTGATTTGTTTTAGTTGATTTCGTTATTTTGGTATTAATTGTTAATATGTTTAATCGTTTTGTTTTCAAAAAAACCAAAAAATCAAAAACATTTTGAAAAACCTCCAAAAATCCAAAAAAAAAAGAAAAAGCTTAAAAATTCAAAAAAAATTGAAAAACCCAAAAATTAAAAAAAATTAGAAATTTCAAAAGCCCAAAAAAATTGAAAATTGAAAATCCAAAAAAATTGAAAAATTTTAAAAAACTTTTAAATTTTTTTTTCAAAATGCCAGTTTTCAATTTCTCACAATATGAGCATGAACCTTTTTGGAGCTATTTATTGCGACTTAATAATTATCGTGCTCAATTGCATCAAACTTTTAAAAAATGAGAAATTTGTGAGGTCATTGTTTTGGGTCTAAATGCTGAATTTAGGGGTATTGTTGAGTCCATGTGCCCAGGGGGTTTGTTAGGATTATTGTCTAGATCTCAAGATGAAGTTTGGGATTTCTATGAAAATTTAGGTTGGGAAACTTACGAGTTTGAACAAGCTAAAATGAACTTAAAGTACCCAACTCATGCTGAGTCTGCCTTTTATGCTAATCCTTCCCCCCAAGATCATTTTCTAAACCATATGACCCATCTTATTCTTATATGCCTCCTGTGCTGTGTGATTATTGTGAATCTCCTTATCATGATGTTTCTACGTTTCCTTATCGTGCTGCCTGTGCAAGACTTGAAAACAAAATTGATGATATGACTGATCAAATGATAGAGACCATGAAATTGAGAATTGTTGAATATTCTCAATGTTTTAATCAAATTAGAAAGACTTATAGTGAGCCTGACTCTAGGTTAGGATCTCCTGAACCTGCAGTTAGTCTTACTGCTGATTTTGCACCTTCTTATTCTACTAGGCTTGATTTGAATGAAAACATGTGTTTGCCTAGCTTAGAACAAGAAAGTGACCTCCCTAAGTCTCTATCATCAGATCTTGTACCCTGTACTAGCTCACCTGAAAATGTCGCTAATGAATAATCTGATTCTGATAGTGAGTTAAAAATTAGCATCATACCTACAGTAGAATTTCATGATTTGAGTGATTCAAAAGATGTTTCACAGGAGTTGCATGGTGTGATACCTGAACTCACTATGTTTGACTTTGATGATAATATTCTGCATGTAGAGCATGAATCTTTTTCTTGTGAGTTTGAAACCCATGGGAGTTCTAATGATGGTTTTTGTGCTGATTATGAGTCATTTTCTTTTGATTCCATCCAAACTGACTTCGTTTTTTAATCTGGCAAGTCTGAATCTGTTGAGTCTAAGATTATTGTTACTAAGAATTTTACTTTAGACCACACTCTTGTGCCTTTTGATATTAGCAGACTTGCAAAATGTGCATCCTCCATTTGGCCTAAATTGATCGTTCATGATAATCCAATTTGTAAGCTTATAACCTCACCACTGGCTCATTCTGAGTATGTTCATTTCATTCCTGAGTGGGCCCAATTATTTGATAAGTTAAAACGAGCGCTTACCTGTGCTTTCTTGACTATATGGATGTACTCAATCTGGTTCCAACTCTCTGTTTTTTATAGTTCCTATGCTATTGAGAGTTGGGCATCCTTGTTTGATAAGCTATTGCGTGCTCTAACGAGTTTTGATTTGAGTAGCACTTTTCAGCTTAAAATGTAGTGGCTGATGCTCCATACACATTATAGTTTGGGTACAACATGTATCCAACCTGGTATGATCGTTCCACTCTTCTTTTCTTTTCTGTTATTTCTTTCGTTTCTTTTTGTATTTAGTTGAACATATTAGGATTTTGTGAATATGTCTTAGTTGTAAATACCTTGTTTCTTTAGCTTAGCATGTTTTAGTTTTTCCTTTTTATTTCATTTTATTTTCATTATTTTTGTTTATTTCATTTTTGTTTATTTCACTCTACTTTCATTTTTATTTTCATCTTACTTTCATTTTTGTTTTTCTTTTCCTTTATTTTGCTTTAGATTTATTTTTGTTTAGTTTGCAATTTAGTAGGTCTTTGATTTTTGTTTAGTTTTGCTTTTGTAAATATATGTGTGTGTTTGATTTTGTTTTGATTTTGATTTTTGTCTTCTTTTCTTTAGTTTTTAGGGTTGTGGTTTGTTTTTCACTTTTTGTGTGTTTCTTACTTTTTGTGTGTTTCTTTGATTTTAGTTTTGCTTTTTATTTTTCATTTTTGGTTTTATTTTGTTTTTGGTTTTATGTTTTTGGTGGTGTTCTAGTTGTATATATTCTAGGTTTTCTGGTTGTTTAGTTATGGAGTTGCTTTTTAGCGCCTTAATTCCCCCAATGAGGACATTGTGATGTTTTGGTGTGGGAGTGAGGTGCCATTTTTCAAAAATTTTTGAAGATTTTTGTTCTTTTTCGGGGATGTGTATACTTTTTCTTATTAGTTTGAATCCTCTAGGCTTTATTTGTTAGCTTGTATATTAATAGGATGTGCATGATAAGTCTCCAACTTCAAATATGATATTCTAAGCCCTGATTCTAACTTCAGTTGTTCATTATAGGTTGCGTAATTGAGTCCTTATTATCCTTTCATCATTGTCTTTAGGTCTTAGGTTTCCATGAAGGATTCTCCCACTAGCTTGAGACATGATTACTTTGGGAAAAAATTGAAAAAATGAAAAAAAAAATTGTATGATGAATAAAGAAAAAAGAATAAAATTTGGAATGACAAGTATCCCTTTGAGGCATGCGCTACTGGGCGTTACCCTTTAAGGCACGTGCTACTGGGTGTTACCCTTTGAGGTAATATTGCTACTGGGAAAGTTTGCTTCAAAGTCAAGATGGGAATAACGTAGTTGTGTTGGCTAAGTGGGATTGAGTTTATTCCGGTATATCTGAGCCCTGGGATGACGATACACTTGCACACGAATACTGAGATGGATTCAAATCTTCATGTTCAAAGGAGTGAAAAATCATTACTTTGATGTCATTTAAGGGCTAGAAGCCTTTGAAGTACATTTTGTGTATATACAGGTCGATAATTGAGCACATGGGTTATTATTTAGCTGATTAGGAGTTGTGCATATGTTTCCCAAGTTTTGTACATATCAGTTTTGAGAAAACCCAAAAAGATTTTCTTTTTGAATAATTTTGTGGGTATTTCACCTTGAAACCCTCACAAGACCTTACTCGTCCACTTGGGAGTCCAAGGGGTTTAAAGGGCTTGTTGCATACGCTAAATACAACCGTGATTCCTACGACAGTGAGTTAGAATTTTCTTTTATTTTGATTTTCTTTTAGTTAGCTTAGTTTATTTTACTTGAGGATGAGCAAAATCTTGGTGTGGGAGTATATGTTTGATCTAAAAATGTGCTATTTTTAAGGTACTTTTTCAACGGTTTTATGCTCGTTTTAATAATGTTTTTTTAGGTTTTTAATTGATTTTATTTTATTTTGCAGATTTTTAATAAATGAGAAAAAAGGGCCGAAAATGGCAAAAAATGCGAGAAATGTGGGGAAATTGTCAGAGAACCGGTCCAAGCAGCAAAGGAAAAAGAAAAAAAACAAAACCGGTCAAGCATAAAACCGGATCGGCCCGGTTCAGTAACCCGGTTCAGTTGGACCGGTTCAGCTTAAATACACCGCCCTTTTCTTCGCATCTGCATTCTTCTTCCTTCGTCCTCCCCATACCCAGAACCTCGACCCTTCATCCCTCGACCCAGAAATCCTCCATGCCGTTCCATCTCGATCTCGCTCCACCCTCTCTCTACCTAGTCACCTCCCTCTCACTCTAACCACATCACCCAGCCCGCAGTTCCACAGTAACCCCAAAACCCGAAATCGGAAACTACCCACACCCACAGATATCCCAAAACCACCTTCCACCCACGGGTTCCCCAAAACCAAAACCCAGACTTCGAAATTCATCCACCTTCGCACCACCTCTGACAACCACCAGGCCACACACACCCTTTTGTTGGCCTTCTCATCCACCATCCACGTCTACCACTAGATCGAGGGCTGAGGCTTGAAGAGGTTTGAGTATAAAGGCAAGACGACGCCATTGAAGCATAGGATAGGTCAGCGTAGGTTAGATTTAGTTTTAGGTTAGTAATTTAGGAGTAGATTAGGTTTAATTTTTTTTAGGTTTACTTTAATTTCGCCTTACATTGCAATTTCGTATTTGATTTTCATATTAGGGTTTTCGATTTCGCATTTAAGGGTTTCGATTTCAGTTCTTCGAATTTCAGAATTAGGGTTAATGTTAGTTTGGTTCTGGGTTTCGAATTGCTTGTAATTGATGCTTTCTAGTTCAATTTCGGTTTGATTTCTGCAAAAAGCTGGCTTTATTGCGTTCAATTTCGTTCGATTTCCCCTCTCCCCTATTGTGGTTGTTCGAATGGCCATCTTTGGTGTTCGTTGGTTGCAATTCTGGGTTGCCGAAACCTTAGTGAGTTTTCGATTCTGCCTTGGTTCGATTTCTCCCATTCCCCTGCTATTTTGGTTGATTCTGCTTTCGTCTGCTGATTTCGATTTTGCCTTGCCAAAACCTTTTGATAAAGTTTTGATCTGTTCTTCATGTTTCATGTTCCTTACTTTGGTACTATTTCTTTCCCCTTTCCCTGTTGCTTCGGTTCTGCTTCATTTCATTTCAGTTTTGTTTAATTTCGTCCCCCTCCCCTTAGTTTAATTCCATGACATAATCAGCCTTAGTTTAGTTTTAGAATAATAACGTAATTGTTTAGTTGATTAAACCATGATTAATTTCAGGTTAGTTTTGGTTAATTTGGTTAGTTTAGGTTTAATGATTTAGTAATTAGGATTAGATGAGTTTAGTTGAATTAGGTTGTTAAATTGCCTTAAATAATTCCACTTAGTTTAATTAGTTAAATTTAATTGTTTTGTTAAAAATGACCATAAATCTCACGTCTTCCCTGTGGACCGACCCTTAAGTACTACAACTGACAATCGAGTATTTGAGGTTTCCTTTTTCCTTTTCCTTTCCCTTTTGTCTTTAATTTGATTTTCCGCCCCCCTCAAAAACCACTCAACAATTCGCCCTCAAATTGTCTAGATGTTCATCTTCCAAGTAGGGACTTAAATCGGCTACATTGAAAGTGGCCGAAACTCCGTAGTCCCCGGGCAAGCTGATCATGTATGCGTTGTTATTGATCCTTTCCAAGACTTCAATGGGGCCATCCGCCCTTGGAATTAGCTTGCTCTTGCATTTGGAAGGAAATCTTTCCTTCCTTAAGTGAATCCAAACCAAGCCCCCAGGGATGGAACACCACTCTCTTCTTATGCTTGTTTGCTTATTCTTGATAGGGTGCATTGACCTTCTAAATCTTGGACTTGACCATCTCATGGAGTTTTTGAATCTCCTCCACTCTCTTACTAGCCTCCACATTCGGCTTCTCATTCATCCCTCTTGGCACAAGATCAAGTGGACTCAAAGGATTTACTCTATACACAACATTGAATGGAGACAAATCCGTTGCTTTGCTTGGGGCCTTATTGTAAGCAAATTCAGCTTGTGTCAAGAGCAAATCTGAAGCCTTAACATTGGATTTCACCAAGACTCTCAAAAGGGTTCCCAAAGTTCGGTTGGTGACTTCAGTTAGGCCATCCGTTTGGGGATGACAAGTAGTGTCATACTTGAGCTTGGTTCCCACCTTCTTCCAAAGCATCACTCAAAAATGGCTAAGGAACTTGGTATCGTGGTCCGAAAGTATGGACCTTGACATGCCATGCAACCTTATTACTTCTTTGAAGTACAACTCAGCAATGTGGGTAGCATCATTTGTCTTGGCACAAGGGTTGAAGTGTGCCATCATTAAAGAGCGATCTACAGCCACAAAGATGGAGTCTTTGCTCCTTTGTGTCCTTGGTAGCCCTAGCACGAAATCCATGCTCACATCCTCCCTTGGGAGGGTTGGAATCGGCAAGGGCATATAAAGGTCGTGAGGTAGCATGTGGCTATTGGCAACTTGGCAAGTAGCACATCTCTTCAATACATCTTGGACATCCTAGCGCATTCTAGGCCAATAATAGTGTTGTTTCAACATGAGAAGAGTTTTATTCTCCCCAAAGTGGACGGCCAAGGATCCTCCATGAACGTCCCGAATGAGCAACTCCCTAGTTCCATAATTAGGGATGCAAAGCCGAGGGCCCTTGAATAAGAACTCATCTTGAATCAAGAAATCTCCCTTTGGGTGCCGTTTACATTCCTTGTAGAGCTCTCCAAGGTCTTCATCATCTTGATAAAGGGACTTCAAATGTCCGAACCCAAGGATACATGCATCAAGTTGGAGCAAAAGTAAATGTCTTCATGACAAGGCATCGGCTCCTTGGTTCAGCTCTCCAGATTTATGCTTGATGGTGACGTGGAATGATTAGAGAAACTCCACCCATTTGTCATGCCGTGAGTGGAGTTTGTGTTGTCCTTAAATTTACTTCAAGGCCTCATGGTCTGAATGCAATATGAACTCACTAGCCACCAAATAATGACTCTAGTGCTCAAGACTTCTCACAATTGTATAGAACTCTTTATCATCGGTTGAATGCTTCCTTCTTTAATCACAAAGTTTCTCACTAAAGAAGGCTAAGGGCCGCCCTTCTTGAGTGAGTACTCCTCCAATGCCAACCCCGGATGCATCACATTCAAGCTCAAATACACTATCAAAGCACGGCAAGGCTAGGATCGGGGATTGGGTGAGCTTGGACTTGATTGTGTCCAATGCTTCTTGAGCCTTGGGGATCCATTTGAAGGTTGTGCCTTTGATCACCTTGGTCATGGGGGCCATGATAGTGCTAAAATCTCTAATGAACCGCCTATAGAAAGAGGTAAGCCCATAGAAGCTTCACACATCATGAATGCTCTTCGGAGTGGGCCATGTCCGAATGGCCACAACTTTGCTCTCATCCACCTTGATGCCGTGGCTAGTAACAATGTAGCCAGGAATGGTGACCTCACAAGTGAAGAATGTGCACTTCTTGAGGTTACCATAAAGCTTCTTCCTTTCAAGGACCTCCATGACATGAGTTAGATGCTCTTGCTGCTCCTCTTCACTCTTGCTATAGATCAAGATGTCATCAAAGTATACCACCACAAATCTCCCAATCAATGGCCGAAATACTTGATTCATGAGCCTCATAAAGGTGCTTCGAGCGTTAGACAATCTGAGTGGAATGACTAGCCATTTGTACAAGCCTCCCTTTGTTTTAAAGGCTGTCTTCCATTCATCCCCTTCTCTAATCCTAATTTGGTAGTAGCCACTGCTCAAATCCACCTTAGAGAACACACATGAGCCATGTAATTCATCAAGAAAATCCTCAAGCCGTGGGATAGGATATCTATACTTGATGGCCATCTTGTTGATTGCCCGGCTATCTACACACATTCGCATACTCCGATCCTTCTTTGGGACTAACAAGGCCGACACCGCACACGGACTAAGGCTTTTTCTCACCAATCCTTTGGATACCAATTCTTCCACCTGCCTTTGCACCTCCATGTTCTCTTTAGAGTTGATTGTATAGGCCAGTTTGTTGGGAAGTATGGGTTTGGGAATGAGATCAATGTGGTGTTGTATGGACCTCTGTAGGGGTACGCCAGAGGGTATCCCTTCGGGAAAGCCATGGGAAAAACGTTTAAGGAGTGAGATGGCTATGGGATGAGACGGTAGGGGTGCTCCGAATTCTCCTAGTGAAGTGAGAATCCACTCTTTAAAGGCCTTCAACTCATGATGGGATGCTTTAAGGAGGGGCTCACTGAAGGTGAGGAGTAAATCCGAATGGTCTTGGTTCTTTTGTGGCTAACTTTTGTGCAGTTGGGAAGGGCTTAAGGGGGCAAGGGTGATCTTCTTCCCATCTTTATGAAAGGTGTAGGTATTCAAATGGCCATCATGCATCACCTTTCGGTCGAACAATCATGGTCTCCCTAACAAAAGATAGCATACATCAATGAGAATGATGTCACACCACAACTCATCATGATAACTCTTGGCAATAGAAAAGCAAATCAAACATCTCGAATTGACTTGTAAACCTTTACCTTGGTTAAGCCATTAGATGTTGTAAGGATGGGGGTGGGCCAATGCTTGAAGGCCAAACTTCTCCACCATGCTTGAGGAGGCAACATTTGTACAACTACCCTAATCAATGATGAGAGAGCAAACCTTGCCTTGGATAGTACATCTCGTATGGAAGATGTTCTCCCTTTGTTCTTCCAAGACTCCCTTTTGGCTATTCAAGGCTCTCCTCAATACAAGTAACTCTCCTTCATCTGCCTCCTCTACGACCTCCTCTTATTCTTCCATGAAGTACACTTCTACTTCCTCTTCCTTTTCTTCCTCCTTACATTCCTTCCTTTCGGCTAAGGAGATAATTCTCGATTAGGACATTCCGAGGCTATGTGACCTAGGCCTTGGCATTTGAAGCATCTCCTATTGTTCCTAAGAGGGGGGTTAGGACGGTTTGAAGGGGGTTCGTTCCTTTGAGGGGTTTGGTGTTTTGGTGGAGCAAAGGGGCTAGGAACCGAGGGCTAAGGAGGTGGGTAAGAGCTTCCGTTGTTGAAAGGTCGGCTCTTAGGGAAAGGCTTAGGCGGGTCTTTTTTGTACAACTTGGTTTTTCTTTGTTGTTTTACTTTCTGGGCTAGAACACACACCTCATCAAAAGTAGTGTATTGTTACAACTCAAACACATGAGCATACCTAGGATCAAGTACCCCTAAGTACCTCACTATGGTTTGCTCTTGGGCCTCTCTATGGTCACACTTAATCAATAACTTCTCAAATTCTCTAGTGTACTCCTCAACACTCACATTACCTTGAGTTAGGGAATGGTGTTGAGAGTAGTTGTCTTGCAGATATGAGGGTGGCAAGAAACGGGCCTTGAGTTTGGTCTTCATCTTCTCCCAAGCTTGAATCCTCCCATTCCTTTGTCTTGCTGTTTTGGCACATAAGTTCGACCACCAAAGGGTAGCACACTTACGAAGCCTAAGAGCAACATGTTTCACGTTCTTTTCTTCCGGGATTTCCTTGTAATCGAAAATCCTCTACGCGGTTTGGAGTTACTCTAAGAACTCGTAAAGATTAAGTCTCCCTTCGAATTCTGCCACCTCCACCTTGATGTCTCCAAAGATAGAAGCATTCCTCCCATTTCTTCTTGGCCTCCCAAAAGGCTCTTCCTCACTTGAAGAGTTCAAGTGATGGCTTTCATCATGGTTGTCCTCACCTTGTTCAAATTCGGACGAGTTAGAGGAACAAGAACTTCTAAGTTCCTTCCGCTTTTTCTTCATGGATTCACCACGTTGGTGCTTCAAATACTCATTGTGGCCCTTGATTTCTTCATTTTGTGACCTCATGGCTTCATAATTCCTCATGGGGGCTCCGAAGTTTTCTTCCAAAGACATGCTTGCAGCATTCATACTTGAACTAGAGTAGAACAACTCGAACTGGTGGTGGCACGGTCGTGCTATTGGGGCACGAGGTGGTTGTGCTAACCTTTTGCTTGTCACGACTAAAATAGCCGGTTGTGGCTTGTGTTTTGAGGATGTGTTTGGGCTTGTGTTTAAAGAAGTTTGGGGGCAAATACCAAATATGATGTATCACCAAGGAGGAAGTTCAAATGAGGAGCAATCAGAAAAGCAAGAAAGAAGTGAGAAGAGTAGAAAGCTTCAAAATCATAAACTCAACCTACAACATTGAGGGATAAACCAAGGCTAACAGAAATCCTTGGATACAGATTCACCAACAAGGCTTATGCTAAGGCTGATTTGAGGTAGCAAATGACCTCCAAATGACTTCCAATTGGTCTTATTGGAAAGAACACATCTTAAACTTAAACTTGGACCTCCTGCAACCCAATCATACCATTGGCAAGATCAAGAAATAATGTGCACAAAATCGGGTTTTTGCACAGGCTTGAAACCGTGGCTGCGCTAAAATGTGTCTTGGCATGTAAGGCTGATTTCTTGAACTTTACTCCTGGAAGTCGACTGCCTTGAACTTCCTTGAGGGCTGGTGATCATGCTCATGGATGGACCTCCATCAATGAACCAAGTGTTAGTCCGTATCTTGGAAAGTTTGTGGTAGTCTACTTTGATGATATTTTGGTGTGCTTTAAGATTGAGCATGAACATCAAGATCACCTAACTCAAGTTATACTTGTCTTAGAACGTGAGAAGTTATTTGGTAACCTTAAGAAGTGTGCTTTGTTTACTCCTAAAGTTACATTTCTTGGTTATATTGTGACTGAAGATGGTATAAAGGTATATGAAAGCAAGGTAGAAGCCATTTTGTCTTGGCTTATACCTAAGAACATACATGATGTTTGAGCTTTCCATGGTTTAGCTTCCTTCTATAGGAGATTTATTCATGGCTTCAACACTATTATGGCTCCTATGACTGAAGTTATCAAAGGTACATCATTTATGTGGACACCAAAACCACAATCTGCCTTTGCAGATATCAAAGCAAAGATTACTCAAGCACCGGTCCTATCCTTGCCATGCTTTAGTAAGATCCTTGAAGTTGAATGTGATGCCTCTGGTGTAGTTATTGGTGGAGTTCTTACTCAAGAAGGTAAACTGATGGACAAACTGAGGTTACTAATCAAACCATAGGAACACGCGTAAGAGCTTTGATTAAACCTCATGCCAAGGCTTGGGGTTTGCTTTTACCCCATGTAGAGTTTGCTTATAACAGGACACCAAGCAAGGCTACTGGTCTTTCTCCATTTAAGGCGGTCTATGGAATTGGTCCCCTTAGTCCACTTGATGTTACAACATGACCCTTTAATGAAAAGCCCAATATGGATGCCGCAGCAAGGGTAGAACAAATCAAGAAGGTTCATGAGTTTGTAAGGAGCAAGATGGAGAACACTAATGAAGCATACCAAGCTCAAAGCCAACAAGTATAAGAAGAAAGTGGTTTTTCAACCTGGAGACTTCGTATGAATTCACCTGAGGAAGGAAAGATTTCCATCCAAAAGGAAGAACAAGCTTATGTCATGAGCTGATGGTCCCTTTGAGGTACTTGAATGTATTAATGACAATGCTTATAAGGTTGATTTGCCAGGTGACTATGGAGTTTCAGCCACATTCGCTGTAGCTGATTTGAAAGCTTACCAAGATGTTGATTACCTTGCTGATTTGAGGATCAAATCTTCTCAACAAGGGGAGGATGATGGAGTCCCCACCACCATGGACAAGGAAGAAGGTCCAACAAGTCTTACAAGGTCCAATACATGCTCCAAAGTTCAAGCATTGACTCACATTGTCAAACAGAGTCAAGGATGTGTACCTGGGTTAAAGAACCAAATTTTACCCGGTTTTGTTCACCTCATAACTTAAGGTTCATTGTGGCTTAAGTTTGGAATTTTTTCCTTTTTGGAATCCTCATGATGTTTAATTTCAAGGCCAAGCCTTAGTTTTCAATCATACCCACAAGCGGATGGGAGATCAAGGCCTTTTGTCAAACCGGTCAGATTGGGCTCCATTCTGCACGGTTTAATGTTTAAGCCAAATTACCCTACTTAAACATGTTATAACCTTGATTTCTTTTTTTTGGGGGGGGGGGGGTTATACACATCCCAAAGTTACCCCCCATGGCCTGAAAGCCAAATCATACTCACTTTTGATAAGCTTAAGCCTAGTCCTAAAAACCGGCTAAACCCGTGTTTTAACCCGGTTCTAGTGAGCGCAGTTCTTATTGCTTTAGTCATGGGTTTCTACACTTGCAAGCTGATTGGGACACTTTTGTAGGCTTGGAACACATCCCTATAAATCCAATGATGGGCTGCAACCTTGGTAAGGATGACCAATGAAGAGCAAGCAGCAAGTTTTGTGTCTCTTGCATGCTATTGGCTAGGCAAAAAGCAAGCATCACTTTTCGGCTGTCCAATGGGAATTCAGCAAGCATTCTGAATGTTTAAGCTTTAATTCTGAGTAGATTAATGTATAATAAACATTAGTATTGTTTTACTTTATGCTTTGGATGTATTTAGATTAGTTTAAGCAAGCTTTGTATTCAATTAGCTCTAACCGGTTGTATTAGCTTAATTAACACCTTTCTTAGCTAGTGAGGAAAGCTGGAGTTGTGTGCGTACGTGTGAGCTTGCTAGCTTGGCTATTTTTCTTGTAGCATAAGAGAACCACACTGCCATAGCAAGCAACACAACTCCTTTGAATGAAATTTCAGTTTTGAGAGCTTTTAGCTTTCTTCCCTCAAATGCTTCACTGGCGTATTCTTAATTTGGTCGATTGAGATGGTGATCAAGTAAGTCCTAACCTTTGTTAAGTGATTTTTCTGTATCTTAACTCAAGATTAGGGACCCTAAACTTATGTTTGATGGTCATTCTATATCCAAGCATTGAGTTTAGAACTATCCAACCCTTTGTTCTTCATACGATAACAAAGAGAAGCAGAGTGAGTTCACCAGATTTAATTTTGAGTTAGTGGTTCTTGACATTGAATCTCTTTCATTTTCATTCATCCACAAGCTTTCTTACGTCCATTCGTATGCTTAACCAAAGCTAAGACTACCCCCCTTGGTCTAGCTTCCATCACAAATACAAAGCCAAATGCAACCGTGCAAATTGACACAACTCGACTTTAACAACCAGCAAAGTGGCATGGCCACCACATGCCACTAAGCACGACCGTGCCTTCCTTGTTTTAAGTTGTGTTCTTAATGTGTGTTGACTTGGGTACTTCCTTCCCTTGCGACATACATCAAAAAGGAAGCAAATCAACTACGTAATGTCAATTTGCTACTTAAAGGGTGAATAAATCATCTAAATTTTGTTTAAATATTGAAACTGCAGGGCAAGGGTTGATTCAAACGGCTAACACATTTTTGTGTGCTGAATTACTCAGCCATCCTTAAGGTTTAAGTCTAATATTTTTCATTAGGATTGAAGTTAAGGAAGTTAGCTTTGCACCAAAACAAGTTTCACCCCATTTGGATTTCATTTACCCATTCAAATTAGCAAATAAACCCAAGGTGTCCAAACTGCTTAGTAGGACCAGAATATACACGGTTTGTTCATCTCATAACTTAAGCTACATTGTGGCTTAAGTCCTGAATTTTTAGATTTTTGGAATCCTCATGGTGTCTACTTTCAGGTCTAAGCATTAGTTTTCAATCATACCCACAAGAGGATGGGAGATCAAAGCCTTTTGTCAAACCAGTCAGTTTTGGCTCCAAACTGCGCGGTTAAATGTTTAAGCCAAATTACCTTACTTAAACATGCTATAACATTGATTTCTTTATGGGGGGTATACACATCCCAAAGTTACCCCCGAAGCCCTGAAAACAAAATCATACTCACTTTGGATAAGCTTAAACGTAGTCCTAAAATCTGAAAAAACTATGCTTGAACCTAGTTCAACTGAACCCAGTTTATGTTGCTCCAAACCGTGTTTAAACTATCTCATCAAGATTGGCACACTCTTCAAAGCTTGGCACACATCCCTAAGCATCAATGACGGGTTGCAAACCTTTGGAAGAATGACCAATGAAGAGCAAGCAGCAAAAGAAGTTGTCTCTTGCATGCCATTAGCTAGAGAAAAAGGAAGTTTCACTTTACGGCTGGCCAATGGGATTCAAGCAAGAATTCTGATTGTTTAAGCTTGAGTATGAGTTGATTAATATGTAATAAACATTATTATTGCTTGACTTTATGCTTTGGATGTATTTAGATTAGCTTAAGCAAGCTTTGTATTCAATTAGCTCTAAACCGGTTCTATTAGGCAAATTAGTACCTTTCCTCTCTAGTAAGGAAAGTTGTAGGTCTGTGTGTGCTTGCTGGCTTGCTTGTATGCATGTATAAAAGAGGAGCACACAACAAAGGCAGGAAATAACCAATGTTGAATGAAAATTTCAGTTTGAGAGCTTCTAGCTTTCTTTCTTCAAATGCTTCACTTGCTTATCCTTAATTTGGCCGATTAAGGTGGTGATTAAGTATGTCCTAAGCTTTGTTAAGTGGTGTTTCTATATCTTAATAAAAGATTATGGACCCTAAACTTGTGTTTGGTGGTGATTCTGTATCCAAACATCAAGTTTAGTTCTATCCACTTCATTGTTCTTCTAAACAATTTCGAGAAGATTAAAGGTGGGTTTGCTAGCTTAATTTTGAATTAGTGAATCGTAACTTTGATTCTCTTTCCATTCCATACTTTCATAACCTGTCATACATCCATTTTCATGGTTAACCAATGCTAAGGCTGTCCCCTTTGGTCTAGCTTCCACCATAAACACAAAGGCAAACTGAAACCATGAAACTTGACAAAGTTAGCCGTGCTAGGCAGCACTTTGGCATGGCCACACCGTGCCCTAAGGCACGACCGTGCCTGCCCTTACCGTGTTGGTTTCACTTGTTTACTTTGTGTACTTGGTGGGTTTTAGCTTGGTTTCTTCCTTTTCTTGAGACATACATAAAGATACATCAAGTTCCCTTTTGTTTCTAATTTGCAATCCCTTGATTCTAAATTTTATTCCTACCTCACGTGTTTGTTGCCTCACAACCAGCATATTACGTGCCACTTTCCTCCGTTTTCCCTTGATTGTATTCTCTCTTAGTTTTGAGATTTTACTTTTAAATTGAGTTTTAGGTTGAACCCTCGGCGAATACATTATATTTGGTATCAGAGCAAGGGTTTCACCTTGGCCTTGTGTACGCTTCCACTTCCGCAAATCATTCATCTATTCCCCTTTGATGTATATTTCCAAGGGTGTCGTTTTCATTCTTTCAACTCAACCTCATGGGAGGTAAGCTACATGCAAATTCATGCGTGGCAATGTTCTCATTCAGTTCCACTTAGCGAACTTCATGACAAAAGACGCTTTATGGAGTTTTATTTAAACTTCAAAGTGCCTTATCCAAAGAAGTATGATGGGGGTAGTCTTCATAACCCTTCCAACCTTTCCCCCTCCATTCCACAACGGCCCAACATCATCAAGGATGTCCAAGAAGTGCAAGTGATGATCCAAAACATCATGAACAACACAAATGACATTCTGCCCAGTTTGGCCAGAAATTAGCCCAGTTTTACAAGCCTAATTACCGAAGCTTAAGGTCGACGTAAGGGGCTGAAAAATTACTTTTTGGAACCCTTAATATGTCAGCTTGAAGGACATATAAAGAGTTCTACGTTAGGTGTTTGAGCCAAAAATATGATATTTTTAAAGTACTTTTCCACCAATTTCATGCTTGTTTTAATAATATTTTTAGGGTTTTTAATTAATTTGATTTTTATTTTGCAGATTTTGAATAAAGGTGAAAAATGGGTTTAAATGGAGGAAAATGCAAGGAAAAATTGAAGAAAAGTTGGAGGCTGAAGAACCGGGCTTAAAAGCAAGAAAAACCGGCCCGGTTCAGCAAGAAACCGGTTCAGCAAGAACCGGTTCAGTTCCACTTAACCCCCCTCCCCTTCTCGCGTTCGCTTCTTCTTCTTC
>JACYFF010031958.1:52075521-52135402 GCA_017589665.1 Selenicereus undatus
ACATCAGCCTGTAGGTTTAATTCTAGAATGCTTTTGCTTTGTTCCAGGTTTAATTCTAGGCAATAAGTCAATTGGGGCATTTTTGCACATTCGGCAGAAACTATCCCAGTTTGCATATGCTGCACCTTTTGCCCCATATCTCCCTAACGACTACTCCAAATGGCATGCAACTTGATCAACGTGAATTCGAATTTCTTGAGCTTTCCAGCAAGGTCTATTTCACCCAATTTGAGTGACAAACCTCGGAGTTATAGCTATTTGAAGTTGATCCTTGTGCACTGAAAAGTTGTTGACAAAAAGTAAAAAGCACATTTCAGCTTTTGTCTTTTGCTTTTTGGTCTCCCCTTGATGTGTAAGATCATGTTGTTCCCCTTTATTGAAGCTTGTTAAAGGTTTCCCACTATATAAGGGAGGCCTTGGGTTGTCAAGAAACAACTTGATGAATGAATTTGAACTTTGAGTTATGAAAACTCTCTCCATTTCTCTCAAAATTCCTAGTGTTATATCTTGAGTGTTTGCCAACCTCAAGTGGGTCTCTAGGTCTTCTTAATTCAACTAAGAAGGTGATTCATTTCTGTAACTTAGTTGAAGGAAGAAGATTACCCAAGTGTGCAAACGAAGGTGGGTCTTCATCACCCTTGTTAGTCCACTTGTGTTCTATCATGGTTCTATCTTATTCCCTTCTACACATTGTGTATGTTTTTGTGAGTTTGGACTCCAAAAAATATACATCAATTGGTATCAAAGCTTAGGCTACCCTCTTGGCTAGGCCTCCATCACCCAAACACATCTCCAAACACAAGAACCACAAAAACAACCCAAACACTTTCCCTATAAACTTCCAGTCTTGCTAACCCAGAAACTTCTCACGGCCACACCGTGCCACCTCCTAGCCTAAATACATCCCTAACCTCAAAACACTCCTTCCACAAAAGAACCCTTAGGCATTCATCCATCATGATTTCTTTTGAAAGCTTGAGGAAAGAGATTGCTTTGATTGCAAAAGAGTTAGACGGCCTTGAAACTCCAAAGTTTTGTGGCCAAAAGGAAGAATTCCCTCACTGGATTTCCAAGGTGGAAGAAGTCTTCACTGACAACAACCTTGAAGTGCACGAGAAGTTTATGGTGGCTATTAAAAAGCTCCGAGGCTATGCACTTGAATGATGGGAAAAGTACAAGTATAAGAGGAAGAAGAGAGGGAAAAGTAAGATTAGAACATGGGATAAGTTGAGAGGTAAACTAAAGTATTCTTTTGCTCCAACCTCTTACTTACACAAGCATCTTTTTCTTCCCTTTGAGGGAAATGGCTTTAATTCCTCTTCTAAAGACATTCCTTTCAACAAGGGGAGTCCCATGAGTGCTTGTATCTCTAATTCTACTTCCTTCCTTTGTTTGGAGAAACCTAACCCCAACAAAGATGAAAAGATCCTTGGGGACGAAGTTTGAAGCCTAGTTGACCTACCTCCTGCTTTTGATGAATGTGGTGATGATGAGACCTTTAAACTTGAGGGATAGGAAGACCATTCATGTCCTTCGCCACTTGTGCTAGATCACCATTTATACAAGGGAGTAGCATGTGTTGCTCACTTTGATCCTTGTTATGACAATGTCATTATTTCAATATCCCCACAATTAGAACCTGAAATAGCCAAACTCTTCACCTTGGGGAGACAAATGGGAAACACAAGTGAGGAACAACCAATAGGGAAGGATAAAAACAAAGAGGGAAACACTATGAAGGTGCTAAAATTGTGTTCATGCATGCTTCATTTCATAACGGTGACTATGGGAACCAAGGAAGAACTTAGTTGGGTGTTTGTCCTAAGAAGGGAAAGCGAGTGCTCATTGTGGCCTACCGATGGCGACCATCCAACCAAACCCTCCATAACCCTTCCAAATGATCCACCCCCTACTATGGAGTCCAATAAGGTTAAATAAGTTCATGCCATGGTCAGAAACCATTTGAAGAAAGAAGAGGATGGACTGTCAAGCTCATACCGAAATTGGCCCGATTTTATTTCTCTGTTGGAGCAAATTATCGAAGGGGAACTTTCCTGCACACACCACCCCTTAAACCTTGAGATCTTAGCTTTCCAAAAAGACCTTTTGCAAAGCATTTGGAGTTCATTTAGTCAGCCAAACAAGCTAAAAACCGAAGACAGTGCACTGTAGGGCGTAGTCCAGCACAGTCCGAAAAAAGGGTCCGTTTGGTTGACCTACTTAGCTCCAACTTTTGTCAGACTTTAGGGCATGAAAAATCATATAAATATTTATCAAATCATGGCCCTAAAGTTAAGTTGAGGGACCATTTTGTGTTTCTTTTATCCAGCCCAAGTAGGGAAGAAATTCCTTTACCCGGTTTTTGGGTATAACTGGCTGCCACCTTTGGTTTTAGTGTACAACTTGTACTACTTGCAGGTTCAATACCCTAAGCTTATATAATTAGAGTATTTAGATGCTTGACACCTTAATTTGGAGATTATTAAGCTAATAAGTTGTCAAGGTTAGGTTAAATCTCATGTTTTATCAACTTGTACTTGTCAGCTAGCTTAGGCCTAGTCATTTAGTCACAAATCAGCTTGTAAAACAACTCCTTGGCCGAGTGTAAGGGAAGGAGGGTCTATAAATACCTCCTCTCTTCCATTTGCAAGGGTCTTTCGTCAAATTGAATATAAAACTTGAGCTTTATCTCTCTCAAATTCGTAGTTCTATATCTTAGGTTTGGCAACTTAAGTGGTGTCTAGGTCTCTTTATCTCAATTAGGTGGTGATTCTGTATCCTAATTGATCTAAGGAGATTTCCTTAGTGCTCAACAAGAGTGGCTCCATTATATTATATCTTGAAGGCACTTGTGTTATCCTCTTCTTCTTCTTCTCATTCTCACTTCCTAATCTCCCTCACATGTACTCTCTTAGCAGGTGCAATGTGAGATACATCAATTGGTAGCGGAGCCTTGGCTACCCTCCTGACCTTGCTTCTAGCCCCAAACACATTCCCAAGCACCAAGCCACAAATCACCCTTAACCACATCTCCATTTTCTCCCTTGCACATTCCCCACCGTGCCACAGACAGAACCTCAACACATATACCCCATGCCATATGGCACGATCGTGGCTCCTCCCCAGCACACCTTCTTGAGTCCAGCAGCCTAGCACGGCCAGACCGTGCCCCCTAGCACAACCGTGCTCATTGCTCACAGACCCAAAACACCATACCTCCTACTCCGATACAACCATGTCTTCAAGCCTCACCCCGGAACAAGTTGCGAAGACCGTTCTTAAGGAGTAGGTTGAATTGGAGGCCAAGGTCCAGTACCTCCAAACTCAACTTGGCCAACTCCTAGAAGAGAAGAGAAGAAGTTTGAGGAAGTCTAAAACCCCCATGGAACAACAACCCCCACTACAGGAAAAACTGTCTTTCTCCACACTTAAAATTATATTTGCCCACAGATATATGTGCAGCAGGTATTCTTCACCGCACTTAAGCTAAGTGTGCCGATTAAAAGAGTGGGGAAATATTCCCTGCACTTGATATCAGCAGCAATGGGTACGTTTCCCACACTTATAAGCGTGGGGAATGATGTCTTTCCCCGCTTATGTATATGTGGGTATTGTGTTGCACATATAAGTGTGGGAAAATTTAGCTCATTGTGAACATCCACGCCTCTTGTCACTGCTCTTATAAGTGTTGCAACTTCAACCTATTCAGCTAACTTTTAAACAACTAACTTTTGAACAAATTTGTAAATAATCTAGCGGGAACTTTTTTAACTTTTGGTGCCTTCAATAATTTTTCAATTTTTGATAACAATATAAACCTTCATAAATTAAAAATTTTGAGCATTATAGCATATATATATATATATATGTAACCTATAAAATTACAAAAATAATACGACAAAATCATAATAAATATTGGAATAATTGTTGTTATCAAGATTTTACAAGTACTGTGATAGTAAAATAGAAATGAAGTATCCCGAATGCATCCTAAGACTGAAAATATGTTCTAAGAATGTGACATAAAGACATAGCCAATAAGCAAGAGTTTCTCAACTAAATTCCATGTGTAACGTCTAAAATGGGAGAGGGGAATCAAGGGCTAACATTTCCTCTATTTCTTGTCCCTTCTCGTTGCACATTTCCATTGGTTGTCACCTAAAAATACCAAATCAATCCATTAGAATAAATATCACTCCACATTATAGATATTGAAGCAAACATCAATCATCTTCAAAATAAAAGACATTGTTATATACTTGGTTTAGCCTTACGTTTGTAAATTCCCATAGCCTATAAGGAAGATGAAAATAAAACATTAGAACTTAGAAAAAAAATATGAGTTCCGTGTTCTCTAAAGAACGATGTATAAGATACCTGACACAAGCATACCAATATGAATGTTACACGATTTCAAAGTAAATATAAATCTTCTTATTGAAGTTAAACAATTTTTTTCATGTCGTATTGCAGTTCCATGCTCAACAGCTGCCTTTTGAAGCATATGTGAAGATATAATAGGAGTGGTTTTGACTTGCTTGTTCATTGCCAGAAAAGTTCTCTAATAACAGACACAAAATAAATAAATGCATAACCAACTGAACATATACTTTATGTTAAAGACCACAAGCAATGTAGCAGCACACACAACCCTACACATTGTAACACCCTTACCCCTCAGCTAGAAGTGTTAGCAATTCCTAAAATTTGTGGAACTAAACGAATAGTATTTCGTATAAAACCTGACCATAACCTAGGCTTGAAGCCTTACATTAGGTATTTGCAATACAGAAAAACAAGAAAAAAACAAAAAGGACAAGCTCAATATCATTCATTCCGTTGTTGCGCATTTTGTCATTCGAATGTTGTTTCCAAGGCTATTTCACAAGCATAATTCAACTAAATAGACAAGTATCAATTCGAGGCATTCATTCCTTGCTTCGAAGTTACATTTCAAGCCTAATTAAGCCATTTCAGCATAATACGATTCTAGACGTTCTTTTATTACATAAGTCATTATTCGAATCTAAATAAGCCACTTAAAACATAATACAATTCAAGGCATTCGTTTATTGTATGTACCTAACCATTCAAGTTAAATTTTTAGGCATGTATTAACTGGGTATACTTGAGTCGATTCTAAGCACTAGCTTGATTCTATCGACCATCTGAGCCCGAGCACTCATACCAGCTCAGCTCATCTCGAACATACCCCCACTTATGATAGTACAAAAACAAAGGGCAAGACTAGAAGATGGATGAATGAATGGTGTATGTGCTGGATGTGTTCTCAGCAATTATAAAACAAACTCAATAATGAGATTCTCAAAGCAGAAGCAGTAGAGCTAAACGTAGGCACAAGCATAAGTTCTATCAATGGAACATGGTAATAATTTCATATCGTAGATGGACAACAAGCTTACTACAAATGTAATGGGGAGAGAAAAGTAAATCATATGGTTTTCTAGACCTAGTCAAGGGCAAAGGAATTTCCATCTCTCTTTAGGCAAGGAAAATGAATGCCTGCCTGCCTTTGGCTCACCCTGTGAAGCTAATATGGTGCGTACAAGATCCAATAGTAGCAGCACAGCCTGCCACTGCCCCACTGATGTATGACAAGTAAGGACTCAGATGAGCGTGATCCAATCCTGCAATAGTACAGATTATACACTTGAGTTAAAAGGGCTTATCAGCACGACAATATAATATATCTTAATTAATAATTTCTTGATATGAATGAGTTTGTAGGTACTGATGTAGCTATTCCTAACCATGAGCTGAATCAATTGCTATTTGAAGTCTTGTCTTCCAGCTCAAAGAATCTGAACCTGCATAATCAAAGGTAACTCCATTAAGTACTGCACTCTTAGTTGCAACTACAATGAATGGGGAAAGAATCAATTGAGTAGATCTTCAGATATAGAATAGCTGCAAATACTCTATCACAACTAAGTACTAATAGCAATTCAGCATTAACCTAATTGGTCTGGAGGAGATGGAGGCAGAAACCCATACAAGTCAAATCTAATGAGACAGCTTGGGAGAAAGATGACAGTAATTGCCCAAGGATCCCATTGTTTGAAAGCACAACTGAGGCATGTGTAACATGGGTTGCCCAGAATGTTAGGCGTGCACTGTGATAAGCCACGCCACCTCCATGTCTGTGATGGAGAGAGGTCAATTTGTGTGGTAGCAAAACCGCAGAGGCTTAAGTTATCAGAGACCTCCTTGATGAGGCCATTCATTGCATCGGTAATATTTTGTAAATATGGAGATCATATGCACCCCACAAGCTATGTAGATGCTAAGCTCCACATTCACACAACCACTCAAATGATGTGTTTGTCAACTTAGGCATTTTTACGAACACATGGTGTGCATACTCGGGAAAGAGTTCAATCGTTAGCAAATCCATCACCAACGAAGCCATACCTAGTTGTATTCACATATTAAGAGATCTAGTGGCAAAAACAACACCCCACACAACCCTGGAAACCTCAAATCGGCACTTCCATTGATAGCAAAGAAGATTCATAAGAAGGAAGACATAGCAAACGAAAGCACAAATTGGCATCAAATAGGACCTCAAATTGAAGAGAAAAACAAAGGCAAGATCTACATTAATAATGAACCAACATAAGAGGGGATATGAGTGTCAATACCTTGGTGTTTTTTCGGGCGTCTAAAGGAGCAAGCATAGGCTCCTCGCGGCGCTGGCAGTGCGTACTGGCTGAGGACGGAAGTGAAGAGAACGGCTGAATTTTTTCGTGATGCTGAGATCGAATTGAGTTTTCTAGAAGCTTGGTCAGGAGATGAAGAAGACAGTGAGATGCTGAGATCGAATTGAGCTTGAAGGCAGCAAGCAAAGCAAGCTTGGAGAAGAAAGCCCATGTTCTAAATTTTCCCAAAATTAGAGACCAGGATTTTTGGTCTCTAAGTGAAACCGAGTTTTCTAGAAGCTTGGTCTGAAAATCGGAGATCGATATTTATTTTGGTCTCTAATGGAAACTGAACTATCAGTTTGGTCTCTAAATTTGAGATTGAAATTTTTTGGTGGTATCTAGTTGAACCCAAAATGACATTTACTCTCTCAAATCTGATACCGAAAATTGTATTGGTCTCAAGTGGAAACGAATTCTGGAGTTTAGTCTCTAAATCTGATATCGGATTTTTTTTGGTGGTATCTAATTGAACCCAAAATCACATTTGGTCTCAAAAATCTGAGACCGAAAATTTAATTTGGCGGTTTAATTTAAGGAAAAACACAATTCCAATTGTTTTTTCTTTTTTTAAATTTAATTTGGCGGTTTAATTAAAGAGAAACACAATTTTAAAAAATTAAACAAATTGGCTACCACACTTAATATCTGTGCTAATTGTTTCATATTTACGATATGTAATTCCCCACACTTAATATGTGTGGGCATACATTGTTATCTTACTATCACTCTCATAAGCGTGATTATATTTATCCGCACTTATTATGTGTGGGGACAGTACTGGGTACTTATTTTTCTACTACGCTTACTCAAGTGTGGTTAAATAAGCGTGGAAGCATGACCGTTTTTTTGTAGTGACCTCATATTGACCTCGAGGAAGAAGAAAGCTACCTCCATGAATCTTCTAGTGGAGAAGGTGAAGGAGGAAAACCATTTTGACCTAGTGGAGGCGGCAATCTTGACTTCAACGTTGACATTCTCGAGTTTCAAGGCCATCTAGACCCGGATTTGTTTCTAGATTGGCTTCGAATGGTTGAGAGAGTCTTCGACTACAAAGACATCCCGGATGAGAAAAAGGTAAAGCTTGTAGCCCTTTGGCTTCGCAAATATGCTTCGATTTGGTGGGCTAACTTAGTGACCAAGAGGGCAAGAAAGAGAAACTGAAAAATCCGTACTTGGGGACAAATGAGGACAAACTGAAGGCCAAATTCCTACCCACCCACTACCTCCATGATAACTACGTCAAATTTCATAACCTCAAACAAGGAACCAAGAGTGTGGAAGAATACACTAGGGAGTTTGAACAACCCCTCTTGAAATGTGATTTGAAGGAAGATGAAACCTAAACTCTTGTGAGGTATTTGAGTGGTTTGGATGATCAAATTGCCTATGTTATTGAGCTGCATCCTTACTCCTCTCTTGATGAGCTTAGTTCCCTTGCGTACAAAGTTGAACAACACTGAAAAGCCAACTGGAAAGGAATTGTGTCCAAGCCTCCTACTCGGTCTTACCCTTTTCAAAGAACCCCAAACACAACTCCTAGACCATAACCTCCACCACCTCCATGGCCAAATCACCCAAATGCCCAAAACACACCTCAAAGAAACCCTCCCAAACGGAAAGATAGAAGAAGATGTTTTCGGTGCCTAGGACTAGGGCACATTGCATCCAAATGCCTAAACAAGAGGATTGTTACTTTAGTTGAATTTGAAGCTTCCTTTGAGGAGCTTGAGGGAGAGGACGAAGGGGAGAAAGAGCTAGACTTGAATGAGTCTCTACAGGAGGTTGAAGAAGGTCTCGATGAAGGGGAACTTTTACTCATTAAAAGGGCCTTAAGTGGCCTACCTTCCTAAGATGAACTTGAGCAAAGAGAGTCCATCTTCCATACAAGGTGCACCGTAGGTGCCAAGGTTTACTCCCTTATCATTGATGGGGGAAGTTGTGCAAATGTGGCCTCACAATCCATGGTGAACAAGCTCAAGCTCTTGATGACCCCCCACCCAAAGCCCTACACCGTCCAATGGCTTAATCAAAGCAAAGGTTTGCAAATCTCTTCCCGGTGCCTCTTATCTTTAAGCATTGGGAAGACTTACAAAGATGAGATTCGGTGTGATATTGTGCCAATGGATGCTTGCCATGTCTTGTTGGGATGACCTTCGCTCTTTGATAGGAGGGTTATGCAAGATGGCCTTATGAATACCTATACCTTCACAAAGAACCACAAGAAGATCACCTTCACTCCACTCAAATCGTCCACCCCATCCAAACCCAAAGAAAACCCTCAAATGGATATCTTTCTCACCACCCTCCTAAAGACACATATGCATGAGTATAAACCATACAAAGAATGGATTTTGCTAGGCCAAGATCCGCCCTTAGGCACGGCCTGAAGCCATCCCTTGCTCACCCCCCTCCTATACACCTTCCAACATGTTTTCCCTCAAGAAATACCCCACAGTTTGCCTTCCAAAAGATCCAGCCAACACAAGATTGACCTTTTTTCCGGCTCCACCCTCCCAAACAAACCGCTCTATAGGATGAACCCCAAAGAAACTGAAGAAGTCCAATGCCAAGTTTATGACTTCCTAGCAAAGGGGCTAATCCCTGAGAGCATAAGCCCGTGTGCCATCCCGGCTCTACTTGTGCCCAAGTGATGTATGTCTCAAGGGAAGAAGCAACCCAAGCCAACACACATCAAAGGACAATCAAAGCTCAGAGATATAATTCAGACCAACGGTGGCACAGTCGTGCCTAGGTGCACGGGTAAGCCATGCCAAGTTGCTGCTGGCCGAAGCTTGAAATTCTTACTTTGCACGGTTTGAAGGCTTTTGATGTTTGCTATGATTCTAAGCCTTTTGGTGAAGTATAAGTCATGGGAATGGATGTATATGGGAGTCAAAGGAATGGAAGAATGAGGGGATATGAAGGAATTACTAAGTGAAAGAGATTAACTCAATACTTAAGCTAACAATCTCACTTAGAATTCAAGTAGCTCAAACTAGGATAGGATAAGCTAAGCTCAAAGAATGGATACCGAAACACCACCAATCTTGAGTCTAGGGCCCTTAATCTTTATTAAGATACAGAATCACCACTTAATCAAGACTAAGGCTCACTTGGACACCACCTTAATTGGTCTAATTAAGGATAAGCAAGCAAGAGTTTGAAAGAGAGAAAACAAATGCTCTCAAACTGATTTTATCATTCAAGGGAGTTGTGTTTCTAGCTATGGCCGTGTGAGGCTTTTAAGAAGGCAGCAAAATCACCAAGCTAGCAAGCAAGCACACGTTTCCCCCTTTCCTTCCTAGGGAGGAAAGTTGTTAAGTGCTTAATTACATCCGGTTTGCACTAATATAATTACTAACAATACTTAGCTAACCTATTACATCAAATCATGAAGAAAAACTATGTCTAAGTTGATTATACACCACTTAAGCTTATACTTATGCATAATACAAGCTGAAATGAAGCTAGAAACCCATTTGCACAGCCGAAAAGTTACTTCCCCTTTACGACTAGCGAATAGGAGAAGAGAGACAAGATATTTGCTTCTTCACTCCCATTGGTTGAACATCCCTATGTAGCAACCAATCCTAGATAGCCTTGGGACGTATGCCAAGCTTTGGATGGCATTCCAATCTACTTGCTAGTGAAGGAGCCGGTTGGTTTGACGAGAAGAAAATTAGTTCAAGCAAGTCGGGTTCAAGCATGTTGCTGGCTGGTTTTTAGGCAAAAATTTAACATAGCAAAATTGATCATGATTTAGGTTTTAAGCATGGGGGTAACTTCAGGATGTGTATAACCCCCCCCCCCGCTAATAAATCAAGGTTATGCTGTGTTTAAGTGGGGTAATGAAGCTTGAACATTAAACCATGCAAATTGGGAACCAATCTAGCCGGTTTTAGAAAACTCCTTGATCTTCCATCCTCTTGTGTGCATGATTTGAATTCAATGCTTGGACCTGATTGTAGACTTCTTGAGGATTCCAAAAATGCAAAAGTTCATGACTTAAGCCACATTGTAGCTTAAGTAATGACATGGAGAAAAACGGACAAATTTTGGCTTGCTAGCCCAGGTGAACTTCGTTGGACTTCTTCAACATTTAGAATCAATGCTTGCATCTTCGAGCTTGAATTGGACCTTGAATGTGTTTTTGGAACTTCTTCTTTGTCATTGGTGGTGAGGACTCCATCATCCTCCCCTTGTTGAGAAGATTTGATCCTCAAATCAACAAGGTAATCATCGTCATGGTAAGCTTGAAAATCAGCTACATTGAATGAGGCTGAAACTCCATAGTCACCTGGCAAATCGACTTTGTAAGCATTGTCATTTATACGTTCAAGTACCTCAAATGGACCATCAGCTCATGGCATTAGCTTGTTCTTCCTCTTGGATGGAAGCCTTTCTTTTCTAGGCTTAATCCACACAAGATCCCCTGGTTGAAATACAACTTGCTTCTTGTTCTTGTCGGCGTGAGCTTGATAGGCTTCATTAGTCTTCTCAATTTTGCTTCTTACCAACTCAACAACCTTCTTAATTTGTTCTACCCTTACAGCTACATCTAGATGTGGCTTCTAATCAAAGGATCATGGAATAAGATCAAGTGTGCTAAGGGGATCAACTCCATAGACCACCATGAATGGAGAAAGACCAGTAGCCTTGCTTGGTGTCCTGTTGTAAACAAACTCTACATGTGGTAAAAGCAAATCCCAAGCTTTTGCATAAGGCTTACTCAAAGCTCTTAGGGGAGTCCCTAAGGTTCGATTACTAACCTTAGTTTGCCCATCAGTTTGTGGATGACAAGTAGTACTATGTTTTAGCTTAGTACCTAACTTCTTCCACGAACTAATAAAAAATGGCGGAAAAACTTGGTATCCCTATCAGAAACAATAGACCCGGGAATACCATGTAGCCTTATCACTTCCTTGAAATACAACTCAGCAATATATCTAGCATCATTTGTCTTATTGTATGGACTGAAATGAGACATCTTAGAAAACTTATCAACCACAACAAAGATAGAATCCTTGTTTCTTTGGGTTTTAGGAAGTCCAAGAATGAAGTCCATACTTACATCAACCCATGGAGAAATGGGAATATGTAATGGCATGTATAATCCTTGAGGTAATGAGTGACTCTTTATACCTTGACATGTTCCACACCTCTTTAGGATATCCTGTACATTGCGTTCCATAGCTAGCCAATAGTAATGCCCCCTGAGCGTGATAGCAGCCTTGTTCTCACCATAATGTCCAGCTAGAGATCCTCTATGAACTTCTCTGATTAGTAACTCTCTTGTACTACACCGTGGAATACAGAGCCAAGTACCCTTGAATAGAAAACCTTCCTGGTTATGAAAATCTCCTTTGGGGTGTTTAGAACAAGCAGCATATAATGCCCTAAAGTCTTCATCATTGGCATATAGGACTTGTAGAGGGTCGAGACCAAGTACACAAGCATCTAACTGAAATAATAAGAGATACCTCCTGGATAGAGCATCTGCACCTTGATTGAGTTTACCTGACTTGCGCTTGATAGTGAAATGATATGATTGCATAAACTCAGCCCACTTGGCATGCCTGGAGTTTAACTTATGCTGGCCTTGTATATACTTCAATGCTTCATGGTTAGAATGTAAGATAAACTCACTTGCAATAAGATAATGATTCCAATGCTCTAAACATCTCACAATAGCATAAAACTCTTTATCATAAGTGGAGTACTTTTTTCTAGAATCACATAACTTCTCACTAAAGAAGGCTAAAGGTTTACCTTCTTGAGTAAGAACTCCACCAATGCCTACACCAGAGGCATCACATTCAACTTCGAAGACTTTACAAAAGCATGGTAATGATAGAACCTGTGCTTGAGTAAGTCTAGTCTTGATCTCCTCAAAGGCAGATTAAGCTTTAGGATTCCATATAAGGGATGTACCTTTGATAACTTCAGTCATAGGAGCCATCATAGTGCTGAAACCTCGAATGAATCTCCTGTAGAAAGAAGCTAAACCATGGAAAGCTCTAACATCATGAATACTCTTAGGTATAAGCCAAGAACGAATGGCTTCAACCTTACCTTCATCTATGTTTCTACGATCTTCAGTCACAACGTAACCAAGAAATGTAACTTCAGGAGTGAAGAAAGCACACTTCTTAAGGTTACCGAACAACTTCTCACGTTCTAAGACAAGCATAACTTGAGTTAAGTGATCATGATGCTCATGCTCATTCTTAGAATACACCAAAATATCATCAAAGTAGACTACCTCCAACTTGCCAATGTAAAGCCTAAACACTTGTTTCGTTAACCTCATGAAAGTGCTAGGTGCATTAGAATGACCAAAACGCATTACCAACCATTCATAGAGTCCACGTTTTATTTTGAAAGATGTCTTCCATTCATCACCTTCTCTGATTCTGATTTGGTAGTAACCACTTCAAAGATCAATCTTTGAAAACACTTTAGAGCCATGCAACTCATCCAGCATATCTTCATGTCTTGGTATGGGATACTTGTACTTGATAGTAATCTTGTTAATGGCCCTGCTATCAACACACATTCGCATCGCACCATCTTTCTTTGGCACCAAAAGAGCTGGAACGACACATGGACTCAAAGACTCTCGAATCAAGCCCTTTTCCGGCAATTCTGCAACTTGTCTTTCAATCACATTAGTATCCTCTGGATTCATCCTATATGCAGGCTTATTGGGTAGGATGGAACCAAGAATAAGATCAATGTGGTGTTGAATATCTCTCTTGGGAGGTAAACCCGCGGGGATGTCCTCAGGGAATCAATGACAGAAATTTTCAATGAGTGTTTTGGCAATGGGATGAGTGGGCATCAAATTTTCAGGTTCTTCTTGGATGCTTAGAATCCACTCTCTAAAGGCCTTAAACTCATCTTGAGAAGCCTTTAAAGCTGACTCACTCACAACTAGTAAACAATCACTGTGTTTGGGCTTATTTTGTGGGGGTATTTCGTGGAGTTTGGATGAGGGTAAAGGGGCTAAGGTGATTTTCTTGCCATCCTTGGTAAAGGAGTAAGTGTTTAGGTAGCCATTATGCATAGCTCTACGGTCATACAACCATGGTCTCCCTAAAAGCATATGACATGCATCCATAGGAATAACATCACACCATAACTCATCTTTATAATTCTTTCCAACGGAAAATGAAATTAAACAACGAGAGTTCACCTAAATTCCCTTGCTTCGATTTAGCCACTGGATGTTGTAAGGATGTGGATGAGTCATTCCTTGCAACCCTAGTTTCTCAATCATGCTTAGAGAAACTACATTAGCACAACTGCCACCATTAATGATCAAAGAGCATATTTTACCTTGAGTGGTACATCTAGTATGGAATATGTTCTCTCTTTCCTCATCTTTAACTCCTTTCTAATTGCTTAGAACTCTCCTTAGGACTCAGAGTTCACCTTCATCTGTTTCTTCAACAACATCTTCTTGAGTTTCTTCACCTTCTAGCTCACTTTCACTTTCGTTCTCCTCCTCTTCAAAGTCTTCCTTTACGGCCGTCCATTCAACTAGGGTGATAACCTTTCTGTTTGGACATTCAGAAGTAATATGACCAAGCCCTTGACATTTGAAACATCTTCTATTGCTCATTGGGTTAAGGTTAGGTCGAAATGGGGGTGCTGGAGCCTTTTGAGGTGTCGTGGTTCTTTGTGGATTAGGAGGGAAAGGCATTTGTGGTTTAGGGGATGGATTGGAACTCCCCTTGTTAAAGAGTTGGTTCCGGTTTAGGGGCCTTGGATTTGAGGGTTTAAAGGCTGGTCTAGCTTTCTTTTGTTGCTCAACCTTGTGAGCTAGCACACAAACCTCATCAAAAGTAGTATAACCTTGTAATTCAACAACATTAGAATACCTAGGTTGAAGTCGTCCTAAGTATCTAACAATTATTTGCTATTGAGGTTCTTGAAGATCACATTTAATAACAAGCTTTTCAAACTCTCTAGTATACTCCTCAACACTTAGATTGCCTTGGCTCAGATTATGAAGTTGTGAATAGTAATCTTGGACATATGTGGGTGGAAGGAATCTGGCTTTCAACTTGGGCTTCATCTTTTCTAAAGTTCGAATTTTAGCCTTGCATTCCCGAACCCTTTCGGTACACAAATTAGTCCACCACAAGGAAGCATACTTACATAATTTCAGTGGCACCAACTTGACTTTCTTGTCTTCTTGAACATCCTTGTATTCGAACACCTGTTCCACTGTATGCAACCAATCCAAAAACTCTTCTAGGTCAAGCTTGCCATTATACTCAGGAATCTCAACTCTAAAATCATTAGAGTTAGCTTGTACTCTTAGTTCTATTTGTGGCCTCCTCCATGGTTCTTCATCACTTGAATAATCAAGAGTGTGTATGAAAACTTCCTCTTGATTTCGTGGTTCAGGATAGGTTGGTTCTTCATTCATCTTTTGCTTTTGCTTGAGAAAAGTACCCAATTGCTTCCATAGGTACTCATTTTGTGCGCTTAGTTCTTGGTTAGAACTCTTCAACTCTTGGTTTGAGGAAGTAATCTCGTGATTACTCCTCAAAATAGCATCAAGCTTCTCTTCTACGCTTACATTAGCGCTCATGTTTGCACTTGGTTTAAGAGAAGAATAGAATCTTATTTGTGTTTGTGAAATGGAGAAGAAAGGAATTTGGATGCGTGGATTAGATACAAAGCCAAGGAGAAACTTAGCTCTGATACTAGATACGATGTATGCCTCAAGGGAAGAAGCAACCCAGACCAACACACATCAAAGGACAATTAAAACTCAAAGATATAATTCGGACCATGGGTGGCACAGTCGTGCGTAGGTGCACGGGTCTGCCGTGCCAACTTGCTGCTGGTCGAAGCTTAAAAATTCTTACTTTGCACGGTTTAAAGGCTTTTGATGTTTGCTATGATTCTAAGCCTTTTGGTGAAGTATAAGCCATGGGAATGGATGTATATGGGAGTAAAAGGAATGGAAGAATGAGGGGATATGAAGGAATTACTAAGTGAAAGAGATTAACTCAATACTTACGCTAACAATCTCACTTAGAATTCAAGTAGCTCAAACTAGGATAAGATAAGCTAAACTCAAAGAATGGATACAGAAACACCACCAATCTTGAGTCTAGGGCCCTTAATCATGATTAAGATACAGAATCACCACTTAATCAAGGTTAATACTCACTTGGACACCACCTTAATTGGTCAAATTAAGGATAAGCAAGCAAGAGTTTGAAAGAGAGAAAGCAAATGCTCTCAAACTGATTTTGTCATTCAAAGGAGTTGTGTTTCTAGGTATGGCCATGTGAAGCTTTTAAGAAGGCAGGAAAATGGCCAAGCTAGCAAGCAAGCACACGTTTCCCCCTTTCTTTCCTAGGGAGGAAAGGTGTTAAGTGCTTAATTACATTCGGTTTACACTAATACAATTACTAACAATACTTCGCTAACCTATTACATCAAATCATGAAGTAAAACTATGTCTAAGTTGATTATACATCACTTAAGCTTATAATTAGGCATCATACAAGATGAAATGAAGCTAGAAACCCATGTGCACAGCCGAAAAGTTACTTCCCCTTTACGGCTAGCCAATAGGAGAAGAGAGACAAGATATTTGCTTCTTCACTCCCATTGGTTGAACTTCCCTATGCAGTAACCAATCCTAGATAGCCTTGGGACATGTGCCAAGCTTTGGAAGGCGTTCCAATCTACTTGCCAGTGAAGGACCCGACTAGTTTGGTGAGAAGAAAACCGGTTCAAGCAAACCAGGTTCAAGCATGTCGCTGGCCAGTTTTTAGGCAAAAATTAAACATAGCAAAAGTGATCATGATTTAGGTTTTAAGCATTGGGGGGGGGGGGTAAATTTAGGATGTGTATAAACCCCCCAACAAGAAATCAAGGTTATGTTGTATTTAAGTGGGGTAATCAAGCTTAAACATTAAACCGTGCAAATTGGGAACTAATCTAGCCGGTTCGAGGAAACTCCTTGATCTTCTATCCTCTTGTGTGCATGAGTTGAATTCAATGTTTGGACTTGATTGTAGACTTCTCGAGGATTCCAAAAATGCAAAAATTCATGACTTAAGCCACATTATAGCTTAAGTAATGACATGGACAAAACCGGGCAAATTTTGGCTTGCTAGCCCATGTGAACTTCCTTAGACTTCTTCGACATTTTGAATCAATGCTTACATCTTGGAGCTTGAATTGGACCTTGAATGAGTTGTTGCACCTTCTTCTTTGTAGTTGGTGGTGGGGGCTACATCACCAAGAAAGATGGGAGCATGAGAATGTGTGTTGATAGGAGGGCCATCAAGATTTGGAGTTCAATTCCTTAGTGAACGAAGCTCATTTTCAGTCCTATGTTGTTTTGGACCCGATTTTCCACGGTTCTGGTATTTGGCTTATTTCATGGGTCAAATGATGTCCAAATGCTTTGATTCAGAAAGGAGGGTATTCTATACATGTCAAGGTTTCATTCCAAGGAAGGAAATCTCAGATTACTCACCATTTGAGGTGTCAACCAAGCAGCACAAAACTAGGCAGAAACGGGCACCTAGACACCCTGTTGGTTAGCTATGTGGTTTTCCTCCCCAGGTGGGTTTGCTGGAGATGTTTGCCTGCCTTGCTGGTCATTTTGAGCTACTTAGTAACTTGCCACTCAACCACACACGGGCAAGCCACATGGAACAAGAGAGAGCTTCCATTTTCCAAGCTATGAACCGACCACACATGCTACAGATGGAAGCCTTGCATTCTTCAATATTTTGAGGTGGCAGCCGTGAGAAGATTACGTTCCTAGAGAGGAAAACGAGTCATCTAAGTTCCTCAATACTTAGGAAAGGTCTTTTGAAGCATAAACTTGTATTTTATGCCTTAAACTTTCGGATTAACCATGTTTTAGCTTAAACCATGTACTAAGTAGCTTAAGTAAGTTTAATGACATTCCTAGCTTAGAAGGAAAGCTCGTTTTGTGTAACTAAAGGCCATATAAGAGCCTTGGTTGCTCATTTTGAAATATATACTTGACTTTTGAATTAACAGAAAAGACTTTGTGTCTTAAGTTTCGTTTAAACACTTATCTTGCTTATCCTTACTTAGGCTGATTATGGTGGTGTTCAAGAGAGTCTTAATCCTTGGTTAGGTGGTGTATCTTATCCTAATCGAAGATTAAGGGCCCTAAGCTAGTGATTAGTGGTGTATCTTATCTAATCATCTAGTTTAGAACTATCCAAAGTCATTTAAAACACTTGAAGTTCTTAAAGATAACCTTCGAGTTCTCCTAAACCGTGAGCTATCCTTGAGTTTTAGCTTGTGTTTCTTCTTCCATTCTTGTTTTTCCTTACACACTTCCATCATTTTTGGTATCAGAGCAAGTTGAACCTTGCCTAGAACCTACACACTTCCAAGCTCATCTCTGAATCAAAAACTCAAACACAAACCGTTCCATTCAAACTTCCAAAATGAGTTCTAACGTGACCGTGGAAGAAAAGCTTGAAGCTATGACGAAGAAAATGCATGAGATGTCGATTGCTCATTAAGAACTCAGAGCTCAAAATGAGTACTTGAGGAAACAACTTGGAGATCTTATGAAACAGAAACAAAAGCTTCATGAGGTTGGTGAACAAAGTAGGACAAATTATAGAGGTGAAGAAGAAGCTAGCAATGCGTCTTCTTTCTCTAATGATGATGTACCATTTGAGAGTATAACAAGAGAAGCACAACCTACTTTCAACTCAAGTGATTTCAAAGTTGAAATTCTTGAGTTTAAGGGTAAGCTAAACCTAGATGAATTCCTTGAATGGATATAAACTGTTGAACGGATTTTCGAATACAAGGATATTCCTGATGAACGAAAGGTGAAACTGGTTGCTCTTAGACTGAGGAAATATGCCACCTTATGGTGGACTAACCTCAATGCTAAGAGAACTAGGGAGAGGAAGAGCAAAATCAATACATAGGACATGATGAAATCCAAGATGAAAGCACGGTTTTTGCGGTCCACAAACATCCAAGATAACTACATGCTCTTTCACCATCTTACTCAAGGCAAAATGAATGTGGAAGAATATACCCGTGAGTTCGAGAAACTCATGATCAAATGTAACATTCATGAGCCAGAAGAACAAACTATGGTTCGTTACCTAGGAGGGCTTGATCCTTGGATAGCCAATGTAGTTGAATTGTAAGCTTGCACCACCTTGGATGAAATATGTGTCCTAGCACATAAGGTGGAGCAATAAAGGAAATCTAGGATGTTTGTTCGTGATTCTTTTAAGCCTTATCCAACACCAAACCATGGGCAACCCTTAAACCATGGTAGTACCACACCTCAACCTAAACCATCAACCCCTTTCCTAACTAATCCACAAAAGAACCAAGCTCCTCAAAGGCCACCACCAAATCCCCAACATCCAAACCCATATCCCACAAGCCAAAGAAGGTGGTATAAGTGTCAAGGCTTAGGACATATTGCTTCTAATTGTCCAAGTCAAAAGGTGATTACCTTAGTTGAATGGGAAGCCACAGGGGGAGAATTTGCTGGGGAGAAGGAAGAGGAAAAGGAAGGAGAGGTTGAAGAAGATCTTGAGAAAGCTCAAGAGGAGTTTGCAGAAAATACAGATGAAGGTGAGATGCTAGTAATTCGAAGGGTAATGAGTAACCAACGAGTTGCTAAGGATAAAAAGCGTGAAAACATCTTTCAATCATAGTGTATAGTCCAAGGCAAAGTTTGCTCTTTAATCATCGATGGAGGAAGTTGTGTCAACGTTCTTTCATTGAGTATGATTGAGAAGTTGGGCCTCCAGGCCGCGGCACATGCACCCCCATACAATATTCAATGGCTAAATCAAGGCAAGGGATTACAAGTTAACTCTCGTTGCGTGATTTCATTCTCTCTTGGTAAGAACTACCAAGATGAACTTTCGTGTGATGTTATCCCCACGGATGCTTGCTATATTCTACTAGGGAGACCATGGATGTGTGATAGGAAAGTTGATGTATATGTCAAGGGGAGAAGACACTCAAGCAAATACACATCAAGGGACAACCCAAAAAAAAAGCAAGGAACTCGGCCAAGGGTGGCACGGTCGTGCTTAGGGGCACAGGCTGACGGTGCCAACATGCTGCCCAGGAAGACACAAAATGTCTCACTAGGCATGGTTTGAAGTGTTTAGTATTTGCCTTGGATTTGGTTCTATTTTGTGAAGTATAGGGGATGGATTACCACGTTTGGAACTTCCAAAAGGCCCCAAAACAAAGTGGGAAAGAAGATTATGAGAGGAAAGACAACTTTACAATCACAAACTCAGACTAGAAAGCAAGGATAAGAAGAAACCCGAAACTAGCCAATACTTGGATATAGATATCACCACCAAGACTTGAAGCTAGGGCCCTCAACAACCTACTTAGATACAGATTTCACCACCAAGGAGTTTCTAAGACTCTTGCTAGATCACCACCCAACTCGGCCAAACGATGAGATAAGCTAGAAGAGAGTTTGAGAGTGCAAAGGAGCTAAGACTCAACTTCATTCAACAATTCATCAAAAGTGTGCTTACAATGCAGCAAGAAGGCTTATATAGGCCCTCTCTAACAAAAAACTTCAGCTACAAATTCAAATCAACAAGTTATACTAGGTAGAAATCGGATTCCCAAAACAGCCCACAAAAGGTTAGATGAAACCGTGGCTTGATACCACATTGTTGTTGATCTTGAGGATGATGTGTCAACCGTGGATGCTTAGGAGGCTCTAATCATCTGCTTGGCTCTCTAATCAAGTCCTTTGCAAGTTGATTAAGCTTTGAGAAGAACAATCCACCTCAAAAAGAACTCCCTTGTACCGGTTGTACTATTACCCGGGTAAGGGATTTTTATCGCTTCTTTTGCTGGATAAAAGCTCCACGAGAGGGTGCTTTGGCTCAAAATTTTTAGGGCCATTTGATAATATTTTAAAATTAATTTTAAGCCATAAAATTTTCAATTCAAAAGGAGGAGCTTTGGGCATCCAAACAGAACCATTTCCAGAACTGGCCAGAATTGAGACAGTTTGTAGTACTTGACTTCAATAGTTAATTTGAGGTAGCAAATGACCTCCAAATGCCTTGGACCTGGTCTTATTGGAAAGAGCACATCCTAAAATTAAAATTAGGCCTCCTGTAACCCAATCATACCTTAAGGAAGATCATGAAATAATGTGCACAAAATCGGGTTTGTGCACTGACCTTAAACCGTGGCTGGGCAAAAATTCTTCTTGGTATGTTTGGCTGATTTCTTGCACTTTGCCCATGAAACTTGACCCTTTGGGACCTCCTTGAGGACTTGAGATCATGCACATGGATGGGCCTCCATCATCCACCCCTTGTTGAGAAGAATTTGCCCTCAAATTGACTAAATGATCATCCTCCAAGTAGGGGCTTAAGTCTGCTACATTGAAAGTGGCCGAGACCCCATAATCCCCGAGCAAGTTTACCTTATATGCATTATCATTGATCCTCTCTATGACTTCAAAGGGGCCATCCTCCCTTGGCATCAATTTGCTTTTCCTCTTGGAAGGAAATCTCTCCTTCCTTAGATGTACCCAAACTAGGTCCCCGGGTTGGAAGGTCACTTTCTTCTTGTGCTTGTTTGCTTGCTCTTGATACGAAGCATTGGTCTTTTCAATTTTAGAGTTGACCACTTCATGGAGCTTTTGAATTTCCTCCACTCTTTTGCTAGCCTCCACGTGAGGCTTCTCATTCATGCCCCTTAGAACAAGATCACATGGGCTTAAGGGGTCTACTCCATACACTACCTTGAAAGGAGATACACCGGTTGACTTGCTTGGAGACTTGTTGTATGCAAATTCGGCTTGTGGTAAGAGAAAGTCCCATGCTTTGCCATTTGACTTCACCAAAATTCTTAACAGTGTGCCTAAGGTTCGGTTAGTCACTTCGGTTTGGCCATCCGTTTGGGGATGACAAGTAGTGCTATACTTGAGTTTGGTCCCCATCTTCTTCCAAAGTGTCACCAAAAAATTACTAAGAAATTTGGTGTCACGGTCCGAGACTATGGACCTTGGAATGCCATGCAATCTCATTACTTCCTTGAAGTACAACTCGACTATGTGGGTAGCATCATTAGTCTTGGCACAAGGGATGAAGTGTGCCATCTTGGAAAAGTGATCCACCACCACAAAAATAGAGTCTTTGCGTCGTTGGGTTCTTGGTAGCCCCAACACAAAGTCCATACTTACATCTTCCCATGGGAGAGAGGGAACCGGTAGAGGCATATAAAGACCATGAGGTAGCAAGTGGCTCTTGGCTACTTGGCAAGTAGCACATCTCTTCACCATGTCTTGTACATCCTTGCTCATCTTTTGCCAACAGTAGTGTTCTTTCAACATGAGGAGAGTTTTGTTTTCTCCAAATCCTCTCTAATAAGCAACTCTCGAGTGCCACATTTAGGGATGCAAAGCCGAGGCCCCTTAAATAAGAACCCTTCTTGCATTAAGAAGTCTCCCTTAGGATGTCGTGAGCACTCATGGTAAAGTTCCCAAAAATCTTCATCATTCTCATAAAGTGACTTCAAGTGCTCGAACCCAAGTATGCAAGCATCAAGTTGGAACAATAGCAAGTGCCTCCTTGATAAGGCATCGGCTCCCTTGTTCAACTTTCCCGACTTGTGCTTGATGGTGAAATGGAAGGATTATAGGTACTCCACCCACTTAGCATGCCGTGAGTCTAGCTTATGTTGCCCTTGAATGTATTTCAAGGCCTCATGATCTGAATGTAGGATGAACTCACTAGCCACCAAGTAATGACTCCAATGTTCAAAACTTCTCACAATGGCATAAAACTCTTTATCGTAGGTAGAATACTTCCTCCTTGAATCACAAAGTTTCTCACTAAAGAAGGCTAAGGGCCGCCCTTCTTGAGTGAGCACACCTCCAATGCCTACCTCGGAGGCATCACATTCCACCTCAAAGACCTCGTCAAAGCATGGCAAGGCTAGGACCGGGGCTTGGGTGAGCTTGGACTTGACAATGTCGAAGGCTTATTAAGCCTTCGGGCTCCATTTGAATGTTGTACCCTTGATTACCTCGGTCATGGGGGCCATAATGGTGCTAAAGTCCCTAGTGAATCGCTTATAGAAGGAGGCAAGTCCATGGAAACTTCGCACTTCATGAATGCTCTTTGGAGTTGGCCATGTTCGAATGGCCTTAATCTTGCTCTCATCCACCTTGATGCCATGGCTAGAGACATTGTAACCAAGAAAGGTGACCTCATTAGTGAAGAATGTACACTTTTTGAGGCTACCAAATAATTTCTCTCTTTCAAGGACCTCCATGACTTGAGTTAGATGCCCTTGGTGCTCCTCTTCATTCTTGCTATAGATCAAGATGTCATCAAAGTATACCACCACAAATTTTCCAATGAATGGCTGGAATACTTGATTCATGAGTCTCATGAAAGTACTTGGAGCATTGGACAATCCGAATGGCATGACTAGCCACTCATACAAGCCTCCCTTAGTCTTGAAGGTCGTCTTCCATTCATCCCCTTCTCTAATTCTTATTTGATAGTAACCACTCCTCAAATCCACCTTAGAAAAGACACTTGAACCATATAGTTCATCAAGCATATCCTCAAGCCATGGGATAGGATATCTATACTTGATGGTGATCTTGTTTATGGCTCGGCTATCAACACACATCCGCATGCTTCCATCCTCTTTCGAGACTAACAAAGCTGGCACCGCACATGGGCTAAGCCTCTCCCTTACCAAACCCTTGGTCACCAATTCTTCCACTTGTCTTTGGATCTCCATGGTTTCTTTGGGGTTCATTCTATAGGCCGGTTTGTTGGGAAGTATGGCATCGGGAATGAGATCAATGTGGTGTTGGATGGTTCTTTGTGGCGGTAGGCCGGATGGTATCTCTTTGGGGAAAACATGAACAAATCGTTGAAGAAGGGAGATGGCTATGGGGTGAGAGGGCAAAGGTGTTTCGGACTCCTCTAGGGAAGTGAGGATCCAATCCTTAAAGGCATTGAATTCATGGTAGGAAGCCTTAAGGAGATGTTCGCCAAAAGTAAGGAGTAAGTCTGAATGGTCTTGGTTCTTTTGTCGCTTGCTTTTGTGGAGTTGGGAAGGGCTTAAGGGAGCAAGAGTGATCTTTTTCCCATCCTTATGAAAGGTGTAGGTGTTCAAATGTCCATCATACATCACCTTTCGGTCAAATAGCCATGGTCTCCCCAATAAGAGGTGACATGCATCCATGGGAATAATGTCACACCACAACTCATCATGATAGCTTTTTCCAATAGTAAAGGAAATGAGGCATCTTGAGTTGACTTGCAAGCCTTTACCTTGGTTAAGCCATTGAATGTTGTAGGGGTGAGGGTGGGCCGAAGCTTGGAGACCTAGTTTCTCCACCATGCTTGAAGAGGCGACATTGGCACAACTCCCTCCATCAATGATGAGACAGCAAACCTTGCCTTGAATTGTACATCTCGTGTGAAAGATGCTCTCCCTTTGCTCTTCTAGGGCTCCCTTTTGGCTACTCAAAGCTCTTCTCAAAACTAGGAGTTCCCCTTCAACCGCTTCCCCTACAACTTCTTCTTGATCCTCCATGAGATACACCTCCTTTTCTTCCTCCTCTTCGTCCTCCCGAAATGTGTCCCATTCGGCCAAGGAGATGGTCCTCCTATTAGGGCACTCCAAAGCAATGTGACCTAGGCCTTGACATTTGAAACATCTCCTATTGCTCATAGGAGGGGGGTTAGGACGGTTTGGGGGGTTTTGGCTCTTTTGAGGAGCTTAGTTTTTTTGTGGAGGGGGAGGGTTAGAAACCGTGGGTTTAGGAGGAGGATAAGAGCTCCCCTTGTTGAAAGGTTGGCTCTTGGGAAAAGGTTTTGGAGGGTGTCTTTTGTAGAGTTTGGCCTTTCTTTGTTGTTCCACTTTGTGAGCTAGGATACACACTTCATCAAAAGTAGTGTATTGTTGCAATTCGACCACATGCGCATACCTAGGATCAAGTCCCCCTAAGTATCTCACTATGGTTTGCTCTTCGGCCTCTCTAAGGTCACACTTGATCAACAACTTCTCGAACTCCCTATTGTATTCCTCAACACTCATGTTTCCTTGGGTCAGAGAATGAAGTTGGGAAAAGTTGTCTTGAAGGTAGGAGGGTGGCAAGAATCGGCCTCTTAGTTTGGCCTTCATTTTTTCCCATGTCCGGATTTTTCCTTTCCCTCGTCTAGCCCTCTTAGCATACACATTAGACCACCATAAGGAAGCATACTTACGGAGTTTAAGGGCAACAAGCTTTACCTTCTTTTCTCCCGGGATCTCCTTGTAGTCAAAGATCCTCTCTACGGATTGCAACCATTCTAAAAACTCATCTGGGTCTAACCTTCCTTCAAATTCCGGAACCTCCACTTTGATTTCTCCAAAGTTAAGAGTGTTCCTCCCATTTCTTCTAGGTCTTCTAAAAGGTTCCGCATCACTAAAAGAGCTCAAGTGATGGCCTTCACCACGGTCATATCCATCTTGGTCAGATTCAGGTGGATTAGAAGAACGAGAGCTTCTAATCTCTTTCCGTTTTGGCTTCAAGGACTCACCAAGTTGTTTCTTCAAGTACTCGTTTTGACCCTTGATTTCCTCATTTTGAAGCCTCATGGCTTCGTAGTTCTTCATGAGGGATTCGAACTTCTCCTCAATAGTCATGCTTGCGGCTCTCATGTCTAGGGAAGTGAGGGTTTGTGTTTGGAATAGTGTTTGGGGAAGGTGTGGGGGCACGTACCAAGCCAACGAGAAACCTTGCTCTGATACCAAATATGATGTATATGTCAAGGGGAGAAGACACTGAAGCCAATACACATCAAGGGACAACCCAAAAAACAAGCAAGGAACTCGGCCAAGGGTGGCACAAGCTGACCGTGCCAACTTGCTGCCCACGAAGACACAAAATGTCTTACTAGGCACGGTTTGAAGTGTTTAGTGTTTGCCTTGGATTTGGTTCTATTTTGTCAAGAATGGGATAGATTACCACATTTGGAACTTCCAAAAGGCCCCAAAACAAAGTGGGAAAGAATATTATGAGAGGAAAGACAACTTTGCAATCACAAACTCAAACTAAAAAGCAAGGATAAGAAGAAACTCAAAACTAGCCAAGACGTGGATATAGATATCACCACCAAGACTTCAAGCTAGGGCCCTCAACAACCTACTTGGATACAGATTTCACCACCAAGGAGTTTCTAAGACTCTTGCTAGATCACCACCCAACCCGGCCAAACGATGAGATAAGCTAGAAGAGAATTTGAGAGTGCAAAGGAGCTAAGGCTTAACTTCATTCAACAATTCATTAAAAGTGTGCTTACAATGCAACAAGAAGGCTTATATAGGCCCTCTCTAACAATAAACTTCAGCTACAAATTCAAATCAACAAGCTACACTAGGTACAAATCGTATTCCCAAAATAGCCCACAAAAGGTTAGATGAAACCGTGGCTTGATAACACATTGTTGTTGATCTTGAGGATGATGTGTCAACCATGGATGCTTATGAGGCTCTAATCAGCTTCTTGGATCTCTAATCAAGTCCTTGGTAAGTGGATTAAGCTTTGAGAAGAACAATCCACCTCAAAAAGAACTCCATTGTACCGACTGTACTATTACCTAGGTAAGGGATTTTTATCCCTTCTTTTGCTGGATAAAAGCTCCACAAGAGGGTGCTTTGGCTGCAAATTTTTATGGCCATTTAATAATATTTTTAAATTAATTTTAATCCATAAAATTTTCAATTCAAAAGGAGGAGCTTTGGGTGTCCAAATATAACCATCTCCAGAACTGGCCAGAACTAAGACAGTTTGTACTACTTGACTTCAACAGCTGATTTAAGGTAACAATTGACCTCTAAATGCCTTGCAACTGGTCTTATTTGAAAGAGAACATCCTAAACTTAAACTTAGGGCTCCTGCAACCCAATCATACCTTAAGGAAGGTCATAAAATAACTTGCACAAAATCGGGTTTGTGCACTGACCTTAAACCGTGGCTGGGCAAAAATTCTCCTTGGTATGTTTGGCTAATTTCTTGCACTTTGCCCATCAAAATTGACCCTTTAGGACCTCCTTGAGGACTTGAGATCATGCCCATGGATAGGCCTCCATCAAAAGTCGTGCGTAATGGTTACCTAAACACTTATTCCTTTAACAAAGATGGAAAGAAGATTACCCTTAATCCTATGTCACCATCCGAACTTCACAAAATGAAACCACAAAAAACCCAAACTCAATCTGAATTGCTTTTGACGTATGGAGAACCACTTCTAAAAGCCTCTCAACATGAGTTTGAGGCTTTGAAAGAGTGGATATTGCAAGTGCGAGACGAACCAGAAACACCACCTCCATCTCGTCCCACAGCCAAGGTAATAATGAATTAGTTTAGTCACTTGTTTCCAGATGAAATACCTTTGGGTTTGCCACCAAAGCGTGACATCCAACATCATATTGACCTTATCCCTGGATCCATTTTACCAAATAAGCCACCCTATAGGACAAATCCAAAAGAAACCCAGGAGATTCAACGTCAGGTTGAAGAGTTGTTATCTAAGGGGGGCTGATGCGAGAGTCTTTGAGTCCATGTGCTGTTCCGGCACTTTTGGTCCCAAAAAGGATGGTAGTATGAGGATGTGTGTTGATAGTAGGGCCATAAACAAAATTACTATCAAGTATAGGTACCCTATACCTAGGCTTGAAGATATGTTGGACGAGTTACATGCCTCTAAGGTGTTTAGTAAGATTGATTTGACAAGTGGTTATTATCATATTCGTATTAGGGAGTGTGTTGAGTGGAAAACTGCTTTTAATGCCAAAGGTGGATTGTGTGAATGGTTGGTTATGCCATTTGGTATTTCCAATGCCCCTAGTACATTTATGAGATTGATGAATCAAGTATTTCGGCCATACTTGGGCAAGTTTGTGGTTGTTTACTTTGATGATATATTGGTGTTTAGCAAGAATGAGCAAGAGCATCAAGATCACTTAACTCAGGTGATGCTCATTCTTGAAAAGGAAAAGTTGTTTGCTAATCTTAAGAAGTGCATCTTCTTTACCCATGAAGTTACCATGTTAGGTTATATTGTTTCTGAAGATGGTATTAAGGTGGCTGAAAGCAAGATTAAGGCTATTCGGAGTTGGCCTATTCCCAAAAGTATTCATGATGTTCGAAGCTTTCATGCCTTAGCTTCTTTCTACAAGAGATTCATACGCAATTTCAGCACCATTTTACCTCATATGACCGAAGTTCTCAAAGGTTCCTCATTCACTTGGAATCCTAAAGCCCAAGTTGCCTTTGAAGAAGTGAAAGAAAGACTAACTCAAGCACCGGTCCTAACCCTACCTTGCTTCGAGAAAGTCTTTGAAGTTGAGTGTGATGCTTCTGGAGTTTGTATTGGTGGTATTCTTACTCAAGACGGATGTCCTTTTCCCTTCTTCAGTGAGAAACTATGTGATACCAGAAAGAGATATTCAACTTATGATAAAGACTTCTATGCAATCGTTTGTTGCTTAGAACATTGGAGTCAATATTTGATTGTCAGTGAGTTTATTCTGCATTCAGATCATGAGGCTTTGAAGTATATTCAAGGCTAACACAACTTAAACTCATGCCATGCCAAATGGGTTGAATTTCTCCAGTCCTTTCACTTCGCTATCAACCATAAGTCCGGCAAGTTGAATCAAGGCGCCGATGCACTTTCTTGGCATTACCTACTATTGTTTCGATTAGATGCTTGTATCCTTGGATTTGAGCATCTAAAGGCATTGTATCAAGATGACGACAACTTTGGACTGTTATATTCTGAATGAACTAACCATCCCAAAGGGGATTTCTTAGTTCAAGAAGGCTTTCTCTTTAAGGGTGCTCGATTATGTGTCCCTAAATTCACCACTCACGAGTTACTAATTCGAGAAGTCCATGCTGGATCATTAGTTGGTCATTTTGGTGAAGGCAAGACCCTAATCATGCTTGGGGAACATTATAATTGGCCAGGCATGGAGAAGAACGTTCAAGACAACATTAGAAGATGCAGTACATGTTAAATTGAAAAGAGTCATTCACTTCACAAACGGTTATACACACCACTACATATTCCCACGTTGCCTTGGGTAGACGTGAGTATGGATTTCATACTTGGTTTACCAAAGACACAAAGGAATAAGGATTCTATCTTTGTGGTGGTAGATCGATTTTCGAAGATGGCTCACTTTATTACATACAACAAAACTAATGATGCTACTCATGTTACTGAACTCTATTTTAAAGAGGTTATGAGACTACATGGAATTCCCCGTTCCATTGTCTTAGATCGAGATACCGGGTTCCTAAGTCACTTTTGGATTACTTTATGGAAGAAACTTGGTGCTCAACTCAAGTATGGTACCAGTTATCATCCACAAACAGATGGGCAGACAGAAGATACTAATTGAACCCTTGGCACTCTTTTAAGGGTTTTGATTAAAAATGCAGCAAAAGCTTGGGATCTATTACTTCCACATGCTGAGTTTGCATACAACAAGACTCCAAGCAAGGCTACTGGTCTTTCACCCTTCAATGTGGTTTATGGGATTGATCCCCTCAATCCTCTTGATCTTATTCTCCGTCCATTAGATCAAAGGCCTAGTGCGGATACTGCAGCTAGAGTGGAAGAAATCCTAAGGTTACATGAGTTAGTGAAGGCCAAGATTTATAAAACTACACTATCTTATGCAGCCCAAGCTAACAAGCAGAAACGAGAGAAGCTCTTTAAGCCGGGTGACTTAGGTTGGATTCATCTTGCCGAGGAACGTTTTAATGCCAAAAGGAAAACCAGGTTGATGCCAAGAGTAGATGGTCCATTTGAGGTTTCGAAGAAGATTAATGATAATGCTTATAAGGTAGATTTACGGGGAGATTATGGAGTGTTAGCTACATTTAACATTACTAATTTAACTCCTTATGAAGCAGATGATTATCTTTCAGACTTGAGGGTCAAATCTTCCCAACAAGGGGAGAATATGGAGGTCCATCCACAAGGTCCATTAATGTTCAAGTGATCCAAAACAATCAATAAAACAAGTCCAAAGCCACGGCCATTAGTCATTTGGTGAAGAATATGCAAGTTGATGCACCAGGTTATTCATTCGGATCTTCACCCGATTTTTGCTATCTTATCTCTCAAGTCTAATCCAAGTTTAAGTGTCTATTTTTTTTGTTTTATTACAATTTTAGGGTCTTAGGTTTCATGTCCAGTTGGAATTACCAGATTTGGAGTTCAATTGGTCAGTGAAAGAAGCTCATTTTCAGTCCTATGCTGTTTTGGACCCGATTTTGCACAGTTCAGGAATTTCGCTTATTTCAAGGGTTAAATAATGTCCAAATGCTTTGATTCAAAAATGAGGGTACTCTATACATCTTAAGGTTTCCTTCTATGCAAGAAAGGCTCATATTACTCAGCATTTGAGGTGTCCACCAAGCAGCACAAAACCGGGCAGAAACGGGCAGCTCAACACCCGGTTGCTTAGCTATGTGGTTTTCCTACGTAGGTGGGTTTGCTATAGGTGTGTGTTTGCCTTGCTGGTCATTTTGAGCTGCTTAGTAACCTGCCACTCATCCACACAAGTGCAAGCCACGTGGAGCAAGACAGAGGTTCCATTTTACAAGCTATGAACCGGCCACACATGCTACACATGGTAGCCTTGCATTCTTCAATCTTTTGAGGTGGAAGCCATGAGAAGATTACCTTCCTTGAGAGTAAATGATTCACCTAAGTTCCTTAATACTTAGGAAAGGTCTTTTGAAGCATAAACTTGTGTTTTATGCCTTAAACTTTCGGATTAGCCATGTTTTAGCTTAAACCGTGTACTAAGTAGCTTAAGTAAGTTTAATGACTTTCCTAGCTTAGAAGGAAAGCTCATTTCGTGTAACTAAAGGCCATATAAGAGCCTTAGTTGTTCATTTTGAAATACATACTTGACTTTTGAATTGAGAGAAAAGACCATGTGTCTTAAGTTTCCTTTAAGCACTTATCTTGCTTATCCTTAATTACGCCGATTAAGGTGGTGTTGAAGAGAGTCTAAATCCTTCGTTAGGTGGTGTACCTTATCCTAATCCAAGATTAAGGGCCTAAGCTAGCGATTAGTGGTGTATCTTATCTAATCATCCAGTTTAGAACTATCCAAAGTCACTTAAAACACTTGAAGTTCTTAAACATACCCTTCGGGTTCTCCTAAACCGTGAGCTATCCTTGAGTTCTAGCTTGTGTTTCTTCTTCCATTCTTGTTTTCCCTTGCATGCTTCCGTCACAGGAGCTAACCCGTTTTTGTGTGCTTAATTGCTCATCCGTCCTTATGGTTTAAGTCTAATATTTTCAATTTGGATTGAAGTTCACCAAGTCATCTTTGCACCAAAACAAGTTTCATCCCATTTGGACTTCATTTACCAACTCAAATTAGCAAATAAGCCCAAGGTGTCCAAACTGCCCAGCAGGACTAAAATACACACGATTTTGTTCATCTCATAACTTAAGCTACATTGTGGCTGAAGTCTTAAATTTTTAAATTTTTTGAATCCTCATGGTGTCTACTTTCAGGTCCAAGCATTCGCTTTCAATCATACCCACAAGAGGATGGGAGATGAAGGCCTTTTGTCAAACCAGTCAGTTTTGGCTCCAAACTACGCGGCTAAATATTTTAGCCAAATTACCTTACTTAAACATGTTATAACCTTGATTTCTCAAGGGGGGGGGGATTCATAAACATCCCAAAGTTGCCCCCCATGGCCTGAAAACCAAATCATACTCACTTTTGGTAAGCTTAAACCTAGTCCTAAAACTGTGCAAAAACTGTGCTTGAACCCGGTTCAAGTGAACCCGATTTATGTTGCTCAACACTGCGGTTAAATCTATCTTAGCAAGATTGGCACACTCTTCAAATCTTGGCACACATCCCTAGGCATCAATCATGGGCTGCAAACCTTGGGAAGAATGACCAATGAAGAGCAAGCAGCAAAAGAAGTTGTCTCGTGCATGCTATTCGCTAGACAAAAAGGGAGCTTCACTTTACAGCTGGCGAATAAGATTCAAGCAAGAATTCTAATTGTTGAAGCCTAAGTATGAGTTGATTAATATGTAATAAACATTAGTATTGCTTTACTTTATGCTTTAGATGTGTTTATATTAGCTCAAGCTTTGTATTCAACTAGCTCTAAACCGGTTATATTAGGCTAATTAATACTTTTCCTCTCTAGTAAGGAAAGTTATAGGTGTGTGTGTGCTTGCTAGCTTGCTTGTCTACTTGCATAAAAGAGGAGCACATGGCCAATGTAAGAAATAACCAATGTTGAATGAAAATTTCAGTTTGAGGGCTTCTAGCTTTCTCTCTTCAAATACTTCACTTGCTTATCCTTAATTTGGTCGATTAAGGTGGTGATCAAGTAAGTCCTAAGCTTTGTTAAGTGTTGTGTCTATATCTTATGCAAAGATTGGGGACCCTAAGCTTGTGTTTGGTGGTGATTCTGTATCTAAATATTGAGTTTAGTTCTACCCATTTTATTGTTCTTCCAAACAATTTCAAGAAGATTAAAGGTGGGTTTGCTAGCTTAATTTTGAGTTAGTGAATCATAACTTTGATTCTCTTTCCATTCCATTCATTCATAACCTTTCATACATCCATTTCCATGGTTAACCAAAGCTAAGGCTATCCCCTTTGCTCTAGCTTCCACCCCAAACACAAAACCAAACTCAAACCGTGAAACTTGACAAACCTAGTCGTGCTAGGCAGCACTTTGGCACGGCCACACCGTGCCCTAAGGCACGACCGTGGCTCCGCTTGCCGTGTTGGTTTCACTTGTTTACTTCGTGTACTTGGTGCGTTTTAGCATGGTTTCTTTCTTTCCTTGAGACATACATCAAGATACACCAAGTTCACTTTTGTTTCTCATTTAGAATCCCCTGATTCTAAATTCCATTCCTGCCTCACATGTTTGTTGCCTCACAACCAGCATATTATGTGCGACTTTCCTTTGTTTTCCCTTGATTGTGTTCTCTCTTGGTTTTGAGATTTCACTCTTAAATTGAGCTTTAGGTTGAATCGCCTGCGAATACATCACTAGGAGTGTCTTCAGGCCTTTTATGTAAGGTGGGTTTGAGAGGGGGTAAGAGTGATCTTTTTGTGGTCTTTGGTAAATGTGTATCTGTTCAACCGACCATCATGCATCACACTTCTATCAAACAACCATGGATGTCCCAAGAGAACATGACAAGCATCCATGGACACAATATCACATCGAATCTCATGTTTATAGTTCTTGCGAATTGAAAAACCAAGTAAACAACGAGAAGAGATTTGCAAGCCTTTACCTTGATTGAGCCATTGTATGGTGTAAGGGCTTGGGTGTGAAGAGACCAAAAGCTTGAGCTTGTCCACTAGAGTCTTGAAAGCAACATTTGCACAACTTCTACCATCAATAATAAGAGAGCAAACTTTCACTTTCACAGTACACCGGGTGCGGAAGATGTTCTCCCTTTGCTCTATATCATGTTGGGAAGCAATACAACTCAAGGCTCTTCTTATTAGAAGCATTTCTCCTTTATCGGGTCCGTCTTCAACTTCTTCAAGAGCTTCGGTCATGAGAAGCTCCTTTTCTTCCCCATCATTCTCATCATCTAGCTCTTCATAAGAAGCTTGATATTCGGCCAAAGAGACAATTCTTTTGTTGTGACACTCCAATGCAAACTATCGAAGGCCTTGACAACGGAAACATCTCTTCTTGTCTCCGGGCTTTACAAATTGTTTTGAGGGGTTTTGAGGGGATTTGGTGGAGGGTGTCTTTTGTTTGAGTTTGGAGTTGATTTGTGAGGGTAGTATGAGGGCTTTTAGAATAAGTAAGGACGAGGGTTGGGCTTGGAGGCCATGCCCTTGCCCTTGGCTTTCTTTTATTACTCCACTTTGTGAGCTAAGACACTAAGCTCATCTAAGGAAGTGTAAGGGTGGAGTTCAACGACATGAGCAATTTCATGATTCAAACCACTCAACTATCTAATCAAAGTTTGAGACTCATCCTCCTTCAAATCATATTTCAACAACAATCCCTCAAACTCTCTAGTGTATTCTTGTACACGCTTATACCCCTATTTAAGGTGGTGGAGTTTAAGGAAGTTGTCTTGCAAGTAATGGGGTGGCAAAATCTTGGACTTAAGTTTGGACTTCATTTTCTCCCAAGTTCTTATGTTCCCTTTACCCTTCCTAACTCTCTTAGTCACAACATTTGACCAACAAATGGAAGCATACTTTCTAAGCTTTAAAGCAACAAGCTTTACCTTTCTTTCTTCAGGGATGTCCTTGAACACAAAGGCGCTTTCAACGGTTTGAAGCCAATCCAAGAGTACAGCCGGATCAAGTGGACCTTCAAAGTTGGGAATATCCACCTTGAAGTCGTGTAGCTTCAGTCTTGAGGCCTATGATGCCTCCTTGGTATTCTTGCATGCACATGCTCTTCGGAATCAGCAGGGAATTGCTTTCATCATCTGAAGCATCCGAGTCCACTTGCTTGCTTGTGCTTCTTGAGCTCCTCAAACTGCCTCGCCTTTTTGCATCATTTGACAAGGTTGAGTTCGAAGATACTTAACATGGGCTTGTAGCTCGACCTTCTCTCTAAGGGCTTGCTCAACCACTTGTTCGAAAGTAAGGCTAGTAGACATGATGGCTTTAGAGTGAGGAGTGGTTATTTTGGGACGGGAAGGGGGTGGCACGGTCTTGTGGGGTAGTACAGTGTGGTTGTGCTGATCTGGAGCAATGGGTAGGGGAGTGCAGGGAGGTGGTACGGGGTGGTCGTGCTAGTTCTCTGGTTGGGCACGACTGGGAAGTTGTGAAGGAGTGTGCTTGGGTTATTTTTGTGGGTTTTATGTTTAGGGTGTGTTTGGTGAATGGAAGCATGGCCAAGAGGGTAGTGTAAGCTCTAATACCACTTGATGTATTCAAGCATCACTAATGCGAGATTAAGAAAAAGGAAAACAAGAATGCATTTACGTAGAAGGGTGAAAATGGAACCAAGGTAACCAAGAACCAAGATAGAAACAAGTGGACTAGAAAGGGTGATTGAGGACCCACCTTGGTTTGCACACTAGCCAATCTTCTATCTTCAACTAAGTTACATAAATGAATCACCTTCTCAGTTGAGTTAAGAAGACCTAGAGACCCCCTTGAGGTTGCCAAACACCCAAGATATAACACTAGGAATTTTGAGAGAGAATGGAGAGAGTTTTCACAACTCAAAGTTCAAATTCATTCATCAAGTGTTTCTTTACAACCCAAGTGATGGAGATCCCTCCATGCCCTTAATTTAAAAAGAATCAAATCAATTAGGTAATATCAATATGCTGGTTAAAGGATGAATAAATCACCCAAATTTTGTTTAAGTATTGAAACTGTAGGGCAAGGGCTAATTAGAGTAGCTAACCCGTTTTTGTGTGCTTAACTACTCAAGCCTCCTTAAGGTTTAAGTCTAATATTTATCAATGGTATTGAATTTCAGGAAGTCAGCTTTACATCAAAATAAGTTTCATCCCATTTGGACTTCATTTACCTATTCAAATTAGCAAATTAATACAAGGTGTCCAAATTGCCCAGCTGGACTGGAATATACACGGTTTTGTTCACTTCATAACATAAGCTATATCATGGCTTAACTCTTGAATTTTTAAATTTTTGGATTCCTCATGATGTCTACTTTCCGGTCCAAGCATTAGTTTTCAATTATAACCACAAAAGCATGGGAGATTAAGGCCTTTTCTCAAACCGGTCAGATTGGGCTCTAATATGCGCCGTTAAATGTTTAAGCTAAATTACCTTACTTAACCATGCTATAACCTTGATTTCTTTTGGAATGGGGGGTATTCACATCCCAAAGTTACCCCCCATGGCCTGAAAACCAAATCATACTCACTTTTGATAGGCTTAAACCAAGTCAAAAAACCGGCTAAACACCTGTGCGTGAACCCAGTTCACTCAAACCGGTTCAATTTGGTTCAAACGTGGGTTTTATCACTTGCAAGATGATTGGCACACTCGTCATGGCTTAGCTCATGTCCTAGGCATCCAATGATGGGCTGTAATCTTGGTAAGGTCGGCCAATGAAGAGAAACCAGCAAAAAGAGTTGTCACTTGCTTGCTATTGGGTAGACAAAAAGGAAGCGTTACTTTTCGGTTGTCCAATGGGAATTTGGCAAGCATTCTGAATGTTTTAAGCTTGATTATGAGTATATTAATGTATAATAAGCATTAGTATTACTCTAGTTTATGCTTTGGAGGTATTTAGGTTAGTTTAAGCAAGCTTTGTATTCAATTAGCTCTAACCGGTTGTATTAGGGTAATTAACCCATTCCCTTCTAATAAGACAAGCTCGAGGTGTGTGTTAGCTTGCTTGCTTGGCTTATATAAAGCATGTACACGGCCAAGGCAAAGGATCATATTCCAACTTTGAATCAAAATCAGAATTGAGAGCTTTGCTCTTGTTTCCTGTCAAATACTAAACTTGCTTATCCTTAACTAGGCCCGGTTAAGGAGGTGATCAAGTGCAGTCTTAAACTTGATTAAGTGGTATTTTTGTATCTTAATCATAGTTTAAGGGCCCTAAACTTGTGTTTCGTGGTGTTTCTGTATCCAAACATTGAGTTTAGTTCTATCCAATTCAGTGTTCATTCTCAAGGATTCAAAGAGAGTAAAGGAGGGTTTGCTAGCTTAATTTTGAGTTACTGAATCATAACTTTGATTCACTTTCCATTCCATACATTTATGACCTTTCTGACATCCATTCCCATGCTTAACCAAAGCTAAGACTATCGCCTTTGGTCTAGCTTCCATCACAAACACAATGCCAAGCTCAAACCGTGAGACTTGACAATGCTTAAAGTGCTAAGCAGCAAAGTGGCATGACCACCCCATGCCACTAAGCACGACCGTGCCTCCTCTTTTCGTGTTGATTTCACTTGCTTGCTTTGTGTTCTTGGTGGCTTTTAGCTTGGTTTCATCCTTTCCTTCAGACATACATCAAAACACATCAAGTTCCCTTTTGTTTCTTATTTAAAATCCCTTAATTCTAAATTCCATTCCTTCCTCACGTTTTTGTTGCCTCATAATCACCATATTACGTCTCACTTTCCTTGGTTTTCGCTTGATTGTATTCTCCTTTTGTTTTTAAGTTTTAACTCTTAAATTGAGTTTTAGGTTAGACCCTCGCCGGATACATCATATTTGATATGAGAGCAATGGTTTCACCATGGCCTAGTATATCCTTACACCTCCATAAATCACTCACCCATTGTCCCTGAAGCACAAAATCAGTTTTACACCTTATTTAAGTATGACTTCTATAAGTGTGTCATTGGAACAAAGATTTGAAGCTTTGATGAAGAAAAATGAGTTTCTATCTGGAAAGATTTAAGAAGATGCACGAAAAGATCAAGAAACTCAAGCTGAAAATAAGTACCTATAAAAACAGCCCGATGCATATTTGAAGCAAAAGCAACAAGCCATTGAAGAACCACTCCAATCTGATTCAAAAGGGAAAGAACGAGTGTTTAGCCATACTCTTGATTCATCTAGTGGGGATGAACCATCGATAATAACTAACCAAACTCCACAGTTTGAAGGTAACTCTAACGATTTCAGGGTTGAAATTCTAGAATTTGAACGCAAGCTTGATCCTGAAGATTTCTTGGATCGGTTACACACAGTTAAAAGAATTTTTGAGTACAAGGACATCCCAGAAGACAAGAATGTAAAGCTGATTGCTTTAAAGCTTCATAAGTATACTTCTCTTTTGTGGTCTAACTTGTGTGACAAAAGAGTTAGAGAAAGGAAGTCCAAAATTAGAACTTGGGAGAAGATGAAGTTGATGGGGACCATCCTTTGGAACCAAGTGAAGACCAACCCACCAGCCTAAAGGACCCTACAAACACCAAGGAGGTCAAAGAGGTTCATGCCATGGTCCAAGAAGTCATCAACAATGCATTGCACTTGCTGCCCGATTCAGACAGAATTTGACCCGGTTTTGCAAGCCTAATTACCCAAGCTTGAGGTGGACTTAAAGGGCTGCAAAATTACTTTTTGGAACCCTTAATATGTCAGCTTCAAGGACATATAAAGATTCCTAGGTTAGGTATCTAGGAAATATATCAATGGGGGCCTTTTTCTAGAAGCAGCAGAAACTGTCTCCGTTTGTATATGCTGCACCTTTTTCCCCATATCTGCCACACAACTACTCCAAATGGCGTGCAACTTGACGCTCCGAAAGTTGACTTCAAGAGATTTCATAGCAAGACCTATTTCACCCAATTTGAGTGAGAAACCTAGGAGTTATAGCTGTTTGAAGTTGACCCTTATGTAATGAAAAGTTGCTGACAGAAAGTAAAAAGCCCTTTTCAGCTTTTGTCTTTTGCATTTTTGTCTCCCCTTGCTTTTGGACGTGTAAGAGCTTGTTGTTCCCCTTTCTTGCAACTTGTTAAAGGTTCCCTACTATATAAGGGAGGCCTTGGGTTGTTAACAAAGGATTGATGAATATAAATTTGAGCTTTGAGTTATGAAAACTCTCTCCATTTCTCTTCAAATTCCTAGTGTTATATCTTGGGTGTTTGGCAACCTCAAGTGGCTCTCTCGTTCTTCTTAATTCAACTAAGAAGGTGATTAATTTCTATAACTTAGTTGAAGGAAGAACATTGCCTAGGTGTGCAAACCAAGGTGGGTCTTTACCACCCTTGCTAGTCCACTTGTCTATCTTGGTTCTTGATTCCATTTTCATCTTTCTACCCAAATGCATTCTTGATTTACTTTTGCAAATCCTTACCTTAGTGAAGTTATAATACATCAAGTGGTATCAGAGCTTAGGCTACCCTCTTCGCTAAGCTTTTATCGACCAAACACATCCGCAAACACAAGAACCACAAAATCAGCCCAAACACTTTACCAATAAACTTCCACCACGTGCCAAACCAGAAAGTTAGCACGGCCACACCGTGCCACCTTGGCACGACCGTGCCACCACCATGCACTCCTCCACCCATTGCGATAGCTCAGCGTGGCCACACCGTGCCACCCCACATGATCGTGCCACCCCCTTCCCGTCCCAAAACAACCCCTCCTCACTCTAAAGCCATCATGTCTAATAGCCTCACTCCAGAGCAAGTGATTGAGCAAAGCTTTGAGAGAGAAGGCTCAGCTAGAAGCCCAAGTCAAGTACCTTCAATCACAACTTGGCCGAGTGATGCTAGAGAAGAGAAGGAACTTGAGAAGTTCTAGGAGTACAAGCAAACGAGGCTCGGATGACTTCGAAGAAGAAGAAAAAAGCAACTGACTTAAAGACTCAGGTGAGGATGTGTAAGCAAGAAGACCAAGGAGGCACCATAGGCCTCAAAACCAAAGCTACAATGACTTCAAGGTGGACATTCCCAACTTTGAAGGTCAACTTGATCCGGATGTGTTCTTGGATTGGCTTCAAACCGTTGAAAGAGTCTTTGAGTTCAAAGGCATCCCCGATTAAAGAAAGGTAAAGCTTGTTTCTTTAAAGCTTAGAAATTATGCTTGCATTTGGTAGTCAAATGTTGTGACTAAGAGAGCTAGGAAGGGTAAAGGAGAGATAAGAACTTGGGAGAAAATGAAGTCCAAACTTAAGTCCAAGTTTTTCCCACCCCATTACTTGGAAGACAACTTAAACTCCACCACCTCAAACAAGGGTCCAAGAGTGTAGAAGACTACACTAGAGAGTTTGAGCAATTGTTGTTGAAATGTGATATGACGGAGGATAAGTCTCAAAATTTGATTAGATGCTTGAGTGGTTTGAATGATGAAATTGCTCATCTTGTTGAACTCCACCCTTACACTTCCTTAGATGAGCTTAGTGTCTTAGCTCACAAAGTGGAGTCATAAAAGAAAGCTAAGGGCAAGGGCATGGCCTCCAAGCCTAACCCCCATCCTTACCCATTCCAAAAGACCTCATAGTACCCTCCCAAATCATCTCCAAACTCAAACAGATGACCCCCTCTGCCAAATCCCCCTCAATCCTAATCAAAACAACCTCTAGAGCCCGATAACGAGAAGAGATGTTTCCGTTGTCAAGGCCTTGGACACTTTGCTTCTGAGTGTCCCAACAAAAGAGTTGTCACTTTGGTTGAATATCAACCTTCTTGTGAGGAGCTAGATGATGAGAATCATGGGGAAGAAAAGGAGCTTCTCATGATCGAAGCTCTTGAAGAAGTTGAAGAGGGACCCGATGAAGGAGAAATGCTTGTGATAATGAGATCCTTGACTGGTATTGCTTCCCAAAATGACATGGAACAAAGGGAGAACATCTTCCACACCCGGTGTACCGTGAAGGGAAGGTTTGCTCTCTTATTATTGATGGTGGAAGTTGTGCCATTGTTGGTTCCAAGACTCTAGTGGACAAGCTCAAGCTTTCGGTCTATCCACACCCAAGCCCTTATACCATAAAAGGGCTCAATCAAGGTAAAGGCTTGCAAATCTCCTCTCATTGTTTGCTTAGCTTTTCAATTGGAAAAAGTTACAAGGATGACATTTGGTGTGACATTGTGCCCATGGAATCTTGTCATGTCCTCTTGGGACGTCCATGGTTGTTTGATAGAAGTGTGATGCATGATGGTCGGTTAAACACATATACATTTGCCAAAGACCACAAAAAGATCACCCTTACCCCTCTCAAGTCCAACTCACAAAAAGGGCCTCAAGACACTCCTAGCATGGATGTCTTTCTCACTACCCTACTCCATTCCCAACTCCATGAATATGATGATTTCAAGGAGTGGATTTTACTTGGCCAAGAACTGGCCAAAGCTAAGGATTCTTCCTATCCTTTGCTTTCCCCTCTCCTCAAAAATTTTGAACATGTCTTCCCCAGTGAGGTCGCTCATGGCCTCCCCTCCACAAGATCCATACAAAACAAAATAGGCCTCACTCGCGATGCCACCCTTCCAACCAAGCCGGCCTACTAAATGAACCCACAAGAAACCCAAGAACTGCAACGACAACTAGATGAGCTCCTTGCTGAAGGCTGGATCCATGAGAGCCTTACTCCATGTGTGGTGCAGGCCTTGCTTGTTCCAAAGAAAGATGGGTCAATGAGAATGTGTGTCGATGGTAGAGCAACAAACAAAATCACTATCAAATATCGCTTTCCTATTCCACGGTTGGAGGATCCCCTAGATAAGCTTCATGTAGCCACCATATTTTCTAAGATTGATCTTAGAAGTGGCTACTACCAAATCCAGATTAATGATGGAGATGAGGGGAAGATGGCCTTCAAAACTAAAGGAGGTCTCTATGAGTGGCTTGTTATGCCATTCGGGTTGACCAATTCACCAAGCACTTTCATGAGGCTTATGAACCAAGTTCTAAAGCCCCTTATTGGCAAGTTTGTTGTTCTCTACTTTGATGACATATTGGTGCATAGCAAGAGTGAAGAAGAGCATGGCCATGATCTACAACAAGTCTTGAGTATTCTATCTCAAGAAGAGCTCTATGGAAACTTAGAGAAGTGCCCCTTTTTCACTTCTAAAGTTATCTTTTTGGGCTATGTGGTGTCGGCCCAAGGAATCCATGTTGACGAAAGCAAGACTCAAGCAATCCGAGATTGGCCTGTTCCTACTTCAATTCAACAAGTTAGGAGCTTCCATGGCCTAGCCTCTTTCTATAGGAGGTTTGTCATAGACTTTAGCACCATTGTTGCTCCCATGACCAAGGTGCTTAACGCCAAAAGATTTGAGTGCACCAAGCAAGCTCAAAGGGCCTTTGAAGAAATCAAGTGCAAGCTCGCAAGTGCACCCATTCTAGCTCTACCAAGCTTTTCCAAAGCATTACAAGTAGAGTGTTATGATTTCGGTGTTGGGATAGGGGCTATCCTATCTCAAGAGAAGAGGCCCCCAGCCTTCTTTAGTGAGAAGCTCAATGATGCAAAGACGAAGTACTCCACTTATGACGAGGAGTTTTATGCCATTGTGAGAGCTTTAGAGCATTGGAGGCACTACTTCGTGGGAGGAGAATTCATCTTCCATTCGGATTATGAGGCCCTCAAATTCATACAAGGGCAACGCAACCTCAACCCAAGGCATGCAAAGTGGGTTGAGTACCTCCAAGCATTCCACTTTGTGATCCACCACAAGTCGGGTCAACTCAATAAAGGGGCAGATGCATTATCTAGAAGGTACCTCTAACTCTCTACCTTGGAATCCAAAGTCCTTGGTTTTGAGATTACTAAGGGGTTGTATGTCAAAGATGAGGATTTCAAGGAAATCCAACAGAAGTGTACTGGCCACGCCCATGGCTTGTTTCACTTGGAGCATGGTTTCCTCTTCAAAGGCACCCGACTATGCATACCGAAGAGTGGGTTTTGGAAACTCCTCATTCAAGAGCTTCATGGTGGGGCTTTGGCTGGACACTTTGGCATTGAGAAGACTTGGTCCCTGCTTAAGAAGCACTACTATTGGCCAAGCATGTCCAAGGATGTAGAGCACTCTGTGAGAAGGTATTCTACTTGTCAACAAGCCAAGAGCCACTCTCGGCCCCAAGGCTATACACTCCTCTCCCCATTGCTTAAGGCCTGTGGGAGGATGTGAGCTTAGACTTCATCACGGGTTTGCCAAGAACCCAAGGGCACAAAGATTCAATCATGGTGGTGGTGGACCGATTCTAAAAAATGGCACACTTCATAGCATGCCATACCACCAATGATGCTTCCTCCATTACCAACCTCTACCTCAAGGAGATCTTTTGTCTCCATGGAACTCGAAGAAGCATCGTGTCGGATAGGGACACCAAGTTCGTAAGTCACTTCTGGCTTACCTTGTGGAGAAAGCTTTGCACTCACCTCAAGTTTGGCACTATATGCCACCCCCAAACCAACGGTCAAATCGATGTGACTAATAGGACTTTGGGCACTTTGCTTAGAGTTCTACGCAAGAAGAGCATCGAAGGGTGGGATGAGTTGCTGCCTCATGCCTTCAAACGAGCTCCTAGCAAGGCTACCTCTCTTTCACCTTTTCTAGTGGTGTATGGTTACAATCCTAGAACTCCCCTAGACTTGGTTCCAATCCCAAACCCAACCACGTTTACTTAGAAAGCCAAGAATAGGCCCAAAGAAATTCAAGAGCTGCACACCAAGGTGAGGGAAAGGATTGACAAATCTAATGAGCAAGCCAAGCAATGACCCAACAAGCATAGGAAAGATGCTCAATTTCAACCGGGAGACTAGGTTTGGATTCATTTGAGAAAAGAGAGGTTCCCTAGCAAGCACAAATCCAAGCTCATGAAAAGGTTGGACGACCCATTTAAAGTCATTGAGAAGATTGGTCCTAATGCCTACAAGATTTACCTCCCGGGAGACTATGGAGTCTCGGCCACCTTCAATGTGGCTGATCCTAGTCCTTATTACGATGAAGGTGATCAATTTCGAGTTTGAGCTCAAACTCCAACCAAACCGGGGAGTATGATGGGGGCCATGCTTTGGAACCAAGTGAAGACCAACGCACTAGCCTAAAGGACCTTACAAACACCAATGAGGTCAAGTAGGTTCATGCCATGGTCCAAGAATTCATCAACCATGCATTGCATATGTTGCCCAGTTCAGAAAGAATTTGTCCCGGTTTTGCAAGCCTAATTACCCTAGCTTAAGGTGGACTTAAAGGGCTATAAAATTACTTTTTGTAACCGTTAATATGTTAGCTTCAAGGACATATAAAGAGTTCTAGGTTAGGTATCTAGCAAATAAGTCAATGGGAGCCTTTTTCTAGAAGTAGCAGAAACTATCCCGATTTGCATATGCTACATCTTTTGCCCCATATCTCCCAAACGGCTACTACAAATGGCGTACAATTTAAGGCCTATGAAAGCGGAATTCCAGGGATTTTCCGTAAGACCTATTTAACCCAATTTGATTGAGAACACTAAGAGTTATAGCTATTTGAAGTTGACCCTTGTGCACTGAAAAGTTACTGACAGAAAGTAAAAAGCACTTTTCAGCTTTTGTCTTTTGTTTTTTGGTCTCCCCTCGCTTTTGGACGTGTAAGAGCTTGTTGTTCCCCTTTCTTGCAGCTTGTTAAAGGTTCCCCACTATATAAGGCTGGCCTTGGGTTGTCAAGAAAGGATTGATGAATCTACATCTAAGCTTTGAGTTGTGAAAACTCTCTCCATTTCTCTTCAAATTCCTAGTGTTATATCTTGGGTGTTTGGCAACCTCAAGTGGGTCTCTAGGTCTTCTTAATTCAGGTAAGAAGGTGATTAATTTCTACAACTTAGTTGAAGGAAGAAGATTGCCCAAGTGTGCCAACCAAGGTGGGTCTTCATCACCCTTGCTATTCCACTTATTCTAACTTAGTTCTTCAATCCCTTTTCATCTTCCTACCCAAATGCATTCTTAATTCACTTTTGTAAATCCTTGCCTTAGTGAAGCGAGAATACATCAGAAGTCTAAGCTTAAAGCTTGATTTCTTCCTCCTACCTATGTTCAAGATTACTACTCTCAACACCATCATTTGAGCAAAGGTATCTTGAGTGTAAAAGAATACACTCGTGAATTTGAGAAGCTTGTGATGAAGTGTGATATTAAAGAACCAGAAGAACAAACCATTATTAGATACTTGGGAGGTCTTGATCCTAGCTATGCTAATATTGTTGAATTGCAGGCTTACTCTTTTTTTGATGAGGTATGTGTGTGAGCTCAGAAGGTGGAGCAGCAAAAGAACGACAAACAGCTCTTAAGAACATGAAAATCCAAAGCCCTCACCACATGACCAAACCGTGAACAAGGGAACTTCCTCCCACATCCGTAAGCCCACGACACCTATCCCCCCTACTCCACAAAAAAGCCAAACTCCATAAAAGAACCTATCCCCACAACCCACACAAAGACCCCTTCTTAAAGGAGTTCGAAGATGTTTTAAGTGCGAAGGCTTTGATTACTTAGCATCAGATTGTACAAATCGAAGATATGTTACCCTAGCTAAATGGAAGGCAATAGAAGAGGTTGAATCGGAAGAGGAAAATGAAAAGCATGATGGAGATGACTTTGAGGAGATAGTGATTGAAGCAAATGAAGGAGAAATGCTCACTTTCAACACCAACTATCCACCAAGAAGCAAGGATCATCTCAACCTTCTTATCACCTTTGATGAACAACCTTTTTCCCCACTCCACCTACACCCAAAACACTCAGCCCAAATTTCTGTCAATCCATTTCAAAACCCTTACTAAAAGCTCCTAATTCTGAATTAAGACCCTTTGAAGAAGTGGTTCAAATCATGTTCAAGAATTCCCCTATGTGGAACACTCAAATCAACAAGGGTCGTCATAAGGAAAGAGTCCCTAAGTTCAAAGGAGACTTATTTGAATGGTTTATTCTATTTCAGCCATCCAATGAAGCAAGAAGAGGGGGTAATTACCTAAACTGATTTGTGGACAAATCTTTTTTAACAAGGGAAGGATGATCGAGGTCCTTCTGTGCCCTTGATTTGAAAAGAAGCAAATCAATTAGGTAATCTCAATATGCTGGTTAAAGGATGAGTAAATTATCCAAATTTTGTTTAAGTATTGAGACTACTAGGCAAGGGTTAATTCTAGCAGCTAACCTATTTTTGTGTGCTTAATTACTTAAGCCTCCTTTAGGTATAAGCCTAATATTTTTCATTGGGATTGAAGTTCAGGAAGTCAGCTTTACACCAAATCAAGTTTCATCCCATTTGGACTTCATTTACCCATTCAAATTACTAAATAAACCCAAGGTGTCCAAACTGCCGAGTAGGACCAGAATATACACAGTTTTGTTCACTTCATAACTTAAGCTATATTGTTGCTTAAATCTTGAATTTTTACATTTTTGGAATCCTCATGATGTCTACTTTCAGGTCGAAGCATTAGTTTTCAATCATACCCATAAGAGGATGGGAGATCAAGGCCTTTTGTCAAACCGATCAGATTAGGCTCCAATTTGCGCGGTTAAATGTTTAAGCTAAATTACGTTAGTTAAACATGCTATAACCATCATTTGGGGGGGGGGGGTTATACACATCCCAAAGTTATCCCCCATGTCCTGAAAACCAAATCATACTCACTTTTGATAAGGTTCAACCAAGTCCAAAAACAGGCTAAAAACCTGTGCATGAACCCGGTTCACTCAAACCGGCTTAATTTGGTTCAAACGTGGGTTTTATCACTTGCAAGATGATTCGTACACTCTTCATGGCTTGGATCATGTCCCTAGACATCCAATGATGGGCTGCAATCTTGGTAAGGTCACCCAATGAAGGGAAAGCAACACAAAGAGTTGTCCCTTGCTTGCTATTGGGTAGACAAAAAGGAAGCATTACTTTTCGGCTATCCAATGGGAATTCGGCAAGCATTCGGAATGTTTTAAGCTTGATTATGATTAGATTAATGTATAATAAGGATTAGTACTACTTTACTCTATGCTTTGGATGTATTTAGGTTAGATTAAGCAGGGTTTGTATTCAATTAGCTCTAATCGATTGTGTTAGGGTAATTAACCTCTTTCCTTTCTAGTAAGGCAAGCTTTAGGTGTGTGTTAGCTTTCTTACTTGGATTATATAAAGCATCTACACGACCAAGGCAAAGGAACATATTCCAACTTTGAATGAAAATCAGAATTGAGAGCTTTGCTCTTGTTTCCTCTCAAATGCTACACTTGCTTATCCTTAACTAGGCCGATTAAGGTGGTGATCAAGTGTAGTCTTAAACTTGATTAAATGGTATTTCTGTATCTTAATCGTAGTTTAAGGGCCCTAAACTTGTGTTTGGTGGTGTTTCTGTATCCGAACATTGAGTTTAGTTCTTTCCAATCCGGTGTTCATTGTCAAGGATTCAAAGAGAGTAAAGGAGGGTTTGCCAGCTTAATTTTGAGTTAGTGAATCATGGCTTTGATTCTCTTTCCATTCCATACATTCATGACCTTTCTTACATCCATTCCCATGCTTAACCAAAGGTAAGACTATCCCCTTTGCTCTAGCTTCCATCACAAACATAAAGCTAAACTCAAACCGTGAGACTTGACAAAGCTTGGCGTGCTAGGCAGCAAAGTGGCACGACCACCCCATGCCACTAGGCACGATCGTGCCTCCCCTTTTCTTGTTGATTTCACTTACTTGCTTTGTGTTCTAGGTGGCTTTTAGCTTGGTTTCATCCTTTCCTTGGGATATACATCAAAACACATCAAGTTCCCTTTTGTTTCTCATTTAGAGTCCCTTGATTCGAAATTCCATTCCTTCCTCACGTGTTTGTTGTCTCGCAACCAGCATATTACATGCCACTTTCATTGGTTTTCCCTTGATTATATTCTCCCTTGCTTTTTAAGCTTTCACACTTAAATTGAGTTTTAGCTTACACCCTCGGTGGATACATCACCAACGCTTCCCTTATATAGTGGGGAACATTTAACAAGCTGCAAGGAAGGGGGAACAAGAGGTCTTACACGTCCAAAAGTAAGGGGAGACCATAAAGCAAAAGACAAAAGCTGAAAAGTGCTTTTTGCTTTTTGTGAGGACTTTTCAGTTTACAAAGGTCAACTTCAAACAGCTATATCTCCTACGTTTCGCACTCCAATTGGGTGAAATAGACCTTGCTGGAACGCTTAGGAAGTTAGCATTCACGTGCCTCATATTTCAGGCTATTTGGAGCTACCGTTTGGGAGATATGGAGCAAAAGGTACGACATATGCAGACTGGGATAGTTTCTGCAGCATCTGGAAAAAGGCTACAATTGACTTATTTCCTAGAGACGTAGCCTAGAAATATTTATATGTCATTGAAGCTGACATATTAAGGGTTCTAAAAAGTAAATTTTCAGCCTCTTAAGTCCACCTTAAGCTCAGGTAATCAGGCTTGCAAAATTGGGCCAATTTGTAGCCAAACTGGGCAACATGTTATTTGTGTTGTTCATGATGTTTTGACCATTGCTTACACTTCTTGGACTTCCTTGATGATGTTGGGCTCTTATGGGATGGAGGGGTAAAGGTTGGAAGGGTTATGAAGATGGTCCCCATCCCCTAACCTAGAACTCTTTATATGCCCTTGAAGCTGACATATTAAGGGTTCCAGAAAGTATATTTGCAACCTCTGAAGTCCACCTTAAGCTTGGGTAATCAGGCTTACAAAACCGGGCCAAATTTTGGCCAAACTGGGTAGCAGGTCATTGGTGTTGCTTATGATGTTCTTAACCATTTCTTGCACTTCTTTGACTTCCTTGATGATGTTGGGCACTTGTGGGATGGAGGGGGAGAGGTTGGAAGGGTTATGGAGATGGTCCCCATCATACTCCCCGGTTTGATTGGAGTTTGACCTCAAACTTGGAAGCTCTTCATCTTCCTCATAATAAGGACTTAGGTCAGCCACGTTGAAGGTGGCGGAGACTCCAAACTCTCCAAGAAGGTCCATTTTCTATCCATTTGGACCAATCTTTTCAAGCACTTCAAATAGGCCATTCGACCTTGGCATGAGCTTTGACTTGCACTTGCTTGGGAATCTTTTCTTCCTCAAATGGATCCAGACCATGTCTTTGGGCTGAAAATGGACTTCTTTCCTATGCTTGTCAACATGTGACTTCGCTTGCTCATTGGATTTTTTAATTCGTTCCCTCACTTTGGCATGAAGCTCATGGATCTCCTTTGCCCTCTTTTTGGCCTCCCAACTAAACTTGGTTGGATTTGGAATTGGAACCAAGCCTAAGGGACTTTTTGGATTGTAACCGTACACCACTTGAAAGGGGGAAAGACTTGTCGCCTTACTTGGTGTTCGGTTGAAGGCAAACTCGGCATGGCCAAGCAACTCATCCCACCCCTTGATGCTTTTCTTGACTAGAACCCGAAGCCAGGTTCCCAAAGTGCGGTTGGTCACCTCCGTTTGACCATCCATTTGTGGGTGGCAAGTTGTGCTAAACCTGAGATGAGTGCCTAGCTTTCTCCACAAAGTGAGCCAAAAGTGACTCAAGAATTTGGTGTCTCGATCCGAGACCATACTTCTTGGTATGCCTAGAAGACGCACAATCTCCATGAAGTAGAGATTAGCAATATGATGTATGTGTCAAGGGAAGGAATAACCCAAGCCAACACACACCAGGAACACGACTTAAAACTAGGGATATCACACATTCAAGGGAGGCACAGTCATGCATATAGGCATGGGGTGGCCGCGCCACTTTGCTGGTTGTTAAAGCTGAGATGTATCAATTTGCATGGTTGAGTTTGGCTTTGTGTTTGTGATGGAAGGTAGACCAAAGGGGGTAGTCTTAGCTTTAGTTAAGCATGGGAATAGATGTAACAAAACTTGTAAGTGAATGAAAATGAAAGAGATTCACAGTAAGAATCACTAACCCAAAATTAAAGCTAGTCAACTCACTTTACTTCTCTTGAAACTGTGTGAATGAAACAAGAATTGGATAGTGCTAAACTCAATGCTTTGATACAAAATTGCCACCAAACATAAGTTTAGGGTTCCTAATCTTCAGTTAAGATATAGAAACACCACTTAACAAAGGTTAAGACTCAGTTGATCACCATCTTAATCGACCAAATTAAGGACAAGCAAGTGAAGTATTTGAGGGAAGAAAGCTAAAAGCTCTTAAAACTGAAATTTCATTTAAAGGAGTTGTGTAGCTAGGCATGGCCATGTGGTCCTCTTATGTTACCACCAAAATAGTCAAGCTATCAAGCACACACACACCTCTAGCTTTCCTTACTAGCAAGGAAAGGTGTTAATTAAGCTAACACAATCGGTTAGAGGTAATTGAATACAAAGCTTGCTTAAACTAATCTAAATACATCAAAAGCATAAAGTAAAACAATACTAATGCTTATTATACATTAATCTACTCATAATTAAAGCTTAAACATTCAGAATGCTTGCTGAATTCCCATTGGACAGCCGAATAGTGATGATTGCTTTTTGTCTAGCCAATAGCATGTAAGAGACAAAAAACTTCTTGCTTGTTCTTCATTAGTCACCCTTACCAAGGTTCTAGCCCGTCATTGGATGTTTTGGGACATGTTCCAAGCCTAGGGATGTGTACAATTCAGCTTGCAAGTCTAGAAGCCCACGGCTGAAGCATTAAAAACCAGGTTCACTAGAACCGGGTTCAAGCACAGTTTTAGCCGGTTTTTAGGACTAGGTTTAGGCCTATCAAAAGTGTGTATGATTTGGTTTTCAGGCCATGGGGGTTAACTTTGGTATGTGTATAACCCCCCCCCCCCCCCAAAACAAATCTAGGCTATAGCCTGTTTAAGTAGGGTAATTTGGCTTAAACATTAAACTGTGCAGAATGGAGCCCAATCTAACCGGTTTGACAAAAGGCCTTAATCTCCCATCCTCTTGTAGTGGTGATTGAAAACTAAGGCTTGGACCTGAAAGTAGACATCATGGGGATTCCAAAAATGCAAAAATTCAAGGCATAAGCCACAATGTAGCTTAAGTTATGAGGTGAACAAAACCGGGTAAAATCTTGTTCTTTAACCCGTGTGCACATCCTTGACTCTCTTTGACAATGTGAGTCAATGCTTGAACTTTGGAGCTTGTATTGGACCTTGTAAGACTTATTGGACCTTCTTCCTTGTCTATGGTGGTGGCGACTCCATCATCCTCCCCTTGTTGAGAAGATTTTATCCTCAAATTAGCAAGGTAATCATCATCTTGGTAAGCTTTCAAATCAGTTACATTGAATGTGGCTAAAACTCCATAGTCACCTAGCAAATCAACCTTATAAGCATTGTCATTAATACGTTCATGTACCTCAAAGGGACCATCAGCTCGTGGCATAAGCTTGTTCTTTCTTTTGGATGGAAATCTTTCCTTCCTAAGGTGAATCCATATAGGCTCTCCACGTTGAAAAACCACTTTCTTCTTATGCTTGTTGGCGTGAGTTTGATATGTTTCAATAGTATTCTCGATCTTACTCCTTACCAAATCATGAACCTTCTTGATTTGTTCTACCCTTGCTGCTGCATCAACATTTGGCTTTTGATCAAAGGATCGTGGTGTAAGATCAAGTAGACTAAGGGGATCAATTCCGTAGACCACCTTCAATGGAGAAAGACCAGTAGCCCTGCTTGGTGTCCTGTTATAAGCAAACTCTGCATGGCGTAAAAGCAAATCCCAAGCCTTGGCATGAGGTTTAATCAAACCTCTTAGGAGTGCTCCCAAGGTTCGATTAGTAACCTCAGTTTGTCCATCAGTTTGCGGATGACAAGTAGTATTATACTTCAGCTTAGTACCTAACTTCTTCCACAATGTAATCCAAAAATGACTCAAAAACTTAGTATCCCTATCAGAAACAATAGACCTACGAATACCATGTAATCTTGTGAATTCTTTGAAGTACAATTCAGCAATATGTGTAGCATCATTAGTCTTGTTGCATGGAATGAAATGAGACATCATAGAAAACCGATCAACCACAACAAAGATAGAATCCTTGTTCCGTTGGGTTTTAGGAAGTCCAAGAATGAAGTCCATACTTACATCAACTCTTGGTGAAGTGGGAATAGGCAATGGAGTGTATAAGCCTTGAGGTAGTGAATGGCTTTTAACAATTTGACATGTTCCACACCTCTTGCGTATGTCCTGTACATCTCTTTCCATAGCTGGCCAATAATAATTTCCCCTTAGCGTGGTGACAGTCTTGTTCTCTCCATAATGTCCATCTAAAGATCCTCCATGAAATTCTCTAATTGAAAGTTCTCTTGTGCTACACTTTGGTATACATAGTCCAGTACCCTTGAAAAGAAATCCTTCCTGCATAAGAAAATCTCCTTCGGGGTGTTTAGAACATTCAGCATATAATGCCCCAAAGTCTTCATCATTGTTATACAAAACCTTTAGATGCTTAAAACCAAGTAAACAAGCATCTAATTGGAATAATAAGAGATACCTCCGAGATAGAGCATCTACACCTTGATTGAGTTTACCTGACTTATGTTCGATAGTGAGGTGATATGATTGCATAAACTCAACCCATTTGGCATGCCTTGAGTTAAACTTATGCTGGCCTTGTATATACTTCAATGCTTGATGGTTAGAATGCAAGATAAACTCACTAGCAATAAGATAATGACTCGAATGCTCTATACACCTCACAATAGCATAAAATTCTTTATCATAAGTGGAGTACTTTATTCTTGAATCACATAATTTCTCACTAAAGAAGGCTAGAGGTTTACCTTCTTGAGTAAGGACTCCACCAATACCTACACCAGAGGTATCACAGTCAACTTCAAAGATCTTAGTAGAGCATGGCAAGGATAGGAGCAGTGCTTGAGTAAGCTTTGCTTTTATATCTTCAAAGGTCGATTGTGCTTTTGGTGCCCATACAAATGATGTACCTTTGATAGCTTCAGTCATAGGAGCCATAATAGTGCTAAAGCCATGAATAAATCTCCTGTAGAAAGAAGCTAAACCATGGAAGGCTCGAACATCATGTATACTCTTAGGTATAGGCCAAGACCGAATGGCTTCTACCTTGCTTTCATCTACCTTTATACCATCTTCAATCACAATATAACAAGGAAATGTAACTTCAGGAGTAAAGGAAGCACACTTCTTAAGGTTACCAAATAACTTCCTACGTTCTAAGACAAGCATAACTAGAGTTAGGTGATCTTGATGTTCATGCTCATTCTTATAGTACACCCAAATATCATCAAAGTAAACTACCACAAACTTTCCAATATAAGGTCTAAACACTTGGTTCATTAACTTAATGAAAGTATTAGGTGCCTTATAAAGACGAAAAGGCATTACTAACCATTCATAGAGTCCTCCTTTTGCCTTGAAAGCTGTCTTCTATTGATCACCTTCTCTCATTCTGATTTGGTAGTAACCACTTCGAAGATCGATCTTAGAAAACACTTTAGTGCCATACAACTCATCCAGCATATCTTGAAGTCTTGGTATGAGGTACCTGTACTTGATATTAATCTTGTTAATGGCCCTGCTATCATCAACACACATTCTCATTCCACCATCTTTCTTTGGCAACAAAAAAGTTGGAACGACACATGGACTCAAAGACTCTCGAATCAATCCTTTCTCCTGCAATTCTGCAACTTGTCTTTGGATTTCATTAGTGTCCTTTGGATTCATCCTATATGTTGGATTGTTTGGTATGATGGAACCAGGAATAAGATCAATGTGGTGTTGCATATCTCTCTTTGGAGGCAAACCTGTGGGGATTTCCTCATAAAACAAACAACAGAAGTTTTCAATGAGTGTTTTTGCAATAGGGTGAGTGGGTATCAAGTTTTCTGGTTCTTCTTAGATGCTTAGTATCCACTCTTTAAAGGCTTTAAACTCGTGTTGAGAAGCCTTTAAAATAGACTCACTCACGGTCAAGAGGCATTCATTTCGTGGGGGTTTATTTTGTGGGTGTATTTCATGGAGTTTGGATGGGGATAAAGGGGCTACGGTGATTTTCTTGCCATCCTTGGTAAATGAATAAGTGTTTAGGTAACCATTATGCATAACTCTACAATCATACAACCATGGTCTCCCTAAACGCATATGACATGCATCCATAGGAATAACATCACACCATAACTCATCTTGATAGTTCCTTCCAATGGAAAAAAAGACTACACAGTGAGAGTTCACCTGAATTCCCTTGCTTTGATTTAGCCACTGGATGTTGTAAGGATGTGGATAAGTCATTGTTTACAACCCTAGTTTCTCAATCATGCTTAAAGAAACTCCATTAGCACAACTTCCTCCATCAATGATCAAAAAGCATATCTTCCCTTGCGTGGTACATCGAGTATGAAATATGTTTTCTCTTTGTTCAACTTTAACTCCCTTTTGATTGCATATAACTCTTCTCAAAACTAAGAGCTCACCTTCATCAGCATCTTCAACAACTTCTTCTTGAGTTTCTTCTTGTTCAAACTCACTTTCAATCCCATTTTGTTCCTCCTCAAAGTCTTCTCTCATGGTTGCTCATTCGGCCAAAGTAGCAACCTTTCTGTTTGGACACTCTGAAGCAATGTGACCAAGCCATTGACATTTTAAACACCTTCTAGTGCTCAATGGTTTGGGGTTAGGTCGAATTGGGAGTGTTGGAGCCTTTTGTGGAGCTGGGGTTCTTTGTGGATTGGAGGGAAAGGGATTTTGTGGTTCAGGAGTAGGATTGGAACTCCCCTTGTTAAAAGGTTGGTTCCGAATGAAAGGTCAAGCGTTTTGGGGTTGTTTGGCCTTCTTTTGTTGTTCCACTATGTGAGCTAAGACACAGACAACATCAAATGAAGCATAAGCTTGCAATTCCACCACATCAGAATGCCTAGGATCAAGACCTCCCAAGTATCTAACTATGGTTTGTTCTTCAGGCTCTTGAATATTTAATCATCAATTTCTCGAAATCACGTGTGTATTACTCAACATTCATGCTACCTTGAGTGAGATTATGAAATTGAGAATAACAATCTTGGACATAAGTGGGTGGGAGAAACCATGCCTTAAGCTTAGTTTTCATCTTTTGCTATGTTTGGATTCTTGCTTTTCTTTCTCTAAGCCTCTTAGCATTCAACTTTGTCCACCATAAAGATGCACACTTTCTGAGTCTTAAAGCCACTAACTTGACCTTCTTATCATCAGGTATATTTTCATACTCAAAGACTCTTTCAACAGTATGTAACCAATCAATAAACTCCTTAGGATCAAGCTTACCTTCTGATGTATCTCACCTTGCACTTGCTAAGAGAGTAGATGCGAGGGAGATTAGGAAGTGAGAATGAGAAGAAGAAGAAGAGGATAACACAAGTACCTTTAAGAGATAATCTAATGGAGCCACTCTTGTTGAACACTAAGACAATCTCCTTAGATCAATTAGGATACAGAATCACCACCTAATTGAGATAAAGAGACCTGGACACCACTTAAGTTACCAAACTTAAGATATAAAACTAGGAATTTGAGAGAGACAAAGCCCACGTTTTGTATTCAATTTGACAAAAGGCCCTGGTAAATGGAAGAGAGGTGGTATTTATAGACCCTCCTTCCCTTACACTCGGCAAAGGAGCCGCTTTACAAGCTAATTTGTGACTAAATGACTAGGGCTAAGCTATCTTACAAGTACAAGTTGATGGAACAGGAGATTTAACCTCACCTTGACACCTAATTAGCTTAATAATCTCCAAATTGAGGTGTAAAGCATGTGAATACTCTAAGTACAGTAGCTTAGGGCCTTGAACCTGCAATTAGTACAAGTTGTACACCAAAACCCAAGGTGGCAGCTGGTTATACCCAAAAATTGGGTAAAGGAATTTCTTTCCTACTTTGGCTGGATAAAAGCAACACAAGCTGGTCCCTTAGCTCAACTTTAGGGCCATGATTTGACAAATATTTATATGCTTTGTCATTCCCTAAAGTTTTGACAAACGTTGGAGCTAAGAAGGTCAACCAAACGGACCCTTCTTTCGGATTGTGCTGGATTGCGCCCTGTAGTGCACTGTTTTTGGTTTTTTGGCTTGGTTGGCTGACCAAATGAGCTCCAAATGCTTTGCAAAAGGTATTGTTAGAAATCTAAGATCTCAAGCTTGAATGGGGTGGTGTGTGCAGGAAATTTCCCCTTCTATAATTTGCTCCAACAGAGAAACAAAACCGGGTCAATTTTGGTATGAACTGCATAGTCCATCCTCTTCTTTGTTCAAGTGGTTTCTGACCATGGCATGAACTTCCTTGACCTTCTTGGACTCCCTAGTAGGGGGTGGATCATTGGGAAGGGTTATGGAAGGTTTGGTTGGATTGTCCCGATCATCCTCTCCGAGTGAGTTGGAGTTTGACCTCAAACTTGGGATTTCTTCATTTTCCTCAAAATATGGGTTGAGATTAGCCACATTGAAGGTGGCAGAGACCGCATACTCACAAGGTAAGTCAACCATGTAGGCATTAGGTACGACCTTCTCTAATATCTCAAAGGGGCCATCCGATCTCAGCATGGTTTTGGACTTGCGCTTGCTCGGGAACCTTTCTTTCCTCATGTCAATCCACACCAAGTCACTCGGTTGGAAATGGGTCTCCCCTTTGTGCTTGTTGGCTTGATGCATGGCTTGGGTATTGGACTTCTCAATCCTCTCCCGAACTTGAGCATGAAGGCCTTTGATTTCTTTGGCTTGTTTCTCCGTCTCCCAACTAAACTTGCTAGGAGTGGGAATGGGTATGAGGTCCAAGGGAGTTTTTGGATTGCACCCATGGACCATTTGAAATGGGGAGAGGTGGGTGGCTTTACTTGGGGTACGGTTGAAAGCAAACTCCGCATGAGGTAGTAGTTCATCCCAAGCCTTGATGTTCTTCTTCACAAGTAGCCTAAGCAAGGTCCCCAAAGTCCGGTTAGTCACTCGGTTTGGCCATCAGTTTGGGGGTCACAAGTGGTGCTAAACTTGAGGTGTGTCCCCATCTTGCTCCAAAGAGTGAGCCAAAAATCACTAAGGAGCTTAGTGTCCCTATCCGAAACTATGCTCCTTGGGATGCCATGAAGTCTCACAATCTCCTTCAAGTAGAGATTGGTTATGTGTGAGGCATCATGGGTCGTGTGACAAGGGACAAAGTGGGCCATTTTGGAGAAACTATCCACCACCACCATGATGGAATCCTTGCTTATTTGAGTATGTGGCAAGCCCGTGATGAAGTCCAAACTAATATCTTCCCAAGAAGCACAGGGCACGGGCAAAGCGTAGTAAAGGCCTTGGGGAAGTACATGGCTCATAGCCATGTGACAAATTGAGCACCTCTTGATGAAGTGTTCCACATCCTTACCCATTTTTGGCCAACAGTAATGCTCCTTGAGCATTGAGCAAGTCTTCTCTACCCCAAAGTGACCGGATAGAGCACCACCATGAAGCTCTTAGATTATCAACTCCCTCAACCCACACTTGGGCATGCAAAGTCGTGACCCCTTGAAGAGGAACCCCTCTCGGATGTGGAAAAGGCCATGGGGGTGGTTAGCACACTTGACATGGATCTCCTTGAAGTCCTCATCATTCATGTACATCCCTTTGACAATCTTAAACCCAAGTACCCTGGATTCTAGGACAAAAAGGAGAAAGTATCTCCTTAAAAGGGCATCCGCTCCCTTATTCAACTTGCTGACTTTGTGATGTATCATGAAGTTGAAAGCTTGGAGGTACTCAACCCACTTGGCATGGCGGGGATAGAGCTTATGTTTCCCTTGAATCAACTTGAAGGCCTCATGGTCCGAATGTAGGATGAATTCGGCCCCCACTAGGTAGTGTCTCCAATGTTCCAAAGCCCGGACTATCGCATAGATCTCCTTATCGTATGTGGAGTACTTCCTCTTTGCTTCATTCAATTTCTCACTAAAGAATGCAATGGGCCGCTTCTGTTGAGACAAAACATCCCCTATGCCCACTCCGGAGGCATCACACTCCACCTCCAAGACATTGGAGAAGCTAGGTAGTGCTAGGATGGGAGCACTTGTAAGCCTCCTCTTGATTTCTTCAAATGCCAAGTGGGCTTGTTCATTCCGCTCAAAGGTCTTGCCCTCGAGAACCTCGATCGTGGGAGAGACAATGGAGCTAAAGTCCTTCACAAATCTCCTATAAAAGGTGGCCAACCCGTGGAAGCTTCGAACTTAATGTATGGAGGAGGGAGTAGGCCACTCACGGATAGCCTTGACCTTGTCTTCATCAACATGGATGCCTTGAGCCGAAAGTACATAACCCAAGAAGATGACTTCGGGTGTGAAGAAGTGCGACTTCTCAACGTTACCAAAGAGCTCTTCTTCAGCCAAGATACTCAAGACTTGGTGGAGGTAGGCGGCATGCTCTTGTTCATCCTGGCTATACACAAGGATATTATCGAAATACACAACAACAAACTTGCCTATAATCGGGCTAAGCACCTCATTCATAAGCCTCATGAAGGTGCTAGGTGCATTAGTCAAGCCAAATGGCATGACTAACCACTTATAAAGGCCACCCTTGGTTTTGAAAGCCGTCTTCCATTCATCCCCTTCAAAGATCCGTATTTGGTAGTAGCCACTTTTAAGAACAATTTTGGAGAAGATAGTGGCTCCATGAAGCGCATTAAGTAAATCCTCCAACCTTAGAATGGGGTACCAGTACTTGATGGTGATCCTATTGATGGCCCTACTATGAACACACATTCTCATGCTCCCATCTTTCTTGGGCATAAGTGGAGCCGGGACGCCACACGGGCTAAGCCTCTCACGGATTAACCCCTTGGCTAGGAGGTCATCAACTTGGCGTTGGACTTCTTAAGTTTCTTGGGGAGGTGTGCCAAGCTGCTGGAATCAAGTAGGTGTGCTGCGGAGGAGGCACAGTCGTGCCATATGGCACGGGGTACTCGTGCTAAGGTTCTGTCCGTGGCACAGTAGGGAATGTGCACGGGAGAAAATGGAGATGTGGTTAAGGGTGATTTATGGCTTAGTGTTTGGGAATGTGTTTGAGGTTGGACGTAAGATCAGGAGGATAGCTAAGGCTCTGATACCAATTGATGTATCTTACCTTGCACTTGCCAAGAGAGTAGATGTGAGGGAGATTAGGAAGTGAGAATGAGAAGAAGAAGAAGAAGAAGAGGATAACACAAGTGCCTTCAAGAGATAATCCAATGGAGCCACTCTTGTTGAACACTAGAGCAATCTCCTTAGATTAATTAGGATATAGAATCACCACCTAATTGACATAAAGGGACGTAGACACCACTTAAGTTGCCAAACTTATGATATATCACCAAGGGGGAAGTTCAAGCGGGAAGAAATCAAAAATGCAAGCATGAAGTGAGAAGAGTAGAAAGCTTTGAAATCACAACCTCAAACTATAACTTCGCGGGATAAACCGAGCCTAACACAAATCCTTGGATACAGATTCACCACCAAGGTTTATGCTCGGGCCCTTAACAACCTCTTGTATATAGAATGAACACCAAGAAGAAGCTAAGACTCTTGCTAGAACACCACCCTACCCGGCCAAAGATAGAGATAAGCTACAAGAGAGTTTGAGAGTTCAAAGGAGCTAACGCTCAACTTCATTCAATATTCAAGCAAAAAGTGATCGTACAAGGCAGCTTGGGAGCTTATGTGTTGAGTGATTTTTGAGGTGAAAAATTAAACTAAACTAAATTAAAGTGAGTGAATGAAAGGGGAAAGGGATACCTCAAGCACTTACGGTTGTCAATCGTAGTACTTTAAGGGTCGGTCCACAGGGAAAGCGGGAAATTATGGTCATTTAAAATTAAATGCTTAAACTAATTAACTAACCTAAGTGAAATTATTTAAGGCAATCTAACATCCTATTCATTAAACATTAAAACACACTAATTTACTAAATCCACTAAACCTAAACTAACCTTTATATTAATTAACCAAATTAATTAACCTAAACTTAAAATTAACCATGGTTCAAAACTAACAACCTAATTATTTGTTTTTCCAAAATTAACCTAAAGCAAATTATGAAAATCAGTGGGGGAAGGGGAATGGAAGCCGAACCGAACATGAAGAACGAAGAAAAGCAACAAAATCAGCAACAGAGGAGGGTTTACTGAGGCAAAATCGAAGCTACGCAGAATCAGACCAAAGCAATACCAAAGCAGAAACGAACCAAAGCAGCAGGGGAACGAAGTAAGAACTCACAAACTGAGAGCTTCAAACGCAACCAGTGGAGTCGAACAGATCTTCGACCGTACCCAGATCAACAACAATTCGAACAATCCAGAAACAGGGGAGGGGGAAAATCGAACGAAATAAACTCAAAAATTCTTGCCAAAAATCGAACTAGAATCAATACAACCCAAAATTCGAACCCTACATTGAAATTGAAGAATACGAATCTGAAAATGGAAACGAAATTCGAACCCTAAAACTGAAATTGACAATGAAATTGAAATTGAAAATGCGAAATTAAACGAAATCTAAATCTAAAAAACGGAATTCAAACCTAAATAACTAACCTAAATCTAACCTATGCTAACCGACCTTGGCTCCCCTTCAATGGCGTCTCGTCTCCTTATATACCCGAATAGCTTCCATCCTGGCCATCGAATTGAAGTGGTTCGTGGACGGTGAGGTTGAATGATGGTTGAGGATGATGAGGGTGGTGCGTTGTACGGCGA
>JACYFF010031958.1:52135412-52153659 GCA_017589665.1 Selenicereus undatus
AATTGGTGGAAAAGTACCTTAAAAATATCACATTTTTGGCTCAAACATTATGTAATCCCTCACTAACAATAAACATCAGCCTCAAATTCAAAATAGCAAGCTAAACAAGGTACATTTTGGAAATAAAAAACAAGCTACAAAAGGAGAGATTGAATCGTTGCTTGATAACACTTCATTGTTGATCTTGAGGATGAGTTGTCGACTTGGGAAGCTTGAGGGGCCTCAATTAGCTTCAAAGTACACTAATCAAGCCATTTTCAGGTGGATTAGACCTTAATAAGAGCAAAGCACCTAAAAAAGAACAACATGGCAGCCGACTGCCTGTAACTGGGCAAAAGGGATTTTCTTTCCTTAATTTGCTGGTTAATAGCTCCTCGTGTGTGTAATTTGGTTGAGTTTTTTTTATGGCCACTTGATAATATTTTTAATGTGCTTTCAAGCCATAAAATTTTCAGTCCATGTGGGGAGCTTTCGGCATCCAAACAAACCCATTTCCAGAACTGGGCAGAACTGAAACAGTTATAAGCGCTTGACTTCAACGGCTGATTTGAGGTAGCAAATGACCTCCAAATGACTTGCAACTAGTTTTACTAGAAAGAGAACATCTTAAAATTAAACTTAGGCCTCCTTAAAACTGATCACACCCTTGGGAAGATCAAGAAATAACATTCACAAAATCGGGTTTGTGCATAGGCCTGAAACCGTTGCTGGGCATAAATGTGTCTTCGCATACAAAGTTGATTTCTTTGACTTTACTGATGAAAATCGATTCCCTTGGACTTCATTGAGGGTTGGTGATCATGTTGATGGATGGACCTCCATCATCCTCCCCTTGTTGAGAAGAATTTGCCCTCAAACTGTCTAGATGTTCATCTTCCAAGTAGGGACTTAAATCGGCTACATTGAAAGTGGCCGAAATTCCATAGTCCCCGAGCAAGTTGATCTTGTATGTATTGTCATTGATCCTTTCCAAGACTTCAAAGGGGCCATTCACCCTTGGCATTAGCTTGCTCTTACGTTTGGAGGGAAATCTTTCCTTTCTTAAGTGAATCCAAACCAAGTCCCCGGGATGGAACACCACTCTCTTCTTGTGCTTGTTTGCTTGTTCTTGAAAGGATGCATTGACCTTCTCAATGTTGGACTTCACCATCTCATGGAGTTTTTGAATCTCCTGCACTCTCTTACTAGCCTGCTGATGGGGAGCATCCAATCGAACCGTTTATAACCCTTCCCAATGATCCACCCCCTGTTATGGAGTCTAAGAAGGTCAAAGAAGTTCACGCCATGGTCAGAAAACACTTGAACAAAGAAGAGGATGGACTGTCCAGTTCATACCAAAATTAGCCCAATTTTTATTTCTCTATTGGAGCAAGTTACGTAAGGGGAAATTTCCTGTACACACCACCCCCTTAAAGCATGAGATCTTAGCTTTCTAACAAGACCTTTTTCAAAGCATTTGGAGTTCATTTGGTCACCCAACCAAGCCAAAATCGAAGACAATGCACTGGAGGGCGCAATCCAGCACAACCTGAAGGAAGGGCATGTTTGGTAAACCTACTTAGCTCCAACTTTTGTCAAACTTTAGGGCATGAAAAAGAATCTACATATTTATCAAATCATGGCCCTAAAGTTGAGCTAAGCGACCATGTTGTGTTGCTTTTATCCAGCCAAATTACGGAAGAAATTCCTTTACTCAGTTTTTGGGTATAACCGGCTGCCACCTTGGGTTTTGGGTGTTCCACTTGTACTGCTTCCAGGTTCAAGGCCCTAAGCTACTGTGCTTAGAGTATTTAGATGCTTGTCACCTCAATTTGGAGATTATTAATCTAATAAGGTATCAAGGTTAGGCTAAATCTCTTGTTTTATCAACTTGTAGTTGTAAGATAACTTAGGCCATCTCATTGAGTCACAACTTCATCTTGTAAGCAGTCCTTGGCTGAGTGTCAGAGAGGTTTAGGCTATAAACACCCCTCTCTTCCATTTGCAAGGGTCTTTTGTGAAATTGAATACAAAACTTGAGTTTTGTCTCTCTCGAATTCCTAGTTCTATATCATAAGTTTGGCAACTTAAGTGGTGCCTAGGTCTCTTTATCTCAATTAGGTGGTGATTCTGTATCCTAATTGATCTAAGGAGATTTCCCTAGTGTTCAACAAGAGTGGCTCCATTAGATTATCTCTTGAAGGCACTTCTGTTATCCTCTTCTTCGTCTTCTCATTCTCACTTCTTAATCTCCCTCACATCTACTCTTTTGTCAAGTGCAAGGTGAGATACATCACCTCCACATTCGGCTTCTCATTTAACCCTTCTTGGCACAAGATCAAGTGGCCTCAAAGGATGCACTCCATACATAACCTTGAATGGGGACAAACCGGTTGCTTTGCTTGGGGCCTTATTGTAAGCAAATTCAGCTTGTGTCAAGAGCAAGTCCGAAGCCTTAACATTGGATTTCACCAAGGCTCTCAAAAGGGTTCCCAAAGTTCGGTTGGTGACTTCGGTTTGCCCATCCGTTTGGGGATGACAAGTACAACTTGGCGCCCATCTTCTTCCAAAGTGTCACCCAAAAATGGCTAAGGAACATGGTATCATGGTCCGAAACTATGGACCCTGGAATTCCATGCAACCTCATCACTTCTTTGAAGTACAACTCGGCAATGTGGGTAGCATCATTTGTCTTGGCACAAGGGATGAAGTGTGCCATCTTTGAAAATCGAGCTACAACCACAAAGATGGAGTCTTTGCTCCTTTATGTCCTTGGTAGCCCTAGCACAAAATCCATGCTCACATCTTCCCATGGGAGGGTGGGAACCGACAAGGGCATATAAAGGCCGTGAGGTAGCGAGTGCCTCTTGGCTGCTTGGCGAGTAACACATCTCTTAAATACATCTTGGACATCCTTGCTCATTCTTGGCCAATAATAGTGCTCTTCCAACATGAGAAGAGTTTTGTTCTCCCCAAAGTGGCCGGCCAAGGATCCTCCATGAACCTCCCGAATGAGCAACTCCCTAGTTCCACATTTAGGGATGCAAAGCCGAGGGCCCTTGAATAACAACCCATCTTGAATCAAGAAATCTCCCTTTGGGAAACGTTTAATTCCTTGTAGATTTCTCCAAAGTCTTCACCATCTTCATACAGGGATTTCAAGTGTTTGAACCCAAGGATGCATGCATCAAGTTGGAACAAAAGTATATGCCTTCTTGACAAGGCATCGCCTTCTTGGTTCAACTTTACGGATTTGTGCTTGATGGTGAAGTGGACTGATTAGAGGAACTCCACCCATTTGGCATGCCATGAGTTGACTTTGTGTTGTCCTTGAATGTACTTCAAGGCCCTATGGTTCGAATGCAATATGAACTCAATAGCCAGCAAATAATGACTCCAATGCTCAAGGCTTCTCATAATCGCATAGAACTCTTTATCATAAGTTGAATATTTCCTCCTTGAATTACAAAGTTTCTCAATAAAGACGGCTAAGGGTCGCCCTTCTTGAGTGAGTACTCCTCCAATGCTAACCCCGGATGCATCACATTCTATTTCAAATACCTTGTCAAAGCATGGCAAGGCTAGGACCGAGGCTTGGGTGAGCTTAGACATGATGGTGTCGAATGCTTCTTGAGCGTTAGGGCTCCACTTGAAGGTTGTGCCTTTGATCACCTCGGTCATGGGGGCCATGATAGTGCTAAAATCTCTAATGAACCGCTTATAGAACCAGGCAAGTCCATGGAAACTTCGCACATCATGAATGCTCTTTGGAGTAGGCCATGTCCGAATGGCCTCAACTTTGCTCTCATCCATCTTGATACCGTGGCTAGTAACAATGTAACTAAGAAAGGTGACCTCACAAGTGAAGAATGTGCACTTCTTGAGGTTACCATAAAGCTTCTCCCTTTCAAGGACCTCCATGACTTGAGTTAGATGCTCTTGGTGCTCCTCTTCACTCTTGCTATAGATCAAGATGTCATCAAAGTATACCACCACAAATCTCCCAATGAATGACCGAAATACTTTATTCATGAGCCTCATAAAGGTGCTTGGAGCATTAGACAATCGAAATGGCATAGCTAGCCAATCGTACAAGCCTCCCTTTGCTTTAAAGGTCGTCTTCCATTAATCCCCTTCTCTAATCCTAATTTGGTAGTACCCAGTCCTCGAATCCACCTTAGAGAACACACTTGAATCATGTAATTCATCAAGCATATCCTCAAGCCATGGGATGGGATATCTATACTTGATGGTTATTTGTTGATTGCCCGGCTATCTACACACATTCGCATACTCCTATCCTTCTTTAGGACTAACAAGGCCGACACTGCACATTGACTAAGGCTTTCTCTCACCAGTCCTTTGGTTACCAATTCTTCCACTTGCCTTTGGACCTCCACGGTCCCTTTGGGGTTCAATCTATGTGCTAGTGTGTTAGGAAGTATGGCTCCGAGAATGAGATCCACGTGGTGTTTGATGGACCTTTGTGAGGGTAGGCCGGAGGCCATCTCTTCGGGAAAGACATATGCAAAACATTTAAGGAGTGATATGGCTATGGGATGAGAAGGTACGGGTGCTTCGAATTCTCCTAGTGAGGTGAGAATCCACTCCTTAAAGGCCTTGAACTCATGATGGGATGCTTTAAGAAGGGGCTCACCAAATGTGAGGAGTAAATCCGAATGCTCTTGGTTCTTTTGTGGCTTACTTTTGTGGAGTTGGGAAGGGCTTAAGGGGACAAGGGTGATCTTCATCCCATCTTTATGAAATGTTTAGGTATTCAAATGGCCATCATGCGTCACCTTTCGGTCAAACAACCATGGTCTTCCCAACAAAAGATGACATGCATCCATGGGAATGATGTCACACCATAACTCATCATGATAACTCTTGCCAATAGAAAAGGGAATCAAACTTCTCGAATTGACTTGTAAACCTTTACCTTAGTTTGGGCATTAGGTGTTGTAAGGATGGGGATGGGCCGAAGCTTGAAGGCCTAACTTCTCCACCATGCTTGAGGAGGTAACATTTGCACAACTCCCCCCATCAATGATGAGAGAGCAAACCTTGCCTTGGATGGTGCATCTCGTATGGAAATTGTTCTCCCTTCGTTCTTCCAAGACTCTCTTTTGGCTATTCAATGCTCTCCTCAATACAAGTAACTCTCCTTCATCGACCTCCTCTATGACCTCCTCTTATTCTTCCATGAATTACACTTCTTTTTCCTCCTCTTCTTCCTCCTTACATGCCTCCCATTCGGCTAAGGAGATAATTCTCCCATTAGGACATTCCGAGGTTATGTGACGTAGGCCTTAGCATTTCAAGCATCTCCTATTGTTCATACGAGGGGGGTTAGGCCGGTTTGAAGGGGGTTGGTTCCTTTGAGGGATTTGGGGTTTTTATGGAGTGAAGGGACTAGGAACCGAGGGCTTAGGAGGGGGGTAAGAGCTCCCCTTGTTGAAAGGTTGGCTCTTACGAAAAGGTTTAGGAGGGTCTGTTTTGTAGAGCTTGGTTTTTCTTTGTTGTTCCACTTTGTGGGCTAGAACACACACCTCATCAAAGGTAGTGTATTGTTGCAACTCAACCACAAGAGCATACCTAGGATCAAGTCCCTCTAAGTACCTCACTATGGTTTGCTCTTCGGCCTCTCTAAGGTCATACTTATTCAATAACTTCTCAAATTCACTAATGTACTCCTCAACACTCATATTACATTGAGTTAGGGAATGGAGTTGAGGGTAGTTGTCTTGAAGATAGGAGAGTGGCAAGAAACAAGCCTTGAGTTTGGTCTTCATCTTCTCCCAAGTCCGAATCTTGCCCTTCCCTTGTCTTGCTCTTTTGGCATATAAGATGGACCACCAAAGGGAAGGATACTTACGGAGCCTAAGAGAAACAAGTTTCACCTTCTTTTCTTCCGGGATTTCCTTGTAATCGAAAATCCTCTCCACGGTTTGGAGCCACTCCAAGAACTCGTCAGGATCAACTCTCCCTTCGAATTTCGGGACCTCCACATTGATGTCTCCAAAGTTAGAAGCATTCCTCCCATTCCTTTTTGGCCTCCTAAAAGGCTCTTCCTCACTTGAAGAGTTCAAGTGACGGCTTTCATCATGGTTGTCCTCACCATGTTCAGATTCGAACGAGTTGGAATAACGAGAACTTCTTAGTCGCTTCTGCTTTTGCTTCATGGATTCACCAAGTTGGCGCTTCAAATACTTATTGTGGCCCTTGATTTCTACATTTTGTAACCTCATGGCTTCAGAATTCCTCATGAAGGCTTCGAACTTTTCTTCCAAAGTCATGCTTGCAGCACTCATACTTGAACTAGAGTAGAACAATGCGGACTGGGGGTGGCACGATCGTGCTATAGGGGCACGGGGCGGCTGTGCTAACCTTCTGCTTGTCATGGCTGAAACAGTCAGTTGTGGCATCTGTTTTGAGGATGTGTTTGGGCTTGTGTTTGGGGAAGTTTGGGGGCAAATACCAAGCTAAGGATAAAATTGCTCTGATACCAAATATGATGTATCACAGATGGGGGGAAGTTCAAGTGAGGAGAAATCAGAAATGCAAGCAAGAACCGAGAAGAGTAGCAAGCTTTGAAATCACAAACTCAAACTATAACTTTGAGGGATAAACCAAGGCTAACACAAATCCTTGGATACAGATTCACCACTAAGGCTTATGCTAGGGCCCTTAACAACCTCTTGAATGCAGAAACACCACCAAGAAGAAGCTAAGACTCTTACTAGAACACCACCCTATCAGGCCAAAGATAGAGATAAGCTAGAAGAGAGTTTGAGAGTTCAAAGGAGCTAAGGCTTAACTTCATTCAATATTCAAGCAAAAGTGTTCATACAAGGTAGCTTAGGGGCTTATATAATCACTCACTAACACTAAACATTAGCAACAAATTCAAAATAGCAAGCTAAACTCGGTACATTTCGAAAATCCAAAACAAACTACAAAAGGGGAGATCAAACCGTGGCTTCACAACACTTCATTGTTAATCTTGAGGATCAGTTGTTGACTTGGGAAGCTTAGGGGTCCTCAATTAGCTTCAAGTACACTAATGAAGTCATTTGCAAGTGGATTAGACCTAGATAAGACCAAAACACCACAAAAAGAACAACGTGGCGGCCGGCTACCCTTAACCGGGTAAAAGGGATTTCCTTCCCTTAATTTGCTAGTTAATAGCTCTTCATGTGTGTAATTTAGTTGAGTCTTGTTATGGGCACTTGATAATATTTTTTGTGTACTTTGAAGCCATAAAAGTTTCAGTCCAAGTGGGGGAGCTTTGAGCGATCAAACAGACCCATTTCCAGAACTAGGCAGAACTGAAAGAGTTTTAAGCACTTGACTTCAACGGCTAATTTGAGGTAGCAAATGACCTCCAAGGGACTTGCAAGTGGCCTTATTGGAAGTAACACATCTTAAACTTAAACTTAGGCCTCCTGTAACCCAATCATACCCTTGGGAAGATCAAGAAATAAAACGCACAAAACCGGATTTGTGCACAGGCCTGAAACCATGGCTGTGCTGAAATGTGTCTTGGCATACAAAGCTGATTTCTTAAATTTTATTCATGAAACTCGACTCCTTTGGACATCCTTGAGGGCTGGTGATCATGCTCATGGATGGACCTCCGTCATCCTCCCCTTGTTGGGAAGAATTTGCCCTCAAATTGTCTAGATGTTCATCTTCCAAGTAGGGACTTAGATTGGCCATATTGAAAGTGGTCGAAACTCCATAGTCCCCGGGCAAATTGGTCTTATAGGCATTTTTAGTGATCCTTTCCAGGACATCAAAGGGGCCATTCGCCCTTGGCATTAGCTTGTTGTTGCGTTTGAAAGGAAATCTTTCCTTCGTTAAGTGAATCCAAACAAAGTCCCCGGGATGCAACACCACTCTCTTCGTGTGCTTGTTGGCTTGTTCTTGATGGGATGCATTGACCTTCTCAGTCTTGGACTTGACCATCTCATGGAGTTTTTGAATCTCCTCCACTCTTTTACTAGGCTTCATATTCGACTTCTCATTCATCCCTCCATGAACCTCCCGAATGAGCAACTCCCTAGTTCTACATTTAGGGATGCAAAGCCGAGGGCCCTTGAACAAGAACCCATCTTGAATCAAGAAATCTCCTTTTGGGTGCCGTTTACAATACTTGTAGAGCACTCCAAAGTCTTCATCATCTTCATAAAGTGAGTTCACATGTTCGAACCCAAGGATGCATGCATCAAGTTGGAACATCGGCTCCTTGGTTCAACTTTCCGGATTTGTGCTTGATGGTGAAGTGGAATGATTGGAGGAACTCCACCCATTTGGCATGCCGTGAGTTGAGTTTGTGCTGTCCTTGAATGTACTTCAAGGCCTAATGGTCTAAATGCAATATGAACTCACTAGCCACCAAATAATGACTCCAATGCTCAAGACTTCTCACAATCGTATAGAACTCTTTATCATGAGTTAAGTATTTCCTTCTTGAATCACAACATTTCTCACTAAAGAAGGCTAAGGGCCGCCCTTCTTGAGTGAGTACTCCTCCAATGCCAACCATGGATGCATCACACTCAATTTCAAATACCTTTTCAAAGCATGGCAAGGCTAGGACCGGGGCTTGGGTGAGCTTAGACTTGATGATGTCGAATGCTTCTTGAGCCTTGGGCTCCACTTGAAAGTTGTTCCCTTCATCACCTCGGTTATGGGGGCCATGATAGTGCTAAAATCTCTGATGAACTGCCTATAGAAGGAGGCAAGTCCATGGAAACTTCGCACATCATGAATGCTCTTTGGAGTAGGCCATGTCCGAATGGCCTCAACCTTTCTCTCAGCCACCTTGACGCCGTGGCTAGTGACAAAGTAGCTAAGAAAGGTGACCTCACAAGTGAAGAATGTACACATTTTGAGGTTACCGCAAAGCTGCTCCCTTTCAAGGACCTCCATGACTTGAGTTAGATGATCTTGGTGCTCCTCTTCACTCTTGCTATAGATTTAGATGTCATCAAAGTATACCACCACAAATCTACCAATGAATGGTCGAAATACTTGAATCATGAGCCTCATAAAGGAGCTTGGAGCATTAGACAATCCGAATAGCATGACTAGCCACTCGTACATGCCTCCCTTTGTTTAAAAGCCTACTTCCATTCATCCCCTCTCTAATCCTAATTTGGTAGTAGCCACTCCTCAAATCCACCTTAGAGAACACACTTAAGCCATGTAATTCCTCTAGCATATCCTCAAGCCGTGGGATAGGGTATCTATACTTGATGGTTATCTTGTTGATTGCCCGGCTATCTACACACATTTACATAATCCCATCCTTCTTTGGGACTAACAAGGTCGGCGCCGGACATGGACTAAGGCTTTCTCTCACCAATCCTTTGGTTACGAACTCTTCCACTTGCCTTTGGACATCCATAGTCTCTTTAGGGTTCATTCTATAGGCCAGTTTGTTGGGAAGTATAGCTTCAGGAATGAGATCAATGTGGTGTTGGATGGACCTTTCTGGGGGTATGTTCGGGAAAGACATTGGCAAAACGTTTAAGAAGTGAGATGGCTATGGGATGAGAGGGTAGGGGTGCTTTGGATTCTCCTAGTGAGGTGAGAATCCACTCTTTAAAGGCCTTGGACTCATGATGGGATGCTTTAAGAAGGGGCTCACCAAAGGTGAGGAGTAAATCCGAATGGTCTTGGTTCTTTCATGGCTTACTTTTGTGGAGTTGGGAAGGGCTTAAGGGGGAAGGGTGATCTTCTTTCCATCTTTATGAAAGGTGTAGGTATTCAAATGGCCATCATGCATCACCCTTTGATCAAACAACCATGGTCTTCCCAGCAAAAGATGACATGCATCCATGGGAATGACGTCACACCACAACTCATCATGATAACTCTTGTAAATAGAAAAGGGAATCAAACATCTCGAATTCACTTGTAAACCTTGACCTTGGTTAAGCCATTATATGTTGTAAGAATGGGGATGGGCCGAAGCTTGAAGGCCTAACTTCTTCACCATGCTTGAGGAGGCAACATTTGGACAACTCCCCTCATCAATGATGTGAGAGCAAACCTTGCCTTGGATGGTGCATCTCGTACGGAAGATGTTCTCCCTTTGTTCTTTCAAGAATCCGTTCTGGCTATTCAAGGCTCTCCTTAATACAAGTAACTCTCCTTCATCCGCCACCTCTACGACCTCCTCTTCTTCTTCCAGGAAGTACACTTCTTTTTCCTTTTCCTCTTCTTCCTGCTTACATGCCTCCCATTCGGCTAAGGAGATAATTCTCCTATTAGGACATTCTAAGGCTATGTGACCTAGGACTTTCATAGGAGGGGTTTTAGGCCGGCTTAAAGGGGGTTGGTTCCTTGGAGGGATTTGGGGTTTTTGTCGAGTGAAGGGACTAGGAACCGAGGGCTTAGGAGGTTGGTAAGAGCTCCCCTAGTTGAAAGGTTAGCTCTTAGGGAAAGGTTTAGGAGGGTCTCTTTGGTAGAGCTTGGTTTTTCTTTATTGTTCCACTTTGTGGGCTAGAACATACACCTCATCAAAGGTAGTGTATTGTTGCAACTCAACCACATGAGCATACCTAGGATCAAGTCCCCCTAAGTACCTCACAATGGTTTGCTCTTCAGCCTCTCGAAGGTCACACTCAATCAATAAATTCTCAAATTCTCTAATGTACTCCTCAACACTCATATTACCTTGAGTTAGGGAATGGAGTTGACAGTAGTTGTGTTGAAGATGGGAGAGTGGTAAGAAACGAGCCTTGGGTTTGGTCTTCATCTTCTCCCAAGTCTAAATCTTCCCCTTCCCTTGTCCCGCTCTTTTAGCATATAAGTTGGACCATCACAGGGAAGCATACTTACGGAGCCTAAGAGCAACAAGTTTCACCTTCTTTTCTTCCACGATTTCATTATAATCGAAAATCCTCTCTATGGTTTGGAGCCACTCCAAGAACTCGTATGGATTAAGTCTCCCTTCGAAATTCGGGACCTCCACCTTGTTGTGTCCAAAGTTGGAAACATTCCTCCCATTCCTTCTTGGCCTCCTACAAGGCTCCTCCTCACTTGAAGATTTCAAATGATGGCTTTCATCATGGTTGTCGTCAACTTGCTCAGATTCTGGTAAATGATAGAGACTATGAAAATGAGAATTGCTGAATATTCTCAATGTTTTAACCATAATAGGGAGACTTCTATTAAGATTAATTCTAGTTTAGGATCTCCTAAACCTTATATTAGTCTTTACGAGGATTCTGAGCCTTCTTATTCTACTAGGCCTGATTTGAAAGAAACGATGCCTTTGCCTAACTTAGAATAAGAAAATGACCTCCCTAAGTCTCTATCTTGCACCTTGTACTAGCTCACCTGGTAATGTCTCTGAGAATATCTTAGTCGACTTACCTATCACTTTGAACAACTTGCGTGAATTAGAAGTGGGTAAACGATCTAATTTGCTTAGTGAGCTAGATGCTAGCATCACACATGGAATTGAGCTTCATGATTTGGATGCTTCAACAGATATTTCACAGGAGTTATGTGATGAAGTGACTGCACTCACTATTTTTGGGTTAAATGATGATATCCTTTATGCAGAATATGAGTTTTTTTCATGTGCGCTTGATGTTACTGAAGGTCTTGATTTGGGTTCTCATGTTGAATATGAATCATTCTCTTTTGATCTCGTCATTCCTGACCTCCAATTTAAATCAGATGATAATATTCTGCATATAGAATATGAATCTTTTTGCGGGTTTGATGTCGATAAGGGTTTCAGTGAGGATTCCTGTGTTAAGTATGAAGCATTTTCTGTTGGTCCTATTCAAACTGACCTCCTTTTTTATTATTGCAAGTCCGATTATGTTGAGTCCGTGATCATTGTTACTAAGAACTTTACTTTAGACTAGACTCCTATGAACACTAGACTAAACTAATTTGTGAAATTTACGTCCTCCATTTTACCTAGATTGCTCATTTATGCTGACATAGTTTCTAGGCCTGTGACCTCACCACTGGCTCCTTTTGAGTATGTTCATTTCCTTCCTGATTGAGCCCAGCTGTTTGATAAGTTGAAACTGGCCCTTACCTATGCTTTATTGGCTATATGGATGTGCTCAATCTGGCACAAACTCACTACTTTTCATTATTGCTATACTATTGAGAGTTGGGCTTCTGTGTTTGATAAGCTGTTGCATGCTCTAACGAGTTTTGATTTCAATAGCACTTTTTCAGCTTAATATGGAGTGGCTGATGCTCCATAAGCCTCACAGTTTGGGTACAATCTCTATCCAACCTAGTATGATCATTCCACTCTTCTTTTCTTTTTCATTTCTTTTTTTTACTTAGTTGTAAATAATTAGGACTGTGAATATATGGGTGATCCATTTTGAGGAGCAATTTGAGAAATGTTGAGAAGTGTGGGCTATGATCACCCCTTGTTGTGTTATGATTCTGTAAATATTTGTCAGTTGTTCATATTTAGGATTGTGAGTAGTTGTAAATATTTAGGATTGCTTTTGTGTATGTTTTAGTTCATCTGTTTGGTTTCCTTGATTTTGTGTTTTCTTTCCTTCTTTTTGTGTTTTGTTTAGTTTAGCAAGTTTTAGTTTTTGTCCAATAGTTTCTTTAAGTTCCCTTTTCGATGTTTTAGTGAATTTGTTTTCGTCTTTCCTTTTTTTTTTCTTTTTTTGTACCTTTTGTCTTGTTTTAGGTTTCTTTTGGTTTAGTTTGGGATTTAGTAGGTCCTTGATTTTGGTTTTGTGTTTGTGAATATGTGTGTTTGCTTTGGTTTTAGTGTCGATTTTGGCTTTCTTTTGTGATTTGGTTGTTCTTGGCTTTTGTAAATATATGTGTGTGTGGTTTTGTTTTGTTTTTGGTTTTTGGTGGTGTTCTTGTTGTACATATATATGGTTTTATTGTTGTATAGCCGATGTGCTTGCTTTTTACCGCCTTAATTCCCGTAATGAGGACATTGTGAAGTTTTCGTGTGGAGGTGAGGTTCCCATTTTTGAACATTTTTGAAGATTTTTCGTTTCTTTTGGGGACGTGTGTACTTTTTTCCGATTAGTTTGAATACCACGTGCTTTATTTATTAGCTTGTATATAAATAGGATGTTCATGATAAGTCTCCAACCTCAAATGTGATATTCTAACCCTTAATTCTAACTCCAGTTGTTCATTATAGGTTATGTGATCTAGTCCTTATTTATTCCTTTATCATTATCTTTAGGTCTTAGGTTTCCATGAATGATTTTCCCACTAGCTTGTGACATGATTACTTTGAAAAAAAAATTGAAAAAAATGTGTATTATGAATAAAAGAATGAATGGAAGAAAAAGAAACAGAATAAAATTTGGAATGACAAGTATCCCTTTGAGGCATATGCTACTGGGTGTTACCCTTTGAGGCAATATTGCTACTGGGAAAGCTTGCTTCCAAAGTCAGTATGATAATAATGTACTTGTGTCAACCAAGTGGGATTGAGTCTAATTATGCTAAATCTAAGCCCTGGGATGATGATACACCTGCGCACGAGCACCGGGATCGATTCAAAATCTTGATGTTCAATGGGGTGAAAAATTAGTGCTCTGATGTCATTTAGTAGGCAGAGGGCTTTGAAGTACATTCTGTGTATATACAGGTCAATAATTAAGTAGATGGGTGATTTAGCTTATTAGAATGTGAGCATGTGTTTCCCGAGTTTTGTACATATTAGTTTTGAGAAAAACCCAAAAAGATTTTTCTTTAATTTTGGAATAATTTTTGTGGGTATTTCACTTGAAAACCCTCACGAGACCTCACTCGTCCACTTTGGAGTCCAAGCGGTTTAAAGGGCTTGTTGTATATGCTAAATGTAATCGTGATTTCTACGACGGTGAGTTAGGATTTTCTTTTTCTTATTTGCATTTTGTTTTAGTTAGTTTAGTTTATTTTTGCTCGAGTACGAGCAAAATTTTGGTGTGGGAGTATTTGTTCGTACCAAAAATGAGCTATTCCTAAAGTACTTTTACACCTATTTTATGCTCGTTTAAATAGTTTTTTTAAGGGTTTTATTTTATTTTATTTTATTTTGTACATTTTGAATAATTTTGGAAAAATGCAGAAAAATGCGAAGAAAATGGCGAAACATTTCGGGAATTGAAGAACCGATACAAAATTGCCCAGAACCAGCCCAGTTAAAAACCAAACCGGTCCACCTTCAACATGATTCACTTAAAACATTCTCCCCCTCCCCTTCTCTCTCTCTCTCCTCGCTTTCCCTACTCCCCCAAAACTTAGAACCCAGAATCCTGAGCCTAAACTCCATCTTCCTCACCATCCCCATCTCGCTCCTTCCTCTCTCTACCTCATCTCTCTCTCTAACCCAACTTCCATCAGCGAATCACGCTGCCACTGCCACGACACCACCTGCGATGTCCCCTTCATCCACTATCCACGCCACCTTCAATCGAAGGGTGGAGAATTGAAGAGGTTCGGTATAAATTTGAAGCTTTCAGACGCCAGTGCAGGTAATTAGTAGGTAAAACTTAGGGTTAGGTTAGGTTTACATCCTGCTTTAGGTTTAGATTTTAGTTTTAATTTCAGTTTTATTTCGGTTTTCAAATTAGGGTTCGAAATTTAGGATTAAAGTCAATTTAGGGTTTCGAATTTCAGTTGTTTTTAGCATTTAAACTCATGTAGTTATGTTTGAATTGTGAATTTCGAATGGGTATTCAAGGATTTCAGTTGTAATTGCAAACATCTTTGGGTTTATTTGAGTGATTTCGCCTATTTTCCCCTTCCCCTGATTTTTTGTTCTGTTCGTGTTCTTCTCTGCCATTCCTCACCGTATCTGGGCTGCTACTGGTGGTTCTGGTACTCTCTTTGGTGGCTATCAAGGTTGAGTTGAAGCTAGGTTTGAAAACTCCCCCTCCTCTGCTGCTTTTTTTTTCGTTCTCTTTGTTTTGATCCTACTTATGCTCTAAGTAGGCTAGGTTTCAGTTCTGCTCAATAAGTTCAATCAACTCATGTTGATTTGCTGTTGTGGTTTCGAATTTGGTTTCGGTAGTTTAATGATGCGAGTTTATGCGTTGAATGGAGAGGGACTGTTGATTTTGGTTTGATTTATTATTTCGTTGATGAGGGATAGTTTTGTTTCATGAGTCAGTATTCTGATTCTGAAGTTTAAGTTGATTTAGTAGAATTAATCGATTTAGTAGTTTAGATGAGCTTAGTTAATTTGGGATGTTAGTACTCTTCAAATAATTTCATTTAGTTTAGTGTAGCTAATTAGTTAATTCATCTTTTTATTACCTGAATCTCAACCTCGTCCCTCAGGATTCAACCCTCAAGTATTACGACGTCAGTCGTACGCTTGCAGCTTTTTCTCTTTTCAGTTTCTTTCACACTCCCTAAATTTCACCAACACCAAGCCTAGAAGAGTGTGCCAATCATCTTTGAAAGTGATAAAACCATGGCTGAAGCGAGGAAAATCGAGTCCTAGTGAACCGGGTCAAGCACGGTTTAGGCCAGTTTTTAGGACTAGGTTTAAGCTTATCTAAAGTGAGTATGATTTGGTTGGCATGCCATGGGGGTTAACTTTGGGATGTGTATAACCCCCCCCCCCAAAGAAATGAAGGTTATAGCATGTTTAAGTAGGGTAATTTGGCTTAAATATTAAACCATGCAGTTTGGAGCCCAATCTGACCAGCTTGATAAAAGACCTTGATCTCTTATCCTCTTGTGGGTATGATTGAAAGCTAGTGCCTGGACCTGAAAGTAGACATCATGAGGATTCCAAAAATGCCAAAAATTCAGGACTTAAGCCATAATGTAGCTTAAGTTCTGAGGTGAACAAAACCGGTTAAAATCTGGTTTTTTAACCTAATTACACTTCCTTGACTCTCTCCAACAATGTGAGTCAATGCTTGAACTTTGGAGCTTGTATTGGACCTTGTGAGACTTGTTGGACCTTCTTCCTTGTGTACGGTGGTGGGGACTCCATCAACCTCCCCTTGTTAAGAAGATTTAATCCTCAAATCAGCAAGGTAATCATCATCTTGGTAAGCTTTCAAATCAGCTGCATTGAATGTGGCTGAAACTCAATAGTCACCTGGCAAATCAACCTTATAAGCATTGTCATTAATACATTGAAGTACCTCACATGGGCCATCAACTTGTGGCATAAGCTTGTTCTTCCTTTCGGATAGAAATCTTTCCTTTCTAAGGTGAATCCATACGAGGTCTCCAGGTTGAAAAACCACTTTCTTGTTATGCTTGTTGGCTTGAGCATGATATGCTTCATTAGTCTTCTCAATCTTGCTCCTTCCCAACTCATGAACCTTCTTGATTTGTGTCCCTTGCTGCTGCATCCACATTTGGGTTTTGATCAAAGGGTCGTGGTGTAAGATCAAGTGGACTAAGGGGATCAAATCCATAGACCATCTTGAATGGAGAAAGACCAGTAGCCCTGCTTGGTGTCCTGTTGTAAGCAAGCTCTGCATGGGGCAAAAGCAAATCCCAAGCCTTGGCGTGAGGTTTAATCAAAGTTCTTAGGAGTGTTCCTAAGGTTCAATTAGTAACCTGATGGAGTCCCCACTACCATACACAAGGAAGAAGGTCGAACAAGTCTTACAAGGTCCAATACAAGCTCCAAAGTTCAAGCATTGACTCACATTGTTGAAGAAAGTCAAGGAAGTCCAATCGGGTTAAAGAACCAGATTTTACCCGGTTTTGTTCCCCTCAAAACTAAGCTACATTGTGGCTTAATGATGGATATCCCTCCATCCCTTTTGATTTAAAAGGATTCAAATCAATTAGGTAAGTTTATTATGCTGATTAAAGGATGAATAATTCATCCAAGTTTTGTTTAAGCATTGAAACTGCAGCGCAAGGGTTCATTCCAACGGCCAACCTGATTTTGTGTGCTAAGTTACTCAAGCATCCTAAGGCTTTAAGTCTAATTTTTTTGATGGATTTGAAGTTCAAGATGTCATCTTTCCAACAAATCAAGTTTCATCCAATTTGGACTTCATTTGCCCATTCTACTTAGCAATTAAACCCAAGGTGTCAAAACTTAATCTATATGATGGCTTAAATCTTGAAATTATACATTTTTTGAATCCTCATGATGTCTACTTTCAGGTCCAAGTATTAGTTTTAAATCATACCCACAAGAGGATGAGAGATTAAGGACTTTTCCTAAACCAATCAGATTAGGCTATAATCTGCGCGGTAAAATGTTTAAGCCTAATTACCCTACTTAAACATGTATAACCTTGATTTCTTTGGTGGGGGGGGGGTTATAGACATCCCAAAGTTAACCCCCATGGCCTGAAAACACAACCATACTCACTTTTGGTAAGCTTAATCATTGCCCTAAAAAGAGGTCAGAATTGCTCTTAAACCCGGTTTAGCACAACTTGGTTTATTCTAAGCCTTCAGCCGTGATACTCAACTTGCAAGCTTCTTCGCACACTTTGCTAGACCTGGCAAACGTTTCTAGGCTATCTCAAGATAGGATGGTGCCTTGAAATGTGTTAGATCTTAGAGTATACTTCCACAAGAGGGGTGGTGAATTGTGGTGTCTGATTTTCGCGTTATATATGACAAACACCCTGACTGAGGTTGTTCTCAGATGACGAACACCCTGTTGACTTGTTTGCAGGGGGTGTTTTCAGATATTGCAAATACGAAAATCACCAAGATAAATGCGGAATTAAAGCACACACAATTTTTACGTGGAAAACACCTCTAGCAAAACTGAGGTGTGAAAAACCACGACCTACCTCGTGTAGGATTTAACCACTTCACTAAACCGGGGTTAACACGTTACAATTGCAACACACCTTGTTACAACCTTGCAACCACGTAATCTCCTTCTCAAGGCAGATTACACCACGTCCAAATCTCACCAGATTGGAAACGTCCAAAGTCCACACGACTTAGGACCACTCACTTACTTTTCTGATCCAAGATCAGGGTTGAAAACACCTTACTGGGGTGCTTCTGACTAAGCAGATGTAAGGTACAATGAAGTTCCTATTATGCCAATATATTGAAAGCTTGCTTTAAACACAACTTGAACTGGTTTTTCTTTTCTCAAGTGAAGCTCAGAAATTCTTTTCACCAGAAAAACCTCTTTTGAAATTTTGCCTTTTGGGAATGTTGTGTTTCAAGATTTCTTTTTGCTTTCTTCCCTCTATAGCTCAGTATGTGTTTCTGTATGTGTTTCAGTGAAAACGAAGCTGTTTTTAACTATAAATTCCAACGGTCAAAAACCAAGGAGAGGAAAGGAAATCACCTA
>JACYFF010031958.1:52153669-52267108 GCA_017589665.1 Selenicereus undatus
CACTTGGATTTGTTATCATCAAAACTTGAATATAATAACTCAACAAAATGTTCAATCAATGAAGAAACAAAGCAGCAAAGTTGGTCTATTGCACATGACTGGCTAGTCGTAAAGGGAGAGTTACTTTTCGACTATCCAATGGGAATTCAGCAAGCAAATCCGCATGTTTAAGGTTTGATTATGAGTAAATGATTGTATAATAAGTATTAGTATTGTTTTACTTCATGTTTCGAATGTATTAGATTAGTTTAAGCAAGCATGTACTTAGTTAGCATAAAATCATATTGTATTAGCTCTTAATACCTTTCCTAACTAGTAAGAATGGTAGTGGTGTGTGTGTGCTTGCTAGCTTAGCTCTATTTAAAGAGCTTGCACGCCCGTTTGTATGGGATAACTCAGAATTTAATCAAAACCGTTTGAAAGCATTGTTGCTTTCGTGCTTAGGCACACCTCAAATACTCAACTTGCTTTTCGTAGTTTAGGCCGAGCGAAGTGGTGATCAAGTGAAGTCTTAAATGTAATTAAGTGTTAATATCAGTATCTTAATCATTGTTTAAGGGCCCTAAACTTGAGTTTGGTGGTGTTTTTGTATCCATTCCTCAAGTTTAGTTCGATCCAATTTGGTGTTTCATCTCAAGGATTCAAAGAAAGTTAAAGTGAGTTTGCTAGCTTAATTTTGCGTTAGTAAATCTTATCTTTGATTCCTTTCCACTTTCCCTCAAATATAAGCCACTCATAAATCCATTCCCATGCTTATTCAAGGATTAGACTGCCTCTAATAGTCTAGCTTCTATCATAAATTCCATACCACACTCAACCGTGCAAAATGGGAATTCACGGTTTCACAAAACCAAAAAGTGGCACGGCCTGCGCGTGCCAATAAGCACAACCGTGCCACCTTGATTTCATGAAGTTTCTCCCTTTTGCTTCATGTTCTTGGTGGATAATAGCTTGGGGCCTTCCATCCCTTGTGATATACATCAATTCACATCAAATTCTCTTTACTTTCTCACTTAGAATCACTTGATTCTAAGTTCCATTCCTCCCTCACATGTTTGTTGCCTCACAACCGACATATTATGTGCCACTTTCACTTGGTTTCCCTTGATTGTATCTTCCCCTGGTTGATAAGCTAACACTCTTAAATTGAGTCCTAGCTTGGGCCCTCGACAGATACATCATATTTGGTATCAAAGCTTGGCTTCTCCTAGGCCTGGTACATCACCCGTACTTCCAGAAGTTGTTCCCCTCCAAACACAAATCATTGCCTACTTTGTTTAGCCACTTACTTCAAACATGTGTACTAGTTCAAGCTTAGAAGAAAGAATTGATGATATCTTGAAGAATAATCATGAGATTACATCTTTTAATCAAGAGTTGAAGAGTTCAAACCAGGAATTGAAAGCTCAAAATGAATACCTACGCAAACAATTAGGTATTTATCTCAAGCAGAAGCAAAAGATGTGTGAAGAGCCCATCTAATCAGAAGCACAAAGACAAGAGCAAGTGTTTAGCCATACTCTTGATTCATCTAGTGAGAATGAACCATTGAGAGTGACTAGACAAGACCCACGAATTCAAGCTAGTGCAAATGATTTAAAGATTGAAGTTCCAGAATTTGAAGGCAAGCTTGATCCTGAAGATTTCATGGATTGGTTACACACAATTGAAAAGATTTTTGAGTACAAGGACATCGCAGAGGACAAGAAGGTAAAGCTAATTGCTCTAAGACTTTGAAAATATGCTTCTCTTTGGTGGACTAACTTGTGTGCCAAAAGAGTAAGAGAAAGGAAGTCGAAAATCAGAACTTGGGAAAAGATGAAATCAAAGCTCAAGGCTAGGTTTCTTCCTCCTACCTATGTTCAAGATTGCTACTCTCAACTCCATCATTTGAACCAAGGTAACTTGAGTGTAGAAGAATACACTCGTGAGTTTGGAAAGCTTGTAATCAAGTGTGACTTGCATGAACCAGAGGAGCAAACCATTGTTAGGTACTTGGGAGGTCTTGATCCTAGGTATGCTAATATTGTTGAATTACAAGCTTACTCTTCTTCTGATGAAGCATGTGTGTTAGCTCACAAGGTGGAGCAGCAAAGGAAGAACAAATAGCTCCCAAAGCATGAACATCCAAAACCCTCACCACAAGAGTAAACCTTAAGCAAGGGGAGTTCTTCCTCCACCCTCCAACCCACGGCATCCACTTCCCCAACTCCACAAAAAAGCCAAACTCCACAAAAAAACTTATTCCCACAACCCATACAAAGACCCCTTCCTAAAGGAGCTCCAAAATGTTTTAAATGCTAAGGATTTGGTCACTTAGCATTCGAGTGTCCCAACCGAAGATATATCACCCTAGCTAAATGGAAGGCCATAGAAGAGGTTCAATCAGAAGAGGAACTTGAAGACCATGATGGTGATGAACTTGAAGAAGTCATGGTAAAGGCCGATGAGGGAGACATGCTCACCCTAAACTCTCACCACCCACCAAAACGCAAGGAGAATCAAAGTATTCTTTTCCTATCTCTTGGTGACCAATCAACATTTTTCCCCACTCTGCCCACACCCAAAGCACTCAAAAAAAACTTCTGTCAAGTGATTTCAGAAGCATTACTTACAACTCTTAATCTTGAATTAAGAGTAAGTGAGGAAGTGGTTCATGACATGTTCAAAGAGTCCCCTAAATCCAACATTCAAATCAACAAGGGACATGAAGAGAAGAGAGCCTCCAAGATCAAAGGCAAGTAATTTGCCTGGTTGATTCTTTTTCAGCCATCCCATGAAGGAAGAAGAGGAGGTGATTGCCTAAATTGATTTGAGGACAAATCCTTTTTAAGAAAGGGAGTATGATGGATATCCCTCCATCCCCTTTGATTTAAAAGGAATCAAATCAATTAGGTAAGTTTATTATGTTGGTTGAAGGATGAATAATTCATCCAAGTTTTGTTTAAGCATTGAAACTGCAGGGCAAGGGTTTATTCCAGCAGCCAACACACTTTTGTGTGCTAAATTACTTAAGCATCCTAAGGGTTTAAGTCTAATGTTTTTTGATGGATTTGAAGTCCACGATGTCAGCTTTCCAACAAATTAAGTTTCATCATAGTTGGACTTCATTTGCCCATTCAAATTAGCAATTAAATCCAACGTGTCAAAACAATCCAGTAGGACCAGATTATGCACAATTTTGATTACTTCATAACTTAAGCTATATGACGGCTTAAGTATTGAAATTATACATTTTTGGAATCCTCATGATGTCTAATTTCATGTCCAAGCATTATTTTTCAAACATACCCACAAGAGGATGAGAGATCAAGGACTTTTCCCAAACTAGTCAGATTAGGCTCTAATCTGCGAGGTAAAATGCTTCAGCCTAATTACCCAACTTAAACAACTCATAACCTTGATTTATTTTGGGGGGGGGGGGTTTATCCACATCGTAAAGGTACCCCCCATGGCCTGAAAACACAATCATACTCACTTTTGATAAGCTTAATCATTGTCCTAAAAACCGGCCAGAATTGCTCTTAAACCCAGTTTAGCACAACTTAGTTTATTCTAAGCCTTCAGCCATGATACTCAACTTGCAAGCTGCTTAGCACACTTTGCTAGACTTGGCATATGTTTCTAGGCTATCTCAAGATAGGATGGTGCCTTCACACGTTCAACCAATGAAGAAACAAAGCAGCAAAGTTGGTCTCCTGCACGTGATTGGCTAGCCATAAAGGGAGACTTACTTTTCCACTATCCAATAGGAATTAAACAAGCAAATCAACATGTTTAAGCTTTGATGATGAGTAAATGATTGTATAATAAGTATTAGTATTGTTTTACTTTATGTTTAGAATGTATTAGATTAGTTTAAGCAAGCATGTACTTAGTTAACATAAAATCAATTTGTGTTAGCTCTTAATACCTTTCCTAACTAGTAAGAAAGGTAGTGGTGTGTGTGTGTGCTTGCTAGCTTGGCTCTATTAAAAGAGCTTGCACGCCCCTTTGTATGGGATAACTCAAAATTGAATCAAAACCCTTTGAGAGCATTATGGCTTTCGTGCTTAGGCACACCTCAAATACTCAACTTGCTTATCTTAGTTTAGGCCGAACTAAGTGGTGATCAAGTGAAGTCTTAAACGTGATTAAGTGGTAATATCTGTATCTTAATCATTGTTTAAGGGCCCTAAACTTGAGTTTGGTGGTATTTCTATATCCATTCTTGAAGTTTAGTTCGATCTAATTTCGTGTTTTATCTCAAGGATTCAAAGAAAGTTAAAGTGAGTTTGCTAGCTTAATTTTGGGTTACTAAATCTTATCTTTGATTCCTTTCCACTTTCCCTCAAATATAAGCCACTCACAAATCCATTCCCATGCTTATTCAAGGATTAGACTACCTCTAATAGTCTAGCTTCCATCACAAGTTCCATACCACACTCAACCGTGTAAAATGGGAACTCACGGTTTCACAAAACTGAAAAGTGGCACGGCGTCCCCTGCCTATAGGAACGACCGTGCCACCATGATTTCATGAGGTTTCTCCCTTTTGCTCCATGTTCTTGGTGGTTTATAGCTTCCATCCGTTGTGATATACATTAATTCACATCAAATTCTCTTTGTTTTCTCACTTAGAATCACTTTATTCTAAGTTTTATTCCTCCCTCACAAGTTTGTTGCCTCACAACCAACATATTATGTGCCAGTTTCCCTTGGTTTCCCTTGATTACATCTTCCCTTGGTTGATAAGCTAACACTCTTGAATTGAGTCCTAGCTTGGGCGCTCGGCAGATACAACACTTAAGACTTGAATTTTTACATTTTTGGAATCCTCATGATGTCTACTTTCAGGTCCAAGCATTAGTTTTCAATCATACCGACAAGAGGATCGGAGATCAAGGCATTTTATCAAACCGATTAGATTAGGGTCCATCCTGCACGGTTTAATATTTAAGCAAAATTACCCTACTTAGACATGTTATATCCTTGCTTTCATTGCGGGGGGAGGGGGAGGGGTTTATACACATCCCAAATTTGCCCCTCACAGCCTGAAACCCAAATCATACTCACTATCGATAAGCTTAATGTTAAGATCGTGAGTATTCTACCACAAGAGGGGCGGTGAATTGTGGTGTCTGATTTTCGCGTTGTAAATAACAAACACCCTTGTGACTTGTTTGCAGAGGGTGTTCTCAAATATTGCAAATGCGAAAATCTCCAAGATAAATGCGGAAAATAAAGCACACACAATTTTTACGTGGAAAACACCTCTAGCCCAACTGAGGTGTGAAAAACCACGACCTACCTCGTGTAGGATTTAACCACTTCACTAAACTGGGCCTAACTCGTTACAAATGTAACACACCTTGTTACAACTTGCAACCACGTAACCTCCTTCTCTAAGACAGGTTACACCCCGTCCAAATCTCACTAGATTGGACACGTCCAAAGTCCACACGACTGAGGACCACTCACTCACTTTTCTGATTCAAGATCAGGGTTACAAAACACCTTACTGGGTGCTTCTGTCTTGAGCAGATGTAAGGTACAATGAAGTCCTAGTATGCTAATATATTGAAAGCTCAGTTTAAACACAACTTGGGTCGGTTTTCTTCTCTCAAGAGTAGCTCGAAAAAGTCTTCTCACTAGAAAAACCACTTTTGAAATTTTTCCTTTTTGCGTATGTTGTGTGTTTCTAGTTTTTCTCTGGCTTTCTTTTCTTGCCTTGTGGGAGTGAAAGAGCTGAGATTTTATACACAAAAATCCAACGGTCAAGACCAAAAGAATCGGCTAAGTATGGAAAACGATTTTCAAGAAAAAATACTCCCCAACGGCTAGTGACAAGTTTTTCCCAAAGTATAAGGGATTTGTTATCTTAAGAGATAACCCTTATCTTCCCATAGCCGTGAAGAAGATTCAAAAGGCAACCAGAAATCTTCAGCTTTTGAAATTTTATCATATCCGAAAATTTGGGCAAAAGGAATCTTTTAGTTTTGGCAAATCTCCCAAAACCTATTTTCGCAAATCTCCCATAATATTTTCAAGAAATATCCTTTCCAAAAAAATAGCAATCTTGGAGTTTAAAGAAAGTATTCTGGAGATCTTGGCCAATCGAAATGAATTTTGAAAGATAACCGGGTATGGCCACTTCAGTTCAGAAACACCCTAGGCGCCCTGTTTGCAGGGTTGTTCGCAACTGGTGTTCTGAAGCACTTAGCGGAAATACCGATTCAAGAGGTGTTTAAAAAGCGTTTTCAATATTGGCATATTAACAAGAGTCTAACTAAATAAAACCTATATACCCAAGACTTCTTGTTTTGAACCAGTCATCTTGTCCAAGATTTGTAGAGCTGCTGTGAACATCAAGGCCACCTTGTTTGCTGGGGTTGTCCTTTGCATTGCTAGAGTTCAGGAACATGCCTTACAATCAACTATCGAGATGGCGTTCTTGACTTAATATAGAACCACCAAGTAAAACCTGTTTTATGGACTTGTTCTCACATGTACCAAACCGATTAACACAATGAAGATTATAAACACCAGTTAGGCCTGTTTGGAGATGGTGTTTGGAGCAACATTACTTGGACACATTTTTACACTTGGATTTGTTATCATCAAAACTTAAATATAATAACTCAACACTTAAACATAGCCTAAAAACTTATCAAAGCTGTGCTTGAACCCGGTTCACTAGTAATCTATTTTTCTTGCTTCAGTCGTGGTTTTATCACTTCCAACGCTGATTGGTACACTCTTCTAGGCTTGGCACACGTCCCTAGACATCCAATCATGGGCTGCAACCTGGGTAAGGACGACAAATAATGAGCAAGCTGCAAATTTTGTTATCTCTTGCATGTTATTGGCTAGACAAAAAAGGAAGCTCTACTTTTCGGCTATCCAATGGGATTCAAGTAAGCATTCTGAATGTTTAAGCTTAATTATGAGTAGATTAATGTGTAATAAACATTAGTATTGCTTTACGTTATGCTTTGGATGTATTTAGATTAGTTTAACCAAGCTTTGTATTCAATTAGCTCTAACCGGTTGTATTAGCTTAATTAACACCTTTCCTAGCTAGTAAGGAAAGATAGAGGTGTTTGTGTGCTTGCTAGGTTGGCTATTTTGCTGGTAACATAAAGGAACCACACGGCCATGCCTAGCTACATAACTCCTTCGAATGAAAATTTTAGGTTGAGAGCTTTTAGCTTTCTCTCTTCGAATACTTCACTTGCTTATCCTTAATTTGGTCGATTAAGGTGGTGATCAAGTAAGTCCTAACCTTTGTTAAGCGATGTTTATGTATCTTAACCAAAAATTAGGGTAAACTTATGTTTAGCAGCGATTCTGTATCCAAGCATTGAGTTTAGTTCTGTCCAATCCTTTATTCTTTCACACGGAATCAAGGAGAGTAAAAGTGAGCTTATTAGCTTTAATTTTGAGTTAGTGATTCTTAACTTTGAATCTTTCATTTTCATTCATTCACAAGCTTTCTTACATCCTTTTCCACAGATAACCAAAGCTAAGACTACCCCCTTTGGTCTAGCTTTCACCACAATCACAAAGCAGAACTCAACCATGCAAATTAACAAAACTCGGCTTCACCCACCAGCAAAGTGGCACGGCCACCCGGTGCCTAAGAGCACGACCGTGCCACCCTTGGTCCTGTTATGTTCCTTGATTTGAGTTGCGATCTTGATGTGTGTTAGCTTGGTTTCTTCCTTCCCTTGAGACATACATCATATTTGATATCAGAGCAAAGGTTTCACCTTGGCCTAGTATACCCTTCCACCTCCACAAATCATTAATTCGTTCCCCTTCTACACAAATTCAGTTTTCCCCTTTGTTTAAGAAACCTTATTCAAGCATGACTTCAACAAGCATGTCCTTGGAAGAAAGGTTTGAAGCTTTCATGAAGCAGAATGAGTTCTTGGCTACAAAAATCTGAGAGGACTCACAAAAGAATTAAGAAGCTCAAGCACAAAATGAGTATTTGAGAAAGCAATTGGGTTCATTCTTGAAGCAAAAGCAAAAGCTGAATGAAGAAACTCTTCAATTTGAACCTAGAGCGCGTGAACAAGTCTATTGCCATGAAGTTGATTCCTCAAGTGAAGAAGAAGTGCCTAGATTGGCTAGAGGAGAGCAATAGTTTCCAGCTAACACTAATGATTTCAGAGTTGAAGTTCCTAAATTTGAAGGTAAGCTTGATCCTAAGGAATTCATAGATTGGTTTCATATTGTTGAAGGAGTCTTTAAGTATAAAGATATACCTGATGATAAGAAGGTCAGGTTAGTGGCTTTAAGACTCAGAAAGTATGCATCTTTATGGTGGAAAAACTTGAATGCTAAGAGGCTTAGAGAAAGAAAAGCAAGAATCCAAACTTAGGAAAAGAAGAAAACTAAGCTTAAGGCACAGTTTCTCCCACCAACTTATGTCCAAGATTGTTATTCTCAATTTCATAATCTCACTCAAGGTAGCATGAATGTTGAGGAATACACCCGTGAGTTTGAGAAATTGATGATTAAATGTGACATTCAAGGGTCTGAAGAACAAACCTTAGTCAGATACTTGCGAGGTCTTGATCCTAGGTACTTTAAAGTGGTGGAATTATAAGCATATGCTTCATTTGATGATGTTTGTGCCTTAGCTCACAAAGTGGAACAACAAAAGAGGGCCAAATAACCCCAAAAACCCCAAAACACAAGGCCTTTCATTCGAAACTAACCTTTTAACAAGGGGAGTTCGAATCCTACACCTAGACCACAAAATCCCTTTCCCTCTAATCCACAAAGAACCCCAGCTTCACAAAAGCCTCCAGCACCACCAATTCGACCTAACCCCAATCCAATGAGCAATCGAAGGTGTTTCAAGTGTCAAGGGCTTGGTCACATTGCTTTAGAGTGTCCAAATAGAGAGGCTATTACATTGGCTGAATGGGCTGCCGTGAAAGAAGACTTTGAGGAGCAAGAAAATGAGGTTGAAAGTGAGCTAGAACTTGAAGAAACTCAAGATGAAGTTATTGGAGAAGCTGATGAAGGTGAGCTCTTAGTTTTGAGAAGAGTTCTAAGAAACCAGATGGGAGTTAAAGATGAGTGAAGAGAGAACAAATTTCATACTAGATGCACTAGCCAAGGGAAGATATGCTCTTTGATCATTGATGGAGGAAGTTGTGCTAATGTGGTTTCTCTAAGCATGATTGAGAAACTAGGGCTGCAACCAATGACTCATCCACATCCTTACAACATCCAGTGGCTCAATCAAAGCAAGGGAATTCAGGTGGACTCTCGTTGTTTAATCTCTTTTTCCATTGGAGAGAACTATCAAGATGAGTTATGGTGTGATGTTATTCCTATGGATGCATGTCATATGCTTGTAGGGAGACCATAGAGTTATGCATAATGGTCACCTAAACACTTATTCATTTACCATGGATGGCAACAAAATCACCCTACCCCCTTTACCCCGATCCAAACTCTGTGAAATACACCAATAATATAAGCCCCCACGAAATGAATGCTTATTGACCGTGAGTGAATTTGTTTTGAAGGCTTCTCAACATGAGTTTAAGGCCTTTAAAGAGTGGATAGTAAGCATCCAAGAAGATACAAGAAATTTTGATGCCCACACACCCCGGTGCAAGAACAGTCATTTAAAAATTCTGTCATTGGTTTCCTGAGGAAATCCCCATGGGCTTTCCTCCAATGAGAGATATTCAACACCACATTGATCTTATTCCTATTTTCATCATACCAAACAAGCCAGCATATAGGATGAATCCAAAGAACACTAACGAAATTCAAAGACAAGTTGAAGAATTACAGGAGAAAGGATTGATTCGATAGTCTTTGAATCCATGTGTCGTTCCAGCTCTTTTGGCGCCAAAGAAAGATGGTAGAATGAGAATGTGTGCTGATAGCAGGGCCATTAATAAGATTACTATCAAGTACAGGTACCCTATACCAAGACTTGAAGATATACTAGATGAGTCGTATGGCTCTAAAGTGTTTTCTAAGATCGATCTTCGAGGTGGTTACTACCAAATCAGAATTAGAGAAGGTGATGAATGGAAGATAGCTTTCAAGACAAAAGGAGGACTCTATGAATGGTTGGTAATGCCTTTTGGTCTTTTTAATGCACCTAGTACTTTCATGAGGTTAATGAACCAAGTGTTTAGACCTTATATTGCAAAGTTTCTGGTAGTCTACTTTGATGATATTTTGGTCTATTCTAATAATGAGTATGAACATCAAGATCACCTAACTCAAGTTATGCTTGTCTTAGAATGTGAGAAGTTATTTGGTAACCTTAAGAGGTGTGCTTTCTTTTCTCCTGAAGTTACATTTCTTGGTTATATGGTGATTGAAGATGGTATAAATGTAGATGAAAGCAAGGTAGAAGCCATTCAATCTTGGCCTATACCTAAGAGTATACATGATGTTCGAGCTTTCCATGGTTTAGCTTCTTTCCATAGGAGATTTATTCGTGGCTTTAGCACTATTATGGCGCCTATGAATGAAATTATCAAAGGTACATCATTTGCATGGACAACAAAAGCATAATTTGCCTTTGACAATATCAAAGCAAAACTTACTCAAGCACTGGTCCTGTCCTTGCTATGATTTACTAAGATCTCTGAAGTTGAATGTGACGCCTTTGGTGTAGGTATTTGTGGAGTTCTTACTCAAGAAGGTAAACCTCCAGCCTTCTTCGATGAGAAATTGTGTTATTCCAGAACAAAGTACTCCACTTATGATAAAGAGTTTTACGCTATTGTGAGATGTTTAGAGCATTGGAGTCATTATCTTATTGATAGTGAGTTTATCTTACATTTTTGACCATGAAGCATTGAAGTATATAGAAGGGCAGCATAAGCTAAACTCAAGGCATGCCAAGTGGGTTGAGTTTATGCAGTCATATAACTTCACTATCAAGCACAAGTTAGGTAAACTCAATCAAGGTGCAGATGCTCTATCTCGGGGGTATCTCTTATTATTTCAGTTAGATGCTTGTGTACTTGGTTTTGAGCACCTAAAGGTTTTATATGACAATGATGAAGACTTTGGGGCAGTATATGCTGATTGTTCTAAACACCCCAAAGGAGATTTTTTTATCCAAGAGGGATTTCTTTTCAATGGTGCTTGACTATGTATCCCAAAGTGTAGCACCAGAGAACTTTTAATCAGAGAAGTTCATGGAGGATCTTTAGCTGGGCATTATGGAGAGAATAAGACTTTCACCGTGCTAGGGGAGCGTTATTATGGGTCAGCTATGGAAAGAGATGTACAGGACATACTTAAGAGGTGTGGAACATGTCAAATTGCAAAAAGCCATTCACTACCTCAAGGTTTATACACTCCATTGCCTATTCCCACTTCACCACGGGTTGATGTAAGTATGGACTTCATTCTTGGACTTCCTAAAACCCAAAGGAACAAGGATTCTATCTTTGTTGTGGTTGATCGGTTTTCTAAGATGTCTCATTTCATTCCATGCTACAGGACTAATGATGCCACACATATTGCTGAATTGTACTTCAAAGAAGTAACAAGATTACATGGTGTTCCTAGGTCTATTGTTTCTAATAGGGATACCAGGTTTTTGAGTCATTTTTAGATTACATTGTGGAAAAAGTTAGGTACCAAGCTGAAGTATAGTACTACTTGTCATCCACAAATTGATGGACAAGCAGAGGTCACTAATCGAACCATAGGAACACTCTTAAGAGCTCTAATTAAACCTCATGCCAAGGTTTGGGACTTACTTTTACCCCATGCAGAGTTTACTTACAACGGGACCCCAAGCAAGGCTACTGGTGCTTCTCCATTCAAGGTGGTCTATGGAATTGATCCCCTTAGTCCACTTGATCCCACGCCACGACCCTTTGATCAAAAGCCAAATGCGTATGCGATAGTAACGGTAGAACAAATCAAGAAGGTTCATGAGTTGGGAAGGAGTAAGATTGAGAGAAGACTAATGAAGCATATCAAGCTCAAGCCAATAAGCATAAGAAGAAAGTGGTTTTTTAGCCTAGAGACCTTGTATGGATTCACCTTAGGAAGGAAAGATTTCCATCCAAAAGGAAGAACAAGCTTATGCCACGAGCTGATGGTCCCTTTGAGGTACTTGAACGTATTAATGACAATGCTTATAAGGTTGATTTGCAAGGTGACTATAGAGTTTCAGCCAGATTCAACGTAGTTGATTTGCAAGCATTGACTCACATTGTTGAAGAGAGTCAAGGAAGTGTAATCAGGTCAAAGAACCAGATTTTACCTGGTTCTGGTCACCTCATAACTTAAGCTACATTGTGGCTTAAGTCTTGAAATTTTTCATTTTTGGAATCCTCATGATGTCTACGTTCAGGTCCAAGCGTTAGTTTTCAATCATAACCACAAGAGGATGGGAAATCAAGGCCTTTTGTCGAACCGGTCAGATTAGGCTCCACTCCACACGGTTGAATGTTTAAGCCAAATTACCCTACTTAAACACACTATAACCTTGATTTCTTTTGGGGGGGTTTATACACATCCCAAAGTTACCCCCCATGGCCTGAAAACCAAATCTTACTCACTTTTGATAAGCTTAAACCTAGTCCTAAAAGCTGGCCAAAATCGTGCTTGAAACTGGTTCTGTAGCACTCGATTTTTCTTGCTTCAGCCGTGGTTTTATCACTTGCAAAGCGGATTGGCACACTCTTCTAGGCTTGGCACACATCCCTAGACATCCAATGATGGGATGCAACCTTGGTAAGGATGACCAATATGGAGCAAGCTGCAAATTTAGTTGTCTCTTGCATGCTACTGGCTAGACAAAAAGGAAGCTCTACTTTTCGATTGTCCAATGGGATTCAAGCAAGCATTCTGAATGTTTAAGCTTAATTATGAGTAAATTAATGTGTAATAAACATTAGTGTTGCTTTACTTTATGATTTGGATGTATTTAGATTAGTTTAAGCAAGCTTTATATTCAATTAGCTCTAACCGGTTGTAATAGCTTAATTAACACCTTTCCTAGCTAGTAAGGAAAGCTACAGGTGTGTGTGTGCTTGCTAGCTTGGCTATTTTGCTGCTAACATAAAAGAACCACACGTCCGTGCCTAGCTACGTAACTCCTTTGAATAAAAATTTTAGTTTTAGAGCTTTTAGGTTTCTCTCTTCAAATATTTCACTTGCTTATCCTTAATTTGATCGATTAAGGTGGTGATCAAGTAAGTCTGAACCTTTGTAAGCGGTGTTTTTGTATCTTAACCAAAGATTCGGGACCCTAAACGTATGTTTCGTGGAGATTCTGTATCCAAGCATTGAGTTTAGTTCTATCCAATCCTTTGTTCTTTCACACGGATTCAAGGAGGGTAAAAGTGAGTTTACTAGCTTTAATTTTGAGTTAGTGATTCTTAACTTTGAATCTCTTTCATTTTCATTCACTCACAAGCTTTCTTACGTCCATTTCTATGGATAACCAAAGCTAAGACTAGCACCTTTGGTCTAGCTTTCACCACAAACACAAAGGCAAACTCAACCGTGCAAATTGACAAAACTCGGCTACACCCACTAGTAAAGTAGCATGACCACCCCGTGCTTAAGAGGACGACCGTGCGACCCTTGGTCCGTTATGTTCCTTGATTTGAGTATTGTTCTTGATGTGTGTTAGCTTGGTTTCTTCCTTCCCTTGAGACATTCATCATATTTGGTATCAGAGCAAAGGTTTCACCTTGGCCTAGTATACCCTTCCACTTGCACGAATCATTCATTCATTCCCCTTCTACACAAATTCAGTTTTCGCCTTTGTTTAAGCAACCTTATTCACGCATGTCCTTGGATGAACAGTTCGAAGCTTTGATGAAGCAGAATGAGTTCTTGGCTAGCAAAATCTGAGAGGACTCCTAAACAAACCAAGAAGCTCAAGCACAAAATGAGTACTTGACAAACCAATTGGGTTCATTCTTGAAGCAAAAGCAAAAGTTGCATGAAGAAACTCTTCAATTTCAACTTAGAGCACGTGAACAAGTCTATGGCCAAGATGTTGATTCCTGAAGTGAAGAACAGATGCCAAGATTGGCTAGAGGAGAGCATCAGTTTCAAGCTAACACCACTATTTTCAAAATTGAAGTTCCTGAATTTGAAGGTAAGCTTGATCCTGAGGAATTCATAGATTGGTTGCATACTGTTGAAAGTCCCTTTGAGTATAAAGATATACCTAATGATAAGAAGGTCAAGTTAGTGGCTTTAAGACTCAGAAAGTATGCATCTTTATGGTGGAAAAACTTGAATGCTAAGAGGCTTAGAGAAAGAAAAACAAGGATCCAAACTTTGGAAAAGATGAATACTAAGCTTAAGGCACGGTTTCTCCCACCAGCTTATGTCCAAGATTGTTATTCTCAATTTCATAATCTCAGTCAAGGTAGCATGAATGGTCAGGAATGCACCCATGAGTTTGAGAAATTGATGATTAAATGTGACATTCAAGAGCCTGAAGAACGAACCATAGTTAGATACTTAGGAGGTCTTGATGCTAGGTACTCTAATGTGGTGGATTTGCAAGCCTATGCTTTATTTGATGATGTTTGTGTCTTAGCTCACAAAATGGGACAACAAAGGAAGGCCAAACAACCCCAAAAACCCCAAAACACATGGCCTTTCATTCGGAACAAACCTTTTAACAAGGGGAGTTCCAATCCTACTCTTAGACCACATAATCCCTCTCCCTTTAATCCACAAAGAACCCCAGCTTCACAAAAGGCTCCGGCACCACCAATTCGACCTAACACCAATCCAATGAGCTATTGAAGGTGTTTCAAATGTCAAGGGCTTGGTCACATTGCTTCGGAGTGTCCAAATAGAAAGGTTATTGCATTGGCTGAATGGGCTACCGTGAAGGAAGACTTTGAGGAGGATGAAAATGAGGTTGAAAGTGAGCTAGAACTTACAGAAACTCAAGATGAAGTTATTGAAGAAGTTGATGAAGGTGAACTCTTAGTTTTGAGAACAGTTCTAAGCAACCAAAAGAGAGTTAAAGATGAGCAAAGAGAGAACATATTTCATACTAGATGCACTACCCAAGGGAAGATTTGCTCTTTGATCATTTATGGAAGAATTTGTGCTAATGTAGTTTCTCTAAGCATGATTAAGAAACGGGGGTTGCAAACAATGACTCATCCATATCCTTTCAACATCCAGTGGCTAAATCAAAGCAAGGGAATTCAGGTGAACTCTCATTGTTTAATCTCGTTTTCCATTGCAAAGAACTCTCAAGATGAGTTATGGTGTGATGTTATTCATATGGATGCATGTCATATGCTTTTAGGGAGACCATGGTTGTATAACTGTAGAGTTATACATCATGGTTACCTAAACACTTATTCATTTACCAAGGATGGCAAGAAAATCACCCTAGCCCCTTTACCCCCATCCGAACTCCATGAAATACACCCACAAAAAAACCCCCATGAAATGAATGCTTATTGGCGGTGAGTGAATCTATTTTGAAGGCTTCTCAACATGAGTTTAAGGCCTATAAATAGTGGATACTAAGAATCCAAGAAGAACAAGAAAATTTGATGCCCACTCACCCCATTGCAAGAACAGTCATTGAAAAATTCTGTCATTTCTTTCCTGAGGAAATCCCCACGGGTTTGCCTCCAATGAGAGATATTCAACACCACATTGATCTTATTCCTGATTCCATCATACCAAACAAGCCAACATATAGGATGAATCCAAAGGACACTAATGAAATTCAAAGACAAGTTGCAGAATTGCAGGAGAAAGGATTGATTCGAGAGTCTTTGAGTCCATGTGCCGTTCCAGCTCTTTTGGTGCCAAAGAAAGATGGTGGAATGAGAATGTGTGTTGATAATAGGGCCATTAACAAGTACAGGTACCCTATACCAAGACTTGAAGATATGCTAGATGAGTTGTATGGCTCTAAAGTGTTTTCCAAGATCGATCTTCGAGGTGGTTACTACCAAAAGGAGGACTCTATGAATGGTTGGTAATGCCTTTTGGTCTTTCTCATGCACCTAGTACTTTCATGAGGTTAATGAACCAAGTGTTTAAACCTTATATTAGAAAGTTTGTGGTAGTCTACTTTGATGATATTTTAAGGTATTCGAAGAATGGGCTTCAACATCAAGACCACCTAACTCAAGTTATGCTTGTCTTAGAATGTGAAAATTTATTTGGTAACCTTAAGAAGTGTGATTTCTTTACTCATGAAGTTACATTTCTTAGTCATATTTTGACTCAAGATGGGAAAAAGGTAGATGGAAGCTAGAGGGGTGTGTGTGTGAGCTTGCTAGCTTGTACCTTAAAACACCACACGGCCATGCAAAAGCTTCATAACTCCTTTGAATGAAATCTCACTTTTGAGAGCTTTTTGCTTTCTCCGTCAAATACATCACTTGCTTATCCTTAATTTGGTCGATTAAGGTGGTGATCAAGTAAGTCCTAACCTTTGTTAAGTGGTGTTTCTGTATCTTAACCAAAGATTAGGGACCCTAAACTTATGTTTGGTGGTGATTCGGTATCCAGGCATTGAGTTTAGTTCTACCCAATCCTTTGTTCTTTCACACGGATTCAAGGAGAGTAAAAGTGAGTTTACTAGTTTTAATTTTGAGTAAGTGATTCTTAACTTTGAATCTCTTTCATTTTCATTCATTCACAAGCTTTGTTACATCCATTGTCGTGGATAACCAAGGGTAATACTACCCCCTTTGGTCTAGCTTTCACCACAAACACAAAGCCAAACTCAACCGCGCGAATTGACAAAACTCGGTTTCACCCACAAGCCAAGTGGTACAGCCACCCCGTGCTTAAGAGCACGACCGTGCCACCATTGGTGGTGTTATGTTCCTTGATTTGAGTCCTGATGGAGTCCTACCTATCCATGACCTTGTACATGATGTACAAAGTCCAGAATGTCCAAGAACCAGGTCCCAAGTTCAATGGATGGGTCACTTTTTGCAAGAAAATCAAACAGTCACAATCGGGTTGCTTGGTCACAAAATGCCGATTTTGTTAATGTCATTACTTGAGCTACATTGTGGCTTAAGTCTAATATTTTTGCATTTTTGGAATCCTTACCATGTCTACTTTCAGGTCTAAGCATTCATTTCCAATCATGCACACAAGAAGGTGGAAGATCAAGGTGTTTTGTCTAACCGGTCAGTTTGGGTTCAAAACTGCACGATTGAACGTTTAAGTGAAATTACCCCACTTAAACGTGGTTTAATGTTGATTTATTTATAGGGGGGTTTGTACACACCCTAAGGTTTTCCCCCATGGCTTGAAAACCAAATCATGCACACTTTTACTTAGCTTAATTCACGGTTGAAAACCGGGTGAAATCTGCTTGTGAACCCGGTTTACAGGACCACGGTTCATTTACCTCCATCCGTGTGTTTACTCCTCTTCCGCTAGAGTGGCACACAGTCCAATGCATGGCACACGTCCCTAAGCTACAATCATGGGCTGCAACCTTGGGAAGAATAGCTAATAGGAAGCAAGCGGCAAATGAAGTTGTCTCACGGCTCTCATTGGTCAGCTGAAAAGGGGAAGCAACTTTACTGCTGAAGCACATGCTCTTGACTTGAATTCTAATTGACTAAACTTAAGTATAAGTTAATTAAGTTGTAATGAGCATTTGTTTTGCTTTCCCTATTGATTTGGATGTACTTAGATTAGTGTTAAGTTTGCTTTATACCCAGTTAGTCATAACCGTGGAGTTTAGGCTAATGTAATACCTTTCCTCCAGAGGAGGGTAAGGTAAGGTGTATGCTTCCTTGCTATTGAGCTTGCTGGGCATGTAACAAAAGAAGCTCTCGGACATTGTAGAGAAGCAGTTCAGTTTTTGAATGAGAAAACGGTAGAGCGCATTTGAAGCTTTCTTTTCAAAACACTTAACTTGATTATCCTTCACTAGGCCGGTTAAGGTGGTGTCCAAGTGACTCCTAACTTTGATTAACTGGTGATTTTCTATATCTTAATCAAACATAGGGGCCCCAACCTTGGCTTTGGTGGTGTTTCTGTATCCAAAATCCAAGCTTAGCTATATCCAAACTCTCCATTGCAGTCACGGATTCTAGGTGAAATTGTGCTTGCTCTTGTTCTCCACTTCAGTCCATAGCCCTCTCTTTGATTCTCCTTGATTGTAAGCTTGAATTCATTGAGCATGACATCATATTTGGTATCAGAGCTTGGTTTCTCTTAGGCCCAGTACATCCCTCACCCTTCCAAAAATCCATCTGACTTAAAAATCCAAGCACAAATTCAGTTTCATAGACGGCTAGAGTGAAAACACAAAACCTGAAAATTTTGCTGTTTTCAAGCATCCTTGGTAAGACCTTAGCCTGGTAAACTGGTGCCCTTAACCACGTCCGTGCCATACCTATTCCAGATTGTTCTACTTGTTTAAGCGACCTTGTTCAAGCATGAATTCAACAAGCATGACCTTGGAAGAGAGGTTCGAAGCTTTTATGAAGGAAAATGAGTTATTGGCCAGCAAAATCCGAGAGGACTCACAAAGGAATCAAGAAACTTAAGCACAAAATGAATACTTGAGTAAACAATTAGGTTTGGTCTTGAAGCAAAAAGAAAGGTTGAATGAAGACACCCTTCAATCTAAACCTACAAGACATGAACAAGTCTTCAGCCATGAAGTTGACACTTCAAGTGAGGAAGAACCAACCAGAATGGTTAGAGGAGAGCCACGGTTTCAAGCAAATTCTAACGACTTCAGAATGGAAGTTCCTGAATTTGAAGGTAAGCTTGATGTTGAGGAATTCCTTGATTGGTTGCATACTGTTGAAAGAGTCTTTGAATATAAAGACGTTCCTGATGATAAGAAGGTTAAATTGGTAGCCTTAAGACTTACAAAGTATGCATCTATGTGGTGGACTAATTTGAGTTCAAAACGGCTAAGAGAAAGGAAATAAAGAATCCGTACATGGGACAAAATGAAATCCACACTCAAGGCTCGTTTTCTACCACCAACTTATGTCCAAGATTGCTATTCTTAACTTCATAACCTTACCCAAGGTACTATGGATGTTGAAGAATATACACGAGAGTTTGAGAAGCTGCTTATTAAGTGTGATATTCAAGAGCCAGAAGAACAAACCATAGTAAGGTACTTGGGAGGGCTTGATCCTAGGTATTCTAATGTGGTTGAATTGCAATCATATGCTTCTCTTGATGATATTTGTGCCTTGGCACATAAAGTGGAGCAGCAAGAGAAGGCAAGGCCACCCTTTAAGCCTCAAAACACACGACCTTTGAACCGAAACCAACCTTTTAACAAGGGGAGTTCCTATCCTATTCACAAGCCACAAAATCCTTTCCCCTTCAATCCACAAAAACCCCAACTCCACAAAAAGCTCATGTAGCCCCAATTTAACCTAATCCTAATCCCATGAGCATTAGAAGATGTTTCAAGTGCCAAGGGCTAGGCCAAATCACCCCGGAATGCCCTAACCGTAAGGTGATCACTTTGGCTGAATGGAGAGTCGTGGATGAGGAAGAGAAGGAACCAGAATTTGAAGGTGAAATTGAAGAAAACCTTGAGAAAAGTCAAGAAGAGGTTGAAGAACAAGCTGATGAGGGTGAAATGCTAGTTTTGAAAAGAGTCCTGAACAGCCAAAAAGGTGCAAAGGACGAACAAAGAGAGAACATTTTTCATACAAGGTGCACGGTTTAAGACAAGGTTTGCTCCTTGATTATTGATGGTGGGAGTTGTTCTAACGTAATTTCTCTTGGCATGATTGAGAAACTAGGCTTGCAATGTACGACCTATCCCCATCCATATAACATACAATGGCTGAATCAAAGCAAAGGACTTCAAGTCAACTCACAATGCCTCATTTCTCTATCCATTGGTAAGAGTTACCGAGATCAACTTTGGTGTGACATTATCCCCATGGATGCATGTCACGTTCGGTTGGGCAGGCCATGGTTGTATGATAAAAAGGTGATGCATGATGGGTTCTTAAATACATACTCCTTGTCTAAGGGAGGTAGGAAGATTACCTTGAAGCCATTATCACCGTTTAAACTCCTCAAAAGCAAACCCACAAAAGGCTATGAACATTCTGGTTGTTTACTTTCCTTTAGGGAAACTCTTTTAAAGGCTTGAAATCATGAATTTAAAGCTTTTAGAGAGTGGATCTTAACAATTCAAGACGAACCAGAATCCCCCATGCCAACTCACCCCATTGCTGCTAAATCATTCATTCAAGCATTCTGTCATCTATTCCTAGAAGAGATACCCATGGGTTTACCTCCCAAGAGGGATATCCAACACCATATTAACCTCATTCCTAGTTCTATCCTCCCTAATAAGCTAGCTTATAGGATGAACCCGAAGGAAACTATGGAGATTCAAAGGCAAGTGGAAGAGCTAATGTCCAAGGGTCTTATATTAGAGTCCTTAAACCCTTGTGTCGTACCTGCCATTTTGGTTCCAAAGAAGGATGGCATCTAACGAATGTGTGTGGACAGTAGAGCCATAAACAAGATCACAATCAAGTATATGTATCCTATACCTAGGCTTGAAGACACGTTGGATGAACTACATGGCTCTCAGGTATTTTCCAAGATTGATCTACGAAGTGGACACTACCATATTAGAATCCGTGACGGAGATGAATGGAAGACTGCATTCAAGACTAAAGGCGGTTTATATGATTGGCTTGTAATGCCATTTGGTCTTTCTAATGCTCCTAGTACATTCATGAGGCTAATGAATCAAGTATTCAAGCTTACATTGGCAAGTTCGTGGTAGTCTACTTTGATGACATTATAATCTATTCCAAGGACGAGCTAGCACACCAAGATCATCTCAATCAGATTATGTATGTCCTGGAACGTGAGAAGTTGTATGGTAATCTTAAGAAGTGTACTTTCTTCACTTAGGAAGTTACATTCTTAGGTTACGTTGTTTCTGAAGAAGGTATCAAAGCAGATGAAGGGAAGATAGAGGCCATTCGTTCTTGGCCTCAACCACAAAGCATATATGATTTTCGAAGCTTCCATGGCTTAGCTTCCTTTTACCGGAGGTTCATTAGGAGTTTTAGCAGCATAATGTCCCCCATGACTGAAGTGCTTAAGGGTGCATCATTCAAGTGGAACCCCAAAGCACAATCTACCTTTGAAGAAGTAAAGAAGAAGCTTACTCAAGCACCAGTTCTTGCATTGCCATGCTTTGAGAAAGTTTTTGAAGTTGAATGTGATGCATCTGGAGTGGGAATCGGTGGCGTTTTAACTCAAAAAGGCAAACCATTAGCCTTCTTTAGTGAGAAATTGTTTGAGTCAAGAACAAAATACTCTACACATGATAAGGAATTTTATGCAATAGTTCGGTGTCTAGAGCATTAGAGCCATTACTTAGTGGCTAGTGAGTTTATATTGCACTCTAATCAGGAGGCATTGAAGTACATTCAACGCCAGCACAAGCTTAACTCACACCATGCTAAATGGGTTGAGTTCCTTTAGTTATTCCACTTCACCATCAAGCACAAATCAGGAAAATTGAATCAAGGTGTGGATGCATTATCAAGGAGACACTCCTATTGTTTCAACTAGATGCTCTTATTCTTAGTTTTGAGCATCTTAAGAGTTTGTATGCTGAAGATGAAGACCTTGGGAACCTATATTCTACATGCTTGAAGAACCGCAAGGGAGATTTCTTAGTCCAAGAGGGTTATTCGTTCAAAGGAGTACGACTATGTATTCCTATGTGTAGCACCTGTGAGCTCTTGGTTAGGGAGATCCATTGTGGTTCCTTGGCTGGTCATTTTGGTGAATCAAAGACCCTAACCATGTTAAGGGAACATTACTATTGGCCAAGGAAGGATAAGGATGTTCAAGACATCTTAAGAAGGTGTTGAATGTGCCAAGTAGCTAAAAGTCATACCTTACCCCACGGTTTATACACTCCACTGCCCGTGCCTACTTTGCCTTGGGTGGATGTGAGTATGGACTTTGTTTTTGGTTTTCCTAAGACGCAAAGGGGCAAGGATTCCATATTTGTGGTGGTGGACAGGTTCTCCAAGATGGCACACTTTATCCGTTGTAATAAAACAAATAAGGCTACACACATTGCTGAGTTATACTTCAAAGAGGTAACAAGGCTGTATGGTATCCCTAAGTCCATTGTTTCAGATAGGGATACAAAATTTCTATGTCATTTTTGGATCACTCTTTGGAAGAAGCTTGGTACTAAGTTGCTGTTTAGTACCCTTGTCACCCCCCTAACTGATGGCCAAACTGAGGTGATGTATGCTGAATTGCAAACATGAATGAATCAACAGCTAGCAACTTAACACGGAAGATATGGATTGGCATAAAGGAACTACTTCCACCAACCAGAACTACAGAGATTCACCACCAATCCCCTTAAAGCAGTAGCACTAGGAGAATAGGACAAAGAACCACTCTCAGACACCACCTAAATAGGCTAAAGTTAGAGATATTTGAGAGAGTTTTGCTCAATAACCAGCAAAAGGAGTTTTTATTCAACATAATATGAGTGTTACAACAAAGAACAACCCGTGTATACTCGTCCATAATCACAATATCAACGGTTACAACTGATTGCAACTTAAAACTGAAAAATAAAAACTGAAAAACACTAGCTTAATTCAGCAGCTGGCTGGATGTTTGACACCTAAACCGTTGCTTATCTCCATTAGTGAGGTGTCAACCCTTAAGAGCTCCAAAGTACTTGCTAATGATGGTCTTGAGGTGTGATTTGCTACTGATTACATCGAGCTTAGCCAAGCCTGCCAGCAGCTACAAACACACTGAAATCCAATGAACAAAGGGGATTTCTTGTAATCTGAGGTTGGTTAAAAGCTGAAGCTGAGGAGCTAACTCTGCCACTTCAGGACCTTGTTGGATAAATATTTAGACACGTCCCCAAGCCCTTAGATTCACCAAAATGGACTGCCAAGTCAGAGCACTAAATTATTCCTAGAAACTACTACTGCTGCTACAGCTGACTTGCTGCTGAACTACTGTTAACATAAATAATTCCATGGAAAAAATCAAGTAACCTTTATCATTTAGGAGATGAATGTGAGATGATAAATGAGTTAGGGTACTGATGCAAAAGGGAATGAATTCTGCTGGCATGACTGAGTTACTAAAGCAAACATAGCTTAACCCTGAACATGCTGATTGCAGGTGGATTTTATTGACTGAACTGAAATTAAGGCTACTGTATGAGCCTCAAAAGACTTGGTTTGGCTAGCAGTGATGCTAGGGTGTCCAACAAAGCAAAGATCTTCCCAAGGTTGCTTCCAAACTGAACTGCATTGCCTCACAGAACAGGCTTTATAGGTGACTGAATTGCAACTCCTTGAGTGTTTCTAGTTGAGGGTCTTAAATTGGCTCTTGACCTGCATTATCCTCCCCTCCTTTGAGAGGATTTTCCTTTAAATCCCCAAAATCTATTCCATCCTCTATGTAAGGACTCAGATCACCCACATTGAAGGTGGTTGAAACAGCCATGTCACCTGGGAGTTCCAGCTTGCATGCATTGGCTCCCAGCCTTACTAGAACTTTGAAAGACCCATCTCCTCTAGCCATCAACTTGCTTTTTCTTCTAATGGGGAACCTACCCTTTCTAAGGTGCAACAAGACAAGGTCTCAAAGTTAAAACTCCATACCTTTCTTGTGTTGGTTGGCCTTAGCTTTGTAGGCATCATTGACCTTCTCAATATGTGCCCTAATCTGTTCATGGAGGCTCATCATTTCCTTGTCCCTCTTTTCAGCCTCAAAACTGACCTTACAGTCAGTACGTAGAGGGATAAGATCAATACGTCTCAGAGTGTTAATCCCATACAGTTCCTCAAAAGGTGAACAACCAGTAGCCCTTACAGGTGTTATGTTATAGGTAAACTCAGTATGAGGCAGTTCGACAGCCCATTCCTTCAAGTTCTTCTAGACCATGGCTCTTAGGAGGCTGGGTAAAGTTTTGTGTGTGACCTCAGTTTGGCCATCAGTTTGAGGATGACAGGTTGTATTGTATAGCCGCTTGGTACCCAACAGATGCCATAAGCTTCTCCAAAAATGAGACAAAAACTTAGTGTCCCTATCACTTACAATCATTTTGCGGACTCATGCAATCTAATGATTTCCTTAAGGTACAAATCAGCAACATAGGAAGCATCATTAGCCTTGTGACAGCCCACACAATGTGCCAACTTGGTGAAACTGTCTACCACTACCATGACTAAATCTTTTCCAATGTGTGTCCTAGGTAAAGCAATAACAAAGTCCATACCCACATCCTCCCAAGGTCTTAATGGGACAGGAAGGGGTGTGTAAAGACCCTAATGGAACTGACTCCTGGCTTTGTGGCAAATGGAGCACTTGTGATGTATTCTAGCTTCACTAATGCAAGATTAAGCAAAAGGGAAACAAGAATGCATTTGGGTAGAAGAACAAGGAAAAAACACAAGAACAAGATAAATCAAGTCTACTAGCAAGGGTGGTGTAAAACCCACCTTGGTTTGCAAACTTGGGCAAATCTTCTTCCTTTAAGTACGATGTGAAGTTACTCACCTTCTTAGTGGAATTAAGAAGACCTAGAGACCCACTTCGAGTTTCCACATAACCAAGATATAACACTAGGAATTTTTGGAGAGAGTTTAAGAGAGTTTGCTAACTCAATTCTGAAAATCAAATTCAACAACCCTTCTAATGCAGCCCAAGGCTTCCCTATATAGTGGGAAGGCCTTTAAGAAGCTGAAAAGAGGAGGGAACACAATCACATGGACGTGCAAGGGCATGGGGGACGAAAAAGTAGAAGTACAAAAGCTGAAAAGTGGTTTTGCTTTATGTCAGCAACTTTTTAGATTTCTAGCCTCAACTTTTAACAGCTATATCTCCTACTATAGTTGTCCAAATGAGCTGAAAAAGGACTTGATGGAAATATCTTGAAGTCAGATTTCAGGAGCCTCATCGTGCAGGTGAATTGGATCAGTATTTTGAGAGATATCAGGCAAAATGTCAAGGTATATACAGACTGGAACAGATTCTGCTGCTTCTAGAAAAAGTCCCCCATTGACTTACTTGTTAAATAATTAACCTAAAACTCTTTATATGACATTGAAGCTGACATATTAAGGGTTCCAAAAAGTAATTTTTCAGCTCTTTAAATCACCCTTAAGCTTGGGTAATTAAGCTTGCAAAATCGGGCCAATTTCTGTCCACACCGGGTTGCATGTGCAATGTATGTTTGGTGATTTCTTGGACCATGGCATGAACCTCCTTGACCTCTTGGGTGCTTGTAGGGTCCCTTAGGCTTGAGGGTTGGTCTTCACTTTGTTCCATTGGATGGTCTCCATAATACTCCCCAGATTGATTGGAGTTTGACCTCAAACTCGGAATTGGATCATCTTCATCATAATATGGACTAAGATCGGCCACATTGAAGGTTACTGAAACTCCATAGTCTCCCAGGAGGTCAATCTTATAAGCATTAGGGCCAATCTTTTCAATGACTTCAAATGGCCCATCGAACCTTGGCATGAGTTTGGATTTGCGCTTGCTAGGGAACCTCTTTTTCCTTAAATGAATCCAAACCAAGTCTCCTGGTTGAAAGTGAGCATCCTTCCCATGCTTGTTGGCTTGTTGCTTGGCTTGCTCATTGGATTTCTCAATTCTTTCCCTCACCTTGGTGTGTAGCTCTTGAATCTCTTTGGCCCTCTTATCGGCTTCCCAACTAAACATGGTTGGATTTGGGATTGGAACCAAGTCTAAGGGAGTCCTTGTATTGCACCCATACACCACTTGGAAAGGTGAAAGAGAAGTAGCTTTGCTAGGGGCTTGGTTGAAGGCAAATTCCGCATGAGGAAGCAACTCATCCCACCCTTTGATGCTCTTCTTGAATAGAACTCTAAGCAAGCTGCCCAAAGTTCTACTGGTCTCCTCGGTTTGACCATCGGTTTGGGGGTGGCATGTTGTGCTAAACTTGAGGTGAGTGCCAAACTTTCTCCACAATGTAAGCCAAAAGTGACTTAGGAACTTGGTGTCCCTATCCGACACCATGCTTCTTGGAATGCCATGGAGACGAACAACCTCCTTGAAGTAGAGGTTTGCAATGGATGAAGCATCATTGGTGGTATGGCATGATATGAAATGAGCCATCTTTGAGAACCGGTCCACCACTACCATGATTGAATCTTTGTGCCTTTGGGTTCTTGGCAAACCCGTGATGAAGTCTAAACTCACATCCTCCCAAGGGCCTTGAGGAATGGGGAGAGGTGTGTATAGACCTTGGGGCCTAGAGTGGCTATTGGCTTGTTCACATGTAGAACACCTTTTCACATAGTGTTCCACATCGTTGGACATGCTTGGCCAATAGTAGTGCTCCTTAAGCATGAAGCAAGTCTTTTCAATGCCAAAGTGTCCGGCCAAAGCCCCACCGTGGAGCTCTTGAATGAGGAGCTCTCGAAATCCACTTCTTAGAATGCATAGCCGGGTTCCCTTGAAGAGGAAACCATGATCCAAGTGAAACAAGCCGTGAGGGTGGCTAGCACACTTCTCATGGATTTCCTTGAAATCCTCATCTTGAACATACAACCCCTTGATGATCTCAAAACCAAGGACTTTGGATTCCAAGGTAGAGAGTAAGAGGTACCTTTTTGACAATGCATCCGCCCCTTTGTTAAGTTGACCCGACTTGTGGTGGATCACAAAATGGAAGGCTTAGAGGTACTCAACCCACTTTGCATGCCTTGGGTTGAGCTTGTGTTGCCCTTGTATGAACTTGAGAGCCTCATGATCCGAATGGAGAATGAATTCTCCTCCCACCAAGTAGTGCCTCCAATGTTCCAAAGCTCTCACAATTCCATAGAACTCCTTGTCATAAGTCGAGTACTTTCTCTTGGCATCATTGAGCTTCTCACTAAAGAAGGCTAGGGGCCTCTTTTCTTGAGATAGGATAGCCCCTATCCCCACACCGGAAGCATCACACTCTACCTCAAAGACTTTGGAGAAGCTTGGTAGAGCTAGAACGGGTGCACTTGTGAGCTTGAACTTGATTTCTTCAAAGGACCTTTGAGCTTGGTTGGTCCACTCAAATCTCTTGGACTTAAGCACCTCGGTCATGGGAGCAACAATGGTGCTAAAGTCTCTCACAAACCTCCTATAGAAAGAGGCTAGACCATGGAAGCTTCTTACTTGTTGAATGGAGGTGGGAATGGGCCAATCTCGGATTGCTTGGATTTTGCTCTCATCCACATGAATACCTTGGGCCGATACAACATAACCCAAGAAGATGACTTGAGAAGTGAAAAAGTGACACTTCTCCAAGTTCCCATAGAGCTCTTCTTGAGATAGGATACTCAAGACTTGGTGCAAATGATGGGCATGCTCTTCTTCACTCTTACTATACACCAATATGTCATCAAAGTAGACAACAACGAACTTGCCAATGAGGGGCTTGAGAACTTGGTTCATAAGCCTCATGAAAGTACTTGGTGCATTTGTCAACCCGAATGGCATAACAAGCCACTCATAGAGACCTCCTTTGGTTTTGAAGGTCGTCTTCCACTCATCTCCTTCATAGATCCGAATTTGATAATAGCCACTTCTAAGATCAATCTTAGAAAATATGGTGGCTCCATGAAGCTCATCTAGGAGATCCTCTAACCGTGGAATAGGAAAGCGATATTTGATGGTGATTTTGTTTATCGCTCTACTATCCACACACATCCTCATTGACCCATCTTTCTTTGGAACAAGCAAGGCGGGCACGGCACATGGACTAAGGCTCTCACGGATCAAGCCTTTTGCAAGAAGATCATCCACTTGCCTTTGCACTTCTTGAGTCTCTTGTGGGTTCATTTGGTAGGACGGCTTGTTTGGGAGGGTGGCACTGGGAATGAGGTCAATTTTTTGTTGGATGGTTCTTTTGGGAGGGAGGCCATGGGGAACCTCATTGGGAAAGACATGTTGTAATTTTGTGAGGAGAGGAGAAAGCAAAGGATGGGAAGAATCCTTAGCTTCGGCCGGTTCTTGGCCAAGTAGAATCCATTCTTTGAACTCATTATATTCATAGAGTTGGGAATGGAGTAGAGTAGTGAGGAAGACATCCATGCTAGGAGTGTCTTGGGGCTTTCTTTGTGAGTTTGATTTGAGAGGGGTGAGGGTGATCTTTTTGTGGTCTTTGGCAAATGTGTATGTGTTTAACTGACCATCATGCATCACACTTCGATCAAACAACCATGGACGTCCCAATAGGACATGACAAGCATCCATAGGTACAATGTCACAACAAATCTCATCTTTATAACTTTTGCAAATTGAAAAACCAAGTAAACAACGAGAAGAGATTTGTAGGCCTTTACCTTGATTGAGCCATTGTATGGTGTAAGGGCTTGGGTGTGGAGAGACCGATAGCTTAAGTTTTTCCACAAGAGTTGTGGAAGCCACATTGGCACAACTTCCACCATCAATAATGAGAGAGCAAACCTTACCCTTCACTGTGCACCGGGTATGGAAGATGTTCTCCCTTTGTTCCATGTCTTTTTGGGAAGCAATACCACTCAAAGCTCTTCTAATCACAAGCATTTCTCCTTCATCGGGTCCCTCTTCAACTTCTTCAAGACCATCGGTCATAAGAAGTTCCTTTTCTTCCCCATCATTCTCATCATCTAACTCATCACAAGTAGCATGGTATTCGGCCAAGGTGAGAATTCTTTTGTTAGGACACTCGGAAGCAAAGTGTCCAAGGCCTTGACATCGGAAACATCTTTTCTTGTCAATGGGTTTTGAGGGTGGTTTTGTGGGGGTTTGAGGGAGAATTGGTGGAGGGGGTCTTGTGTTTGAGTTTGGGGTTGTTTTGGGAGGGTAGTATGAGGGCTTTTGGAAGGAGTAAGGACGGGGGCTAGGCTTGGATGCCATACCCTTACCCTTGGCTTTCTTTTGTGACTCAACTTTGTGGGCTAAGACACTAAGCTCATCCAAAGAAGTGTATGGGTGAAGTTCCACAACATGAGCAATTTCATCATTCAGGCCACTCAAATATCTAATCAAAGTTTGAGACTCATCCTCCTCCAAACTACATTTCAACAACAATTGTTCAAACTCCCTAGTGTATTCTTCTACACTTTTAGACCCTTGTTTGAGGTGGTGGAGTTTAAGGAAGTTGTCTTGCAAGTAATGGGGTGGCAAAAACTTGGACTTAAGTTTGGACTTCATTTTCTCCCAAGTTCTTATCTTCCCTTTACCCTTCCTAGCTCTCTTAGACACAAGGTTTGACCACCAAATGGAAGCATACTTTCGAAGCTTTAGAGCAACAAGCTTTACCTTTCTTTCGTCGGGGATGTCCTTGAACTCAAAGACCCTTTCTACGGTTTGAAGCCAATCCAAGAACACATCCGGGTCAAGTTGGCCTTTAAAGTTGGGGATGTCCACCTTGAAGTCATTGTAGCTTCAGTCTTGAGGCCTTTGATGCCTCTTTGGCCTCCTTGCATATACATCTACTTCGGAGTCTTCAAGGGAGTTGCTTTCTTCTTCCTCTTCGGAGTCACCCAAGGATTGCTTGCTTGAACTCCTAGGACTTTGCAAGTTCTTTCTCTTCTCTTGCATCATCTTGCCAAGTTGAGATTGTAAGTACTTAACTTGGGCTTGCAACTCGGCATTCTCTCTTAGGACTTGCTCACTCACTTGCTCGGGGGTAAGGCTAGTAGACATGGTGGTTAGAGAGTGGGAAAAGGCTGTTTTCGGAAGGAGGGGGTGGCACGGTCGTGTGGTGGGGCACAGGATTGGGCTCGAAAGCAAGTGGCACGGTTGTGCCTAGGTGGCATGGTCAGACCGTGCCAAATTTCTGGTTGGGCACGGGTGAGAGTTTGAAGGTGTTGTGTTTGGGCTGATTTTGTGGTGCTAGTGTTTGGGAATGTGTTTGGGGATGGAAGCTTGGCCAAGAGGGTAGCCTAAGCTCTGATACCACTTGATGTATTCTAGCTTCACTAATGCAAGATTAAGGAAAAGGGAAATAAGAATGCATTTGGGTAGAAGAACAAGGAAAGAACACAAGAACAAGATAAATCAAGTCCACTAGCAAGGGTGGTGTAAAGCCCACCTTGGTTTGCAAACTTGGGTAAATCTTCTTCCTTCAACTAAGATGTGAAGTTACTCGCCTTCTTAGTGGAATTAAGAAGACCTAGAGACCCACTTGGAGTTGCCACACAACCAAGATATAACACTAGGAATTTTTGGAGAGAGTTTGAGAGAGTTTACTAACTCAATTCTGAAAATCAAACTCAACAACCCTTCTAATGCAGCCCAAGGCTTCCTTATATAGTGGGACGACCTTTAAGAAGGTGAAAAGAGGAGGGAACACAAGTACATGGACGTGCAAGGGCATGGGGGACCAAAAAGTAGAAGTACAAAAGCTGAGAAGTGGTTTTGCTTTACGTCAGCAACTTTTCAGATTTCTAGCCTCAACTTTAAACAGCTATATCTCCTAATATAGTTGTCCAAATGAGCTGAAAAAGGACTTGATGGAAAGCTCTTTAAGTCAGATTTCAGGAGCCTCCTCGTTCAGGTGAATTAGTTAGCCGTTTGAGAGATATCAGGCAAAATGTGCAGGTATATATAGACTGGAACAGATTCTGCTGCTTCTAGAAAAAGTCCCCCATTGACTTACTTGTTAAATAATTAACCTAGAACTCTTTATATTCCATTGAAGATGACATATTAAGGGTTCCAAAAAGTAAATTTTCAGCTCTTTAAATCACCCTTAAGCTTGGGTAATTAAGCTTGCAAAATCGGGCCAATTTATGTCCATACCGGGTTACATGTGCAATGTATGTTTGGTGATTTCTTGGACCATGGCATGAACCTCCTTGACCTCTTGGATGCTTGTAAGGTCCCTTAGGAATGAGGGTTGGTCTTCACTTGGTTCCATTGGATGGTCTCCATTAACTTGGACACTACCCTGTGCACATCTTCCCCCATTTTGGGCTAATAAAAGTGCTCTCTCAGAATGTCCAAGGTTTTGTTCATTCCAAAGTGCCCAGCAAGTGATCCCCCATCGGTCTTTCTTACCAGCAGCTCCCTTAATGGGCATACAGGGATGCACAACTTGTTTCCCTTGAATAGAAACCCATCCTGCATCACATAAGGCCCCTAAGTTGGAGTGTTGGTCACCACCTCATGGAAAGCCGAGTCTTCACGATAATAAGCCTGAATGGACTGCAATCCCGGTAGCTTTGCACCCAAGATAGAGATCAAGACATATCTCCTTAAGGGTGTATCTGCCACCATATTTTAAGTTCCCTTCTTATGCTTGGTGGAAAAACTGAAAGCTTGTAGGAACTCTACCCATTTTGCATGCCTGACATTGAGTTTAGGTTGGCCATTAAGATACCTCAATGCTTGATGATCTAAATGCAAGACAAAAGCCTTAGGCTTCAGGTAGTGACTCTAGTGACTCAAGGCTCTAACTATGGCATTGAACTCTTTGTCATAGGTTGAGTAGTTGAGTTTTAGATCGCTGAGTTTCTCACTAAAGTAGGCTACGGGCTTCTTGAGCTGTGTAAGAACAGCCCCAATGCCCACCCCACTGGCATCACATTCCACTTCAAATAGCTCTTCAAAATTGGGCAAGGCCAGCACTGGTGCTTCACATAACCTTCTCTTGATGACTTCAAAGGCTTTCTGTGCTGGTGGTGGCTAGGAAAAATTACCCTTCTTCTTGCACTCAGTAAGGGGAGCCATGACTGTACTAAAGTCCTTGATAAACCTCCTAAAAAAGGAAGCCAATCCATGGAAGCTTCTTACTGTAGTGAATGAGTAAGGTACTGGCCAGGATTTAATTATCTCAATCTTGGCTTCATCCACCTGAATCCCATCACAGGACACCACACAACCAAGGAAATAACCTTTGGCACTAAAAACTTGCACTTTTCTAATTTTCCATACAACTTCTGGCTTCTAAGGGTGGTGAAGACCTGCTGTAGGTGCTGAATATGATCAATTTTAGTCTTGTGGTAGACAAGTATGTCATCAAAGTACACAACCACAAATAGACCTATGTAGGGCCTAAGCACTTCATTCATCACTCTCATGAAGGTGCTAGGTGCATTAGACAGTCCAAATGGCATGACAAGCCATTCATAAAGCCCTTGCTTTGTCTTAAAAGCAGTTTTCCATTCATCTCGCTCTCTGCTTCTGATATGATGATACCCACTCCTTAAATCTATCTTGGAGAAGAGTTTGGAACCATGCAGTTTATCCAACATGTCATCAAGTCTAGGAATAGGGTACCCGTACTTGATTGTGATGTTGTTGATGGCCTACTATTTATGTACATCCTCCAGGTACCATCCTTCTTTGGCACTAACAATGCTGGGACTGAACATGGGCTCATGCTTTCCGTTACATAACCCCTGTCAATTAGTTCCTGAACTTGCCTTTGCAGTTCCTTGGTTTCAGTAGGATTGCATCAGTAGGCAGGCTTGTTAGGCAAGGGGGCTCCAGGGAGTAGGTTAATTTGGTGTTCTATACCTCTTTTAGGAGGGAGGCCAGGAGGTAGGTCTAGGGGAAAAACATCTTGGAGCTGCTCTATCAAAGGCCGAACAGAAGGATGTAAGGTTGTTGTAGCTGAATAAGGAGCAGACTCCAGCATCAGTACAACAAAACCAGGCTTGCCTTTAGTGATAGCCCTTTGCACTCTTCCCCCATTGACAAGTAAGGCAGTCTCTTTATGTGTAACCCTCCCAGTTTTAGCTTTTCGTGTTTGGTTGGGGGGTAAAGGGGTCAGTGTCGTCTTTCTACCTCTGAGTTTAAAGGAGTAAGTGTTGGATTGGCCATAATGAACGACATCTCTATCAAACTGCTGGGGTCTGCCTAGGAGTAAATGACAAGCATCCATTGGCAAGACATGACACATAACCTCATCCTGATATTCCCCTACTGAAAAACGAACCACAGTTTGCTTGGAAACTGTTACCTCATTTCCCTTTTTGAGCGATTGTAAGGTACAACGTCTAGGGTAGCTGGTGGTGGTCAGGTTCAGTTTGCTAACCATCTGAGTGGAAGCCACATTAGTGCAGCTACCCCCATCCACAATCAGGTTGTAGGTCTTGTTGGCTACCTTGGATCTGGAGTGCAATATCTACTCTCTTTGGCTAGCATCAGCTGTGGTTATAATAGTATGAAGGTGATGTATTCAAGCTTCACTAAGGCAAGGATTTGCAAAAGTGTATCAAGAATGCGTTTGGGTAGGAAGGTGAAAATGGAATCAAGAACCAAGATAGAACGAGTGGACTAGCAAGGGTGATGAAGACCCACCTTGGTTTGCACACTTGGGCAATCTTCTTTGTTCAACTAAGTTAAAGAAATTAATCACATTCTTAGTTGAACTAAGAAGACCTAGAGACCCACTTGAGGTTGCCAAACACCCAAGATATAACACTAGGAATTTGAAGATAAATGGAGAGAGTTTTCACAACTCAAAGCTCAAATGTATATTCGTCAATCCTTTCTGGACAACCCAAGGCCTCGCTTATATAGTGGGAAACCTTTAACAAGATGCAAGAAGGGGGAAGAACAAGGTCTTACACGTGCACAAGCAAGGGTAGACCAAAAAGTAAAAGATAAAAGTTGAAAAGTGCTTTTTACTTTCTGTCATAAACTTTTTAGTGCACAAGGGTCAACGTCAAGCAGCTATAACTCCTAGGTTTCTCACTCAAATTGGGTGAAATAGGTCTTGCTGGAAATCTCTAGAAGGAAGATTTCACGGACCTCAAGTTGTACGCCATTTCGAGTACGCTTGTGGGAGATATGGGGTAAAAGGTACAACATATGCAAATTGGGACAGTTTCTGCTGCTTCTAGAAAAAGACTCCCATTGACTTATTTCCTGGAAACCTAACCTAGAACTCTTTATATGTCCTTGAATCTGAAATATTAAGGGTTCCAAAAATTAATTTTTCATCCCTTTAAGTCCACCTTAAGCTTCGGTAATTAGGCTTGCAAAACCGGGCCAAATTCTGTCCAAACCGAGCAACATGTGCAATGCATGGTTGATGACTTCTTAGACCATGGCATGAACCTCTTTGACCTCCTTGGTGTTTGTAGGGTCCTTTAGGCTTGTGGGTTTGTCTTCACTTGGTTTAAAAGGATGACCCCTATCATACTCCTCGGATTTGTTGGAGTTTGACCTCAAACTCGGAAATTGATCATCTTCATCATAATATGGACTAAGATCAGCCACATTGAAGGTGGATGAGACTCCATACTCTCCCGGGAGGTTAATCTTGTAGGCATTAGGACCAATCTTCTCATTGACTTCAAATGGGCCATCCGACCTTTGCGTGAGCTTGGATTTGTGCTTACTAGGAACCTCTCTTTCCTCAAATGAATCCAAACCAAGTCTCCCGGTTGAAATTGAGCATCTTTCCTATGCTTGTTCGCTCGTTCCTTGGCTTGCTCATTAGATTTCTCAATCCTTTCCCTCACTATGGTGTGTAGCTCTTGAATTTCTTTGGCCCTCTTCTCGGCTTCCCAACTAAACTTGGTTGGGTTTGGGATTGGAACCAAGTCTAGGGGAGTTCTAGGATTGTAACCATAGACCACTTGAAAAGCTGAAAGAGAAGTAGCCTTGCTGGGAGCTTGGTTGAAGGTAAATTCCTCATGAGGAAGCTACTCATCCCACCCTTTGATGCTCTTCTTTACTAGAACTCTAAGCAAAGCGCCCAAAGTCCTATTAGTCACTTCATTTTGACCGTCGGTTTTGGGGGTGGCATGTAGTGCTAAACTTGAGGTGAGTGCCAAACTGTCTCCACAAGGTAAGCCAAAAGTCACTTAGGAACTTGGCATCCTTATCCGACAGCATGCTTCTTAGAATTCCATGGAGACGAACGATCTCCTTAAAGTAGAGGTTGGCAATGGAGGAAGCATCATTGATGGTATGGCTTGCTATGAAATGTGTCATTTTTTAAAATCGGTCCACCACCACCATGATTGAATCTTTGTGCCTTTGGGTTCTTAGCAAACCCGTGATGAAGTCTAAGCTCATAACCTCTCAAGGACCTTGACCAATAGGGAGAGGAGTGTATAGACCTTGGGGCCGAGAGTGGCTCTTGGCTTGTTGACAAGTAGAACACCTTCTCACATAGTGCTCTACATCGTTGGACATGTTTGGCTAATAGTAGTGCTCCATGAGCATGGAGCAAGTCTTCTCAATGCCAAAGTGTCCGGCCAAAGCCCCACCATGAAGCTCTTGAATGAGGAGCTCCCGAAACCCACTCTTTGGTATGCATAGCTGGGTTTCTTTGAAGAGGAAACCTTACTCCAAGTGAAACAAGTCGTGGGCATGGCTAGTACACTTCTCATGGATTTCCTTGAAATCCTCATCTTGGATATGCAACCGCTTAGTAATCTCAAAACGAAGGACTTTGGATTCCAAGGTAGAGAGTAAGAGGTACCTTCTTGATAATGCATCTGCCCCTGTGTTGAGTTGACCTGACTTGTGGTGGATCACAAAATGGAAGGCTTAGAGGTGCTCAACCCACTTTGCATGCCTTGGGTTGAGCTTGTGTTGCCCTTGTATGAATTTCAGGGCCTCATGATCTGAATGGGGGATGAATTCTCCGCCCACCAAGTAGTGCCTCCAATGCTCCAAAGCTCTCACAATGGCATAGAACTCCTTATCATAAGTGGAGTACTTCCCCTTTGCATCATTGAGCTTCTCACTAAATAAGGCTAGGGGCCTCTTCTCTTGCGATAGGATAGCCCCTATCCCAACACCGGAAGCATCACACTCTACTTTAAATACTTTGGAGAAGCTTAGTAGAGCTAGAACAGGTGCACTTGTGAGCATGCACTTGATTTCTTCAAAGGCCCCTTGAGCTTGCTTGGTCCACTCAAATCTTTTAGCCTTAAGCACCTCGGTCATGGGAGCAATAATGGTGCTAAAGTCTCTCACAAACCCCTTATAGAAAGAGGCCAGGACATGGAAGCTCCTAACTTGTTGAATTGAAGTAGGAATGGGCCAATCTTTGATTGCTTGAATCTTGCTCTCATCAACATGGATTCCTTGGGCCGACGCCACATACCCCAAAAAGATAACTTGAGAAGTGAAAAAGTGGCACTTCTCTAGTGGTACTTCTCTAAGTTTTCATAGAGCTCTTTTTGAGATAGAATACTCAAGACTTGTTGTAGATGATTGGCATGCTCTTCTCCACTCTTGCTATACACCAAGATGTCATCAAAGTAGACAACAACAAACTTGATAATAAGGGGTTTAGAACTGAGTTCATAAGCCTCGTGAAAGTGCTTGGTGCATTGGTCAACCCGAATGGCATAACAAGCCACTCACAGAGACCTGCTTTAGTTTTCAAGGCGGTCTTCCACTCATCTCCTTAATAAATCCAGATTTGGTAGTAGCCACTTCTAAGATCAATCTTCGAAAACATGGTGGCTCCATGAAGCTCATCTAAGAGATCCTCCGATCATGGAATAGGAAAGCGATATTTGATAGTGATTTTGTTTATCGCTCTACTATCCACACACATTCTCATTGGCCCATCTTTCTTTGGAACAAGCAAGACCAGCACAGCATATGGACTAAGGCTCTCACGGATCAAGCCTTTGGCAAGGGGCTCATCCACTTGCCGCTGCACTTCTTGGGTTTCTTGTGGGTTCATTCGGTAGGCCAGCTTGTTTGGAAGGGTGGCACCGGGAATGAGGTCTATTTCGTGTTGTATGGATCTTTTGGAGGAGAGGCCATGAGGGACCTCACTAGGGAGGACATGTTCAAAACTTTTGACGAGAGGGGAAAGAAAAGGATGGGAAGAATCCTTAGCGTCGGTCGGTTCTTGGCCAAGTAAAATCCACTCCTTGAAATCATCATATTCATGGAGTTGGGAATGGAGTATGGTAGTGAGAAAGACATCCATACTAGGAGTGTCTTGAGGCCTTTTTTGTGAGTTGGACTTGAGAGGGGTAATAGTGATCTTTTTATGGTCTTTGGCAAATGTATATGTGTTTAACCGGCCATCATGCATCACATTTCTATCAAACAACCATGGACGTCCGAAGAGGACATGACAAGCATCCATAGATATCACACCAAATATCATCCTTGTAACTTTTGCCAATTGAAAAGCTAAGTAAACAACGACATGAGATTTGCAAGCCTTTACCTTGATTGAGCCATTGTATGGTGTAAGGGCTTGGGTGTGGAGAGACTGAAAGCTTGAGCTTGTCCACTAGAGTTTTGGAAGCAACATTGGCACAACTTCTACCATCAATAATAAGAGAGCAAACCTTCCCCTTCACGGTACACCGGGTGTGGAAAATGTTCTCCCTTTGTTCCATGTCATTTTGGGAAGTAATACCACTCAAGGCTCTCCTTATCACAAGCATTTCTGCTTCATCGGGTCCCTCTTCATCTTCTTTAAGAGCTTCGGTCATGACAAGTCCCTATTCTTTACCATCATTCTCATCATCTAGCTCCTCACAAGAAGCTTGACATTCGGCCAAAGTGACAACTCCTTTGTTGGGACACTCGGAATCAAAGTGTCCAAGGCCTTGACAACTGAAACATCTCTTCTTATCACTGGGCTTTGGAGGTTGTTTTGAGGGGGTCTGAGGGGGATTTGGTGGAGGGGGTCTTGTGTTTGAGTTTGGAGTTGATTTGGGAGGGTAGTATGAGGGCTTTTGGAATGGGTAAGGACGGGGGTTAGGCTTGGAGGCCATGCCCTTGCCCTAGGCTTTCTTTTGTGACTCCAATTTGTGAGCTAAGACACTAAGCTCATCTAAGGAAGTGTAAGGGTGGAGTTCAACAACATGAGCAATTTCATCATTCAAACCACTCAAGTATCTAATCAAAGTTTGAGACTCATCCTCCGTCAAATCACATTTCAACAACAATTGCTCAAACTCTCTATTGTATTCTTCTACACTATTAGACCCTTATTTGAGGTGGTGGAGTTTAAGGAAGTTCTCTTGCAAGTAATGGGGTACCAAAAACTTGGACTTAAGTTTGGACTTCATTTTCTCCTAAGTTCTTATCTCCCCTTTACCCTTCCTAGCTCTCTTAGTCACAACATTTGACCACCAAATGGAAGCATACTTTCTAAGCTTTAAAGCAACAAGCTTTACCTTTCTTTCATCGGGGATGTCTTTGAACTCAAAGACTCTTTCAGCGGTTTGAAGCCAATCCAAGAACACATCCGGATCAAGTTGACCTTCAAAGTTGGGAATATCTACCTTGAAGTCATTGTAGCTTTGGTCTTGAGGCCTATGTTATCTCCTTGGTCTTCTTCCGTACACATCCTCACCGGAGTCTTCAAGTGAGTTTCTTTCTTCTTCTTTTTCAGAGTCATCCGAGTCTCATTTGCTTATACTCCTAGAACTTCTCAAGTTCTTTCTCTTCTGTTGCATCACTTGACCAAGTTGTGATTGAAGGTACTTGACTTGGGCTTCTAGCTCGACCTTCTCTCTCAAAGCTTGCTCGGTCACTTGCTCAGGAGTGAGGCCAGTAGACATGATGGCTTTAGAGTGAGGAGGGGCTGTTTTGATACGGGAAGGGGGTGGCACGGTCATGTGGGGTGGCACGGTGTGGCTGTGCTAAGCTGTGGTAATGGGTGGAGGAGTGCAAGGTGGTGGCATGGTGTGGCCATGCTGACTTTCTGGTTTGGCACAGGTTGAAGTTTGTTGGTAAAGTGTTTGGGCTGATATTGTGGTTCTTGTGTTTGGGGATGTGTTTGGGTGATGGAAGCTTAGCCAATAGGGTAGCCTAAGCTCTAATACCACTTGATGTATTCAAGCTTCACTAAGGCAAGGATTTACAAAAGTGAATCAAGAAGGCATTTGGGTAGGAAGATGAAAATGGAATCAAGAACCAAGATAGAACAAGTGGACTAGGAAGGGTGACGAAGACCCACCTTGGTTTGCACAATTGGGCAATCTTCTTCCTTCAACTAAGCTACAGAAATTAATCACCTTCTTAGTTGAATTAAGAATACCTAGAGACCACTTGAGGTTGCTAAACACCCAAGATATAAGACTAGGAATTTGAAGAGCAATAGAGAGAGTTTTCACAACTCAAAGCTTAAATGTGTATTCATCAAGCCTTTCTTGACAACCCAAGGCCTCCCTTATATAGTGGGGAACCTTTAGCAAGGTGCAAGAAAGGGGAAAAACAAGCTCTTACATATCCAAAAGCAATGGGAGACCAAAAAGAAAAAGACAAAAGGTGAAAAGTGCTTTTTACTTTCTGTCAGCAACTTTTCAGTCCACAAGGGTCAACGTCAAACAGCTATAGCTCCTAGGTTTCTCACTCAAATTTGGTGAAATAGGTCTTGTTGGAAAGCCCTGTAAGTCAGCATTCGTGGGCCTTAAGTTGCACGCCAATTGGATTAGTCGTTTGGGAGATATTGGGAAAAAGGTGCAGCATATGTAAACTGGGATAGTTTCTGCTGCTTCTAGAAAAAGGCTCCCATTGACTTATTTCCTAGATACCTAATGATGGGGACCATCCAACCGAACCTTCCATAACCCTTCCCAATGATCCTCCCCCTATTATGGAGTCCGAGATGGTCAGGGAAGTTCATGCCATGGTCAAAAACAACTTGAACAAAGAAGAGGATGGACTGTCCAGTTCATACCGAAATTGGCCCGGTTTTGCTTCTCTATTGGAGCAAGTTACAGAAGGGAAATTTTCCAATAAGACCTTTTACAAAGCATTTGGAGTTCATTTGGCCAGCCAACCAAGCCAAAAACCGAGGACAGTGCACTGTAGGGAGCAATCCAAAGGGTCCGTTTGGTTGACCTAAATAGCTCCAAACTTTGTCAAAATTTAAAGCATGAAAAAGCATCTAAATATTTATTAAATCATGGCCCTAAAGTTGAGCTAAGGGACCAGCTTGTGTTGCTTTTATCCAACCAATGTAGGGAAGAAATTCCTTTACCCGGTTTTTAGGTATAACCGGCTGCCACCTTGGGTTTTGGGTGTACCTCTTGTACTACTTGAAGGTTCAAGGCCCTAAGCTGCTATATTTAGATTATTAAGCTGCTTGACACCTCAATTTCGAGATTATTAAGCTAATGAGGTGTGAAGGTTAGGCTAAATCTCTTGTTTTATCAACTTTACTTATAAGATAGCTTAGGCCAGGTGATTTGGTCACAAACACAACTTGTTTGCAGCCCTTGGCTGAGTGCGAGGGAGGTTTGGGCTATAAATACCCCATCTCTTCCATTTGCAAGGGTCGTTTGTCAAATTGAATACAAAACTTGAGCTTTGTCTCTCTCAAATTCCTTGTTCTATATCTTAAGTTTGGCAACTAAAGTGGTGTCTAGGTCTCTTTATCTCAATTAGGTGGTGATTCTGTATCCTAATTGATCTAAGGAGATTGCCATAGTGTTCAACAAAAATGGCTCCATTGAATTATCTCTTGAAGGCACTTGTGTTACCCTCTTCTTCTTTTTCTCATTTTCACTTCCTAATCTCCTTCACATCTACCGTGTTGGCAAGTGCAAGGTGAGATACATCAATTGGTATCAGAGCCTTGGCTACCCTCTTGATCTTGCTTCCAACCTCAAACACATTCCTAAACACTAAGCCACAACCCACCCTTAACCACCTCTCCCTTTTTTTTTCTCCCTAGCATGTTTCCTACCGTGCCCAAGGTAGCACTTTAGCATGGGTACCCCGTGCCACTCAGCACAACCGTGCCTCTTCCCCAGCACACCCACTCGATTCCAGCAGCCTAGCACGGTCAGACCGTGCCCCCTAGCACGACTATGCTCATTGCTCATCGACCTGAAACACCACACCTCCTACCCTATTATAACCATGTCTTCAAGCCTCACCCCGAAACAAGTTGCGAAGACCCTAATTAAGGAAAAGGCTGAATTGGAGGCTGAGGTCAGGTTCCTCCAAAATGAACTTGGCCAACTCCTAGAAGAGAAGATAAGGAGTTTGAGGAACTCTAGAAGTCCCACGGAACAAGGACCTCGGATTGATCTTGAGGAAGAACAAAGTTATCCCCATGAGTCTTCTAGTGAAGAAGCTGAAGGAGGAAGACCATTTCGACCAAGTGGAGGCTGCAATCTTGATTTCAAGGTTGACTTTCCCGAGTTTGAAGGCCATCTAGACCCGAATTTGTTTCTAGATTGGCTTCAGACGGTTGAGAGAGTCTTCGACTACAAAGACATCCCGGACGAGAAAAAGGTAAAGCTTGTAGCCCTTAAGATTCGCAAATATGCTTCAATTTGGTGGGTTAACATAGTGACCAAGAGGGCAAGGAAGCGAAAGGGAAAATTTCATTCTTGGGCACAAAAAAGGGACAAACAAAAGGCCAAATTCCTACCCACCCACTACCTCCATGATAACTACCTCAAATTTCATAACCTCAAACAAGGAACCGAGAGTGTGGAAGAGTATACAAGGGAGTTTGAATAACTACTCTTGAAATGTGATTTAAAGGAAGATGAAACCCAATCTCTTGTGAGGTATTTGAGTGGTTTGGATGATCCAATTTCCCATGTTAATGAGCTACATCCTTACTCCTCTATTGATGAGCTTAGCTCCCCTGCATAATAAGTTGAACAACACCGAAAAGCCAAAGGGAAAGGAGTTGTGTCCAAACCTCCTACTCGGTCTTACCCTTTTCAAAGATGCCTAAACACAACTGCTAGACCACAAGCTCCACCACCTCCCTGACCAAATTCCCCAAATGCCCAAAACACACCTTGGTGAAACCCTCCCAAACCGGAAGATAGAAAAAGATGTTTTCGGTGCCAAGGACTGGGGCACATTGCATCCGAATGCCCAAACAAGAGGATTGTTACTTTGGCTGAATTTCAAGCTTCCTTTGAGGAGCTTGAGGGAAAGGAGGAAGAGGAGAAAGAGCTAGACTTGACTGAGTCTCTAGAGGAGGTTGAAGAAGGTCCGGATGAAGGGGAACTTTTGGTCATTCGAAGGGCGTTAAGTGGCCTAGCTTCCCAAGATGAGCTTGATCAAAGAGAGTCCATCTTCCATATAAGGTGCACCGTAGGTGGCAAGGTTTGCTCCCTTATCATTGATGGAGGGAGTTGTACAACTGTAGCCTCATAATCCGTGGTGGACGAGCTCAAGCTCTCGGTGACCCCCCGCCCAAAGCCATACACCATCCAATGGCTTAATCAAAGCAAAGGTTTGCAAATCTCCTCCCGGTGTCTCTTATCTTTAAGCATTGGGAAAACTTACAAAGATGAGATTTGGAATGATATTGTGCCAATGGATGCTTGCCATGTCTTGTTAGGTCGACCTTCGCTCTTTGATAGGAAGGTCGTACATGAAGGTCGTATGAATACCTATACCTTCACAAAGAACCACAAGAAGATCACCGTCACTCCACTCAAATCATCCACCCCTTCTGAACCCAAAGAAAACCCACAAATGGATATCTTTCTCACCACCCTCTTACAGTCCCAAATGCTTGAGTATGAACCATACAAAGAATGGATTTTGCTCGGTCAAGAACTGCCCTTAGCCACGACCTCAGGCCATCCCATGCTCACCCCCTCCTACAATCCTTCCAACATGTTTTCCCTCAAGAAATACCCCTTACTTTGCCTCCTAAAAGATCCATCCAACACAAGATTGACCTTTTTCCCGGTTCCACCGTCCCAAATAAACCGGCCTATAGGATAAACCCCCAAGAAACTAAAGAAGTCCAACGCCAAGTTGATGACCTCCTAGCCAAGGGGCTGATCCGTGAGAGCCTAAGCCCGTGTGCCGTCCCGGCTCTACTTGTGCCTAAGAAGGATGGGAGCATGAGAGTGTGTGTTGATAGTAGATCTATCAACAAGATCACCATCAAGTATCGGTACCTTGTTCCAAGGTTGGAGGATTTAGTTGATGAGCTTCATGGAGCCACTATCTTCTCCCAAATTGATATTAGAAGTGGCTACTACCAAATCCGGGTTTTTGAAGGGGATGAATGGAAAACGGCTTTCAAAACTGAGGGTGGCCTTTATGAGTGGTTGGTCATGCCATTTGGCTTGACTAATGCACCTAGCACCTTCATCAGACTTATGAATGAGGTGTTTTGGCCGGTCATGGGCAAGTTTTTTGTTGTGTATTTCCATGACATTCATGTGTATAGCTGGTATGAACAAGAGCATGCCGACCACCTCTATCAAGTCTTGAGTATCTTGGCTCAAGAAGAGCTCTATGTTAACCTTGAGAAGTGTCACTTCTTCACCCCCCAAGTCATCTTCTTAGGTTGTGTGGTTTCGGCTCAAGGCATCCATGTTGATGAGGACAAGGTCAAGGCTATCCGTGAGTGGCCTACTCCTTCCTCCATACATCAAGTCCGAAGCTTCTATGGTTTAACCTCCTTCTATGGGAGATTTGTGAAGGACTTTAGCTGAATTGTCTCTCCCACGACCGAGGTTCTCAAGGGCAAGACCTTTAAGTGGAATGAACAAGCTCACTTGGCATTTGAAGAAATCAAGAGGAGGCTTACTAGTGCTCCCATCCTCGCAGTACCTAGCTTCTCCAAGGTCTTTGAGGTGGAGTGTGATGCCTCCAGAGTGGGCATAGGGGCTGTTTTGTCTAAAGAGAAGCAACCCATTGCATTCTTTAGTGAGAAATTGAATGAAGCAAAGAGGAAATACTCCACATACGATAAAGAGTTCTATGTAATAGTTCGGGCTTTGGAACATTGGAGACACTACCTAGTGGGGGTCGAATTCATGCTACATTCAGACCATGAGGCCCTCAAGTTCATCAAAGGGAAACATAAGCTCAATCCCCGCCATGCCAAGTGGGTTGAGTACCTCCAAGCTTTCAACTTCGTGATACATTATGAAGCCGGCAAGTTAAACAAGGGAGCGGATGCCCTTACAAGGAGATACTTTCTCCTTTGGGTCCTAGAATCCAAGGTACTTGGGTTTGAGATTGTAAAAGGGATGTACATCAATGATGAAGACTTCAAGCAGATCCATATTAAGTGTGCTAACCACCCCCACGGCCTCTTCCACATTCTAGAGGGGTTCCTTTTCAAGGGGTCACGGCTTTGCACACCCAAGTGTGGGTTTAGGGAGTTGCTAATCCAAGAGCTTCATGGTGGCGCTCGATCCCGTCACCTTGGGGTAGAGAAGACTTGCTCAATGCTCAAGGAGCATTACTGTTGGCCGAAAATGGCCAAGGATGTGGAACACTTCATTAAGAGGTGCTCAATTTGTCACATGGCTAAGAGCCATGTACTCCCCTAAGGTCTTCACTCCCCTTTGTCCATGCCCTTGGCTCCATGGGAAGATATTAGTTTGGACTTCATCACGGGCTTACCACGGACTAAAAGAAGCAAGGATTCCATCATGGTGGTGGTGGATCGTTTCCGCAAAATGGCCCATTTTGTCCCTTGTCACACCACCCATGATGCCTCCCACACAACCAATCTCTACTTCAAGGAGATTGTGAGACTTCATGGCATCCCAAGGAGCATGGTTTCGGATAGCGACACTAAGTTCCTTGGTCATTTTTTGCTCACTCTTTAGAGAAAGATGCGGACACACCCGAGAAACGAGCCAAAGAAATCAAGGACCTTCATGCTCATGTTCGGGAGAGGATTGAGAAGTCTAATACCCAAGCCATGCATCAAGCCAACAAGCACAAAAACGAGGCCCATTTCCAACCGGGGGACTTGGTGTGGATTCACATGAGTAAAGAAAGGCTCCCAAGCAAGCGCAAGTCCAAAATCATGCCAACATAGTATGGCCCCTTTGAGATATTAGAGAAGGTTTGACCTAGTGCAACAAGGTTGACTTACCTGGTGAGTATGGGGTCTCTGCCACCTTCAATGTGGCTGACCTCAGCCCATACTTTGAGGAAAATGAAGAAATCCCAAGTTTGAGGTCAAACTCCAACTCACTCGGAGAGGATGATGGGGACCATCCAACCAAACCTTCCATAACCCTTCCCAATGATCCACCCCCTATTAGGGAGTCTAATAAGGTCAAGGAAGTTCATGCCATGGTCAGAAACCCTTGAACAAAGAAGAGGATAGACTGTCCATTTCATACTGAAATGGGCCTAGTTTTGTTTCTCTGTTCGAGCAAGTTATGGAAGGGAAAATTTCCTACACGTACCACCCCCTTAAAGCTTGAGATCTTAGCTTTCCAGAAAGACCTTTTGCAAAGCATTTGGAGTTCATTTGGTTAGCGAACGAAGCCAAAAATCGACAACGGTGCACTACAGGGCACAATCTAGCACGGTCCGAAAGAAGGGTCCACTTGGTTGACCTACTTAGCTCCAAATTTTGTCAAAATTTAGGGCATGAAAAAGCATCTAAATATTTATCAAATCATGGCCCTAATGTTGAGCCAAGGGACCAGCTTGTGTTGCTTTTATCCAACCAAAATAGGCAACAAATTCCTTTACTCGATTTTTGGGTATAACCGGCTGCCACCTTGGGTTTTGGGTGTACCTCTTGTACTAATTGAAGGTTCGAGGCCATAATCTGCTGTACTTATATTATTTACATGCTTGACACCTCAATTTGGAGATTGTTGAGCTAATGAGGTGTGAATGTTAGGCTAAATCCCTTATTTTATCATCTTTTACTTGTAAGATGGCTTAGGCTATGTCATTTACTCACAAAGTCATCTTGTATGCAGCCCTTGGCCGAGTGCAAGGGAGGTTTGGGCTATAAATACCCCCTCTCTTCCATTTGTAAGGGCCTTATGTCAAATTGAATACAAAACTTGATCTTTATCCCTCTCAAATTGCTAGTTCTATATCTTAAGTTTAGCAACTTAAGTGGTGTCTAGGTGTCTTTATCTCAATTAGGTGGTGATTCTGTATCCTAATTGAGCTAAGGAGATTGCCCTAGTGTTCAACAAGAGTGGCTTCATTGGATTATCTCCTGAAGGCACTTGTGTTATCCACTTCTTCTTCTTCTTCTTCTTCTCATTTTCAATTCCTAATCTCCCTCACATGTACCATCTTGGGAAGTGCAAGGTGAGATACATCACCTAACCTAGAACTCTTTATATGTCCTTGAAGTTGACATATTAATGGTTCCAAAAAGTAATTTTACAGCCCTTTAAGTCCACCTAAAGCTTGGGTAATTAGGCCTGTAAAATCGGGCCAAATTTTGTCCGAACCGGGCAGCATGTGCAATGCATAGTCGATGACTTCTTGGACCATGACATGAACCCCTTTGACCTGCTTGGTGTTTGTAGGGTCCTTTACACTAGTGGGTTGGTCTTCACTTGGTTCCAAAGGATGGGCCCCCTTAGAAGGACCCTTTTGATCATGAGCACCTCACCTTCTTCAGGTGGCAGGTAAGAGGTTTCACCTTCTTCAGCAGAATCTTCCTCTTCATCCTCTTTTACCTCCATGTGATCTAGCTCTTCTATCCCTCTTATTATGAGTACCCTTCTGTTGGGGCATTCTACCTAAAAATGTCCATAGACATAACACTTGAAGCATTTATTCTAGTTTTTAGCAAGCTCTGTAGCAACCTCCTTTCCCTTTCCCTTGTCATCTTTAGGGGTAGGGTCTGGCTTGTAGGAATTGAAAGGTCTCACCGGCACAACAGGTTTAGGAGGGGCAGTAGAATAGGGTCGAATGGGTTTTAGCTGTTTTTCTACCTTAATAGCTAGCTTGTAGGCATCTCCAAATGTCTACGAAGGCTACATTTCAACCCTCTTTAAAATAGTAGAGTTTAAGCCTTTGAGAAACCTGGCAATGGTTTGTTTAGGTTCTTCGCTCAAGGCACATCTGATCTACAACTGCTCAAACTCCCTGATGTATTCTTCAACCTTCATACTCCCTTGCTGCAAGGAAGTGACTTTCAGATACAGTTGATGCTTATAGGTGGGTGGCAGGAACGTCATGTTCATGTGCTTTTTCAGTTTCACCCAAGTTTTGACCTTTGGCTTACCTTCCAAGGTCCTTGTTCTTCTCAACTTCTCATACCACAGTGAAGCATACTGTTTCAGCTTCAAAAGAGCAAGCTTGAAAGCCTTTTCTCCAGAGTATCCTTTGATTTCTATGATTCTTTCCAAAGCCTGAACCCATTCCAAGTAATCCTTAGGTTTTAAACTTCCATGAAATTCAGGGGCCTCTATTCTAAGGTCCTTGAGGTCATCCCTATGCACTCTCTTTCTCCTTGGCCGACCATCTCCAGTAGCAGACTCACTGCCATATTAAGAATCAGGTGGGCAATCAGAACCTCCTTGTGGGTCCTGAGGTTGTCCCCTTTCTCTTCCTCTTGGTTGATTCATAAGCTGCTGAATCTGAGTTGTAAGAGTTCTGATGTTTTCTTGCATTTCTGGAATAGCCCTATCTCCCCTAAGCTCATGATCCTGTTCCAGAGAGAGGCCTCTAGGAACTCTCACAGGTTGCTGTGGTGAGGAAGAAGTGTGTTCCCCTTCTACCATGGTGTTGGGTGAGAAAATCAGAATGTTGTGCTTGTTTGAGGAGTTTGGTTCTTTATGGCTGGGATTGTGTTTGGCTTGATAGGGCTTTCATATATTTGGACAACTAGTGAACAAGCTAAGGGAAGAAAACAACAAAGGATAATAGAAGCAACTCACCAAGAATTAAGTTGGGCTCTAATACCAGCTGATGTATGCTGAATTGCAATCTAGAATGAATCAATAGCTAGCAACTCAACGTGGAAGATATGGATTGGCATAAAGGAACTACTTCCACCAACAAGAACTGCAGAGATTCACCACCAATCCCCTTAAAGCAGTAGCACCGGGAGAATAGGATAAAGAACCACTGATAGACACCACCTAAATAGGCTAAAGTTAGAGAGATTTGAGAGGGTTTCGCTTAATAACCAGCAAAAAGAGTCTTCCTTAAACATAATCTAAGTGTTATAACAAATAAAAAGCCTTATATACTTGACCATAATCACAAGATCAACGGTTACAATTGATTGCAGCTTAAAACAACAAAATTAAAACTTAAAAACACTAGCTTAATTTAGCAGCTGGCTGGATGTTTGACACCTAAACCCTTGCTCATCTCCATTTCTGATGTGTCAACCCTTAAGAGTTGTAAAGTACTAGCTAACGGTGGTCTTGAGGTGTGATTTGCTGTTGATTACATCGAGCTTAGCCAAGCCTGCCAGTAGGTACAAACACACGAAAATCCAGTGGACAAAGGGGATTTCTTGCAATCTGAGGCTGGTTAAAAGCTTAAGCTAAGGGAGTTAACTCTGCCACTGCAAGACCTTGTTGGATAAATATTTAGACACGTCCCCAAGCCCTTAGATTGACGAAAATGGACTGCCAAGTCAGAGGACGAAATTCTTCTCAGAAACTGTTGCTGCTGCTACAGCTGACCTGCTACTGAATTGCTGTTAACAAAAATAATTCCATGGAAAAATTCAAGTAACCTTTATCATTTAGGAGCTGAATGTGAGCTGATAAATGAGTTAGGGTACTGATGCAAAAGGGAATGAATTCTGCTGGCATGACTGAGTTACTAAACCAAGCATAGCTTAACCATGAACATGCTGATTGCAGGTGGATTTTATTGACTGAACTAAAACTAAGTTTGCTATATGAGCCTCAAAAGACTTGGTTTGGCTAGCAGTGATGCTAGGGTGTCCAGCAAAGCAAAGATCTTCCCAAGGTTGCTTCCGAACTGAACTGCATTACCTCACAAAACAGGCTTTGTAGGTGACTGAATGGCAAGTGCATGACTTTTTCTAGTTAAGGGTCTTCAATTGGCTCTTGACCTGCATCATGAGTTGACTAATCGAACCTCAGGAACTCTCATAAGAGCTTTGATTAAAGCTCATACAAAAGCTTGGTATTTACTCTTGCCACATGCTGAGTTTGCATACAACAAAGCTCCCAGCAAGGCTACTGGTCTTTCACCATTTAAGGTGGTGTATGGGATTGATACTTTAAGTCCCAATGGTCTTACTCCCCGGCCACAAGACCAAAAACCACATGTTGATGTAGCAACAAGAGTAAAGGAGATTCGGAAGCTTCACGAGTTGGTAAGGGCTAGAACTGAGAAGACTAATGCATCCTAGGAAGCCCAAGCCAACAAGCATAGAAGAAAGATAGTATTTCAATCGGGAGACCTAGTTTGGATCAACTTGAGGAAGGAAAGATTTCCTTCCAAAAGAAAGAACAAACTCATGCCACGAGCTGAAGGTCCATTTGAGGTCTTGGAAAGAATAAATGACAATGCATACAAGGTTGATCTACCTGGAGATTATGGAGTTTCAGCCACGTTCAATGTGATAGACTTGAGCCCCATCCATCCCGATGGTTCCACCAAGGATTTGAGGATCAAATCTTTTCAACAAGGGGAGGATGATGGACTCCTAGCGAGCCATGACCTTGTCCATGATGTTCCAAGTCCAGAACGTCCAAGAACAAGGTCCTAAGTTCAAAGGATGGCTCACAGTTTGCAAGAAACTCAAATAATCACAACCAGGTTGCTTGGCCAGAAAATGCCCGTTTTGTTCATCTCATTACTCGAGCTACATTGTGGCTTAAGTCTAATATTTTTACATTTTTGGAATCCTTACCATGTCTACTTTCAGGTCTAAGCATTCATTTCCAGTCATGCACACAAGAAGGTGGAAGATCAAGGTGTTTTGTCTAACAAGCCAGTTTTGGTTCAAAACTGCACAGTTCAATGTTTAGGTGGAATTACCCCACTTAAACGTGGTTTAGCCTTGATTGTTTATAGGGGGGTTTGTACACAACCTAAGGTTTCCCCCCATGGCCTGAAAACCAAATCATGCTCACTTTTGCTTAGCTTAATTCAGGGTTGAAAATCGGGTGAAATCTCCCTGTGAACCCAGTTTAAAGAAGCACGATTCATTTACCTCCATCCGTGGGTTTACTCCTCTTTAACTAGAATGGAACACAGTCTAATGCATGGAACACGTCCCTAAGCTACAATCATGGGCTGCAACATTGGGAAGAATAGCCAATAGGAAGCAAGCTGCAAATGAAGTTGTCTCACGGCTCTCATTGGTCAGTCGAAAAGGGGAAACAACTTTACCGCTGAAGCACATGCTCTTGACTTGAATTCTGATTGATTAAGCTTAAGTATAAGTTAATTAAGTTTCAATGAACATTTGTTTTGCTTTCCTTGTTGATTTGGATGTACTTAGATTAGTCTTAAGTTTGCTTCATACCTGGTTAGTCATAACCATGTAGTTTAGGCTAATCTATTACCTTTCCTCCCTATGAGGGTAAGGTAAGGTGTATGCTTGCTTGCTAGTGAGCTTGCTGGGCATGTAACAAAAGAAGCTCTCAGACATTGTAGAGAAGCTCTTCAGTTTTTAAATGAGAAAACCATAGAGAGCATTTGAAGCTTTCTTTTCAAAACACTTTACTTGCTTATCCTTAACTGGGTCAGTTAAGGTGGTGTCCAAGTGAGTCCTAACTTTGATTAATTGGTGACTTTCTGTATCCTAATCAAACTTAGGGGCCCTAACCTTTGTTTTGGTGGTGTTTCTGTATCCAAAATCCAAGATTAGCTCTATCCAAACTCTCCATTGCAGTCACGGATTCTGGGTGAAATCGTGCCTGCTCTTGTTCTCCATTTCAGTCCGTAGCCCTCTCTTCGATTCTCCTTGATTGTAAGCTTGAATTCATTGAGCTTTACATCAAGTCGTGTTCTCGATGTGCGTTGGCTTGGTTTCTTCCTTCCCTTGAGACATACATCTTAACCGCAGTTTGTCCATCAGTTCGTGGATGACAAGTACTACTATTCTTCAACTTAGTACCTAACTTCTTCCACAATGTAATCCAAAAATGACTCAAAAACCTGATATCCATACCAGAAACAATAGACCTAGGAATACCATGTAATCTTGTCACTTCTTTGAAGTACAATTCAGCAATTTGTGTAGCATCATCAGTCTTATCACATGGAATGAAAAGAGACATCTTAGTAAACCAATCAACCACACAAACGATAGAATCCTTGTTTCTTTGGGTTTTAGGAAATCTAACAATGAAGTCCATACTTACATCAACGCATGGTGAAGTGGGAATAAGCAATGGAGTGTATAAGCCTTGAGGTAGTGAATGGCTTTTGGCAATTTGACATGTTCCACACCTCTTGAGTATGTCTTGTACATCTCTTTCCATAGCTGGCCAATAATAATGCCCCCTTAGCATGGTGACAGTCTTGTTCTCTCCATAATGTCCAGCTAAAGATCCTCCATGAACTGCTCTGATTAAAAGTTCTCTTGTGCTACAGTTTGGTACACATATTCAAGTACCCTTGAAAAGAAATCCCTCATGGATAACAAAATCTCCTTTGGGGTGTTTATTACAATCAACATATAATGCCCCAAAGTCTTCACCATTGTCATATAAAACCTTTAGATGCTCAAAACCAAGTACACAACCATCTAACTGAAATAATAAGAGATACCTCCGAGATAGAGCATCTGCACCTTAATTGAGTTTACGTGACTTATGTTTGATAGTGAAGTGTCATGATTGCATAAACTCAACCCACTTGGCATGCCTTGAGTTTCACTTATGCTGCCCTTGCATATACTTCAATGCTTCATGATCAGAATGTAAGATAAACTCACCTGCACTAAGATAATGACTCCAATGCTCTAAACATCTCACAATGGCATAAAACTCTTTATCATAAGTGGAGTACTTTATTCTAGAATCACATAATTTCTCACTAAAGAAGGCTAGAGGTTTACCTTCTTGAGTAAGAACTCCATTAATACCTACACTAGAGGCATCACATTCAACTTCAAAGATCTTACTAAAGCATGGCAAGGATAGGATCGGTGCTTGAGTAAGCTTTGCTTTGATATCTTCAAAGGCATATTGTGCTTTTAGTGTCTATACAAATGATGTACCTTTGATAACTTCGATCATAGGAGCCATAATAGTGCTAAAGCCACGAATAAATCTCCTGTAGAAAGAAGCTAAACCATGGAAAGCTCGAACATCATGTATACTCTTAGGTTTAGGCTAAGACCGAATGGCTTCTACCTTGCTTTCATCTACCTTGATAACATCTTCAGTCACAATCTAACCAAGACATGTAACTTCAGGAGTGAAGAAAGCACACTTCTTAAGGTTACCAAATAACTTCTCACGTTCTAAGACAAGCATAACTTTAGTTAGGCGATCTTGATGTTCATGCTCATTCTTAGAATGTACCAAAATATCATCAAAGTAGACTACCACAAACTTTCCAATATAAGCTCTAAACAGTTGGTTCATTAACCTCATGAAGGTACTAGGTGTATTAGAAAGACCAAAAGGCATTAGCAACCATTCATAGAGTCCTCCTTTTTTCTTGAAAGTTGTCTTCCATTCATCACCTTCTCTGATTCAGATTTGGAAGTAACCACTTCGAAGATCGATCTTAGAGAACACTTTAGAGCCATACAACTCATCTAGCATATCTTCAAGTCTTGGTATGGGGTACCTGTACTTGACAGTAATCTTGTTAATGGCCTCGTTATCAACACACATTCTCATTCCACCATCTTTCTTTTCCACCAAAAGAGCTGGAACAACACATGGACTCAAAGACTCTCGAATCAATCCTTTCTCCTGCAATTCTGCAACTTGTCTTTGAATTTCATTAGTGCCCTTTGGATTCATCCTATATGCTGGCTTGTTTGGTAGGATGGAACTAGGAATAAGATCAATGTGGTGTTGAATATCTCTCTTTGGAGGCAAACCCGTGGGGATTTCCTTAGGAAACAAATGACAGAATTTTTTAATGAGTGTTCTCGCAATGGGGTGAGTGGGCATCAAATTGTCTGGTTCCTCTTAGATGCTTAGTATCCACTCTTTAAAGGTCTTAAACTCATGTTGAGAAGCCTTCAAAATAGACTCAGCCACGGTCAATATGCATTTATTTCGTGAGGGCTTACTGATGTGTCTCTCAAGGGAAGGAAGAAACCAAGCCAACACACATCAAGAACACGACTTAAACCAAGAGATATCACACGTTCAGGGGAGGCACAGTCGTGTTTAGTGGCATGGGGTGGCCGTGCCACTTTGCTGGTTGTTAAGGCCGAGTTGTGTCAATTTGCAAGGTTGAGTTAAGCTTTGTGGTTTGAATGGAAGCTAGACCAAAGGGGGTAGTCTTAGCTTTGGTTAAGCATGGGAATGGATGTAAGAAAGCTTGTGAGTGAATGAAAGTGAAAGGGATTCAAAGTTAAGAATCACTAGCTCAAAATTAAAGTTAGTAAACTCACTTTACTTCTCTTTGAAACCATTTGAAGAACAAAGGATTGGATAGTTCTAAACTCAATGCTTGGATATAGAATGACCACCAAATATAAGTTTAAGGTCCCTAATCTTTAGTTATGATACAGAAACACCACTTAACAGTGGTTAGGACTTACTTGATCACCTCCTTAATTGACCAAATTAAGGATAAGCAAGTGAAGTATTCGAAGAGAGAAACCTAAAGGCTCTCAAACTGAAATTTTCATTCAAAGGACTTGTTAAGCTTGCTACGACGGTGTGGTCCTCTTATGCTACAAGTAAAGTAGCCAAGCTAGCAAGCACAAACACACAAACACACCCTTCTAGCTTTCCTTACTAGATAGGAAAGGTGGTAATTAAGCTAATATAACCGGTTAGAGCTAATTGAATGCAAAGCTTGCTTAAACTAATCTAAATACATCCAAAGCATAAAGCAAAACAATACTAATGCTTATTATACATTAATCTACTCATAATTAAAGCTTAAACATTCAGAATGCTTGCTGAATTGCCATTGGACAGTCGAAAAGTGATGCTTGCTTTTTGTCTAGCCAATAACATGCAAGAGACACAAAACTTGTTGCTTGCTCTTCATTGGTCATCCTTACCAAGGTTGTAGCCCATCATTGGATGTCTAGGGATGTGTTCCAAGCCTACGAAAGTGTGCCAATCAGCTTGCAAGTGTAGAAACCCATGACTAAAGCGATAAAAACTGGGCTCACTAGGACCGAGTTCAAGCACGGTTTTAGCCGGTTTTTAGGACTAGATTTAAGCTTATCGAAAGTGACTATGATTTGGTTTTCAGACCATGGGGGGTAACTTTGGGATGTGTATACCCCCCCAAAAAAAAATCAAGGTTATAACATGTTTAAGCAGGGTAATTTGGCTTAAACATTAAGGTGTCCACAATGGAGCCCAATCTGACCGGTTTGCAAAAGGCCTTGATCTCTCATCCTCTTATGGGTATGATTGAAAACTAATGCTTGGACTTGAATGTAGACATCATGAGTATTCCAAAAATGCAAAAATTTGATACTTAAGCCACAAAGTAGCTTATGTTATGAGGTGAACAAAACTACATAAAATCTGGTTCTTTAACCTGTGCGCACATTCTTGACTCTCTTTGACAATGTGAGTCAATGCCTGAACTTTGGAGCTTGTATTGGACCTTGTAAGACTTGTTGGACCTTCTTCCTTGTCTACGGTGGTGGGGACTCCAGCATCTTCCTGTTGTTGAGAAGATTTGATCCTCAAATCAGCAAGGTAATCATCATCTTCGTAAGCTTTCAAATTAGCTACATTAAATGTGGATGAAACTCCATAGTCACCTGACAAATCAACCTTATAAGCATTGCCATCAATAAGTTCAAGTACCTTAAAGGGACCATCAGCTGTGGCATAAGCTTGTTCTTCCTTTTGGATGGAAATTTTTCCATCGTAAGGTGAATCCATACGTGGTCTCCAGGTTGAAAAACCACTTTCTTCTTATGCTTGTTGACTTGAGCTTGATAGGCTCATTAGTATTCTCAATCGTGCTTCTTACCAACTCATGAACCTTCTTGATTTGTTCTCCCTTACTGCTGTATCCACACTTGGCTTTTGATCAAAGGGTTGTGGTGTAAGATCAAGTGGACTAAGGGGATCAATTCCATAGACCACCTTGAATGGAGAAAGACCAATAGCCCTGCTTGGTGTCCAGTTATAAGCAAACTCTACATGGGGTAAAAGCAAATCCCAAGCCTTGGTATGTGATTTAATCAAAGCTCTTAGGAGTGTTCCTAAGGTTCGATTAGTAACCTCAGTTTGTCCATCAGTTTGTGGATGACAAGTAGTACTATACTTCAGTTTACTACCTAACTTCTTGCAAAATGTAATCCAAAAATGACTCAAAAACTTGGTATCCCTAACAGAAATAATAGACTTAGGAATACCACGTAATCTTGTCACTTCCTTGAAGTACAATTTAGTAATATGTGTAGCATCATTACTCTTGTTGCAAGGAATGAAATGACACATCTTAGAAAACCGATCAGCCACAACAAAGATAGAATCCTTATTCCTTTGGGTTTTAAGAAGTCCAAGAATGAAGTCCATACTTACATCAACCCATGGTGAAGTGAGAATAGGCAATGGAGTGTAAAAGCGTTCAGGTAGCGAATGGCTTTTGGCAATTTGACACGTTCCACACCTCTTGAGTATGTCCTGTACATCTCTTTCCATAGTTGGCCATTAATAATGCTCCCTTAGCATGGTGACAGTTTTGTTCTCCCCGTATTGTCCAACTAAAGATCCTCCATGAACTTCTCTGATTAAAAGTTCTCTTGTGCTACACTTTGGTACACATAGCCGAGTACCCTTGAAAAGAAATCCCTTCTGCATAAGAAAATCTCCTTTGGGGTGTTTAGAACATTCAGCATATAATGCCCCAAAGTCTTCATCATTGTCGTATAAAACCTTCAGATGCTCAAAACCAAGTACACAAGCATCTAATTGGAATAATAAGTGATTCATCTGTTGAGGGTTGAAGCTAGGACTCAATTTAAGAGTGAAAGCTTAAAAACCAAGGGAGAATACAATCAAGGGAAAACCAAGGAAAGTGGCACATAATATATTGGTTGCGAGGCAACAAACACTTCAGGTAGGAATGGAATTTAGAATCAAGGGATTCTAAATGAGAAACAAAAAGGGAACTTGACGTATTTTGATGTATGTCTCAAGGAAAGGATGAAACCAAGCTAAAAGCCACCAAGTACACAAAGCAAGAAAGTGAAGTCAACACAAAAAGGGGAGGCACGGTCATGCTTAATGGCGTGGTGTGGTCGTGCCACTTTGCTGCCTAGCACGCCTAGCTTTGTCAAGTTTTACGGTTTGAGTTTGTGATGGAAGTTAGACCAAAGGGGATAGCCTTAGCTTTGGTTAAGCATGGAGATGGATGTAAGAAAGGTTATGAGAGTGTGGAATGGAAAGAGAATCAAAGTCACGATTCACTAACTTAAAATTAAGCTAGCAAACCCTCCTTTACTCTCTTTGAATCCTTGAGAATGAACACTGAACTGGACAGAACTAAACTCAATGTTTGGATGTGAAAACACCACCAAAAAAAAGTTTAGGGCCCTTAAACTATGATTAAGATACAGAAACACCACTTAATCAAGTTTAATACTACACTTGAACACCACCTTAACCGGCCTAGTTAAGGATAAGTAAGTTTAGTATTTGAGAGGAAACAAGAGCAAAGTTATAAATTCTAATTTTCATTCAAAGTTGGAATATAATCCAAGGGGGGAGCCTTCTACATGCTATTTATAAGCCAAGCAACCAAGCTAACACACACCTGGAGCTCACCTTACTAGAAAGGAAAGGGGTTAACAAAGCTAATACAACCGATTAGAGCTAATTGAATACAAAGTTTACTTAAACTAATCTAAATACATCCAAAGCATAAAGTAAAGCAATACTAATGTTTATTACACATTAATCTACTCATAATTAAGCTTAAAACAGGTTGAATTCTAGCTTGAATCTCATTGGTCAGTCGAAAAGTGAAGATTGCTTTTTGTCTAGCCAACAGCATGCAAGAGACAACTCTTTTTGCTGCTTTCTCTTCATTGGTCGACCTTACCAAGGTTGCAGCCCATCATTGGATGACTAGGGACGTGAGCCAAGCCTTAAAGAGTGTGATAATAAGCTTGCAAGTGATAAAAACCCACGGTTGAACCAAATTGAACCGGTTTGAGTGAACCGGGTTTACGCACAGGTTTTTGGTTGACTTTTTGGACTTGGTTTAAGCTTATCAAAACTGAGTATGATTTGGTTTTCAGGCCATGGGGGGTAACTTTGGGATGTGTATACCCCTCCCCCCCCCCCCCGCGGAAAGGAAATCAAGGTTATAACATATTTAAGTAGGGTAATTTGGCTTAAACATTCAATCGTGCAGTTTGGAGCCCAATATGACCGGTTTGACAAAAGGCCTTAATCTCCCATCCTTCTGTGCGTATGATTGAAAAGTAAAGCTTGGACCTGACAGTAGACATCATGAGGATTCTAAAAATGAAAAAATTCAAGACTTAAGCCACAATATAGCTTAAGTTATGAAGTGAACAAAACCATGTATATTCTGGTCCTGCTGGGTAGTTTGGACACCATGGGTTTATTTGCTAATTTGAATGGGTAAATGAAGTCCAAATGGGATGAAGCTTGATTTGGGGTAAAGTTGACTTCAGGAACTTCAATCCTAAAGAAAGATATTAGACTCAAACCTTAAGGAGGCTTAAGTAATCAAGCACACAAAAACGGGTTAGCTGTTGGAATTAACCCTTGCCCTGCAGTTTTAATAAATAAACAAAATTTAGAAGATTTATTCTTCCTTGAACCAGCATATTGAGATTACCTAATTGATTTGCTTCCTGTTAAATCAAGGGCATGGAGGGATCTAGCCAGCCACTTCAAACTTATTTCACCTTGGATGATGTCTTCAAGTTAGCTCTCAAGGTTGAAAAGCGAAGAAAGGAAAAGAAAGTCTTCACTAAGCCTTTTTTCAAGGAGCAAGCAAGTTCATTGCCTCCATTCAAGCCCTTTTTTCACCTAAAACCCGAGGGCACCTCACGGGTTCACAAGGGTAAGGCTGTGGCTCTTCCTTCTCCAAAGGAGTTGCCTATAAAGCTTGAAGGAAAGAAGTGCTTCAAGTGTAAAGGTTATGGTCATTTCTAATACGATTGCCCAAATCAAAGGGTCATGGCCATACAAGAAGTTAAAGAAGTTGATGCCATGATGATTGAAGTGTAAGATGAAGCTAATGGTGCAGATTCGGACCCCATGGAAGAAGAAACTCAACTTGATGTCGATGAAAGTGAACTACTTGTCTTAAGGAGGGTTTTACATACCGAAGACACTCCTTATGACAAGGCTCAAAGAGAAATGATCTTTCTCTTCCGGTGCACCATCTAGGACAAGGTGTGCAACCTAATCATCAATGGAGGTACTTGCACCAATGTGGCCTCCACTATTCTTATTGAGAAGCTTGGCATTCCTACTATTCCTTATCCCAAACCTTATTCTTTGAAATGGCTTAATGAAGGCGGCAACATTAAGGTAACTAAACAAGCCCTTATCTCCTTTTCAATTGGGAAGAAGTATAGGGATAATGTCCTTTGTGATGTGGTACCTATGACTAGTTGTCATGTTCTTTTGGGTCGACCTTGGCAATTTCATAGGATGTCACGCATGATGGGTTCAAAAACACTTACTCCTTGATCATTGATAAGGAGAAGATAGTCTTTAACCCATTACCACCAAACCAAGTGATGGAGGTCCATCCATGAACATGATCACCAACCCTCAAGGAAGTCCAAGGGAATCGAGTTTCAATAGTAAAGTCCAAGAAATCAGCTTTACAGTCCAAGACACATTTCACTCCAGGCATGATTTTGGGCCTCTGCACAAACACAGTTTTGTGCACGTTATTTCTTGATCTTCCAAGGGCATGATTGGGTTGCAGGAGGCCTCAGTTTAAGTTTAAGACGTGCTCTTTCCAATAAGACAAGTTGCAGGTCCTTTGGAGGTTATTTTGCACCTCAAATCATCCGTTGAACTCAAGTGCTCAAAACTGTTTCAGTTTTGCCCAATACAGAAAATGGGTCTGTTTCGACGCCCAAAGCTCCTACACTTGGACCGAAACTTTTATGGATGGAAAGTACATCAAAAATATTATCAAGTAGCCATAACAAAAACTCATCCAAATTACACACATGAGGAGCAATTGGCCAGCAAATTAGGGGAAGAAAATCCCTTTTACCCGGTTAAGGGCAGTTGGCTACCACGATGTTCTTTTTGAGGTGTTTTGCTCTTATCAAGCTCTAATCCACTTGCAAATGACTTGATTAGTGTATTTTGAAGCTGATTGAGGCCCCCTAAGCTTCCCAAGTCGACAACTCATCCTCAAGATGAACAATGAAGTGTTGTCAAGCCACACTTCAATCTCCCCTTTTGTAGCTTGTTTTGGATTTTCAAAATGTACCTAGTTTAGCTTGCTACTTTGAATTTGTGGCTGATGTTTAGTGTTAGTGAGGGATTATATAAGCTCCTAAGCTACCTTGTCTGAACACTTTAGCTTGAATATTGAATGAAGTCGAGCCTTAGCTCCTTTTAACTCTCAAGCTCTCTTCTAGCTTATCTCTATCTTTGGTCGGGTAGGGTGGCGTTCTAGCAAGAGTCTTAGGTTCTTCTTGGTGATGTTTCTGTACACAAGAGGTTGTTAACGGCACTAGCATAAGCCTCGGTGATGAATCTGTATCCAAGGATTTGTGTTAGCCTCGATTTATCCCTCAAAGTTATAGTTTGAGTTTGTGATTTCAAAGCTTGCTACTCCTCTTCTTCTTGCTTGCATTTCTGATTTCTTCTCACTTGAACTTCCACGTTGCTGATACATCATATTTGGTATCAGAGCAACTTTCTCCTTGGCCTGGTATTTGCCCCCAAACTTCCCTAAACACAAGCCCAAACACATCCTCAAAACACAAGCCACCACCGACTGTTTCAGCCGTGCCAAGCAGAAGGTTAGCACGGCCACCCCGTGCCACTATAGCACGACCGTGCCACCACTAGTCCGAGTTATTCTTCTCTCATTCAAGTATGAGTGCTGTAAGCATGACTTTGGAAGAAAAGTTCGAAGCCCTCATGAGGAATTATGAAGCCATGGGGTTAGAAAATGAAGAAATCAAGGGCCACAATGAGTATTTGAAGCGCCAACTTGTTGAATCCATGAAGCAATAGCGAAAGGTACTTAGAAGTTCTCCTTCCTCCAACTCATTCGAACCAGAGCAAGGTGAGGACAACCATGACGAAAGCCATCACTTGAACACTTCATGTGAAGAGGAGCCTTTTAGGAGGCCAAGAAGGAATGGGAGGAATGCTTCTAACTTTGGAGACATTAAGGTGGAGGTCCCGGAATTCAAAGGGAGACTTGATCCTGGCGAGTTCTTGGAGTGGCTCCAAACCATGGAGACGATTTTCGACTACAAGGAAATCCCGAAAGAAAAGAAGGTGAAACTTGTTGCTCTTAGGCTCCGTAAGTATGCTTCCCTTTGGTGGACCAACTTATGTGCCAAAAGTGCAAGACAAGGGAAGGGAAAGATTCGAACTTGGGAGAAGATGAAGACCAAACTCAAGGCTTGTTTCTTGCCACCCTCCTATCCTCAATACAACTACTCTCTACTCCATTCCCTAACCCAAGGTAATATGAGTGTTAAGGAGTATACTAGAGAATTTGAGAAGTTATTGATTAAGTGTGACCTTAGAGAGGTCGAAGAGCAAACCATAGTGAGGTACTTAGGGGGACTTGATCCTAGGTATGCTCATGTGGTTGAGTTGCAACAATACACTACTTTTGATGAGGTGTGTGTTCTAGCCGTCAAAGTGGAACAACAAAGAAAAACCAAGCTCTACAACAAATACCCTCCTAAACCTTTCCCTAAGAGCCAACCTTTCAACAAGGAGAGCTCCTACCCACCTCCTATGCCCTCGGTTCCTAGTCCATTCCCTCCACAAAAACCCCAAATCCCTAGAAGGAACCAACCCCCTTCAAAACGACCTAACCCCCCTTCTATGAACAATAGGAGATGCTTCAGATGCCAAGGCCTAGGTCACATAGCCTCGGAATGCCCTAATAGGAGAATTATCTCCTTAGCCGAATGGGAGGCATGTAAGGAGGAAGAAGAGGAGGAGGAAAAAGAAATGTACTTCATGGAAGAACAAGAAGAGGTCGTAGAGGAGGCAGATGAAGGAGAGTTACTTTTGTGTAGGAGAGCCTTGAATAGCAAAAAGGGAGTCTTGGAAGAACAAAGGGAAAACATCTTCCATACAAGATGCACCATCCAAGGCAAGGTTTTCTCTCTCATCATTGATGGGGGAAGTTGTGCGAATGTTGCCTACTCAAGCATGGTGGAGAAGTTGGGCCTTCAAGGTTTGGCCCATCCCCATCCTTACAACATCCAATGACTTAACCAAGGTAAAGGTTTACAAGTCAATTGAAGATGTTTGATTCCCTTTTCTATTAGCAAGAGTTATCATGATGAGTTGTGGTGTGACATCATTCCCATAGATGCATGTCATCTTTTGTTGGGAAGGCCATGGTTGTTTAATCGAAAGGTGATGCATGATGGCCATTTGAATACCTACACCTTTCATAAAGATGGGAGGAAGATCACCCTAGCCCCCTTAAGCCCTTCCCAACTCCACAAAAGTAAGCCACAAAAGCACCAAGGCCATTCGGATTTACTCCTCACCTTCGGTGAGCCCCTTCTTAGAGCATCCCATGATGCATTCAAGGCCTTTAAAGAGTGGATTCTCATCTCACTAGGAGAATCCGAAGAACCCCTACCCTCTCATCCCATAGCCATCTCACTCCTTAAATATTTTGCCCATGTCTTTCCCGAACAGATACCCTCTGGCCTACCCCCACAAAGGTCAATCCAACACCATATTGATCTTGTTCCCGGAGCCATGCTTCCTAACAAACTGGATTATAGAACGAAGCCTAAGGAAACCATGGAGGTCCAAAGGCAAGCGGAAGAATTGGTAACTAAAAGATTGGTGAGAGAAAGCCTTAGTCCATGCGCGGTGCCGGCCTTGTTAGTCCCAAAGAAGGATGGGAGTATGTGAATGTGTGTAGATAGTCGAGCAATCAGCAAGATAACCATCAAGTATAGATATCGTATCCCACAGCTTGAGTATACGCTTGATGAATTACGTGGCTCAAGTGTGTTCTCCAAGGTGGATTTGAGGAGTGGTTACTACCAAATTAGGATTAGAGAATGGGATGAATGGAAGACGGCCTTTAAAACAAAGGGAGGCTTGTATGAGTGGCTAGTCATGCCATTCGAATTTTCTAATGCTCCAATTCCATAGACCACTCTGAAAGGAGAAAGACCAATAACCTTGCTTGGTGCCCTGTTGTAATAAAACTCTGCACGGGGTAAAATCAAATCCCAAGCCTTGGCGTTAGGTTTAATCAAAGCTCTTGGGAGTGTTTCTAAGGTTCGATTACTAACCTCAGCTTGTCCATTAGTTTGTGGATGACACGTAGTACTATACTTCAGTTTAGTACGTGATAGAGGTCCATCCATGAGCATGATCACTAGCCCTCAAGGAAGTCCAAGGGAGTCGAGTTTCATGAGTAAAGTCTAAGAAATCAGCTTTGCATGCGAAGACACATTTCAGTCCAGCCACGGTTTCAGGCCTGTGCACAAACCTAGTTTTGTGCACATTATTTCTTAACCTTCCCAATGGTATAATTGGGATGCAAGAGGCCTAAGTTTAAGTTTAAGATGTGTTCTTTCCAATAATACCAGTTGCAGGTCATTTGGAGGTCATTTCCTACTTAAATCAGCCGTTGAAGTCAATTGTTCAAAACTATTTTAGTCCTGCCCAGTTCTGGAAATGGGTCTGTTTGGACTCCCAAAGCTCCGCCACTTGGACTAAAACTTTTATCGCTTGAAATTACATTAAAACTATTATCATGTGGCCTTAAGAAAACTCAGCCAAATTACACACATGAGGAGCTATTCACTAGCAAATCAAGGGACGAAAATCCCTTTTACCCGGTTAAGGGCAGCCAGCTGACATAGTGTTCTTTTTGAGGTGTTTTGCTCTTAACAACGTTTAATCGACTTGCAAATGAATTGATTAGTGTACTTTCAAGCTGATTGAGGCCCCCAAGCTTCACAAGTCGACAACTCATCCTCAAGATCAGCAATCAAGTGTTGTCAAGCCACGATTCATTCTCTCCTTTTATAGGTTGTTTTGGATTTTCAAAATGTACCTAGATTAGTGTACTAATTTGAATTTGTAGCTGATATTTTGTATGTGGGAGGGATTATATAAGCCCCCAAGCTACCTTCTACGAACACTCTAGCTTGCATATGGAATGAAGTTGAGTCGTAGCTCCTTTAAACTCTCAAAGTCCCCTATAACTTATCCGTATCTTTGGCCGGGTAGGGTGGTGTTCTAGCAAGAGTCTGAGCTTCTTCTTGGTGGTGTTTTTGTATCCAATAGGTTGTTAAGGGCCCTAGCATAAGCCTTGGTGTTGAATCTGTATCCAAGGATTTGTGTTAGACTCGGTTTATCTCACAAAGTTATAGTTTGAGTTTGTGATTTCAAAGCTTGTTACCCTTCTCACTTCTGGCTTGCATTTCTGATTTCTTCTCACTTGAACTTCCCCTTTGGTGATACATCATATTTGATATTAGGGCAAGTTTCCCCTTGGCCTGGTGTTCGCCCCCAAACGTCCCTAAACACAAGCCTAAACACATCCTCAAAACAGCAGCCACAACCGGTTGTTTCACCCGTGACAAGCAATAGGTTAGCACGGCCACCCCGTGCCCGTATAGCACGACCGTGCCACCACCATTCCGAGTTACTGTATTCCAGTTCAAGTATGAGTGCTACAATCACGACTTTGGAAGAAAAGTTCGAAGCCCTCGTGAGGAATTATGAAGCCATGAGGTTACAAAATGAAGAAATCAAGGGCCATAATGAGTATTTGAAGCGTCAGCTTCGTGAATCCATGAAGCAAATGCGGACGGAACTTACAAGCTCTCGTTCCTCCAATTCGTCCGAATCTGAACAAGGTGAGGACAACCATGATGAAAGCCATGACTGGAACTCTTCAAGTGAGGACGAGCCTTTTTGGAGGCCACAAAGGAATGGAAGGAATGCATCTAACTTTGGAGACATCAAGGTGGAGGTCCCGGGATTTGGAGGGAGACTTGATCCTGACGAGTTCTTGGAGTGGGTCGAAACCGTGGAGAGGATTTTGATTACAAGGAAATCCCATAAGAAAAGAAGGTGAAACTTGTTGGTCTTAGGTTCCGTGAGTATGCTTCCCTTTGGCGGTCCAACTTGTGTGCCAAAAGAGTAAGACCAGGGAAGGGGAAGATTTGGACTTCGGAAAAGATGAACACCAAACTCAAGGCCCATTTCTTGCCCCCCTCCTATCTTCAAGATAACTACTCTCAACTACATTCCCCAACTGAAGACAATGAGTGCTGATGAGTACAATACAGAATTTGAGAAGTTATTGATTATGTGTGACCGTAGAGAGGCCAAAGAGCAAACCATAGTGAGGTAATTAGGGGACTTGATCCTTGGTATGCCCATGTGGTTGAATTGTAACAAGACACTACTTTTGATGAGGTGTGTGTTCTAGCCCACAAAGTGGGACAACAAAGAAAAACCAAGCTCTACAAAAAAGACCCTTCTAAGCCTTTCCCTAAGAGCCAACCTTTCAACAAGGGGAGCTCTTACCCACCCCCTAAGCCCTCGATTACTAGTCCCTTCACTTAACAAAAACCCTAAACCCATCAAAGGAACCAACCCCCTTCAAACTGGCCTAACCCCCCTCTTATGAACAATAGGAGATGCTTCAAATGCCAAGGCCTAGGTCACATAGCCTTGGAATGTCCTAATAGGAGAATTATCTCCTTGGCCGACTGGGAGGCATGTAAGTTGGAAGAAGAGGAGGAAAAAGAAGTGTACCTCATGGAGGAACAAGAGGAGGTCGTAGAGGAGGCAGATGAAGGACAGTTGCTTGTACTGAGGAGAGTGTTGAATAGCCAAAAGGGAGTCTTGGAAGAACAAAGGGAGGATATGTTCCACATAAGATGCACCATCCAAGGCAAGGTTGGCTCTCTCATAATTGATAGGGGAAGTTGTGCGAATGTTTCCTCCTCAAGCATGGTGGAGAAGTTAGGCCTACAAGGTTTGGCCCATCCCCATCCTTACAACATCCAATGGCTTAACCAAGGTAAAGGTTTGCAAGTCAATCCAAGATGTTTGATTTCCTTTTCTATTGGCAAGAGTTATCATGATGAGTTATGGTGTGACATCATTCCCATGGATGCATGTCATCTTTTGCTGGGGAGACCATGGTTGTTTCACTGAAAGGTGATGCATGATGGCCATTTGAATACCTACACCTTTCATAAAGATGGGAAGAACATCACCCTTACCCCCTTAAGCCCTTCCCAACTCCACAAAAGTAAGCCACAAAAGAACCAAGACCATTCAAATTTACTCCTCACCTTCTGTGAGCCCCTTCTTAAAGCATCCTATCATGAGTTCAAGGCCATTAAAGAGTGGATTCGCACCTCACTAGGAGAATCTGAAGCACCCCTACCCTCTCATCCTATAGCTATCTCACTCCTTAAACGTTTTGCCCATGTCTTTCTTGAGGAGATACCCTCCGGCCTACCCCAAAAAAATCCATCCAACACCACATTGATCTGATTCTCGGAGCCATACTTCCCAACAAACCGGCCTACACAATGAACCCCAAGGAGACCTTGGAGCTCCAAAGGCAAGTGAAAGAATAGGTAACCAAAGGATTGGTGAGGCAGAGCCTTAGCCCATGTGCAGTGCCGGCCTTGTTAGTCCCAAGAAGGATGGGAGTATGGGAATGCGTGTAGATAGCCTGGCAATCAACAAGATAACCATCAAGTATAGATATCCTTTCGCACGGCTTGAGGATATGCTTGCTGAATTACATGGCTCGAGTGTGTTCTCTACGGTGGATTTGATCAATGACTACTATCAAATTAGGACTAGAGAAGGGGATGAATGGAAGACGGCTTTTAAAACAAAGGGAGGATTCTACGAGTGGCTAGTCATGCCATTCAGATTGTCTAATGCTTCAAGAACCTTTATGAGGCTCATGAATCAAGTATTTCGGCCACTCATTACGAGACTTATGGTGGTATAATTTGATGACATCTTGATCTAAAGCAAGAGTGAAGAGGAGCACCAAGAGCATCTATCTTAAGTTATGGAGGTCCTTGAAACGGAGAAGCTTTACGGTAACCTCAACAAGTGTACATTCTTCACTTGTGAGGTCACCTTTCTTGGCCACATTGTCAGTAGTTGCGGAATCAAGGTGGATGAGAGCAAAGTTGAGGTCATTCGGACATGGCCTACTCCAAAGAGCATTCGTGATGTGAGAAGTTTCCATGGACTTGCCTCCTTCTATAGGCAGTTCATTAGAGATTTTAGCACTATAATGGCCCCCATGACCGAAGTGATCAAAGCCACAACCTTCAAGTGGATCCCCAAGGCTCAAGAAGCATTCGACACCATCAAATCTAAGGTCACCCAACCCCTGGTCCTAGCCTTGCCATGCTTTGACAAGGTATTTGAAATTAAATGTGATGCATTCGCGGTTGGCATTGGAGGAGTACTCACTCAAGAAGGGTGGCCTTTAGCCTTCTTTAGTGAGAAACTTTGTGATTTAAGAAGGAAATATTCAACTTATGATATAGAGTTCTATGCGATTGTGAGAAGCCTTGAGCATTGGAGTCATTATTTGGTGGCTAGTGAGTTCATATTGCATTCGGACCATGAGGCCTTGAAGTACATTCAAGGACAACACAAACTCAACTCACGGCATGCCAATGGGTAGAGTTCCTGTAATCATTGCACTTCACCATCAAGCACAAATCGAGGAAGTTGAACCAAGGAGCCGACGCCTTGTCAAGAAGGCATTTACTTTAGTTCCAACTTGATGCATGCATCCTTAGGTTCGAACATTTGAAGTCCCTTTATGAAGATGATGAAAACTTTGGAGAGCTCTACAAGGATTGTAAACGGCAGCCAAAGGGAGATTTCTTCATTCAAGATTGGTTCTTATTCAAGGGCCCTCAACTTTGCATCCTTAAATATGGAACTAAGGAGTTGCTCATGAGGGAGGTTCATGGAGGATCCATGGCCGGCCACTTTGGGGAGAACAAAACTCTTCTCATGTTGAAAGAGCACTATTATTGGCCAAGAATGAGCAACAATGTCCAAGATGTTTTGAAGAGATATGCTAATTGCCAAGTAGCCAAGAGCCACTTGCTACCTCGCAGCCTTTATATGCTCTTGCCGGTTCCAACCCTCCCATGGGAAGATGTGAGCATGGATTTTGTGCTAGGGCTACCAAGGGCACAAAGGAGCAAAGACTCCATCTTTGTGGTTGTAGATTGCTTTTCAAAGATGGCATACTTCATCCCTTGTGCCAAGACAAATCATACTACCCACATTGCGGAGTTGTACTTCGAAGAAGTAATGAGGTTGCATGGCATTCCTAGGTCCATAGTTTCGGACCGTGATGCCAAGTTCCTTAGCTATTTTTGGGTGACACTTTGGAAGAAGATGGGTACCACGCTTAAGTATAGCACTACTTGCAATCCGCAAACAGATGGCGAAATCGAAGTCACCAACCGAACTTTGGGAACCCTTTTGAGAGTCTTCGTGAAATCCAACGTTAAGGTTTGGGATTTGCTATTGACACAAGCTTAATCTGCTTACAATAAGGCCCCAAGCAAAGCAGTCGGTTTGTCTCCATTCATGGTTGTGTATGGAGTGGATCCTTTGAGTCCACTTGATCTTGTGCCAAGTGGGATGAATGAGAAGCCGAATATGGAGGCTAGTAAGAGAGTGGATGAGATTCAAAAACTCTATGAGATGGTCAAGTCCTAGATTAAGAAGGCCAATGCATCCTATCATGAACAAGCAAACAAGCATAAGAAGAGATTGGTGTTCCATCTCGGGGACTTGGTTTGGATTCACTTAGGGAAGGAAAGATTTCCTTCCAAATCCAAGAGAAAGCTAATGCCAAGGGCGGATGGCCCCTTTGAAGTCTTGGAAAGGATCAATGACAATGCATACAACATCAATTTGCCCGGGGACTATGGAGTTTCAGCCACTTTCAATGTAGCCTATTTAAGTCCCTAGTTGGAAGATGATCATCTAGACAATTTGTGGGCAAATTCTTCTTAACAAGGGGAGGATGATGGAGGTCGATACACGAGCATGATCACCAGCCCTCAAGGAAGTCCAAGGGAGTCGAGTTTCATGAGGAAAGTCCAAGAAATCAGCTTTGCATGCCAAGACACATTTTAGTTCAGCCACGGTTTCAGGCCTGTACACAAACCTAGTTTTGTGCATGTTATTTCTTAACCTTCCCAAGGGTATGCCTGGGATGTAGGAGGCCTAAGTTTAATTTTATTATGTGTTCTTTCCAATATGATGTTGAAGTCCAGTGCTCAAAACTGTTTAAGTTCTGCCCAGTTCTGGAAATCGGTCTGTTTGGACACCCAAAGCTCCCCCACTTGGATTGAAAATTTTATGGATTCAAAGTAAATTAAAAATATTATCAAGTGGAAAAAAAATCTCAACAAAATTACATACATGAGGAGCTATTAACCAGCAAATTAAGGGAAGAAAATCCCTTTTACCGGGTTAAGGGCAGCCCGCTGACAGTGTGTTTTTTTGAGGTGTTTTGCTCTTATCAAGGTTTAATCCACTTGAAAATGACTTGATTAGTGTACTTTGAAGCTGATTGAGGCCCCCAAGCTTCCCAAGGCGACAACTCATCATCAAGATCAACAACCAAGTGTTGTCAAGCCACGATTCAATCTCTCCTTTTGTAGGTTGTTTTGGATTTCCGAAATGTACCTAGAGTAGTTTACTAATTTGAATTTGTGGATGATGTTTAGTGTTAGTGAGGGATCCTAAGCTACCTTGTATGAAAACTTTAGCTTGAATATTCAATGAAGTTGAGCCTTAACTACTTTGAACTCTCAAACCCTGTTCTAGCTTATCTCTATCTTTGGTCGGGTAGGGCGGTGTTGTAGTAAGAGTCTTAGCTTCTTCTTGGTGGTGTTTCTGTATCCAAGAGTTTGTTAAGGGCCCTAGCATAAGCCTTGCTGGTGAATCTGTATCCAAGCATTTGTGTTAGACTCGATTTATCCCACCAAGTTATAGTTTGAGTTTGTGATTTCAAGGCTTGCTACTCTTCTCACTTCTTGCTTGCATTTCTGATTTCTTCTCACTTGAACTTCCCCCTTGGTGATACATCATATTTGGTGTCAGAGCAAGTTTCTTCTTGGCCTAGTATTCACCCCCAAACTTCCCTAAACACAAGCCCAAACAACTCCTCAAAACAAAAGCCACCACCGGTTGTTTCAGCCGTGCCAAGCAGAAGGTCAGCACGACCACCCTGTGCCACTATAGCACGACCGTGCCACCACTAGTCTGAGTTGTTCCTCTCTAGTTCAAGTGTGAGTACTGCAAGCATGACTTTGGGAGAAAGGTTTGAAGCCCTTATGAGGAATTGTGAAGCCATGAGGTTAACAATGAGGAAATCAAGGGCCACAATGACCATTTGAAGCGCCAACTTGTTGAATCCATGAAGCAAAAGTGAAAGGAACTTAGAAGTTCTCGTTCCTCCAACTCGTCCGAATCTAAGTAAGGTGATGACAACTGTGATGAAAGCCATCACTTGAACTCCTCAAGTGACGAGGAGCCTTTTAGGCGGCCAAGAAGGAATGGGAGGAATGCATCTGACTTTGGAGACATCAAGGTGGAGGTCCCGGAATTTGAAGGGAGACTTGATCCTAACGAGTTCTTAGAGTGGCTCCAAACCGTGGAGAGGATTTTCGATTACAAGGAAATCTCGAAAGAAAAGAAGGGGAAACTTGTTGCCCTTAGGCTCCGTAAGTATGCTTCCCTTTCGTGGTCCAACTTATGTGCCAAAAGAGCAAGACAAGTGAAGGGGAACATTCGGACATGGGAGAATATGAAGACCAAACTCAAGGCCCGTTTCTTACTGCCCTTCTATCTTTAAGACAACTACTCTCAACTCCATTCCCTAACTCAAGGTAATATGAGTGTTGAGGAGTACACCATGGAATTTGATAAGTTGTTGATTAAGTGTGACCTTAGAGAGGTCGAAGAGCAAACCTTAGTGAGGTACTTAGGGGGACTTGATCCTATGTACGCTCATGTGGTTGACTTACAACAATACACTACTTTTGATGAGGTGTGTGTTGTAGCCCACAAAGTGGAACAACAAAGAAAGCTCTACAAGAAAGACCCTCGTAAACCTTTCCCTAAGAGCCACCCTTTCAACAAGGGGAGCTCTTAACCACCTCCTAAGCCTTCGGTTCCTAGTCCCTTCACTCCATAAAACCCTCAAACCCCTCAAAGGAACCAACCCCCGTCAAAACGACCTAACCCCCCTCCTATGAACAATAGGAGATGCTTCAAATGCCAACGCCTAGGTCACATAGCCCCGGAATTTCCTAATAGGAGAATTATCTCCTTAGCCGAATGGGAGGCATATAAGGAGGAAGAAGAAGAGGTGGAAAAACAAGTGTAGTTCATGGAAGAACTGATGGAGGTTCATCCATGAACATGATCACAAGCCTTCAAGGGAGCTCAAAGGAGTCAAGTATCATGAAGAAAGTCCAAGAAATCAGCCTTACTTGCCAAGCACACAACATGCCTAGTCACGGTTTCAGGTCAGTGCACAAACTCGATTTTGTGCACGTTATTTCATGATCTTCCTCAGGGTATGATTGGGTTGCAGGAGGCCTAAGTTTAATTTTAATAAGTTCTCTTTCCAATAAGACCAATTGAAGGTCATTTGGAGGCCATTTCCCCCTTCAACTAGCCGTTGAAGTCAAGCACCATAAACTGCTACAAGTTTGACCGGTTCTAGAAATGGGTCCGTTTGGTCACACAAAGCTCCCCCATTTGAATTGAAATTTTTATGGCTTGAAAGTAATTTAAAATATTATCAAATATCCATAAAAAATCCGAGCTAAATTAGCCTCTTGTGGAGCTATTAACCAGCAAAGAAAGAAGGAAATTCCATTTTACCCGTGTATTGGCACCCCGCTGCAATGGTGGGATTTTAGAGATTCTTTGCTCTTGTCTAGGCTTAATCCACTTACAAATGATTTGATTAGAGAGCCAAGCTGTTGATTGAGGCCCCTAAGCACGCAAGGTCGACACATCATCCTCAAGATCAACAATGAAGTGTTGTCAAGCCACGGTTGCATCTAGGTTTTTGTATTGCATTTTGGGAACCCAAATTGTACCCAGTTTTAGGCTTGATGATTTGAATTAGTAGCTGATGTTTAGTGTTTGTGAGGGACTATATAATCCCTCTTGCTGCATTGTAGAAACACTTTTGATGAATTATTCAAAGAAGTCGAGCCTTAGCTTCTTTGCACTCTCAAACTCTCTTCTACCTTATCTCTTCCTTTGGCCGGATTGAGTGGTGTTCTAGCAAGAGTCTTAGCATTTTCTTGCTGGTGTATTCTCTATCCAAGGGGTTGTTAAGGGCCCTAGCATCACGTCTTGGTGGTGAGTCTATATCCACGATTTGTGCTAGCTTCAGTTCCCCCACAATGTCCTAGCTTGAGTTTGTGTTTGCAAAGCTTGCTTTTCCCTTCTTATTCTCGTGCTTACATTCTGATTTGCCCTCTTTTGTGATATTCCCGTGGTGATACATCATATTTGGTATCAGACCAAGGTTTCTCATTGGCTTGGTACGTGCCCCCACACTTCCCCAAACACAATCCACAAACACCTTCTCAAACACAAAGTCGTCACCCTTCAAAAATAAGTGCTGCAAGTATGATTTTGGAAGAGAAATTCGAAGCCCTCATGAAGAATTATGAAGCCATGAGATTACGAAATGAAGAAATCAAGGGCGAAAATGAGTATTTGAAGCGACAACTTGGTGAGTCCTTGAAGCAAAAGCGAAAAGCAGTTAGAAGCTCTCGTTCTTCTAACTCATCCGAATCTGAGCAAGGTGAGGATGGTCGTGGTGAAGGCCATCACTTTAACTCTTCTAGTGATGAGCAGGCTTTTAGGAGGCCAAGAAGAAATGGGAGAAATGCTTCCAACTTTGGAGATATCAAAGTGGAGGTCCCGGAATTTGAAAGAAGGCTGTACCCGGATGAGTTCTTGGAATGGCTACAAATCGTGGAAAGGATCTTTGATTACAAGGAGATCCCGGAGGACAAGAAGGTAAAGCTTGTCGCCATTAGACTCCGTAAGTATGCTTCCTTAGGGTGGTCTAATTTATGCGCGAAAAGGACTAGACAAGGGAAGGGAAAGATTCGGACTTGGGAAAAAATGAAGCCTAAACTTACAGGTCGTTTCTTGCCACCCTCCAACCTTCAAGACAACTACACTCAACTCCACTCCCTAACTCAAGGTAACATGAGTGTTGAAGAGTACACTAGGGAATTTGAGAAGTTGTTAAGCAAATGTGACTTTAGAGACGCCGAAGAGCAAACCATAGTGAGGTACTTAGGGGGACTTGACCCTAGGTATGCTCACGTGGTCGAATTGGAACAATGCACTACCTTTGATGAGGTCTGTGTCCTAGCCCATAAAGTGGAACACCAAAGAAAAGCCAAACTCTACAAAAGAGACCCTCCTAAGCCATTTCCCAGGAGCCAACCTTTTAACAAGGGGTGCTCTTACCCACTTCCTAAGCCCTCGGTTTCTAACCCCCCCCCCCTCTCTCTTAAAAAACAGAGCTCCTCAAAAGAGCCAAACCCCCCCAAACCGTCCTAACCCCCCTCCTATGAACAACTGGAGATGCTTCAAATGCCAACGCCTAGGTCACATAGCCTCGGAATGCCCTAAAAGGAGGATTATCTCCTTAGCCGAATGGGAGGCATGTAAGGAGGAGGAAGAAGAGGAGGAAAAAGAGGTGTATTTCATGGAAGATCAAGAGGAGGTCGTAGAGGAAGCGGATGAAGGAGAACTTCTTGTCTTAAGAAGGGCGTTCAATAGCCAAAAGGGAGCCCTAGAAGAACAAAGGGAGAACATCTTTCACACTAGATGTACTGTCCAATGCAAGGTTTGCTCTCTCATCATAGATGGAGGGAGTTGTGCTAATGTTACCTCTTCAAGCATGGTGGAGAAGGTAGGCCTCAAAGCTTTGGCACAACCTTATCCCTACAACATCCAATGGCTTAACCAAGGTAAAGGTTTGCAAGTCAATTCAAGATGCTTGATTTCGTTTACTATTAGCAAGAGATGAGTTGTGGTGTGACATCATTCCCATGGATGCATGTCACCCTCTGTTTGACCGAAAAGTGATGCATGATGGCCATTTGAACACTTACACTTTTCATAAGGATGGGAAGAAGATCACCCTTGCCCCCTTAAGCCCTTCCCAACTCAACAAAAGTAAACCACAAAAGAGCCAAGACTATTCAGACTTACTACTTACATTCGGTGAGCCCCTTCTTAAAGCTTCCTATCATGAGTTCAAAGCATTCAAAGAATGGATCCTCACCTCACTTGAGGAGTCTAAAACCCCGCTACCCTCTCATCCCATAGCCATTTAATTACTTGAACATTTTGCCCATGTCTTCCCCGATGAGATACCATCCAGCCTACCCCCACAAAGGTTCATCCAACCTTCAAGACTAAGGGAGGTTTGTATGAGTGGCTAGTCATGCCATTCGGTTTGTCCAATGCTGCAAGCACTTTCATGAGACTCATGAATCAAGTATTCCGGTCATTCATTGGAAAATTTGTGGTGGTATACTTTGATGACATCTTGATCTATAGTAAGAATGAGGAGGAGCACCAAGAGCACCTAACTCAAGTTATGGAGGTTCTTGAAATAGAGAAGCTTTATGGTAACCTCCAAAAGTGTACCTTCTTCACTTTGTGATGTCACCTTTCTTGGCTACTTTGTATCCAGCCATGACATCAAGGTTGATGAAGGCAAAGTGGAGGCCATTCGAACATGGCCTACTCCAAAGAACATTCATGATGTGCGAAGTTTCCATGGACTTGCCTCCTTCTATAAGCGGTTCATTAGAGATTTTAGCACTATCATGGCCCCCATGACCGAGGTGATCAGGGGCACATCATTCAAATGGAGCCCCAAGGCTTAAGAGGCATTCGACAACATCAAGTCCAAGCTCACCCAAGCCTCGGTCCTAGCCTTGCCATGCTTTGACAAGGTCTTTGAAGTGTAATGTGATACATCTGGGGTTAGCATTGGAGGTGTGCTCACTCAAGAGGGGCGGCCCTTAGCCTTCTTTAGTGAGAAGCTTTGTGATTCAAGAAGGAATTATTCTACCTACGATAAGGAATTCTATGCAATTGTGAGGAGTCTTGAACATTGGAGTCATTACTTGGTGGCTAGTGAGTTCATCTTGTATTCGGACCATGAGGCCTTGAAATACATGCAAGGGAAACACAAACTAAACTCACGGCATGCCAAGCGGGTGGAGTACCTCCAATCTTTTCACTTCACCATCAAGCACAAGTCCAGGAAGTTGAACAAAGGAGCCGATGCGTTGTCCAGAAGGCACTTGCTATTGTTCCAACTTAATGCTTGCATACTTGGGTTTGAACATTTGAAGTCTCTTTATGAAAATGATGAAGACTTTGGCGAGTTCTACAATGAATGCAAACAACACCCAAAGGGAGACTTCTTGATGCAAGAAGGGTTCTTATTCAAGGGCACTCGGTTATGCATTCCTAAGTGTGGAAATAGAGAGCTACTCATTTGGGAGGACCATGGAGGATCCTTGGTCGAACACTTTGGGGAGAACAAGACTCTTCTTATGTTGAAAGAGCATTACTATTGCCCAAGAATGAGCAAGAATGTACAAGATGTGGTGAAGTGGTGTGCTACTTGCCAAGAGTCGCTTCCTACCTCACGGTCTCTACTTGCCCTTGCCAGTTCCCTCTCTCCTATGGGAGGATGTAAGCATGGATTTCGTGCTAGGGCTACCAAGGACCAAAAGGAGCAAAGACTCCATCTTTATGGTTGTAGACCGATTCTCCAACATAGCACACTTCATCCCTTGTGCCAAGATAAATGATGCCACCCACATAGCCGAATTATACTTCAAGGAAGTGATGAGGTTGCATGGCATTCCAAGGTCCATGGTCTCGGATCGTGACACCAAGTTCCTTAGCCATTTTTTGGTGACACTTTGGAAGAAAATGGGAACCAAGCTCAAGTATAGCACTACTTGTCATCCTCAAACGGATGGCCAAACCGAAGTCACCAATCGAACCTTACGAACACTCTTGTGGGTCTTGGTGAAGTGCAATGTCAAGGCCTGGGATTTGCTTTTGCCACAAGCTTAATTTGCATACAACAAGTCCCCAAGTAAAACAACCGGTTTATCTCCGTTCAAAGTAGTGTATGGAGTTGACCCCTTGAGCCCACTTAATCTTTTTCCAAGAGGGATGAATGAGAAGCTTAACGTGGATGCTAGCAAAAGAGTGGAGGAGATCCAAAAGCTCCATGAGTTGGTCATGTCCAAGATTGAGAAGGCCAACGCTTCCTACCAAGAGCAAGCTAACAAGCACAAGAAGAAAGTGACATTCCATACCGGGAACTTAGTTTGGGTTCACTTAAGGAAGGAGAGATTTCCTTCCAAGAGAAAGAGCAAGCTGATGCCAAGGGCGGTTGGCCCCTTTGAGGTCTTGGAGAAGATCAATGACAATGCCTACAAGATCAACTTGCCCGGGGACTATGGAGTTTCGGCCACCTTCAATGTGGCCAACTTGAGTCCTTCTTTGGAAGATGAACATTTAGATAATTTATGGGAAAATTCTTCTTAACAAGGGGAGGATGATGAGGTTCATCCCTGAACATGATCACAAGCCTTCAAGGGAGCCTAAAGGAGTCAAGTATCATGAAGAAAGTCCAAGAAATCAGCCTTATTTACCAAGGACACAACTTGCCTTGACACGGTTTCAGCTCAGTGCACAAACCCGATTTTGTGCACGTTATTTATGATCTTCCTTAGGGTATGATCAGGTTGAAGGATGCGTAACTTTAAGTTTAAGAAATTATTTTTCCAATAAGACCAATTGCAGGTCATTTGGAGGTCATTTGCCCCTCAAACTAGTCGTTGAAGTCAGGCATTATAAACTGCTGCAGTTTACACCGGTTCAGGAAATGGGTCCGTTTGCGCACCCAAAGCTCCCCCATTTGAATTGACATTTTTATGGCTTGAAATTAATATAAAAATATTATCAAATAGCTATAAAATATCCCAGCTAAATTACCCTCTTGTCAAGCTATTAACCAGCAAAAAAAGGGAGGAAATTTCCTTTTACCCGAGTCTTGGCAGCCGCCTGCAATGGTGGGATTTTTGAGGTTCTTTGCTCTTATGTAGGCTTAATCCACTTGAAAATGGTTTGATTAGAGAGCCAAGTGGTTTATTGAGGCCCCTAAGCACCCAAGGTCGACACATCATCCTCAAGATCAACAATGAAGTGTTGTCAAGCCACGGTTGCATCTAGCTTTTTGTAGTGCATTTTGGGAACTCGAATTGTACCGAGTTTTAGGCCTGATGATTTGAATTAGTAGCTGATGTTTAGTGTTGTGAGGGACTATATAAGCCCTCTTGTTGTGTTGTAGAAACACTTTTGATGAATTATTGAAAGAAGTCGAGCCTTAGCTCCTTTGTACTCTCAAACTCTCTTCTGGCTTATCTCTTCCTTTAGCCGGGTTGAGCGGTGTTCTAGCAAGACTCTTAGCATCTTCTTGGTGTATTTTGTATCCAAGGGTTTTTTAAAGGCCCTAGCATCACGTCTTGGTGGTGAATCTGTTTCAAAGATTAGTGCTAGCTTTGGCTCTCCGATAATCTCCTAGTTTGAGTTTGTGTTTGCAAAGCTTGCTTTTCCCTTCTTATTCTTGTGTTTACATTCTGATTTGCCCTCTCTCGTGATACTCCCGTGGTAATGCATCATATTTGGTATTAGAGAAAGGTTTTTCCCTTGCTTGGTACGTGCCCCCACACTTCCCCAAACAGAATCCACAGACACCTTCTCAAACACAGAGCCGTCACCCTTCAAAAATAAGTGCTGCGAGTATGACTTTGGAAGAGAAATTTGAAGCCCTCATGAAGAATTATGAATCCATGAGGTTACAAAATATGAGTATTTGAAGTGACAACTTGGTGAGTCCTGCAAGCAAAAGCGAAAAGAAGTTAGAAGCTCTCGTTATTCTAACTCTTCCGAATCTGAGCAAGGTGAGGATGGCCATGGTGAAGGCCATCACTTTAACTCCTCTAGTGATGAGGAGCCTTTTGGGAGGCTAAGAAGAAATGGGAGAAATGCTTCCAACTTTGGAGATATCAAAGTGGTGGTCTCGGAATTTGAAGGAAGGCTTCACCCCGATGAGTTCTTGGAATGGCTACAACCCATGCAAAGAATCTTTGATTACAAGGAGATCCCGAAGGACAAGGAGGTAAAGCTTGTGGCGATTAGACTCCATAAGTATGCTTCCTTATGGTGGTCTAATTTATGTGCCAAAAGGGCTAGACAAGGGAAGGGAAAGATTCGGACTTAGGAAAAAATGAAGGCTATACTTGGAGGTCGTTTCTTTCCACCCTCGTACTTTCAAGACAACTACTCTGAACTTCAGTCCCTAACTCAAGGTAACATGAGTGTTGAAGAGTACATTAGGGAATTTGAGAAGTTATTAACCAAATGTGACCTTAGAGAGGCCGAAGAGCATACCATAGTGAGGTACTTAGGGCGACTTGACCCTGGGTATGCTCATGTGGTCGAATTGCAACAATACACTACCTTTGATGAGGTGTGCGTCCTAGCAAATAAAGTGGAACAACAAAGAAAAGCCAAACTCTACAAAAGAGACCCTTCTAAGCCTTTTCCCAAGAGCCCACCTTTTAACAAGGGTAGCTGTTACCAACCTTCTAAGCCCTCGGTTTCTAACCCACACCCCGCAACAAAAAAACCGAGCTCCTCAAAAGAGCTAAAACCCCCCAAACCATCCTATCCCCCCTCTTATGAACAATAGGAGATGCTTCAAATTCCGAGGTCTAGGTCACATAGCCTCAGAATGCCATAATAGGAGGATTATCTCCTTGGCCGAATGGGAGGCATGTAAGGAGGAAGAAGTGGAGGAGGAAAAATAGGTGTATTTCATGGAAGATCAAGAGGAGGTTGTAGAGGAAGCGGATGAAGGAGAACTTCTTGCCTTGAGTAGCCAAAAGGGAGCCCTAGAAGAACAAAGGGAGAACATCATTCACACTTGATGTACTATCCAAGGTAAGGTTATCTCTCTCATCATAGCTGGAGGGAGTTGTGCTAATGTTGCCTCTTTAAGCATGGTGGAGAAGCTAGGCCTCCAAGCTTCGGCCCACTCTCATCCCTACAACATCCAATGGCTTAACCAAGGTAAAGGTTTGCAAGTTAATTCAAGATGCTTGATTTTCGTTACTATTGGCAAGAGTTACCATGATAAGTTGTGGTGTGACATCATTCCCATGGATGCATGTCACCTTCTGTTGGAGAGACCATGGCTATTTGACCGAAAAGTGATGCATGATGGCCATTTGAACACTTAAACTTTTCATAAGGATGGGAAGAAGATCACCCTTACCCCCTTAAGCCCTTCCCAACTCCACAAAAGTAAGCCACAAAAGAGCCAAGACCATCCAGACTTACCACTTACATTCGATGAGCCCCTTCTTAAAGCTTCCTATCATGAGTTCAAATCCTTCAAAGAATGGATCCTCACCTCACTTGAGGAGTCCGAAACCCCACTACCCTCTCATCCCATAGCCATTTCTTTACTTGAACATTTTGCCCATGTCTTCCCCGAAGAGATACCATCCGGCCTACCCCCACAAATGTCCATCCAACACTACATTGATCTCATCCCCAGAGCCATACTTCCTAGCAAACCCGCCTATAGAATGAATCCCAAAGAAAGCATGAAGGTCCAAAGGCAAGTGGAAGAGTTGGTAACCAAAGGATTGCTGAGGGAAAGCCTTAGTCCATGTGCGGTGCCGGCCTTACTAGTCCCAAAGAAGGATGGGAGTATGCGAATGTGTGTAGATAGCCGAGCCAAAAAAAAAAAATAACCATCAATTATAGGTGTCCTATTCCACGGCTTGATGATATGCTTGTTGGTGGATTTTGAGGGGGTGAAAAATAAACTAAAGAAAAGAAAAACCTCAAGCGTACGATTGTCGTCGTAGTACTTTGAGGGTCGATCCACAGGGACGACGTTGAGATTACGGTCATTTATAACGAAATGATTTTACTACACTAGACTAAGCAACATCAATCAAAATAACTAAACCAAACTAAAACAACTAAATCAAACTTGAGCATTCCTTCAACCAAAACAAAATTAACTTACTAAACCCCTCTTCAGAATCAGTGACTAACTAAACCACATTTTGTGACTAACTTATTCAATACCAATACCAATGACCAACCACCATTGAAAATAGCTAATGAGATTCCGAACATGATCATGAAAATAGCTAATGGGGAACTCTAACCACCCTTGAACATCAAACCAGCATTAACAACTAAAAATCTAAATCAGAACATATACCAGAATGTAAAACAACGTCATCAACCAAAATTTTCTTGAACGAAGCAAATCAGGCAACTAATCCAATACTCAGCAACAATCAACAGAATCGACTTCAACCTAATCGAAATGAAGGAACAGGGGGAACGAATTGAAACAGAACAACAAAAACAGCAGCAGGGGACCAGGAGAACTAAAGCAAAGCACGAAAAAGCAGAAGCTTCAAACGAGAGCAAACCAGAAATCCTAACCAGAGCAAACCAAAGCAAAAGGACTCAGAACATAGGCAAATGCATACTCACAAATACTCCAACACACTTCAAACACAACCATCAAACTTAGATGAACCCCTTCGATCGATCCAAAAGCAAGGTAGGGGGAAAACCGAATGAAATTACTTAAATAAACCCAACAACTCTTGCAATTCATGAACGAAAATTCCAAATCAAAGCTTAATTACACGAATTCGAAGGCTGCATTTGAATATAAAATCGAAACCTAATTCGAAACTAACCCTGATTTCGAATACGAAAACAAGAAAAACGAAATTAAACCAGACTAAACCTAAAACAGAATTTAGACCCTAATCTAACCCTAAATTACCTAAATAATCCTCTAAAAATGGCATCTGTGGCTTGAATTAATACCCGAACCCTTCGAATCTTGACCGTCGATTGGGGATGGCGTGTGTGGACGATGGCGATGAAGGACAACGAAGGCGGGTGTCGTGGCATTGGCAGCGTGACTTGCGGTGGATGAGCTGGTGTAGAGAGAGAGACGAGGTAGAGAGAGGAATGAGATGGGGATGGTGAAGAAGGACGATGGTTTTGGTGGCTTGTTTTGGAGGAGAGAGAAGAGATAAGGAAGAGAGAGATAAGGAGGATCGAGGAAGAATGGAGATGAGCATGGGGTCGAGGGTTCTGGGTTCTGCAGATGCGAAGAGGAGAGAGAGAGCATGAAGAAGGGGAGGGGGTAGGTTATAAGTAAACCGGTTTTGCAAAGCATGAATCAGGTTTGCAAAGCATGAACCGGGTTTGCAAAGCATGAACCACGTCTATTCTGTTTTTGGGCTGATTTTGACAATTTTCCTTCAGTTCTCCTTGGACCGGCGGGTTTTCTTGGGGCCATTTTCAAAACCCGACATTTTTCACCATTTTCTACCATTTTTGGCCCCTTCTTTCACATTTATTAAAAATCTGCAAAATAAAATAAAATCACATGAAAACCATAAAAATATTATTAAAACGAGGAAAAAACAGGTGTAAAAGTACTTAAAAATAGCACATTTTTTGTTTGAACAAATACTCCCACTCTAAGATTTTGCTCATCCTCGAGTAAAACAAACTAAACTAACTAAAAGAAAATGAAAAATAAGAAAAAAAAATCCTAACTCACTGTCGTAGGGATCACGGTTGCATTTAGCGTATGCAACAAGCCCTTTAAACCCCTAGACTCCCAAGTGGACGAGTGAGGTCTCGTGAGGGTTTCCACGAGAAAATACCCACAAAATTATTCAAAGAGAAAGAAAAATCTTTTTGGTTTTTTTTCACAAAACTGATATGTACAAAACTCGGAAAACATATGCACACATTCTAATCAGCTAAATCACCTATGTACTCAATTATTGACCTGTATATACATAAAATGTACTTCAAAGCCCTCTACATCCTAAATGACATCAAAGCACTAATTTTTCACCCCATTGAACATCAAGATTTCGAATCCATCCCGGTGCTTGTGTGCCAGTGTATCATCATCCTAGGGCCTAAGTTTACCAGAATTAGACTCAATCCCACTTGGTTGACACAACTACATTATTATCATACTAACTTTGAAAGCAAGGTCTCCCAGTAGCAATATTGCCTCAAAGGGTAACACCCAGTAGCACGTGCCTCAAAGGGTAACGCCCAGTAGCGCATGCCTCAATAGGATACTTGTCATTCCAAATTTATTCTTTTTCTTTATTCATAATACAATTTTTTTCAATTTTTTCCAAAGTAATCATGCCACAAACTAGTGGGAGAATCATTCATGGAAACCTAAGACCTAAAGATAATGATGAAGGAATAAATAAGGACTGGATTACACAAGCTATAATGAACAACCGGAGTTAGAATTAAGGCTTAAAATATCACATTTGAGGTCGGAGACTTATCATGCGCATCCTATTTATATACAAGCTAATAAATAAAGCACTGGGGATTCAAGCTAATGAGAAAAGGTGCACACATCCCAAAAAACAACGAAAAGTCTTCAAAAAATTTTCAAAAAGGGCACCTCACCCCCACACCAAAACTTCACAATGTCCTTATTGTGGGAACTAAGGCGCTAAAAAGCAAGCTCATCAGCTAAACAACCGCAAAACCATATATATACAACTAGAATACCCCCTAAAATCAAAAACAAAGCAAAAAACAAAAAAAAAAAAAACAAAACACACACATGTTTACAAAACCAAAGAAAAACGAAATCACAGAAGAAAGGTAAAAGCGAAACTGAAACCAAAGCAAATACGCATATTCACAATCCCAAATATTTACAACTAAGAACAAAAAGGAAATAAAAGAAATGGAAAAGGAAAGCAGGTTGAAACGATCATACCAAGTTGGATACAGGTTGTACCCAAACTATGAAGCTTATGGAGCATCAGCCACTCCATATTAAGTTGAAAAAGTGCTATTGAAATCAAAACTCGTTAGAGCATGTAACAACTTACCAAACACAGAAGCCCAACTCTCAATAGTATAACAACTATGGAAAACAGTGAGTTGGAACCAGATTGAGTACATCCATATAACCAAAGAAACACAGGTAAGGGCCCGTTTTAACTTATCAAACAATGGGGCCCAATCAGGAAGGAAATGAATATACTCATAATGAACCACTGGTGAGGTCATTGGCCTAGAAACTACTTCAGCATAAATGAGCAGTTTAGGCCAAATGGAGGATGAAAATTTCACAAGTCTGTTGATATCAAAAAGCACAAGAGTCTGGTTTAAATTAAAGTTCTTAGTAACAATGGTCTCCGACTCAACCTAATCAGACTTGCAATAATAAAAAAGAAGGTTAGTTTGAATAGGATCAATAGGAAATGATTCATACTCAACACTAGAATCCTTACTCAAACTCATATCGACGTTAAACTCACAAAAAGATTCATATTCTATATGCAGAACATTGTCATCTAATTTAAATAGAAGGTCAGGGATGATGGGATCAAAAGAGAACGATTCAAGTTCAACATGAGAACCCACATCAAGACCTTTGGTAACATCAAACTCGCATGAAAAAAATTCATATTCTGCACAAAGAATATCAACATCGTCAAACATAGTGAGTTCAGGTATCTCATCATGTAACTCCTGTGAAATATCTTTCGATTCATCCAAATCGTGAAACTCACTTTTAGGTTTGATGCTTATTTCTAACTCACTATCACGAGGAGATTGTTCATCAGTGATGCCCTTAGGTGAGCTAGTGCAGGGTGCAAGGTCTGTCGATAGAGACGTAGGGAGGTCACTTTCTTGTTCTAAACTAGGTAAAGGCATGTGTTCATTCAAATAAGGCCTAGCAAAATAAGAAGGTTTAAAATCCTCGTAGAGACTAATTTCAAGTTTAGGAGAACTTAAACTAGAATCAATCTTACTGGAAGTCTCCCTAATCTGGTTAAAACAATGAGAATATTCAACACTTCTCACTTTCATAGTCTCTACCATTTGATCAGTCATTTCATTGATTTTCTTTTCAAAACTTGCACAGGTAGCGTCAATGTAATCACGAAAAGGACAAGTGTAAGCATCATGATAAGGAGATTCACAATAGTCACACAACACAGGAGGCATATAAGAGTGAAATGAGTCATAAGAATTCATAAACTGGTCTGAAGGATAAGAATTTTCATAAAAATCATACTCTCCATGAGTTGGGCATCTAAAAGGCTCATTATCTTATTCAAATCCATAGGTTTCCCAAGCTAATTTTTCAAAGAAATCCCAAACTTCACTTTGAGTTTTAGATAACAATTCTGTTAAACCTCTAGAACAAAGTGATTCAATATAACTCCTTGACTCAACATTTAGACCCCCAATAATGACCTCACAAATTTCCCATTTTTTAAAATGATGATTAAGTTGACCACGATAATCATTAAGCCTTGAAAATTAATTCTAAAAAGGTTCGCGCTCAAATTACGGGAATTTGAAAACTGGCATTTTGAAAATTTTAAAGTTTTTTAAAAAAATTTCAACTTTTAGGGGTTTTCATATTTTTCAAATGTTTTCGGATTTTTAAGCTTTTCCATATTTTTTTGGGATTTTTGATTTTTTTGATTTTTTTTGGTTTTTTGAATTTTTTTGAAGAAACGATTAAACTAAGTAACGATTAATACCAAAATAAAGAAATCAACCAAAACAAATCACAACAACTAATTAATCAACTCACAACTCCTAATGAAATCAACAAAACAAAGTACGAAAGAGAGCAACTACGAAAATGAAAAAAAATGAGCAAATCTCTTCCCGTTGTCCCCGGCAATGGCACCAAAATTGTTGCTGGCTTTTGAGGGGGTGAAAAATAAACTAAAGAAAAGAAAAATCTCAAGTATATGATTGTCATCGTAGTACTTTGAGGGTCAATCCACAAGTATTCAGCCAACATCATCAAACCACCAAATTCACTCACCAACTTCATTTAGTAGCGCTAGCATAAATCAACCCAAAATTCAGCCTATTTGCAAGATACTAATTCAAATCAAAGAAACCTTGAAACAAACAACCTCAGACTGCTAAAATTGAAATTAAAAAGGCAAGGAACATGCTTAAACTTGAGTGTCATCACAGAACCCCATTCGAACAACATAAATAAGCAGGATTACTCGGCAGATTACTTAAACCATTACACTACCATTACACTACTATTAATACCTTAGCATGGAATTTTAATACCAAGACTACTCAAACTAACAGAGAATTTTAATACCTCAGTAGATTAAACAGGACACCCGACACTACCTTCAGCCATGTGAACACCTCTACCTCTAACAAGCTCGAATCAGGGGGAAAGGGGAATCAACTAAACCTACTCAACCTCAGGCGTCCTCGCTTTAAAGCTCAGCCATCCAACAATAGCGGTATCGCCATTAATAACGAAACAAAAACACAGCAGGGGAAGGGGGGAACTAAAGCAAAGCACGAAAAAGCAGTAGCTTCAAACGAGAGCAAACCTGGAATCCTAGCCAGAGCAAACCAAAGCAAAAGGAATCAGAACATAGGCAAATGCACACTCACAAATACTCCAACACGCTTCAAACGCAACCACCGAACTTAGATGAACCACTTCGATCGATCCAAAAGCAAGGGAGGGGGAAAACCGAATGAAATTACTCAAATAAACCTAACAACTGTTACAATTCATGAATGAAAATTCCAAATCAAAGCTTAATTACACGAATTCGAAGGCTGCAATTGAATCTAAAATCGAAACCGAATTCGAAAACTAACCCTACTTTCGAATACAAAAACAAGAAAAATGAAATTAAACAAGACTAAACCTGAAACGGAATTTAAACCGTAATCTAACCCTAAATTACCTGAAAAAATCCTCTAAAAATGGCGTATGTGGCTTGAATTAATACCCGAACCCTTCGAATCTTGACCGTCGATTGGGGATGGCGTGCATGGATGATGGCGATGAAGGACAACGAAGGTGGGTGTCGTGGCATTGGTAGCATGACTTACGGTGGATGAGCTGGTGTAGAGAGAGAGACGAGGTAGAGAGGGGACGGAGATGGGGATGGCGAGGAAAGACGATGGTTTCTGTGGGCTAGTATCGAGGCTTTTGTGGGTTTCGAATCCTGTGGTTTTTGGGTTTCAGTGGGCTGGTTTTGGACGAGAGAGAAGAGATAAGGAAGAGAGAGATGAGGAGGATCGAGGAAGAATGGAGATGAGCATGGGGTCGAGGGTTCTGCAGACGCGAAGAGGAGAGAGAGAGCGTGAAGAAGGAGAGGGGTAGGTTATAAGTGAACCGGTTTTGCAAAGCATGAACCGGGTTTGTAAAGCATGAACCAAGTCTACTCTTTTTTTGGACCGGTTTTTGACAATTTTCCTTCAGTTTTCCTTGAACCGACCGGTTTTCTTGAGCCCATTTTCAAAACCCGACATTTTTTGACATTTTCTATCATTTTGGCCCCTTTTTTCACATTTATTAAAAATCTACAAAATAAAATAAAATCACATGAAAACCTAAAAATATTTTTAAAACGAGCATAAATCATATGCAAAAGTACCTTAAAAATAGCACATTTTTTGTTCGAACATTGCTTGATGAGTTACATGGCTCAAGTGTGTTTTCTATGGTGGATTTGAGAAGTGGCTACTACCCAATAAGGATTAGAGAAGGGGATGAATGGAAGACGGCCTTCAAGACTAAGGGAGGTTTGTATGAGTGGCTAGCCATGCCATTCGGTTTGTGCAATGCTCCAAGCACTTTCATGAGACTCATGAATAAAGTATTCCGGCCATTCACTGGAAAATTTATAGTGCTATACTTTGATGACATCTTGATCTATAGTAAGAATGAGGAGGAGCACCAAGAGCACCTAACTCAAGTTATGGAGGTTCTTGAAAGAGAGAAGCTTTATGGTAACGTCAAAAAGTGTACCCTCTTCACTTGTGATGTCACCTTTCTTGGCTACATTGTATCTGGCCACGGCATCAAGGTAGATGAAGGCAAAGTGGAGGCCATTCGGACATGGCCTACTCCAAAGAGCATTCATGACGTGCAAAGTTTCCATGGACTTGCCTCCTTCTATAGGCGGTTCATTAGAGATTTTAGCACTATCGTGGCCCCCATGACAGAGGTGATCAAGGGCACAACATTCAAATGGAGCCCAAAGGCTCAAGAGGCATTCGACAACATCAAGTCCAAGCTCACACAAGCCCCGGTCCTAGCCTTGCCATGCTTTGACAAGGTCTTTGAAGTGGAGTGTGATGCATCCGGGGTTGGCATTGGAGGTGTGCTCACTCAAGAGGGGCAACCCTTCGCCTTCTTTAGTGACAAGCTTTGTGATTCAAGGAGGAAGTATTCTACCTATGATAAGGAATTCTATGCAATTGTGAGGAGTCTTCAACATTTGAGTCATTACTTGGTGGCTAGTGAGTTCATCTTGCATTCGGACCATGAGGCCTTGAAATACATTCAAGGGCCACACAAACTAAACTCACGGCATGCCAGGCGGGTGAAGTGGCTCTAATCTTTTCACTTCACCATCAAGCACATGTCTGGGAAGCTGAACAAAGGAGCTGATGCCTTGTCAAGAAGGCACTTACTATTGTTCCAACTTGATGCTTGAATACTTGGGTTTGAACATTTGAAGTCTCTTTATGAAAATGATGAAGACTTTAGAGAGCTCTACAACGAATGCAAACGACACCAAACGGGATACTTCTTGATGTAAGAAGGGTTCTTATTCAAGGGCCCTCGACTGTGTATTCCTAAGTGTGGAACTAGAGAGCTACTCCTTCGGGAAGACCATGGAGGATCCATGGTCGGACACTTTGGGGAGAACAAGACTCTTCTTATGTTGAAAGAGCACTACTATTGGCCAAGAATGAGCAAGGATGTACAAGATGTGGTGAAGAGGTGTGCTACTTGTCAAGTAGCCAGGAGCCACTTGCTACCTCACGTTCTTTACTTGCCCTTGCGGGTTCCCTCTCTCCCATGGGAGGCTGTAAGCATGGATTTCGTGCTAGGGCTACCAAGGACCCAAAGGAGCACAAACTCCATCTTTGTGGTTGTAGACCGATTCTCCAAGATGGCACACTTCATCCCTTGTGCCAAGACAAATCATGCCACCCACATAGCCGAATTATACTTTAAGGAAGTGATGAGGTTGCATGGAATTCCAAGGTCCATAGTCTCGGACCGTGACACCAAGTTCCTTAGCCATTGTTGGGTGACACTTTGGAAGAAAATGGGAACCAAGCTCCTGTATAGCACTACTTGCCCTCCTCAAATGGATGGCCAAATCGAAGTCAACAACCGAACCTTGGGAACACTCTTGAGGATCTTGGCGAAGTCTAATGTCAAGGCTTGGGATTTGCTTTTGCCACAAGCTAAATTTGCATACAACAAGTCCCCAAGCAAAACAACCGGTTTACCTCCCTTCAAAGTAGTGTATGGAGTTGACCTCTTAAGCCCACTTGATCTTGTTCCAGGAGGGATGAATGAGAAGCCTAACGTGGAAGCCAGCAAAAGAGTGGAGGAGATCCAAAAGCTCCATGAGTTGGTCAAGTCTAAGATTGAGAAGGCCAACGCATCCTACCAAGAGCAAGCTAACAAGCACAAGAAGATAGTGACATTCCATCCCGGGGACCTAGTTTGGGTTCAGTTAAGGAAGGAGAGATTTCTTTCAAAGAGAAAGAGCAAGCTGATGCCAAGGGTGGATGGCCCCTTTGAGCTTTTGGAGAAGATCGATGACAATGCTTACAAGATCAATTTGCCTGGGGACTATGGAGTTTCAGCCTCCTTCAATGCAGCCGACTTGAGTCCTTATTTGGAAGATGAACATTTCGATAACTTGGGGGCAAATTCTTCTCAACAAAGGGAGGATGATGGAGGTCCATCCATGAAAATGATCACAAGCCTTCAAGGGAGCCCAAAGGAGTCAAGTATCATGAAGAAAGTCCAAGAAATCAGCCTTATTTGCCAAGCACACAACTTGCCTAGTCACGGTTTCCGATTAGTGCACAAACCCAGTTTTGTGCACGTTATTTCATGATCTTCCTCAAGTATGATTGGGTTGAACGAGGCCTAAGTTTAATTTTAAGAAGTGCTCTTTCCAATAAGACCAAATGCAGGTCATTTGTCCCCTCAAAGTAGCCGTTGAAGTCAAGCACTATAAACTGCTACAGTTTTGACCGGTTCTGGAAATGGGTCCGTTTAGGCACACAGAGCTCCCCCATTTGAATTGAAATTTTTATGGATTTAAATTAATTTAAAAATTTTATGAAATAACCATAAAAAATTCCAGCTAAATTACCCTCTTGTGGAGCTACTGACTAGCAAAGAAAGGGAGGAAATTCCCTTTTACCCGGGTATTGGGAGCTGGCTGGAATGGTGGGATTTTTGAGGTTCTTTACTCTTATCTAGGCTTAATCAACTTTCAAATAGTTTGATTAGAGATCCAAGCTGCTGATTAAGGCCCTTAAGCACCCAAGGTTGACACATCATCCTCAAGATGAACAATGAAGTGTTGTCAAGCCACTGTTACATCTAGCTTTTTGTAGTGCATTTTAGGAACTCGAATTGTACCTAGTTTTAGGCTTGATGATTTGAATTAGTAACTGATGTTTAGTGTTTGTGAGGGACTGTATAAGTCCTCTTGCTGCCTTGTAGAAACACTTTTGATGAATTATTGAAAGAAGTCGAGCCTTAGCTCCTTTGCACTCTCAAACTCTCTTCTAGCTTATCTCTTTCTTTGGCCGGGTTGAGTGGTGTTCTAGTAAGAGTCTTAGCATCTTCTTGGTGGTGTATTCTGTATCCAAGGGGTTGTTAAGGGCCCTAGCATCACGTCTTGGTGGTGAATCTGTATCCAAGATTAGAGCTAGCTTCGATTCTCCCACAATCTCCTAGTTTGAGTTTGTGTTTGCAAAGCTTGCTTTTCCCTTCTTATTCTTGTGTTTACATTCTTATGTACCCTCTATTGTGATACTCTTGTGGTGATACATCAAGAATAAGAGGAGGTCATAGAGGAGGCAGATAAAGGAGAGTTACTTGTATTGAGGAGAGCCTTAAATAACCAAAAGCGAGTCTTGGAAGAACAAAGGGAGAACATCTTCCATACAAGATGCACCATCCAAGGCAAAGTTTGCTCTCTCCTCATTGATGGGAGGTCTTGTGCAAATGTTGCCTCCTCAAGCATGGTGGAGAAGTTAGGCCTTCAAGCTTCGGCATATCCCCATCCTTACAAAATCCAATGGCTTAACCAAGGTAAAGGTTTACAAGTCAATTTGAGATGTTTGATTCCCTTTCCCGTTAGCAAGAGTTATCATGATAAGTTGTGGTGTGACATCATTCCCGTGGATGCATGTCATCTTTTGTTGGGAAGGCCATGGTTGTTTGACCGAAAGGTGATGCGTGATGGCCATTTGAATACCTACACCTTTCATAAAGATGGGAAAAAGATCACCCTTAAGCCCTTCCGAACTCCACAAAATTAAGCCACAAAAGAACCAAGGGCATTTGGATTTACTCCTCACCTTCGGTGAGCCCCTTCTTAAAGCATCCCATCATGAGTTCAATGTCTTTAAAGAGTGGATTCTCACCTCACTAGGAGATCTGAAGCACCCCTACCCTATCATCCCATAGCTATCTCACTCCTTAAACATTTTGCCCATGTCTTTCCTGAGCAGATACCCTCCGGCCTACCCCGACAAAGATCCATCCAACACCACATCGATCTCATTCCTAGAGCCATACTTCCTAACAAACCGGCCTATAGGATCAACCCTAAGGAGACCATAGAGGTCCAAAGGCAAGTGGAAGAATTGGTAACCAAAGGATTGGTGAGAGAAAGCCTTAGTCCATGTGCGGTGCCATCCTTGTTAGTCCCAAAGAAGGATGGGAGTACGTGAATGTGTGTAGATAGCTTGGCAATGAATAAAATAACCATCAAGTATACATATCCGATCCCACGGCTTGAGGATATGCTTGATGAACTACATGGCTCAAGTGTGTTCTCTAAGGTGGATTTGAGGAGTGGCTACTACCAAATTAGGATTAGAGAAGGGGATGAATGGAAGACGGCTTTTAAAACAAAGGGAGGCCTGTACGAGTGGCTAGTCATGCCATTCAGATTGTCTAATGCTCCAAGCACCTTTATGAGGCTCATAAATCAAGTATTTCAGCCATTCATTGGGAGATTTATGGTAGTATACTTTGATGACATCTTGATCTATAGCCAGAGTGAACAAGAGCACCAAGAGCATCTAACTCAAGTAATAGAGGTCCTTGAAAGGGAGAAGCTTTATGGTAACCTCAAGAAGTGTACATTCGTCACTTATGGGGTCACCTTTCTTGGCTACATTGTCACTAGCCACGACATCAAGGTGGATGAGAGCAAAGTTGACGCCATTCAGACATGGCCTACTCCAAAGAGCATTCATTATGTGCGAAGTTTCCATGGACTTGACTCCTTCTATAGGTGTTTCATTAGAGATTTTAGCACCATCACGGCTGCGATGAACAAGGTGATCAAAGGCACAACCTTCAAGTGGAGCCCCAAGGCTCAAGAAGCATTCAACACCATTAAGTCTAAGCTCACCCAAGGCCCGGTCCTAGCCTTGCCATGCTTTGACAAGGTATTTGAAATTGAATGTGATGCATCTAGGGTTGGCATTGGAGGAGTACTCACTCAAGAAGGGCGGCCCTTAGCCTTCTTTAAGGAGAAACTTTGTGATTCTAGAAGGAAATATTTAACTTATGATAAAGAGTTCTATGCGATTATGAGAAGTCTTGAGCATTGGAGTCATTATTTGGTGGCTAGTGAGTTCATATTGCATTCAGACCAATAGGCCTTGAAGTACATTCAAGGACAACACAAACTCAACTCACGGCATGCCAAATGGGTGGAGTTCCTCCAATCATTCAACTTCACCATGAAGCACAAATCTGGGAAGTTAAACCAAGGAGCCGATGCCTTGTCAAGAAGGCATTTACTTTTGTTCCAACTTGATGCATGAATCCTTGGGTTCGAACATTTGATGTCCCTTTATGAAGATGATGAAGACTTTGGAGAGTGCTACAAGGATTGTAAACGGCACCCAAAGGGAGATTTCTTGATTCAAGATGGGTTCGTATTCAAGGGCCCTCGGCTTTGCATCCCTAAATGTGGAACTAAGGAGTTGCTCATTCGAGAGGTTCATAGAGGATCCTTGGTCGGCCACTTTGGGGAGAACAAAACTCTTCTCATGTTGAAAGAGCGCTATTATTGACCTAGAATGAGCAAGGATGTCCAAGATGTATTAAAGAGATGTGCTACTTTCCAAGTAGCTAAAAGTCTCTTACTACCTCATGGCCTTTACATGCCCTTGCCGGTTCCAACCCTCCCGTGGGAAGATGTGAGCATGGATTTCGTGCTAGGGCTGCGAAGGACACAAAGGAGTAAAGACTCCATCTTTGTGGTTGTAGATCGCTTTTCAAAGATGGCACACATTATCCCTTGTGCCAAGACAAATGATGCTACCCAGATTGCCGAGTTGTACTTCAAAGAAGTAGTAAGGTTGCATGGAATTCCTAGGTCCATAGTCTCAGACCATGATACCAAGTTTCATAGCCATTTTTGGGTGACACTTTGGAAGAAGATGGGCACCAAGCTCAGGTATGGCACTACTTGTCATCCCCAAACGGATGGCCAAACCAAAGTCACCAACTGAACTTTGGGAACCCTTTTGAGAGTCTTGGTGAAATCCAATGTTAAGGCTTGGGATTTGCTCTTGACACAAGTTGAATTTGCTTACAATAAGGCCCCAAGCAAAGCAACCAGTTTGTCTCCATTCAAGGTTGTGTGTGGAGTGGATCCTTTGAGTCCACTTGATCTTCTGCCAAGAGGGATTAATGAGAAGCAAAATGTGGAGGCTAGTAAGAGAGTGGAGGAGATTCAAAAACTGCATGAGATGGTCAAGTCCACGATTGAGAAGGTCAATGCATCCTATGAAGAACAAGCAAACAAGCATAAGAAGAGACTAGTGTTCCATCCCGGGGACTTAGTTTCGATTCACCAAAGGAAGGAAAGATTTCCTTCCAAATGCAAGAGCAAGCTAATGCCAAGGGCGGATGGCCCCTTTGAAGTCTTGGAGTGGATCAATGACAACGTATACAAGATCAATTTGCCCAGGGACTATGGAGTTTCGACCACTTTCAATGCAGCGAATTTAAGTCCCTAATTGGAAGATGAACATCTAGACGATTTGAGGCCAAATTCTTCTCAACAACGGGAGGATGATGGACGTCCATCCATGAGCATGATCACCACCCCTCAAGGAAGTCCAAGGGAGTCGATTTTCATAAGTAAAGTCCAAGAAATCGGCTTTGTATGCCAAGACACATTTTAGCCTAGCCACGGTTCCAGGCCTGTGCAGAAACCCAGTTTTGTGCACGTTATTGCTTGATCTTCCCAAGGGTATGATTGGGTTATAGGAGGCCTAAGTTTAAGTTTATGATGTTTTCTTTCCAATACGACCAGTTGTATGTCATTTCGAGGTCATTTGCTACCTCAAATCAGTCATTGAAGTCAAGTGCTCAAAACTATTTTAGTTGTGCCCAGGTCTCAAAATGGGTCTGTTTGGACACCCAAAGCTCACCCAATTGGACTGAAAATTTTATGGATTGAAAGTATATTAAAAATATTATCAAGGGGCCATCAAAAAACTCAGCCAAATTACACACATGAGGAGCTATTAACCAGCAAATCAAGGGAAGAAAATCCCTTTTACCCGGTTAAGGGAAGCCGGCTGCCATGTTGTTCTTTTTGAGGTGTTTTGCTCTTATCAAAGTCTAATCCACTGGCAAATGACTTGATTAGTGTACTTTGAAGCTGATTGAGGCCCCCCAAGCTTCCCAATTCGACAACTCATCCTCAAGATCAACAATGAAATGTGGTTAAGCCACGGTTCAATCTCTCCTTTTGTAGTTTGTTTTGGATTTCCGAAATGTACCTAGTTTAGCTTGCTGTTTTGAATTGGTGGCTGATGTTTACTGTTAGTGACGGATTATATGAGCTCCCAAGCTGCCTTGTATGAACACTTTAGCTTGAATATTGAATGAAGTTGAGCATTGGCTCCTTTGAACTCTCAAACTCTCTTCTAGCTTATCTATATCCTTGGTCAGGTAGGGTGGTGTTCTAGCAAGAGTCTTAGCTTCTTCTTGGTGGTGTTTCTATATCCAAGAGGTTATTAAGGGCTCTAGCATAAGCCTTGGTGGTGAATCTGTATACAAGGATTTATGTTATCCTCGGTTTATCCCATCAAGTTATAGTTTGAGTTTACGATTTCAAAGCTTGCTCCTCTTCTCACTTCTTGCTTGCATTTCTGATTTCTTCTCACTTGAACTTCCCCCTTGGTGGTACATCACACCTTCTTCATAATGCATCCGCCCCTTTGTTGAGTTGACCCGATCTGTGGTGGATCATAAAATGAAAGCCTTGGAGGTACTCAACCCACCTTGCATGCCTTGGGTTGAGCTTGTGTTGCCTTTGTTTGAATTTGAGAGCCTCATGATCCAAATGGAGAATGAATTCTCCTCCCACCAAGTAGTACCTCCAATGCTCCGACGCTCTCATAATTACATAAAAGTCCTTGTCAGAAGCGGAGTACTTCCTCTTTGCATCATTAAGCTTTTTGCTAAAGAAAGCTAGGGGTCTCTTCTCTTAAGATAGGATAGCCCTTGTGAGCTAGAACGGGTGCCCTTGTGAGCTTGCACTTGATTTCTTCAAAGGCCCTATGAGCTTGCATGGTCCACTCAAATCTTTTGGCGTTAAGCACCTCGGTCATGGGGGCAACAATGGTGCTCAAATTTCTCACAAACCTCCTATAGAAAGAGGCTAAGCAATGAAAGCTCCTAACTTGTTGAATTGAATTAGGAACTAGCCAATCTCGAATTGCTTGAATCTTGCTCTCATCAACATAGATTCCTTAGGCCGACATAACATTGCCTACAAATACCTCTTACTCTCTGCATTGGAATCCAAAGTCCTTGGTTTTGAGATTATTAAGGGGTTGTATGCCCAAGATGAAGACTTCAAGAAAGCCTATGTGAAGTGCTATATCCATGCCCATGGTTTATTTCACTTGGAGCATCGGTTTCTCTTCAAAGGAACCCGGCTATGCATACCAAAGAGTGGGATTCGTGAACTCTTGATTCAAGAGCCCTATAGTGGGGCTCCGACCGGCCATTTTGGCATTGAGAAAACATGTTCTATGCTCAAGGAACACTGCTATTAGCCGAGCATGACCCAAAGATGTTGAACATTTTGTAAGAACATGCTCCACTTGTCAACTTGCCAAGAGTAACCTTCAGCCTCAAGGTCTCTATTATCCCATTCTGGTTCCACATGGCCCTTGGGAAGATGTAAGCTTGGATTTCATCACCGAGTTCCCAAGGACACAAACACCCAAAGACTCCATCATGGAGGTGGTGGATCGGTTCTCAAAAATGGCACACTTTGTGGCATGGCAGAAGACCTAGAGACCCACTTGAGGTTGCCAAACACTTAAGATATGACACTTGGAATTTTGAGAGAGAATGGAGAGAGTTTTCACAACTCAAAGTTCAAATTCATTCAAAAGTTGCTTCTTACAATCCTAAGGCCTGCCTTATATAAGGGGAGACTCTAACAAGCTGAAACAAAGGGGAACAAAGGAGCCTTACACGTCCAGAAGCAAGAGGAGACCAAAAAGCAAAGACAAAATCTGAAAAGTGCTCTATGCTTTTGTCAGCAACTTTTCAGTTCACGAGGATCAACTTCAAATAGCTATATCTCTTAGGTTTCTCACTCAAATTGGTTGAAATAGACCTTCCTGGAAAACTCAAGAAGTCAGCTTTCACGTGCCTTAAGTTACCAGAAATTTAGAGCTACCGTTGGGGAGATATGGGGCAAAAGGTATAGCATTTGCAAACTGGGACAATTTCTGCAGCATCTGAAAAAAGGCTCCAATTGACTTATTGCCTAGAGACCTAATGTAGAAGCTTTATATGTCCTTGAAGATGAGATATTAAGGGTTCCAAAAAGTGGATTTTAAGACTCTTAAGTCCACCTTAAGCTTGGGAAATTCAGCTTACAAAATGGGGTCAAATTCTAAACGAACTACGCAGCGGATCAATTGTGTTTTTTATATTCTTGACCATTGGTTGCTCTTATTCAACTTTCATTATACTGTTGGGCTCTTGTGAGAATGAGATAGAGAGGTTGGAAGGGTTATGAAGATGGTCCCCATCATACTCCCCGGTTTGATTGGAGTTTGACCTCAAACTTGGAAGTTCTTCTTCTTCCTCATAATAAGGACTTAGGTCGACAACATTGAAGGTGGCAGAGACTCCATACTCACGAAGAAGGTCTACTTTATATGTATTTGGACCAATCTTTTTAAGATTTTCAAATGGCCCAACTGATGTTCGCGTGAGGTTTGACTTGGGCTTGCTTGGGAATCTTTCCTCCCTCAAATTGATCCATACCAAGTCTCCGGGCTGAAAATGAACTTCTTTCATATACTTGTCGGCACGTAACTTGGCTTGCTTATTTGACTTTTCAATTCGTTCCCTCAGTTTGGCATGAAGCTCTTGGATTTCCTTTTCCCTCATTTTGGCCTCCCTACTAAACTTGGTTGGATTTGGAATCGGAACCACGTGTAAGGGAGTGCTTGGGTTGTAATCGTACACCACTTGAAAGGGGGAAAGGCTTGTAGCCATACTTGGTGTTCGGTTGAAGGCAAACTCAGCATGGCCAAGCAACTCATCGCACGCCTTGATGCTTTTCTTGATTAGAACCCCAAGCAAGGTTCCAAAAGTGGGGTTAGTCACCTCCGTTTGACCATCCGTTGTGGGTGGCAAGTTGTATTAAACTTGAGACGAGTGCCTAGCTTCTTCCACAAAGTGAGCCAAAAGTGACTGACGAATTTGGTGTCCCGGTCCGAGACCATGCTTCTTCGTATGCCATTGAGACGCACAATCTCTTTAAAGTAGAGATTAGCAATGTGAGAAGCATCATTCGTGGTATGACATGCCATAAACTGTGCCATCTTCGAGAACCTATCCACCACCACCATGATGGAGTACTTGTGTCTTTGTTTCCTTGGTAACTCGATGATGAAATTCAGGCTTACATCTTCCCATACGCCGTGTGGAACCGGGAGGGGAGGATAGAGACCTTGAGGTTGAAGGTGACTCTTGCCAAGTTAACAAGTCGAGCACCTTCTCACAAAATGTTCCACATCTTTTGAGATACTTGGCCAATACTAGTGTTCCTTGAGCATAGAACAAGTCTTCTATATGCCAGAGGGTCTGGCCAAAGCCCCACCATGGACCTCTTCAATCAAGAGTTGACGAAACCCACTCTTTGGTATGCATAGTCGGGTTCCTTTGAAGAGAAACCCATGCTCCATGTGAAATAACCATGGGTATGGACAGAGCACTTCTCATATGTTTCCTTGAAGTTTTCATCTTGGGCGTACAACCCTTTAACAATTTCAAAACCAATGACTTTGGTTTCCAAGGTAGAGAGTAAGAGGTACCTTCTTCATAATGCATCCTCCCCTTTGTTGAGCTGACCCGACTTGTCGTGGATCACAAAATGAAAGACTTGGAGGTACTCAACCCACTTTGCATGCCTTGGGTTGAGCTTGTGTTGCCCTTGTATGAATTTGAGAGCCTCATGATCCGAATGGCGAATGAATTCACCTTCCACCAAGTAGTCCCTCCAATGCTCCAACGTTCTCACAATTGCATACAACTCCTTGTCATAAGTGGAGTGCTTCCTCTTTTCATCATTCAGCTTTTCGCTAAAGCAAGCTAGGGATCTCTTCTCTTGAGATAGGATAGCCCCTATCCCAACACCAGAACCATCACACTCCACTTCGAATAATTGGGAGAAGCTTGGTAGATCTAGAACGGGTGCACTTGTGAGCTTGCACTTGATTTCTTTGAAGGGCCTCTGAGCTTGCTTGGTCCACTCAAATCTTTCGGCCTTAAGCACCTCGGTCATGGGGGCAACAATGGTGCTCAGATTTCTCAAAAAGCTCCTACAGAAAGAGGCTTGGACATGAAAGCTCCTAACTTGTTGAATTGAAGTAGGAACAGGCCAATCTCGAATTGTTTGAATCTTGCTCTCATCAACATGGATTCCTTAGGCCAACACAACATAGCCAAAAAATACCTCTTACTCTCTACCCTGGAATCCAAAGTCCTTGGTTTTGAGATTATTCAGGGGTTGTATGCCCAAGATGAAGACTTCAAGGAAGACTATGTGAAGTGCTCTATCCATGCCCACGGTTTATTTCACTTGGAGCATGGGTTTCTCTTCAAAGGTGCCCGGCTATGCATACCAAAGAGTGGGATTCCTGAACTCTTTATTCAAGAGCCCTATAGTGGTGCTTTGGCTGGGAATTTAGGCATTGAGAAAACATGTTCCATGCTCAAGGAACACTGCTATTGGCCGAGCATGACCCAAAGATGTTGAACATTTTGTAAGAAGGTTCTCCACTTGCCAAGAGTCACCTTGAGTCTTAAGGTCTCTATTCTCCCCTCCCGGTTCCACATGGCCCATGGGAAGATCTAAGCTTGGATTTCATCACCGGGTTCCCAAGGGCACAAACACACAAAGACTCCATCATGGTGGTGGTGGATCGGTTCTCAAAGATGGCACACTTTGTGGCTTGGTAGAAGACCTAGAGACCCACTTGAGGTTGTTAAACACTCAAGATATTACACTAGGAACTTATAGAGAGAATGGAGAGAGTTTTCACAACTCAAAGTTCAAATTCTTTTTAAAGTTGCTCCTTACAATCCTAAGGACTCCCTTATATAATGGGAGCTTCTAACAACCTGAAACAAAGTGGAACAAAGGAGCCTTACACGTACAGAAGCAAGGGGACACCAAAAAGCAAAGAAAAAATCTGAAATGTCCTTTATGCTTTTGTCAGCAACTTTTCAGTTCAACAGGGTCCACTTTGAACAGCCATATCTCCTAGGTTTCTCACTCAAATTGGTTGAAATAGACCTTCCTAGAAAAATCAGGAAGTCATCTTTCACATCCCTCAAGTTAACAGAAATTTGGAACAACCGTTGGGGAGATATGGGGCAAAAGGTGTAGCATTTGCAGACTGGGATAATTTTTGCAGTATCTGAAAAAAGGCTCCAATTGACTTATTCCCTACGGACGTAACGTAGAATGCTTTATATGTCCTTGAAGATGATATATTAAGGGATCCAAAAAGTGGATTTGAAGCCTTTTACGTCCACCTTAACCTTGGGGAATTAGGCTTACAAAATCGAGCCAAATTCTGGTTGCACTAGGCAGCGGATCATTGGTGTTTTTTATATTCTTGACCATTACTTGCTCTTATTCGACTTCCTTTATAATGCTGGGCTCTTGTGGGATTGAGGGGGAGAGGTTGGAAGGGTTATAAAGATGGTCACCATCACACTCCCGGGTTTTGTTGGAGCTTGTCCTCAAACTTGTATGTTCTTCGTCCTCATAATAAGGACTTAGGTCCACCACATTGAAGGTGGCTGAGACTCCATACTCACCGAGAAGGCCTACTTTACATGCATTTGGACCAATCTTTTTAAGCTTTTCAAAAGGCCCATCCGACCTTGGGATGAGGTTTGACTTGCGCCTGCTTGGGAATCTTTCCTCCCTCAACTTGATCCAAACCAAGTCTCCGGGCTGAAAATGAACTTCTTTCATATACTTGTTGGCATGTAACTTGGCTTGCTTATTTGAATTTTTAATTCGTTCCCTCACTTTGGCATGAAGCTCTTGGATTTCCTTTTCCCTCATTTTAGCCTCCCTACTAAACTTGGTTGGATTTGGAATCGGAACCAAGTGTAAGGGAGTGCTTGGGTTGTAACCGTACACCACTTGAAACGGGGGAAAGGCTTGTAGCCTTACTTGGTGTTCGGTAGAAGGCAAACTCAGCATGGCCAAGCAACTCATCGCACGCCTTGATGCTTTTCTTGATTAGAACCCCAAGCAAGGTTCCCAAAGTGGGGTTGGTCACCTCCGTTTGACCATTCGTTGTGGGTGGGAAGTTTTATTAAACTTAAGACGAGTGCCTAGCTTCTTCCACAAAGTGAGCCAAAAGTGACTGACGAATTTGGTGTCCCGGTCCGAGACCATGCTTCTTCGTATGCCATTGAGATGCACAATGTCTTTAAAGTAGAGATTAGCAATGTGAGAAGCATCATTCGTGGTATGACATGCCATAAAGTGTGCCATCTTTGAGAACCTATCCACCACCACCATGATGGAGTCCTTGTGTCTTTGTTTCCTTGGTAGCTCGGTGATGAAATTCAGGCTTACATCTTCCCATATGCCGTGTGGAACCGGGAGGGGAGGATAGAGAACTTGAGGTTGAAGGTGAGTCTTGCCAAGTTATGAAGTCGAGCACCTTCTCAAAAAATGTTCCACATCTTTGGAGATACTTGGCGAATACTAGTGTTCCTTGAGCGTAGAACCACTCTTCTATATGCCAGAGTGTCTGGCCAAAGCCCCACCATAGACCTCTTGAATCAAGAGTTAACGAAGCCCACTATCTGGTATGCATAGTCGGGTTCCTTTGAAGAGAAACCCATGCTCCAAGTGAAATAACCATGGGCATGGATAGAGCACTTCTCATAGGTTTCCTTGACGTCTTCATCTTGGGCGTACAACCCTTTAGCAATTTCAAAACCAACGACTTTGGTTTCCAAGGTAAAGAGTAAGAGGTACCTTCTTGATAATGCATCCTCCCCTTTGTTGAGCTGACCCGGCTTGTGGTGGATCACAAAATGAAAGACTTGGAGGTACTCAACCCACTTTGCATGCCTCGGGTTGAGCTTGTGTTGCCCTTGTATGAATTTGAGAGCCTCATGATCCGATTGGAGAATGAATTCACCTTCCACCAAGTAGTCCCTCCATTGCTCCAACGTTCTTACAATTGCATACAACTCCTTATCATTAGTGGAGTGCTTCCTCTTTTCATCATTTAGCTTTTCGCTAAAGAAAGCTAGGGATCTCTTCTCTTGAGATAGGATAGCCCCAATCCCAATACCAGAACCATCACCCTCCACTTCGAATAATTGGGAGAAGCTTGGTAGATCTAGAACGGGTGCACTTGTGAGCTTGCACTTGATTTCTTTCCAGGGCCTTTGAGCTTGCTGGGTCCACTCAAATCTTTTGGCCATAAGCACCTCGGTCATGGGGGCAACAATGGTGCTCAAATTTCTCAAAAAGCTCCTACAAGAAGAGGCTTGGACATGAAAGCTCCTAACTTGTTGAATTGAAGTAGGAACGGGCCAATCTCGAATTGCTTGAATCTTGCTCTCATCAACATGGATTCCTTGGGCCAACACAACATAGCCTAAAAATACCTCTTACTCTCTACCTTGGAATCCAAAGTCCTTGGTTTTGAGATTATTAAGGGGTCGTGCGCCCAAGATGAAGACTTCAAGGAAGCCTATGTGAAGTGCTCTATCCATGCCCACGGTTTATTTCACTTGGAGCATGGGTTTCTCTTCAAAGGAGCCCGGATATGCATACCAAAGAGTGGGATTCCTGAACTCTTGATTCAAGAACCCCACAGTGGTGCTTTGGCCGGGAATTTTGGCATTGAGAAAACATGTTCTATGCTCAAGGAACATTGCTATTGGCCGAGCATGACCCAAAGATGTTGAACATTTTGTAAGAAGGTGGTCCACTTGTCAACTTGCCAAGAGTCACCTTGAGCCTCAAGGTCTCTATTCTCCCATCCCGGTTCCACATGGCCCATGGGAAGATCTAAGCTGGCATTTCATTACTGGGTTCCCAAGGATACACAAAGACTCCATCGTGGTGGTGGTGGATCGGTTCTGAAAGATGGCACACTTTGTGGCATGGGAAAAGACCTAGAGACCCACTTGAGGTTGCCAACCACTCAAGATATGACACTAGGAATTTTGAGAGAGAATGGAGAGAGTTTTCACAACTCAAAGTTCAAATTCATTCAAAAGTTGCTTCTTACAATCCTAAGGCCTCCCTTATATAATGGGAGCCTTTAACAAGCTGAAACAAAGGGGAACAAAGGAGCCTTACACATATAGAAGCAAGGGGACACCAAAAAGCAAAGAAAAAATCTGAAAAGTGCTTTATGCTTTGGTCAGCAACTTTTCAGTTCAACAGGGTCCACTTCGAACAACCATATCTCCTAGGCTTCTCACTCAAAATTGGTTGAAATAGACCATCCAAGAAAACTCAGGAAGTCATCTTTCACGTGCCTTAACTTAACAGAAATTTGGAGCTACCGTTGGGGAGATATGGGGCAAAAGGCATAGCATTTGCAGACTGGGACAATTTCTGCAGTATCTGAAAAAAGGCTCCAATTGACTTATTGCCTACAGACGTAACGTAGAATGCTTTATATGTCCTTGAAGATGAGATAATAAGGGTTCAAAAAAGGGGATTTGAAGCCTTTTACGTCCACCTTAACCTTGGGGAATTAGGCTTACAAAATCGAGCCAAATTCTGGTTGAACTAGGCAGCGGATCATTGGTGTTTTTTTATATTCTTGACCATTGCTTGCTCTTATTCGACTTCCTTTATAGTGTTAGGCTCTTGTGGGATTGAGGGGGAGAGGTTGGAAGGGTTATGAAGATGGTCGCCATCATGCTCCCGGGCTTCATTGGAGTTTGACCTCAAACTTGTAAGTTCTTCTTCCTCATAATAAGGATTTAGGTCGACCACATTGAAGGTGGCCGAGACTCCATACTCACTGAGAAGGTATACTTCACTTGCATTTGGACCAATCTTTTTAAGCTTTTCAAAAGGCCCATCCGACCTTGGCATGAGGTCTGACTTGCGCTAGCTTGGGAATCTTTCCTCCCTCAAATTGATCCAAACCAAATCTCCCGGCTGAAAATGAACTTCTTTCATACACTTGTCGGCATGTAACTTGGCTTGTTTATTTGACTTTTAAATTCGTTCCCTGACTTTCGCATGAAGCTCTTGGATTTCCTTTTCCCGCATTTTGGCCTCCCAACTAAACTTGGTTGGATTTGGAATCAGAACCAAGTGTAAGGGAGTGCTTGGGTTGTAACCGTACACCACTTGAAAGGGGGAAAGGCTTGCAGCCTTACTTGGTGTTTGGTTGAAGGCAAACTCAGCATGGCCAAGCAACTCATCGCACGCCTTGATGTTTTTCCTGATTAGAACCCCAAGTAAGGTTCCCAAAGTGGGGTTGGTCACCTCCGTTAGACCATCCGTTGTGGGTGGCAAGTTGTATTAAACTTGAGATGAGTGCCTAGCTTCTTCCACAAAGTGAGCCAAAAGTGACTCACGAATTCAGTGTCCCAGTCCGAGACCATGCTTCTTCGTATGCCATTAAGACGCACAATCTCTTTAAAGTAGAGATTAGCAACGTGAGAAGCCTAATTCGTGGTATGACATGCCATAAAGTGTGCCATCTTTGAGAACCTATCCACCACCACCATGATGGAGTCCTTGTGTCTTTGTGTCCTTGGTAACCTGTGATGAAATTCAAGCTTACATCTTACCATAGGTCGTGTGGAACCGAGAGGGGAGGATAGAGACCTTGAGGTTGAAGGTGACTCTTGCCAAGTTAACAAGCCGAGCACCTTCTCACAAAATGTTCCACATCTTTGGAGATAGTTGGCCAATACTAGTGTTCCTTGAGCATGGAACAAGTCTTCTATATGCCATAGTGTCTGGCCAAAGCCCCACCATGGACCTCTTGAATCAAGAGTTGATGAAACCCACTCTTTGGTATGCATAGTCGGGTTCCTTTGAAGAGAAACCCATGCTCCAAGTGAAATAACCATGGGTATGGATAGAGCACTTCTCATAGGTTTCCTTGAAGTCTTCATCTTGGGCGTACAACCCTTTAACAATTTCAAAACCAACGACTTTGGTTTCCAAGGTAGAGAGTAAGAGGTACCTTCTTGATAATGCATCCTCCCTTTTGTTGAGTTGACCCGACTTGTGGTGGATCACAAAATGAAAGACTTGGAGGTACTCAACCCACTTTGCATGCCTTGGGTTGAGCTTGTGTTGCCCTTGTATGAATTTGAGAGCGTCATGATCCGAATGAAGAATGAATTCACCCTCCACCAAGTAGTCCCTCCAATGCTCCAACGTTCTCTCAATTGCATACAAAGCCTTGTCATAAGTGGACTGCTTCCTCTTTTCATCATTGAGCTTTTCGCTAAAGAAAGCTAGGGATCTCTTCTGTTAAGATAGGATAGCCCTTATCCCAACACCAGAACCATCACACTCCACTTCGAATAATTGGGAGAAGCTTGGTAGATCTAGAACCGGTGCGCTTGTGAGCTTGCACTTGATTTCTTCGAAGGGCCTTTGAGCTTGCTTGGTCCGCTCAAATCTTTCGGCCTTAAGCACCTCGGTCATGGGGGCAACAATGGTGCTCAAATTTCTCAAAAAGCTCCTATAGAAAGAGGCTTGGACATGGAAGCTCCTAACTTGTTGAATTGAAGTAGGAACGGGCCAATCTCGAATTGCTTGAATCTTGCTCTCATCAACATGGATTCCTTGGGCCAACACAACATAGCCTAAAAATACCTCTTACTCTCTACCTTGGAATCCAAAGTCCTTGGTTTTGAGATTATTAAGGGGTTGTATGCCCAAGATGAAGACTTCAAGGAAGCCTATGTGAAGTGCTCCATCCATGCCCACGGTTTATTTCACTTAGAGCATGGGTTTCTCTTAAAAGGAGCCTGGCTATGCATACCAAAGAGTGGGATTCCTGAACTCTTGATTCAAGAGCCCCACAGTGGTGCTTTGCCCGGGAATTTTGGCATTGAGAAAACATGTTCCATGCTCAAGGAACACCGCTATTGGCCGAGCATGACCCCAAGATGTTGAACACTTTGTAAGAAGGTGCTGCACTTGTCAACTTGCCAAGAGTCACCTTGAGCCTCAAGGTCTCTATTCTCCCCTCCCGGTTCCACATGGCCCATGGGAAGATCTAAGCTGGCATTTCATTACTGGGTTCCCAAGGACACAAACACACAAAGACTCCATCATGGTGGTGGTGGATCGGTTCTGAAAGATGGCACACTTTGTGGCATGGGAAAAGACCTAGAGACCCACTTGAGGTTGCCAACCACTCAAGATATGACACTAGGAATTTTGAGAGAGAATGGAGAGAGTTTTCACAACTTAAAGTTCAAATTCGTTCAAAAGTTGCTTCTTATAATCCTAAGGCCTCCCTTATATAATGGCAGCCTTTAACAAGCTGAAACAAAGGGGAACAAACGAGCCTTACACGTACAGAAGCAACGGGACACCAAAAAGCAAAGAAAAAATCTAAAAAGTGCTTTATGCTTTAGTCAGCAACTTTTCAGTTCAACAGGGTCCACTTCGAACTACCATATCTCCTAGGTTTCTCACTCAAAATTGGTTGAAATAGACCTTCCTAGAAAACTCAGGAAGTCATCTTTCACATGCCTCAGGTTAACAGAAAATTGGAGCTACCGTTGGGGAGATATGGGGAAAAAGGCATAGCATTTGCAGACTGGGACAATTTCTGCAATATCTGAAAAAAGTCTCCAATTGGCTTATTGCCTACAGACGTAATGTAGAATGCTTTATATGTCCTTGAAGATGAGATATTAAGGGTTCCAAAAAGTGGATTTGAAGCCTTTTACGTCCACCTTAACCTTGGGGAATTAGGCTTACAAAATCGAGCCAAATTCTGGTTGAACTAGGCAGCGGATCATTGGTGTTTTTTATATTCTTGACCATTGCTTGCTCTTATTCGACTTCCTTTATACTGTTAGGCTCTTGTGGGATTGAGGGGGAGAGGTTCGAAGGGTTATGAAGATGGTCGCCATCACGCTCCCGGGCTTCATTGGAGTTTGACCTCAAACTTGTAAGTTCTTCTTCCTCATAATAAGGACTTAGGTCGACCACATTGAAGGTGGCGGAGACTCCATACTCACCAAGAAGGTATACTTCACATGCATTTGGACCAATCTTTTTAAGCTTTTTAAAAGGCCCATCCGACCTTGGCATGAGGTTTGACTTGCGCTAGCTTGGGAATCTTTCCTCCCTCAAATTGATCCAAACCAATTCTCCGGGCTGAAAATGAACTTCTTTCATATACTTGTCGGCATGTAACTTGGCTTGCTTATTTGACTTTTTAATTCGTTCCCTCACTTTGGCATGAAGCTCTTGGATTTCCTTTTCCCTCATTTTGGCCTCCCAACTAAACTTGGTTGGATTTGGAATCGGAACCAAGTGTAAGGGAGTGCTTGGGTTGTAACCGCAGACCACTTGAAAAGGGGAAAGGCTTTTGGCCTTACTTGGTGTTCGGTTGAAGGCAAACTCAGCGTGGCCAAGCAACTAATCGCACGCCTTGATGCTTTTCTTGATTAGAACCCCAAACAAGGTTCCCAAAGTGGGCTTAGTCACCTTCGTTTGACCATCCGTTGTGGGTGGCAAGTTGTATTAAACTTGAGACGAGTGCCTAGCTTCTTCCACAAAGTGAGCCAAAAGTTACTCACGAATTTGGTGTCCCGGTCCGAGACCATGCTTCTTCGTATGCCATTGAGACGCATAATCTCTTTAAAGCAGAGATTAGCAATGTGAGAAGCATTATTCGTGGTATGACATGCCATAAAGTGTGCCATCTTTGAGAACCTATCCACCACCACCATGATGGAGTCCTTGTGTCTTTGTGTCCTTGGTAACCCGGTGACGAAATTCAAGCTTACATCTTCCCATAGGCCGTGTGGAACCTGGAGGGGAGGATAGAGACCTTGAGGTTGAAGGTGACTCTTGCCAAGTTAACAAGTCGAGCACCATCTCCCAAAATGTTCCACATGTTTGGAGATACTTGGCAAATACTAGCGTTCATTGAGCATAGAACAAGTCTTCTATATGCCAGAGTGTCTCGCTAAAGCCCCACCACGGACCTCTTGAATCAAGAGTTGACGAAACCCACTCTTTGGTATGCATAGTCGGGTTCCTTTGAAGAGAAACCCATGCTCCAAGTGAAATACCCATGGGCATGGATAGAGCACTTCGCATAGGTTTCCTTGAGGTCTTCATCTTGGGCATACAACCCTTTAACAATTTCAAAACCAACGACTTTGGTTTCCAAGGTAGAGAGTAAGAGGTACCTTCTTGATAATGCATCCTCTCTTTTGTTGAGCTGACCCGACTTGTAGTGGATCACAAAATGAAAGACTTGGAGGTACTCAACCACTTTGCATGCCTTGGGTTGAGCTTTATGTTACCCTTGTATGCATTTGAGACCCTCATGATCTGAATGGAGAATGAATTCACCTTCCACTAAGTAGTCCCTCCAACGCTCCAACGTTCTCACAATTACATACAACTCCTTGTCATAAGTGGAGTTCTTCCGCTTTTCATCATTAAGATTTTCGCTAAAGAAAGCTAGAGGTCTCTTCTCTTGAGATAGGATAGCCCCTATCCCAACACCGGAACCATCACACTCTACTTCAAATAATTGGGAGAAGCTTGGTAGATCTAGAACAGGTGCACTTGTGAGCTTGCACTTGATTTCTTCGAAGGGCCTTTGAGCTTGCTTGGTCCACTCAAATCTTTTGGCCTTAAGCACCTCGATCATGGGGGCAACAATGGTGCTCAAATTTCTCAAAAAGCTCCTATAGAAAGAGGCTTGGACATGAAAGCTCCTAACTTGTTGAATTGAAGTAGGACGGGCCAATCTCGAATTGCTTGAATCTTGCTCTCATCAACATGGATTCCTTGGGCCAACACAACATAGCCTAAAAATACCTCTTACTCTCTACCTTGGAATCCAAAGTCCTTGGTTTTGAGATTATTAAGGGGTTGTATGCCCAAGATGAAGACTTCAAGGAAGCCTATGTGAAGTGCTCTATCCATGCCCACGGTTTATTTCACTTGGAGCATGGGTTTCTCTTCAAAGGAACCCGACTATGCATAACAAAGAGTGGGATTGGCGAACTCTTGATTCAAGAGCCCTAGAGTGGGTCTTTGGCCGGGCATTTTGGCATTGAGAAAACATATTCCATTCTCAAGGAACACTGCTATTGGCCGAGCATGACCCAAAGATGTTGAACATTTTGTAAGAAGGTGCTCCACTTGCAAAGAGTCACCTTGTGTGTCAAGGTCTCTATTTTCCCCTCCCGGTTCCACATGGCCCGTGGGAAGATCTAAGCTTGGATTTCATCACCGGGTTCCCAAGGGCACAAACACACAAACACTCCATCATGCTGGTGGTGGATCGGTTCTCAAAGATGGCACACTTTGTGGCATGGCAGAAGGCCTAGAGACCCACTTGAGGTTGTTAAACACTCAAGATATTACACTAGGAACTTATAGAGAGAATGGAGAGAGTTCTCACAACTCAAAGTTCAAAGAATGGAGATATTACAATCCTAAGGACTCCCTTATATAATGGGAGCCTCTAACAAGCTGAAGCAAAGTGGAACAAAGGAGCCTTACATGTCCAGAAGCAAGAGGAGACTAAAAAGCAAAGGCAAAATCTGAAAAGTGCGTTATGCTTTTGTCAGCAACTTTTCAGTTCTCAAGGTTCAACTTCAAACAGCTATATCTCCTAGGTTTCTCACTCATATTGGTTGAAGTAGACCTTCCTCGAAAAATCAGGAAGTCAGCTTTCACGTGCCTCAAGTTACCAGAAATTTGGAGCTACCGTTGGGGAGATATGGTGCAAAAGGCACAGCATTTGTAGACTGGGATAGTTTCTGCAGCATCTGGAAAAAGGCTCCAATTGACTTATTGCCTAGAGACCTAACGTAGAACGCTTTATATGTCCTTGAAGATGAGATATTAAGGGTTCCAAAAATTGGATCTGAAGCGTCTTAAGTCCACCTTAAGCTTGGGTAATTAGGCTTACAAAGTCGGGCCAAATTGTGGCCGAACTAGGTAGCGGATCATTGTTGTTTTTTATATTCTTGACCATTGCTTGATCTTATTCGACTTCCTTTATGGTGCTTTTCTTGATTTGAACCCCAAGCAAGGTTCCCAAAGGCGGGTTGTTCACCTCCGTTTGACCATCCGTTGTGGGTGGCAAGTTGTATTAAACTTAAGACGAGTGCCTAGCTTCTTCCACAGAGTGAGCCAAAAGTGACTCATGAATTTGGTGTCCCGATCAGAGACCATGCTTCTTCGTATGCCATTAAGACACACAATCTCTTTAAAGTAGAGATTAGCAATGTGAGAAGCATCATTCGTGGTATGACATACCACAAAGTGTGCCATCTTTGAGAACCTATCCACCAACACCATGATGGAGTCCGTGTGTCTTTATGTCGTTGGCAACACGGTGATGAAATCGAAGCTTACATCCTTCTAGAGTACGATTTTTACGTTCTACCACCCCGTTCTGTTGGGGTGTTCTTGGGCCAGAAAAATTGTGATCTACACCATGTTCATTACAATAATCACTGAAACTTGAGTTTTCAAATTCTTTGCCATGGTCAGACCTTAGACTTACTAATGGGTGTCCTACTCTCATTTCAATTTTCTTAAGAAGCACAAAAAACTTCTCAAAGGATTCATCTTTTGATGCCAAGAATAAAGTCCAAGTGAACCGAGAGTAGTCATCCACTGTGACAAACACATACTTCTTCCCACCTCTACTTGTGATCTTCATAGGACCACAGAGACCAACATGTAGGAGTTCAAGAGGTCAGGAAGTGCTCACATATTTCTTTGACTTGAAAGAAGTCTTTACTCGTTTTCCTTTAGCACAAGCGTCACACACCTTGTCATCATTGTACTTGATGGAAGGTAGTCCGACTACGAGGTCTTTAGAAATAAGTTTGTTCAAAAGAGAGAGACTTGCATGAACTAGCCTTTTGCGCCAAAGCATAACATCATCCTCAAGAGCACTTAAACAAGTCACATGATTGTGGGGAAGTGAGACAACACAAGCTTTATACACATTGTTGTATCGCTTCCCCCTTAATACAACATCACTAGATTTAACATTGGTAATCTAGCACTGATTTAAAGAAAATTCAACATGATTACCACGGTCACATAGTTAGGATATGCTTAGCAAATTATGTTGTAATCCATCAACCAAGTATACATTATTAATGGAGTGAGAGAGTGATTTACTTATCTTACCTATACCGAAAATTTTCTCATACTTGTCGTTTCCAAATGCCACTCTCCGTCCATCAAAGGCTATAAGTGAGAGGAAGTTTGATCTATCTCCCATCATGTGCCTTGAGCAACTACTATCCAAGAACCATAGTTGGTTGCCTCCTCTCACTTTAGCGTGCAAAACAACTAAGTGTTAGTTTTGGGAACCCAGATCCACTTGGGTCCCATTCCTTTGGACATAGAGATTAACTCATTTTTTTAATCCATATTTGCTTAACATATATAGAGTTTCTTTCCATGGCCTTTTTCTTATAGGGCAGGCATATCGATGATGACCAGTCTTACCACAATGAAAACAAATTATATTTTCAGGAAGTCCAACATATTTCTTGCTAACTGGTTTAGTGACAAGCCTACTCACAAATCCTAGTCCCCTTTTATTACGACTGTGGTGAGTGTTTAACCGATTAAGTGCTTCTGAGGAGCGGCTCCAGCGCTTGTTTTGAATAAGGTCGAATTCGACCTCCTGGAGCTTTTCCTGTAACATGTTATTTTCAGTACTGTTTCTAAGCTTGTTCTGAACTAGGTTGGATTCGGTTTCCAGAAGCTTCTCAAGTAATTTATTGTTCTCACTCTCCAATAGTTTTATCGTACTCTCTAGTTCTCGGGACTCACTTTGCAGCTTTGAGAGCACAGTGTTAACCACTTCCTCTCTTTTGTCCATTAGGTCATGGCTCTTCCTTAAGGCAACAATTTTTTCATCCTTTTTAGCCGTGAAAGTTACATTAGTTTGTTCAAGTTCTGGGATGGTTTTTTCAAACATTCGAACATCCCTTTTTAACTTTGAACAAGTATCTTTAAGTATGCAATTCTCAGTGCTTATTACCTCACATTCCTCCATCAAGGAAAAGAGTACTTTCAAAAATTTTCTTTTGTTGAAACCACTTTCCCTTTCCTTGATCTGAGATAAGTTCTCATCTGATTCTGAGTCAGTATCAGAATCGCTTTTGGCCATGAGTGCCTATGCTTCAACTTCATCTTGGCAGCTATCCTCTTTTTCAGAACCTTCACCCCAAGCTGCCACCATTGCTTTAGTGAGTCGTTTGGCAGAACCACTCAGCTGTGGTTTCTTTCCTCGGTTTCTGAACTGTTCTGATGCCTGTTCTTCCTTCTGCATGGGGCAATATTTCACAATATGATCGTGTTTTCCACATCTGAAGCATCCAAGATTTTGATCTTGGTCATTGTTTCGTGCTTTGCTGTTGTTCCCCTTTTTGATGCTCTTTCCAACCTTTTTGAAAAATTTCTTGAACTTACGAGTTACAAAGGCTACATCTTCCTCGTTTATATCCGAATCATCACTCCCCATAGCCTTTAAAGCAAGGCCTCAATCTTTCTTTATTTCTTCTTTCATCTGGGAGTTTTTCCTCCACTCGTAAGTTTGTAGATTCCCAATGAGCTCGTCCAAAGAGATTTCATCCATCTTCTTTGCTTCTTGGATGACTGTAAATTTCGTTTCCCAGGAATGAGGTAAAAACCGTAGGATTTTCCTTAGCAATTCTTCGGTGGTAAAGGACTTTCCCAACGATTTCAACTCATTAGTGATGTGGGTGAAACGAGTATACATATCCATAACTGTCTCTTTGTCACTCATTTCAAACAATTCATACTTTCTCATTAGTAGCTCAATCCTGGACTGTTTGACTTGGTTGGTTCCCTCGTGAGCCACACGAAGAGCATTCCAGATTTCCTTTGCTGAAACACACTCTGAGATGCGAGTGTACTAGTCCGGACCAAGGCTAAAGTATAGCAATTACTTGGCCCTGGCGTTTTTCTCCAATTTCTTAAAGTCATCTGAGTTAAACTCAGTTGGCTTCTTAGGAATTGTTTTTCCTTCTTCTGTGGTTTTCATTGGAATGTAAGGACCATTCTCAATGATCATCCATAGCTCATAATCATCAGCTTGAATGTAGTTTTCCATTCGGTTTTTCCACCAGTTATAGTGCTAACCATTAAAGTATGGAGGACGAGTCAACGATTGACCCTCTAAGATTCCTTGCAGTGCACTCATCTTTTCAGGATCTCTCAAGGTGTTACCCTAGGTGTGAGAACTCTTGCTCTAATACCACTTGTTAGATTTTAATCCACAAGGACAATAAAGGGGGGGGGGGTAAATTGTGTCTACCAATTTTTCAAATTGTTTCAAAAACACTCGTGAGAACTGTTTGGAGTAGGTGTTTCTAGTGAGGCAAAAACCAAACTTATTTCAGAGCACTCGTGAGACCTGTTTGTGATGCATGTTCTTAGTGAAATATAAACGAAAGTAATTGCAGAAAAAGTAAAGGAGACACAATGTTTTTACATGGAAAACCACCCCTGGCCTAACTGAGGTGTAAAAACCACGATCTACCACTGTAGGATTTCAGCAACATTTTCACTAAACGGGCCAAACACGTTACAACCATAATACACGTAACATAGTCTACCCAAGACTCTCGTTACAAACACACATCCAAAGTCTCCCTAGACTTGGACAAAACACTCACGGACACAATGTCCACACGTCTCCTAAGAGACCACATCCAACAGTTTGGACAACCTCCTAATCACGACGACAGAAAAGAGATAAAGAACACTTTACTTAAATGCTTCTAAATAAGCTAAGTGCAAGGTACAATACAGCTCCTATTATAACAATGACGAAGACTCAATTAAGCGCACACTATGAAGGTTTTTCTCAAAGAAAAATTCACACTAAAAAGCAATTTCAGCACATTCAAGAACTCGTGAAAACCGGTGGAAAAACCCTCATCTAAGAATGAGGGATAAGTCTGCCATAAATAAGGAATGTGTGAAAAATCCTTATTCCTCTCGAATCCTTGGGCTGCAAGGACACGAAGAAGAGGAGAACTCTTCTCTCCAAATTGTAGTAGGAGATCCCTCATATCTTTCCATTTATCATATCATTCCAAAAACAAGATATATTGCGTGGATATTCTTCCAAAAAAAATCAAATCAAATCTTTTAACAATATTTGTAGTGAAAGAAATCATTTTTGACTCAAATAACATTAGGAAAGTTATTCCTAATTTGTTTCTATAAAATCGACAGTCAACAAATCCCAAAAAAAATGTTTGAAAATTGGATTTATGTTCTAGTCTCAGAAAACTGTAGTTCGGATCTCATGGACCAGTTCCAAGACAGTGTTTTGAGTCCTCAACCCATTCAAAGTGAATGCTAAATTGGAGATCTTCTGCTTGGCATATTACTAAGAATCTATGATACATACATTCAATCCTAAGAGTCTTGTTCTCAACAAGACTTCTTGTACAAGTCCATGCTTCCACTCCCAGAACTGTTTGGAGGAAGTGTTCTTCACTACTTCTATCATAATTCCTTGCAATCACTCCCGGAACTGTTTGGAGGGAGTGTTCTCAATTTCTTCACACGATGTCATCATGATGCTCTAAGCACATTCAAACTGCTCCATATATGTGTTCGAATCCTGTATCAACATACAACTCAAGCAAAACACATAGCTCACAACACATTGACTAGGACATTGGGATTGTCATCATCAAAACCTTATACATTAATTGGGTTAACACATACAAGTCCTTGTCATAAGTGGAGTACTTCCTCTTTGCATCATTGAGATTTTCACTAAAGAAAGCTAGGGGTCTCTTCTCTTGAGATAGGATAGCCCCTATCCCAAAACCGGAAGCATCACACTCTGCTTCAAATACTTTGGAGAAGCTTGGTAGAGCTAGAATGGGTGCACTAGTGAGCTTGCATTTCTTCAATGGCCTTTTGAGCTTCCTTGGTCCACTCAAATCTTTTGGTGTTAAGCACCTCGGTCATGGGGGCAACAATAGTGCTCAAATTTCTCACGAACCTCCCATAGAAAGAGGCTAGGCCAGGAAAGCTCCTAACTTGTTGAATTGAAGTAGGAACGGGCCGATCTCGAATTTGCTTGAATCTTGCTCTCATCAACATGGATTCCCTAGGCCGACACAACATAGCTCAAAAATACCTCTTACTCTCTACCTTGGAATCCAAAGTCCTTTGTTTTTAGATTATTAAGGGGTTGTATGCCCAAGATGAAGACTTCAAGGAAGCCTATGTGAAGTGCTCTATCCATGCCCATGGTTTATTTCACTTGGAGCATGGGTTTCTCTTCAAAGGAACCCGGCTATGCATACCAAAGACTCGGATTCGTGAACTCTTGATTCAAG
>JACYFF010031958.1:52267118-52347318 GCA_017589665.1 Selenicereus undatus
CCGGCTATGCATACCAAAGACTCGGATTCGTGAACTCTTGATTCAAGAGCTCCATGGTGGGGCTTCGGCCGGGCATTTTGGCATTGATAAAACATGTTCCATGCTTAAGGAACACTACTATTGGCCGAGCATGCCCAAAGATGTTGAACATTTTGTAAGAAGGTGCTCCACTTGTCAACTTTCCAAGAGTCACCTTCGGCGTCAAGGTCTCTATTCTCCCTCCCCGGTTCCACATGGCCCATACGAAGATGTAAGCTTGGATTTCATCACTGAGTTTCCAAGGACACAAAGACACAAAGACTACATCAAGGTGGTGGTGGATCGGTTCTCAAAGATGGCACACTTTGTGGCATGGCAGAAGACCCAGAGACCCACTTGAGGTTGCCAAACACTCAAAATATAACACTAGGAATTTTGAGAGAGAATGGAGAGAGTTTTCACAACTCAAAGTTCAAATTCATTCAAAAGTTGCTTCTTACAATCCCAAGGCCTCCCTTATATAATGGGAGCCTATAACAAGCTGAAACAAAGGGGAACAAAGGAGCCTTACACATCCAAAAGCAAGAGGAGACCAAAAAGCAAAGATAGAATCTGAAAAGTGCTTTATGCTTTTGTCAGCTACTTTTCAATTTACAATGGTCAACTTCATACAGCAATATCCCCTAGGTTTCTCACTCAAATTGGCTGAAATAGACTTTCCTGCAAAGCTCAAGAACATAGCTTTCACGTGCCTCAAGTTACCAGCAATTTGGAGCTACAGTTGGGGAGACATGGGGTAAAAGGTGCAGCATATGCAGAGTGGGACAATTTCTACAGCATCTGGAAAAAGGCTCCAATTGACTTACTGCCTAGAGACCTAACCTGGAACTCTTTATATTTCCTTTAAGATGACATATTAAGGGATCCAAAAAGTAGATTTGAGTCCTCTTAAGTCCACCTTAAGCTTGGGTAATTAGGCTTGCAAAACTGGGCCAAATTCTAGCCTAACTGGGCAACGGGTCATTGGTGTTGTTCATATTCTTCACCATTGCTTGCACTTATTTGACTTCCTTGATGGTGCTGGGCTTTTTTGGGATGGAGGGGGAGAGGTTGGAAGTTCTTCTTCCTCCTCATAATAAAGACATATGTCGGCCACATTGAAGGTGGCGCATACTCCATACTCACTAAGAAGGTCTACTTTATATGCATTTAGACCAATCTTTTTAACCACTTCAAATGGCCCATCCGACCTTGGCATGAGCTTTGACTTGCGCTTGCTTGGGAATCTTTCCTTCCTCAAATTGATCAAAACCAAGTCTCCGGGCTGAAAATGAACTTCTTTCCTATGCTTGTCGGCATGTAACTTGGCTTGCTTATTTGACTTTTCAATTCGTTCCCTCACTTTGGCATGAAGCTCTTGGATTTCCTTTTCCCTATTTTCGGCCTCCCAAGTAAACTTGGTTGGATTTGGAATCGGAACCAAGTGTAAGGGAGTGCTTGGGTTGTAACCGCACACCACTTGAAAGGCGGAAAGGCTTGTAGCCTTACTTAGTGTTCGGTTGAAGGCGAACTCGGCATGGCCAAGCAACTCATCCCACCCCTTGATGCTTTTCTTGATTAGAACCTGAAGCAAGGTTCCCGAAGTGCGATTGGTCACCTCCATTTGACCATTCGTTTGTTGGTGGCAAGTTGTGCTAAACTTGAGATGAGTGCCTAGCTTCTTCCACAAAGAGAGCCAAAAGTGACACAAGAATTTGGTGTCCTGGTCAAAGACCATGCTTCTTCATATGCCATGGTGATGCACAGTCTCTTTAAAGTAGAGATTAGCAATGTGAGAAGCATCATTTGTGGTATGACATGCCACAAAGTGTCCCATCTTTGAGAACCTATCCACCACCACCTTATTAGAGTCCTTGTGTCTGTGTGTCCTTGGCAACCCGGTGATGAAATCCAACCTTACATCTTGCCGCGGGCCATGTGCAACCGGGAGGGCAGAATAAAGACCTTGAGGCTGAAGGTGACGCTTAGCAAGTTGACAAGTGGAGCACCTTTTCACAAAATGTTCCACATCTTTAGACATACTTGGCCAATAGTAGTGTTCCTTCAGCATGGAACAAGTCTTCTCAATGCCAAAGTGTCCGGCCAAAGCCCCATCGCGAAGCTCTTGAATCAAGAGTTAACGAAACCCACTCTTTGTTGTGCATAGCCAAGTTCCTTTGAAAAGAAACCCATGCCCCAAGTGAAATAAACCATGCGCATGGATAGAACACTTCTCCTAGGCTTCCTTGAAGTCTTCATCTTGGGCATAGAACCCCTTAACAATTTCAAAACCAAGGATTTTGTTTGCCAAGGTAGAGAGTAAGAGGTACCTTCTTGATAATGCATCCGCCCCTTTGTTGGGTTGACCCGACTTGTGGCGGATCACAAAACGAAAGCCTTGGAGGTACTCAACCCACTTTGCATGAGTTAGGTTGAGCTTGTGTTTCCCTTGTATGAATTTGAGAGCCTCATGATCCAAATAGAGAATGAATTCTCCTTCGACCAAGTAGTGCCTCCAATGCTCCAACGTTCTCACAATTGCATACAACTCCTTGTCATAAGTGGAGTACTTCCTCTTTGCATCATTGAGCTTTTCACTAAAGAAAGCTAGAGGTCTCTTCTCTTGAGATAGGATAGCGCCTATCCCAACACCGGAAGCATCGCACTCTACTTCACATACTTTGGAGAAGCTTGGTACAGCTAGAACGGGTGCACTAGTGAGCTTGCACTTGATTTCTTCAGTGGCCCTTTGAGCTTGCTTCGTCCACTCAAATCTTTTGGCGTTAAGCACCTCAGTCATGGGGGCAACAATGGTGCTAAAATTTCTCACAAACCTCTTATAGAAAGAGGCTAGGCCATGAAAGCTCCAAACTTGTTGAATTGAAGTAGGAACGGGCAAATCTCAAATTGCTTAAATCTTGCTCTCATCAACATGGATTCCTTGGGCCGACACAACATAGCCCAAAAACACCTATTACTCTCTACCTTGGAATCCAAAGTCCTTTGTTTTTAGATTATTAAGGGGTTGTATGCGCAAGATGAAGACTTGAACGAAGCCCATGTGAAGTGCTCTATCCGTGCCCACGGTTTATTTCATTTGGAGCTTGTGTTTCTCTTCAAAGGAACCCGACTATGCATACCAAAGAGTGGGATTCGTGAACTCTTAATTCAAGAGCTCCATGGTGGGGCTTTAGCCGGGCATTTTGGCATTGAGAAAACACATTCCACGCTCAAGGAACACTACTATTGGCCGAGCATGCCCAAAGATGTTAAACATTTTGTAAGAAGGTGCTCCACTTGTCAACTTGCCAAGAGTCCCCTTCGTCCTTAAGGTCTCTATTCTCCCCTCTCGGTTCCACATGGCCCATAGGAAGATGTAAGCTTGGATTTCATCACCGGGTTGCCAAGGATGCAAATACACAAAGACTCCATCATGGTGGTGGTGGATCGGTTCTCAAAGGTGGCACACTTTGTGGCATGGCAGAAGACCTAGAGACCCACTTGAGTTTGCGAGCACTCAAGATATAACACTAGGAACTTTGGGAGAGAATGGAGAGAGTTTTCACAACTCAAAGTTTGAATTCATTCAAAAGTTGCTTGTTACAATCCTATGGCCTCCCGTATATAATGGGAGCCTCTAACAAGCTGAAACAAAGGGGAACAAAAGATCCTTACATGTCCAAAAGCAAGAGGAGACCAAAAAGCAAAGACAGAATCATAAAAGTGCTTTATGCTTTTGTCAGCTACTTTTCAGTTTTTAAGGTTCAACTTCAAACAGCTATATCTCCTAGGTTTCGCAATGAAATTGGCTGAAATAGACCTTCTTGGAAAGCTCAAGAAGAAAGATTTCACGTGCCTCAAGTTACAAGCAATGTGGAGCTATAGTTGAGGAGATATGGGCAAAAGGTAGAGCATATGCAGACTGGGACAGTTTCTACAGCATCTGGAAAAAGGCTCCAATTGACTTACTGCCTAGAGACCTAACCTGGAAATCTTTATATTTCCTTGAAGATGACATATTAAGGGTTCTAAAAAGTGGATTTGAAGCCTCTTAAGTCCACCTTAAGCTTGGGTAATTAGACTTGCAAAACCGGGCCAAATTCTGGCCGAATTGGGCAGCGGGTCATTGGTGTTGTTCATATTCTTGACCATTGCGTGCACTTATTTGACTTCCTTGATGGTGCTGGGCTCTTGTGGGATGGAGGGGGAGAGGTTGAAAAGATTATGAAGATGGTCCCAATCGTGCTCCCCGGTTTGATTGGAGTTTGACCTTAAACTTAGAAGTTCTTCTTCTTCCTCATAATAAAGACTTAGGTCGGCCACATTGAAGGTGGCATAGACTCCATACTCACCAAGATGGTCTACTTTATATGTATTTAGACCAATCTTTTTAAGCACTTCAAATGGCCCATCTGACCTTGGCATGAGCTTTAACTTGCGCTTGCTTGGGAATCTTTCCTTCCTCAAATTGATAAAAACCAAGTCTCCGGGATGAAAATGAACTTCTTTCCCATGCTTGTTGGCACGTAACTTGGCTTGCTTATTTGACTTTTCAATTCGTTCCCTCATTTTCGCATGAGGCTCTTGGATTTCCTTGTCCCTCTTTTCGGCCTCCCAAGTGAACTTGGTTGGATTTGCAATCGGAACCAAGTGTAAGGGACTGCTTGGGTCGTAGCCGTACACCACTTGAAATGGGGAAAGGCTTGTAGCCTTACTTGGTGTTCGATTGAAGTCAAACTCGGCATAGCCAAGCAACTTATCCCACCCCTTGATGCCTTTCTTGATTAGAACCCAAAGCATGCTTCCGAAGGTGCGGTTGGTCACCTTCGTTTGACCGTCCATTTGTGGGTTGCAAGTTGTGGTAAACTTGAGATGAGTGCCTAGCTTCTTCCACAAAGTGAGCCAAAAGTGACACAAGAATTTGGTGTCCTGGTCAGAGACCATGCCTCTTCATCTGCCATGGTGATGCACAATCTCTTTAAAGTAGAGATTAGCAATATGAGAAGCATCATTTGTGGTAAGACATGCCACAAAGTGTCCCATCTTTGAGAACGTATCCACCACCACCATGTTGGACTCCTTGTGTCTTTGTGTCCTTGACAACCGGTGATGAAATCCGAGCAAACATCTTCCTATGGGCCATGTGGAACTAGGAGGGGAGAATAGAGACCTTGAGGCCGAAGGTGACTCTTGGCAAGTTGACAACTGGAGCACCTTCTCACAAAATGTTCCACATCTTCGGACATACATGGCCAATAGTAGTGTTCCTTGACCATGGAACAGGTCTTCTCAATGCCAAACTGTCTGGCCAAAGCCCCACCATGGAGCTCTTGAATCAAGAGTTCACGAAACCCACTCTTTGGTATGCATAGTCGGGTTCCTTTAAAGAGAAACCCACGCTCCAAGTGAAATAAACCATGGGCATGGATAGAGAACTTCTTATACGTTTCCTTCAAGTCTTCATCGTGGGCATAGAACCCCTTAACAATCTGAAATCCAAGGACTTTGGTTTCCAAGGTAGAGAGTAAGAGGTACCTTCTTGATAATGCATCCACCCCTTTGGTTGAGTTGACCCGACTTGTGGTGGATCACAAAATGAAAGCTTTGGAGGTGCTCAACCCACTTTGCATGCCTTAGGTTGAGCTCGTGTTGCCCCTATGTGAATTTGAGAGCCTCATAATCCGAATGGAGAATGAATTCTCCTTCCACCAAGTAGTGCCTCCAATGCTCCTATGCTCTCACAATTGTATAAAACTCCTTGTCATAAGTGGAGTACTTCCTCTTTGCATCATTGAGCTTTTCACTAAAGAAAGCTAGGGGTCTCTTCTCTTGAGATAGGATAGCCCCTATCCCAACACAAGAAGCATTACACTCTACTTCAAATACTTTGGAGAAGCTTGGTAGAGCATGTGAGCTTGCACTTGATTTCTTCAGAGACCCTTTGGGCTTGCGTGGTCCACTCAAATCTGCTGGACTTAAGCACCTCGATCATGGGGGAACAATGGTGCTAAAATTTCTCACAAACCTCCTATGGAAAGACGATAGGCCATCAAAAGCTCCTTACTTGTTGAATTGAAGTAGGAATGGGCCAATCTCAAATTGCTTGAATCTTGCTCTCATCAACATGGATTCCTTGGGCCGACACTACATAGCCTAAAAATATAACTTGAGAAGTGAAACAGTGGTGCTTCTCTAAGTTTCCATTTAGCTCTTCTTGAGATAGAATACTCAAAACTTATTGTAGATGATGAGCATGCTCTACTTCACTCTTGTTACAGACCAAGATGTCATCAAAGTACACAACCACGAACTTGCCAATGAGGGGATTGAGAACTTGGTTCATAAGCCTCATAAAAGTAGTTGGTGCATTTGACAACCCAAATGGCATTACAAGCCACTCATAAAGACCTCCTTTAGTCTTGAAGGCGGTCTTCCACTCATCTCCTTCATATATCCGGATTCGTTTGTAGCCACTTCTAACATCAATCTTAGAAAAGATGGTTGCTCCACGAAGATCATCAAAGAGATCCTCCAACCATGGAACAGGAAAGCGATATTTGATAGTGATTTTGCTGATCACTCTACTATCCACACACATTCTCATTGACCCATCTTTCTTGGGAACAAGCAAGGCCAACACGGCACAGGGGCTAAGGCTTTCACGGATTAAGCCCTTAGCAAGGAGCTCACCTACTTGCCGTTGCACTTTTTGAGTCTCTTGGGGGTTCATTCGATAGGCCGGCTTGTTTGGGAGGGTGGCACCGGGAATCAAGTCTATTTTATGTTGTATGGATCCTTTGGAAGGGAACCCATGAAGAACCTCACTGGGGAAGATATGTTCAAAATCTTTGAGGAGAGGGGAAAGCAAAGGATAAGAAGAATCCTTAGCTTCGGCTGGTTCTTGGCCAAGTAAAATCCAATCCTTGACATCATCGTATTCATGGAGTTGGGAATGGAGTAGGGTGGTGAGAAAGACATCCATGCTAGGAGTGTTTTGAGGCCTTTTTTGTGAGGTGGATATGAGAGGGGGTAAGGGTGATCTTTTTGTGGTCTTTGGTAAATGTATATGTGTTCAACCGACCATCATGCATCACACTTCTATCAAACAACCATGGACGTCCCAAGAGGACATGTGATGGAAATCCCACCATGCCCTTTGATTTAAATGAAAGCAAATCAATTGGGTAATCTTATTAAGCTGCTTAAAGGATGAATAATTCATCCAAGTTTCGTTAAAGCTTTGAAACTGCAGGGCAAAGGGTTCGTTCCAGCACTAACCCGTTTTTTGTGTGCAAAATTCATCAAGCATCCTCAAGGTTTAAGCTTGATATTTTTTTTACAGATTTGAATTTCAAGATGTTATCTTTCCAACAAATCAAGTTTCATCCAATTTGGACTTCATTTGGTTATTCAAATAAGCAATTAAACCCAAGGTGTCAAAACTGCGCAGCAGGACCAGAATAAGCACGGTTTTGATTATCTTATAACTTGAGCTATATTAAAGATTAAGTCTTGTATTTTTACATATTTTGGGTCCTCAAGATCTTATATTTCATGTACAATTGGAATTACAAGATTTGGAGTTGAATTGGTCTGTGAACGAAGCTCATTTTAAGTCCTATACTGTTTTCGACCAGATTCTGCATGGTTTGGGCATTCAGCCTTTTTCAAGGGGCAAATGATGTCAAAATGCTTTGATTCTAAATGAAGGGTATTATATACAGATTAACGTTTTGCATCCATGCAAGGAAAGTCCAGATTACTCAGCATTTGAGGTGTCAACTCAGAAGGACAAAACCGAGCAGAATTAGCCACCTAGATACCCTGTTACTTAACAAGTTGGTTTTCCTATCTAGGTGGGTTTGTTAGTGCTGTGTGCTTGTCTACTAGGCCACTTTGAGCTGCTTGGTAAGATGCCACCCAAACACACATGAGCAAGACACGTGGGAGAAAGGGGAAGCCTCCTTTTTACAAGTAAAGAACTGGCCCCTCAAGCTACACATGGCAGCCATGCATTCATCCATCTTTTGTTGTGGCAACCGTGCATTATTTGCCCGTTTTGCTAGGAAAATGAGTGTCCTAAATTACTTCAAGCTTAGCAAAGCTGTTAGAGAGCTAAATCATGTATTTTACAGCTTAAACATTCGAATTAGTCTAGCTTAGTTCAAACCATGTGATTGTTTATGTTAAGTTAGAATAGTACATTTCCTAGCTAGCAAGCAAAGATTATTTTCATGTATGTTCAAGGATATTTAAAGCCATGCTGGTTCCTTTTTGTAGGATATACTTTGATTTTGAATGAGAAGAAAAGACTTTGTGTCTTGAGTTCCTTAGACACTTTCCTTGCTTATCTTAGTTCTTGGCCGAGCTAAGTGGTGATCAAAGAGACTCTTAATCCTTGGTTAGGTGGTGTATCTTATCCTAATCCAAGATTAAGGGCCCTAAGCTAGTGATTAGTGGTGTATCTTATCTAATCATCTAGTTTAGTTCTATCCAAATTCAATTGAAAACACTTGAAATTCCTTAAGATAACTTCTGTTTCTCTCCAAGCCGTGAGTTCTCTTAGGTTCTAATTGTGTTCTTATTTCTACCTTGCTTTCTGTTGCACACTTCCATCAATTTTGGTATCAGAGCAAGTTCTGAATCCTTGGCTGAAATCATCGTATACACGTCTCTGTTTTTTCTTAGTTCATCCCAACAAAAACCCAAACACAAACAGCCTACTTGCTTTTCAAATAAGCCCACAAAGAACCCTAGACCTCGTCCATCATGCCATCATCAATGAGCTTGGAGAAAGAGCTAGCTTTGATTGACATTGGATATGCTTGCTTCGCAATACAAAAATTTCGTGGCCAAGAGGAAGAGTTCTCAGGTTGGTTATCTAAGGTAGAACGAGTTTTTGCTTGTTGTATCCTTAATGACCAAGGGAAGTTCAAAGTGGTTATTTCAAGATTGAGAGGTTATGCACTTCCATGGTGGAATAATTACAAGATTAAGAGAAGAAAGAAAGGAAAAGAGAAGGTGAGAACCTGGAAGAAATTGAGAAGCAAGTTGAAGGGTTCCTTTTGCCCATCCACTTACATGCCTATAAAGGAAAGTGTCTCCATTAAGCCCACTGGTTCATCCCCTTCCACCCCACAAAAAAAACCAACCCCACAAATGATTTTTTCCCCACAAACTAGGAGGTGCCTCAAGTGCCAAGGGCTTGGACACTTAGCCACAGATTTGCTAAATAGCAAGGTCATCACCCTTGAACAAAGGAAAGTCATGGAGAGGAGGAAAATTAGGAGGAAAAGAAGGTGGAATTGGTGGAACAACCGAAGGAGGAACTAGAGGAGGTTGAGTTAGAAGAGGAAGTTGAAGACCATGATGGAGATGATCTTGAAGAAGTTGTGGTAGCAGCGGATGAAGACTCCATGCTCACCTTAGACACCCACCACCCACCACCCACCAAAAAGCAAGAAGAATCTAAGTCTTCCTTTCATTTCTCTTAGTGAACCCTCAACCTTTTTCCCCACTCCACCCAAACCCAAAACACTCAACCTAAACTTTTGTCAATCCATTTCAGAACCCTTACCAGAAGCTCCTAATTCTTAATTAAGAAACTTTGAAGAAGTAGTTCAAAGGATGTTCACAAAATCCCCTATGCTCACCATTCAAATCAGCAAGGGGAGAAAGAAGAAAAGAGTCTCTAGGTTCAAGAGAGACTTGTTTGCGTGGTTGATCTTATTTCAACTAGAATTAAAGTAAGAAGAGGGAGGTGATTGCCTAACTTGATTTAAGGACAAATCATTTTTAACAAGGGGAGAGTGATGGAAATCCCACCATGCCCTTTGATTTAAATGAAAGCAAATCAATTAGGCAATCTTATTAAGCTGGTTAAAGGATGAATAATTCATCAATGTTTTGTTAAAGCTTTGAAACTGCAGGGCAAAGGGCTCGTTCCTGCACTATCCCATTTTTTGTGTGCAAAATTCATCAAGCATATGCAATGTTTAAGCCTGATATTTTTTGATGGATTTGAAATTCAAGTTGTTAGCTTTCCAACAAATCAAGTTTCATCCAATTTGGCTTCATTTGGTCTTTCAAATCAACAATTAAACCCAAGGTGTCAAAACTTCCTAGCAGGACCAGAATAAGCACAGTTTTGATTGTCTTATAACTTGAGCTATATTAAGGCTTAAGTCTTGTATTTTTACATATTTTGAGTCCTCACAATCTTATATTTCATTTCCAATTGGAATTACCAGATTTGGAGTTCAATTGGTCAGTGAACGAAGCTCATTTTCAGTCCTATGCTGTTTTCGACCAGATTCTGTACGGTGTGGGTATTCAGCCTTTTTCAAGGGGCAAATGATGTCCAAATGCTTTGATTCCAAACAGAGAGTATTCTATACAAATTAATTTTCCATCCATGCAAGGAAAGTCCAGATTACTCAGCATTTGAGGTGCCAACTCAGAAGGACAAAACCGGGAAGAAACGGCCACCTAGATACTCAGTTACTTAGCAAGTTGGTTTTCCTACATAGGTGAGTTTCCTAGAGGTGTGTGCTTGTCTACAAGGTCACTTTGATCTGCTTGGTAAGTTTGCACCTAGCCACACAAGAGAAAGACACGTGGGAGCAAGGAGAAGCCTCCATTTTGCAAGCAAAGAGCCGGCCACTCAAGGTACAAATGGCAGCCATGCATTCATCCATCTTTTGATGTGGCAGTCGTGCATTACTTGCCCTTCCTACTAGGAAAATGAAAGTCCTAAGTTACTTCAAGCTTAGGATAGGTGTTAGACAGCAAAATCATGTATTTTAAAGCTTAAACATTCGAATTAGTCTAGCTTAGTTCATACCATGTGATTGTTAAAGTTAAGTTAGATTGGTAGCTTTCCTAGCTAGCAAGGAAATCTTATTTTCATGTATGTTCAAGGCTATTTAAATCCATGCAGGTTCCTTTTTGTGGGATATACTTTGATTTTGTATAAGAAGAAAAGACTTTGTGTCTTGAGTTCCTTAAACACTTTCCTTGCTTATCTTAGTTCTTGGCCGAGCTAAGTGGTGATCAAAGAGACCCTTAATCCTTGGTTAGGTGGTGTATCCTATCCTAATCCAAGATTAAGGGCCCTAAGCTAGTGATTAGTGGTGTATCTTATCTAATCATCTAGTTTAGTTCTATCCAAATTCAATTGAAAACAGTTGAAATTCCTTAACATAACTTCAGTTTCTCTCCAAGTCGTGAGTTCTTTTAGGCTCTACCTGTGTTGTTCATTCTACCTTGCTTTCTGTTGCACACTTTCGTCAATTTTGGTATCAGAGCAAGTTCTGAATCCTTGCCTGAAATCATCGCATTCACGTTTCTGTTTTTTCTGAGTTCATCCCAACAAAAACCCAAACACAAACAGCCTACTTGCTTTTCAAATCAACCCACAAAGAACCCTATACCTCATCCATCATGCCATCATCAATGAGCTTGGAGAAAGAGCTAGCTTTGACTGGCATTGGATATGCTTGCTTCGCAATTCAAAAATTTTATGGCCAAGAGGAAGAGTTCTCAGGTTGGTTATCTAAGGTAGAACGAGTTTTTGCTTGTTGTATCCTTAATGACCAAGGGAAATTCAAAGTGGTTATTTCAAGATTGAGAGGTTGTGCACTTCAATGGTGGAATAATTACAAGATTAAGAGAAGAATGAAAGGAAAAGAGAAGGTGAGAACTTGGAAGAAATTGAGAAGTAAGTTTAAGGGTTCCTTTTCCCCATCCACTTACATGCCTATAAAGGAAAGTGTCTCCATTAAGTCCACAGGTTCATCCCCTTCCACCCCACAAATGATTTTTTCCCCACAAACTAGGAGGTGTCTCAAGTGCCAAGGGCTTAGACACTTAGCCACGGATTGCCCAAATAGCAAGGTCATCACCTTGGAAGATAGGAAAGCTGTGAGAGAGAAGGAAAATGAGGAGGAAAAGATGGTGAAATTGGTGAGACAACCGAAGGAGGAACTAGAGGAGGTTCAGTAAGAAGAGGAAGTTGAAGACCATGATGGAGATGATCTTTAAGAAGTTATGGTAGAAGCAGATGAAGACTCCATGCTCACCTTAGGCACCCACCACCCACCAAAAAGCAAGAACAATCTAAGTATTCCTTTCATTTCTCTTGGAGAACCCTCAACCTTTTCCCCCACTCCACCCAAACCCAAAACACATAACCTAAACTTCTGTTAATCCATTTCAGAACCCTTTCCAGAAGCTCCTAATTCTGAATTAAGAGACTTTGAAGAAGTGGTTCAAAGCATGTTCACAAAATCCCCTATTTTCACCATTCAAATCAGCAAGGGGAGAAAGAATAAAAGAGTCTCTAGGTTCAAGAGAGACTTGTTTGCATGGTTGATCTTATTTCAACCCGAATTGAAGTAAGAAGAGGAAGGTGATTGCCTAACTTGATTTGGGGACAAATCATTTTTAACAAGGGGAGAGTGATGGAAATCCCACCATGCCCCTTGATTTAAATGAAATCAAATAAATTAGGCAGTCTGATTAAGCTGGTTAAAGGATGAATAATTCATCCAAGTTTTGTTAAAGCTTTGAAACTGCAGGGCAAAGGGTTCGTTCCTGCACTAACCCGTTTTGTGTGTGCAAAATTCATCAAGCATCCTCAAGGTTTAAGCCTAATATTTTCTGATGGATTCGAAGTTCAAGATGTTATCTTTCCAACCAATCAAGTTTCATCCAATTTGCCCTTCATTTGGTCTTTCAAATCAGCAATTAAACCCAAGGTGTCAAAACTGCCCAGCTGGGCCAGAATAAGCACGGTTTTAATAGTCTTATAACTTGAGCTATATTAAGACTTAAGTCTTTTATTTTTACATATTTTCGGTCCTCAAGAGCTTAGCTTTCATTTCCAATTCGAATTAGCCGATTTGGAGTGCAATTGGTCAGTGAACGAAGCTCATTTTTAGTGCTATACTGTTTTTGACTAGATTCTGCACGGTTTGGGCATTCAGCGTTTTCAAGGGGAAAATGATGTCTAAATGCTTTGATTCTAAACGGAGGGTATTCTATACAACTTAAGGTTTCCATCCATGCAAGGAAATTCCATATTACTCAGCATTTGAGGTCTCAACTCAGAAGGACAAAACCAGGCAGAATCAGCCACCTAGATACCCGGTTACTTAGCTTGTTGGTTTTCCTACAAGGGTGGGTTTGCTAGAGGTGTGTGCTTCTCTACTAGGTCACTCTGAGCTGCTTGGTAAGCTGCCACCCAGCCACACATGAGCAAGACACGTGGGAGCAAGGAGAAGCCTCCATTTTGCAAGCAAAGAACTGGCCACTCAAGCTACACATGGCAGCCATGCATTCATCCATCTTTTGATGTGGCAGCCGTGCATTACTTGCCCTTTTTGCTAGGAAAATGAGTGTCCTAAGTTACTTCAAGCTTAGGAAAGGTGTTAGAGAGCAAAATCATGTATTTTAAAGCTTAAACATTGGAATTAGTCTAGCTTAGTTCATACCATGTGATTGTTTAAGTTAAGTTAGATTAGTAGCTTTCCTAGCTAGCAAGGAAAGCTTATTTTCATCTATGTTCAAGGCTATTTAAAGCCATGTTGGTTCCTTTTTGTAGGATATACTTTGATTCTGAATCAGAAGAAAAGACTTTGTGTCTTGAGTTCCTTAAACACTTTCCTTGCTTATCTTAGTTCTTGGCCGAGCTAAGTGGTGATCAAATAGGGTCTTAATCCTTGGTTAGGTGGTGTATCTTATTTTAATCCAAGATTAAGGGCCCTAAGCTAGTGATTAGTGGGGTATCTTATCTATTCATCTAGTTTAGTTCTATCCAAATTCAATTGAAAACACTTGAAATTCCTTAAGATAACTTCGGTTTCTCTCCAAGCCGTGAGTTCTCTTAGGTTCTACTTGTGTTCTTCATTCTACCTTGTTTTCTGTTGCACACTTGCATCAATTTTGGTATCAGAGCAAGTTCTGAATCCTTGCCTGAAATCATCGCATTCACGTCTCTGTTTTTTCTGAGTTCATCCCAACAAAAACCCAAACACAAACAGCCTACTTGCTTTTCAAATAAGCCCACAAAGAACCCTAAACCTCGTCCATCATGCCATCATCAATGAGCTTGGTGAAAGAGCTAGCTTTGATTGACATTGGATATGCTTGCTTCGCAATACAAAAATTTCGTGGCCAAGAGGAAGAGTTCTCAGGTTGGTTATCTAAGGTAGAACGCGTTTTTGCTTGTTGTATCCTTAATGACCAAGGGAAGTTCAAAGTGGTTATTTCATGATTGAGAGGTTATGCACTTCCATGGTGGAATAATTACAAGATTAAGAGAAGAAAGAAAGGAAAAGGGAAGGTGAGAACCTGGAAGAAATTGAGAAGTAAGTTGAAGGGTTCCTTTTGCCCGTCCACTTACATGCCTATAAAGGAAAGTGTCTCCATTAAGTCCACAGGTTCATCCCCTTCCACCCCACAAAAAAACCAACCCCACAAATGATTTTTTCCCCACAAACTAGGAGGTGTCTCAAGTGCCAAGGGCTTGGACACTTAGCCACGGATTGGCCAAATACCAAGGTCATCACCTTGGAAGAAAGGAAAGCCGTGAGAGAGGACGAAAATGAGGAGGAGAAGAAGGTGCAATTGGTGGAACAACCGAAGGAGGAACTAGAGGAGGCTGAGTTACAAGAGGAAGTCGAAGACCATGATGGAGATGATCTTGAAGAAGTTGTGGCAGAAGCAGATGAAGACTCCATGCTGACCTTAGACACCCACCACACACCAAAAAGCAAGAAGAATCTAAGTATTCCTTTCATTTCTCTTGCTGAACCCTCAACCTTTTTCCACACTCCACCCAAACCCATAACACTCAACCTAAACTTCTGTCAATCCATTTCAGAACCCTTACCAGAAGCTCCTAATTCTAAATTAAGAGACTTTGAAGAAGTGGTTCAAAGCATGTTCACAAAATCCCCTATGTTCACCATTCAAATCAGCAAGGGGAGAAAGAAGAAAAGAGTCTCTAGGTTCAAGAGAGACTTGTTTGCATGGTTGATCTTATTTCAACCAGAATTGAAGTAAGAAGAGGAAGGTGATTGCCTAACTTGATTTGGGGACAAATCATTTTTAACAAGGGGAGAGTGATGCAAATCCCACCATGCCCTTTGACTTAAATGAAAGCAAATCAATTAGGCAATCTTATTAAGCTGGTTAAACGATGAATAATTCATCCAAGTTTTGTTAAAGCTTTGAAACTGCAGGGCAAAAGGTTTGTCCCAGCACTAACCTATTTTTTGTGTGCAAAATTCATCATGCATCCTCATGGTTTAAGCCTAATATGTTTTGATGGATTCGAAATTCAAGATGTTAGCTTTCCAACAAATCGAGTTTCATCCAATTTGGACTTCATTTGGTCTTTCAAATCAAGAATTAAACCCAAGGTGTCAAAACTACCCAGCTGGACCAGCATAAGCATGGTTTTGATTGTCTTATAACTTGATCTATATTAAAGCTTAAGTCTTATATTTTTACATATTTTCAGTCCTCGAGATCTTAGCTTTCATTTCCAATTTGAATTACCAGATTTGGAGTGCAATTGGTCAGTGAACGAACTTCATTTTTAGTGCTATGCTGTTTTTACTAGATTCTGCACGGTTTGGGCATTCAGCTTTTTTCAAGGGATAAATGATGTCCAAATGCTTTGATTCCAAATGTACGGTATTCTATACATCTTAAGGTTTCCATCCATGCAAGGAAAGTCTAGATTACTCAACATTTGGGGTGTCAACTCAGAAGGACAAAATTGGGCAGAAACGGCCACCCAGATACCTAGTTACTTACTAAGTTGGTTTTCCTACGTAGGTGGTTTGCTAGAGGTGTGTGCTTGTCTGCTAGGTCACTTTGAGTTGCTTGGTAAGATGCCACCCAGCCACACATGAGCAAGACACGTGGGAGCAAGGAGAAACCTCCATTTTGCAAGCAAAGAACCGGCCACTCAAACTACACATGGCAACCATGCATTCATCCATCTTTTGACGTGGAAGTCGTGCATTACTTGCCCTTTTTGCTAGGAAAATGAGTGTCCTAAGTTAATTCAAGCTTAGGAAAGGTGTTAGAGAGCTAAATCATGTATTTTAAAGCTTAAACATTCGAATTAGTCTAGCTTAGTTCATACCATGTGATTGTTTAAGTTAAGTTAGATTAGTAGCTTTCCTAGCTAGCAAGGAAATCTTATTTTCATGTATGTTCAAGGCTATTTAAAGCCAAGTTGGTTCCTTTTTGTAGGATATACTTTGATTCTGAATAAGAAGAAAAGACTTTGTGTCTTGAGTTCCTTAAACACTTTCCTTGCTTATCTTAGTTCTTGGCCGAGCTAAGTGGTGATCAAAGAGGGTCTTAATCCTTGGTTAGGTGGTGTATCTTATCCTAATCCAAGATTAAGGTCCCTAAGCTAGTGATTAGTGGTCTATCTTATCTAATCATCTAGTTTAGTTCTATCCAAATTCAATTGAAAACACTTGAACTTCCTAAAGATAACTTCGGTTTCTCTCCAAGCTGTGAGTTCTCTTAGGTTCTACTTGTGTTCTTCGTTCTACCTTCCTTTCTCTTGCACACTTCCATCAATTTTGGTATCAGAGAAACTTCTGAGTCCTTGCCTGAAATCATCCCATTCACGTTTCTTTTCTTCTGAGTTCATCCTAACAAAAATCCAAACACAAACAGCCTACTTGCTTTTCAAATCAGCCCACAAAGAACCCTAGACCTCGTCCATCATGCCATCACCAATGAGCTTGGAGAAAGACCTAGCTTTGATTTACATTGGATATGCTTGCTTCGCATTCGAAAATTTCGTGGCCAAGAGGAAGAGTTCTCAGGTCGGTTATCTAAGCTGGAACGAGTTTTTTCTTGTTGTATCCTTAATGACCAAGGGAAGTTCAAAGTCGTTATTTCAGGATTGAGAGGTTGTGCACTTCAATGGTGGAATCATTACAAGATTAAGAGAAGGAAAGGAAAAGAGAAGGTGAGAACCTGGAAGAAATTGAGAAGTAAGTTGAGGGTTCCTTTCGCCCATCCACTTGTATGCCTATAAAGGAAATTGTCTCCATTAAGTCCACATGTTCATCCCCTTCCACCCCACAAAAAAAACCAACCCCACAAATGATTTTTCCCCACAAACTAGGCGGTGTCTCAAGTGCCAAGGGCTTGGACACTTAGCCACAGATTGCCTAAATAGCAAGGTCATCACCTTGGAAGAAACGAAAGTCGTGAGAGAGGAGGAAAAGAAGGTGCAATTGGTGGAACAACCGAAGGAGGAACTAGAGGATGTTGAGTCGGAAGAGGAAGTTGAAGACCATGATGGAGATGATCTTGAAGAAGTTGTGGTAGAAGTAGATGAAGACTCCATGCTCAACTTAGATACCCACCACCCACCAAAAAGAAAGAAGAATCTAAGTATTCCTTTCATTTCTCTTGGTGAACCCTCAGCCTTTTTCCCCACTCCACCCAAACCCAAAACACTCAACCTAAACTTCTGTCAATCCATTTCAGGACCCTTACCAGAAGCTCCTAATTCTAAATTAAGAGACTTTGAAGAAGTGGTTCAAAGCATGTTAACAAAATCCCCTATGTTCACCATTCAAATCAGCAAGGGGAGAAAGAAGAAAAGAGTCTCTAGGTTTAAGAGAGACTTGTTTGCATGGTTGATCCTATTTCAACCAGAATTGAAGTAAGAAGTGGAAGGTGATTGCCTAACTTGATTTGGGGACAAATCATTTTTAACAATGGGAGAGTGATGGAAATCCCACCATGCCCTTTGATTTAAATGAAAGCAAATCAATTAGGCAATCTTATTATGCTGGTTAAAGGATGAATAATTCATCCAAGTTTTGTGAAAGCTTTGAAATTGTAGGGCAAAGGGTTCATTCCTACACTAACCCATTTTCTAGCGCAAACTTCATCAAGATTCCTCAAGTTTTAAGCCTGATATTTTTTGATGGATTTGAAATTCAAGATATTAGCTTTCCAATAAGTCAAGTTTCATCCAATTTGGACATCATTTGGTCTTTCAAATCAGCAATTAAACCCAAGGTGTCAAAACTGCCCAACTCGACCAAAATAAGCACGGTTTTGATTGTCTTAAAACTTGAGTTGTATTGAGGCTTAAGTCTTGTATTTTTACATATTTTCGATCCTCAAGATCTTAGATTTTATTTCCAATTCGAATTACCAGATTTGGAGTTCAATTGGTCAATGAACGAAGCTCATTTTAAGTCCTATGCTGTTTTTGACTTAATTCTGCGGCTTGGGCATTCAGCCTTTTTCAAGGGGCAAATGATCTCCAAATGCTTTGATTCCAAATGGTGGTTTTCCTATACATATTAAGGTTTCCATCCATGCAAGGAAATTCCAAATTACTCAGCATTTGAGATGTCAACTTAGAAGGACAAAATCGGGCAGAATCAGCCACCGAGATACTCGGTTACTTATCAAGTTGGTTTTCCTACCTAGGTGGGCTTGCTAGAGGTGGGTGCTTGTCTACTAGGTCACTTTGAGCTGCTTGGTAAGCTGGCACCCATCCACACATGAGGAAGACACATGAGAGCAAGGAGAAGCCTCCATTTTGCAAGCAAAGAACCGGTCACTCAAGCTACACGTGGCAGCCATGCATTCATCCATCTTTTGATGTGGCAGCCGTGCATTACTTGCCTTTTTGCTAGAAAAATGAGTGTCCTAGGTTACTTCAAGCTTAGGAAAGGTGTTAAAGAGCTAAATCATGTATTTTAAAGCTTAAACATTCGAATTAGTCTAGCTTAGTTCATACCATGTGATTGTTTAAGTCAACTTAGATTAGTAGCTTTCCTTGCTAGCAAGGAAAGCTTATTTTCATGTATGTTCAAGGCTATTTAAATCCATGCTGGTTCCTTTTTGTAGGATATAATTTGATTTTGAATGAGAAGAAAATACTTTGTGTCTTGAGTTCCTTAAACACTTTCCTTGCTTATCGTAGTTCTTGGCCGAGCTAAGTTGTGATCAAAGAGAGTCTTAATCCTTGGTTAGGTGGTGTATCTTTTCCTAATCCAAGATTAAGGGCCCTAAGCTAGTGATTAGTGTTGTATCTTATCTAATCATCTAGTTTAGTTATATCCAAATTCAATTGAAAACACTTGAAATTTCTGAAGATAACTTCGGTTTCTCTACAAATTGTGAGTTCTCTTAGGTTATACTTGTGTTCTTCGTTCTACCTTGCTTTCTCTTGCACACTTCCATCAATTTTGGTATCAGAGCAAGTTCTGAATCCTTCCATGAAATCATCCCATTCACATATCTATTTTTTCTGACTTCATCCTAACAAAACTCAAAACACAAATAGCCTACTTGTTTTTCAAATCAGCCCACAAAGAACCCTAGACCTCGTCCATCATGCCATCATCAATGAGCTTGGAGAAAGAGCTAGCTTTGATTGACATTGGATATGCTTGCTTCGCAATTCCAAAATTTCCTGGCCAAGAGGAAGAGTTCTCAGGTCTGTTATCTAAGGTAGAACGAGTTTATGCTTGTTGTATCCTTAATGACCAAGGGAAGTCCAAAGTGGTTATTTCAAGATTGAGAGGTTATGCACTTCAACGGTGGAATAATTACAAGATTAAGAGAAGAAAGAAAGGAAAAGAGAAGGTGAGAACTTGGAAGAAATTGAGAAGTAAGTTGAAGGGTTCCTTTTGCCCATCCACTTACATGCCCATAAAGGAAAGTGTCTCCATTAAGCCCATCGGTTCAACCCCTTCCACCCCACAAAAAAACCAACCCCACAAATGTTTTTTTCCCCACAAACTAGGAGGTGTCTCAAGTGCCAAGGGCTTCGACACTTAGCCACGGATTGCCCAAATAGCAAGGTCATCACCTTGGAAGAAAGGAAAGTTGTGAGAGAGGAGGAAAAGAAGGTGCAATTGCTGGAATAACCGAAGGAGGAACTAGAGGAGCTTGAGTTAGAAGAGGAAGTCGAAGACCATAATGGAGATGATCTTGAAGAAGTTGTGGTAGAAGCAGATGAAGACACCATGCTTACCATAGACACCCACCACACACCAAAAAGCAAGAAGAATCTAAGTATTCCTTTCATTTCTCTTGCTGAACCCTCAACCTTTTTCCACACTCCACCCAAACCCATAACACTCAACCTAAACTTCTGTCAATCCATTTCAGAACCCTTACCAGAAGCTCCTAATTCTAAATTAAGAGACTTTGAAGAAGTGGTTCAAAGCATATTCAAAAAATCCCGTATGTTCAACATTCAAATCAGCAAGGGGAGAAAGAAGAAAAGAGTCTCTAGGTTCAAGAGAGACTTGTCTGCATGGTTGATCTTATTTCAACCAGAATTGAAGTAAGAAGAGGAAGGTGATTGCCTAACTTGATTTTAGGACAAATCATTTTTAACAACGGGAGAGTGATGGAAATCCCACCATTCTGTTTGATTTAAATGAAAGAAAATCAATTAGGTAATTTATTAAGCTGGTTAGAGGATGAATAATTCATCCAAGTTTTGTTAAAGCTTTGAAACTGCAGGGCAAACGGTTCGTTCCAGCACTAACTCATTTTTTGTGTGCGAAATTAATCAAGCATCCTCAAGGTTTAAGCCTGATAATTTTTTGATGGCATTGAAATTCAATATGTTAAATTTCCAACAAATCAAGTTTCATCCAATTTGGACTTCGTTTGGTCCTTCAAATCAGCAATTAAGCCAAAGGTGTCAAAACTGCCCAGCAGGACCAGAATAAGCATGGTTTTGTTTGTCTTATAACTTGAGCTATATTAAGGCTTAAGTCTTGTATTGTTATATATTTTGGGTCCTCAAGATCCTAGATTTCATTTCCAATTGCAATTACCATATTTGGAGTTCAATTGGTCAGTGAATGAAGCTCATTTTTAGTGCTATGCTGTTTTGGACCAGATTCTACACGGTTTGGGCATTCAGCGTTTTTCAAGTGGAAAACGATGTCCAAATGCTTTGATTCGAAATGGAGGGTACTCTACACATATTAAGGTTTCCATCCATGCAAGGAAAGTCTAGATTACTCAGCATTTGAGGTGTCAACTCAGAAGGACAAAATCGGGCAGAAACGGCCACCCAGATACCTAGTTACTTAGCAAGTTGGTTTTCCTACATAGGTGGGTTTGCTAGAGGTGTGTGCTTGTCTGCTAAGTCACTTTGAGGTTCTTGGTAAGCTGCCACCCAGCCACACATGAGCAAGACACGTGGGAGCAAGGAGAAGCCTCCATTTTGTAAGCAAAGAACCGGCCACTCAAGCTACACATGGCAGTGAAGCATTCATCCATCTTTTGATGCGGAAACCATGCATTACTTGCCCTTTTTTCCAGGAAAATGAGTGTCCCAAGTAACTTCAAGCTTAGGAAAGGTGTTAGAGAGCTAAATCATGTATTTTAAAGCTTAAACATTTGAATTAGTCTAGCTTAGTTCATACCATGTGATTATTTAAGTTAAGTTAGATTAGTAGCTTTCCTAGCTAGCAAGGAAAGCTTATTTTCATGTATGTTCAAGGCTATTTAAAGTCATGCTGGTTCCTTTTTTTAGGATATACTTTGATTTTGAATGAGAAGAAAAGACTTTGTGTCTTGAGTTCCTTAAACACTTTCCTTACCTATCTTAGTTCTTGGCCGAGCTAAGTGGTGATCAAAGAGAGTCTTAATCCTTGGTTAGGTGGTGTATCTTATCCTAATCCAAGATTAAGGGCCCTAAGCTAGTGATTAGTGGTGTATCTTATCTAATCATCTAGTTTAGTTCTATCCAAATTCAATTGAAACCACTTGAAATTCCTTAAGATAACTTCGGTTTCTCTCCAAGTCGTGAGTTCTCTTAGGTTCTACTTGTGTTCTTCGTTCTACCTTGCTTTATTTTGCTCACTTCCAACAATTTTGGTATCAGAGCAAGTTCTGAATCCTTGCTTGAAATCATCCCATTCACATTTCTGTTTTTTCTGACTTCATCCCAACAAAAATCCAAACACAAACAGCCTACTTGCTTTTCAAATCAGCCCACAAAGAACCCTATACCTCGTCCATCATGCCATCATCAATGAGCTTGGAGAAAGAGCCAGCTTTGATTGAGATTGGACAAGCTTGCTTCGTAATTCCAAAATTTCGTGGCCAAGAGGAAGAGTTCTCAGGTCTGTTATCTAAGGTAGAATGAGTTTTTGCTTGTTGTATCCTTAACGATCAAGAGAATTTCAAAGTGGTTATTTCAAGATTAAGAGGTTGTGCACTTCCATGGTGGAATAATTACAAGATTGAGAGAAGAAAGAAAGGAAAAGAGAAGGTGAGAACTTGGAAGAAATTGAGAAGTAAGTTGAAGGGTTCCTTTTGCCCATCCACTTACATGCCCATGAAGGTAAGTGTCTCCATTAACCCCACAGGTTCATCCCCTTCCACCACACAAAAAAAACCAACCCCACAAATGATTTTTTCCCCACAAACTAGGAGGTGTGTCATGTGCCAAGGGCTTGGACACTTAGCCACGGATTGCCCAAATAGCAAGGTCATCACCTTGGAAGAAAGGAAAGCCATGAGAGAGGAGGAAAATGAGGAGGAGAAGAAGGTGCATTTGGTGGAACAACCGAAGGAGGAACTAGAGGAGGTTGAGTTAAAAGAGAAAGTTGAAGACCATGATGGAGATGATCTTGAAGAAGTTGTGGCAGAAGCAAATGACGACTCCATGCTCACCTTAGACACCCACCACCCACCAAAAAGCAAGAAGAATATAAGTATTCCTTTCATTTCTCTTGGTGAACCCTCAACCTTTTTCCCTACTACACCCAAACCCAAAACACTCAACCTAAACTTTTGTCAATCCATTTCAGAACCCTTACCAGAAGCTCCTTATTCTGAATCAAGAGACTTTTAAGAAGTGGTTCAAAGCATGCTCACAAAATCCCCTATGTTCACCATTCAAATCAACAATGGGAGAAAGAAGAAAAGAGTCTCTAGGTTCAAGAGAGACTTGTTTACATGGTTTATCTTATTTCAACTAGAATTAAAGTAAGAAGAGGAAGGTGATTGCCTAACTCTATTTGAGGACAAATCATTTTCAACAAGGGGAGAGTGATGGAAATCCGACCATGCCCTTTGACTCAAATGAAAGCAAATCAATTAGGTAATCTTTTTAAGCTGCTTAAAGGATGAATAATTCATCCAAGTTTTGTTAAAGCTTTGAAACTGCAGGGCAAACGGTTCGTTCCAACACTAACCCGTTTTTTGTGTGCAAAATTCATCAAGCATACTCAAGGTTCCAGCCTGATATTTTTTGATGGATTTGAAGCGCAAGATGTTAGCTCTCTAACAAATCAAGTTTCATCCAATTTGGACTTCATTTGGTCTTTAAAATCAGCAAGGTGTCAAAACTTCCTAGCAGGACTAGAATAAGCATGGTTTTGATTGTCTTATAACTTGAGCCATATTAAGGCTTAAGTCTTGTATTTTTACATATTTTGGGTCCCCACAATCTTAGCTTTCATTTCCAATTGGAATTACCAGATTTGGAGTTAAATTGGTCCGTGAACGAAGCTCATTTTCAGTCCTATGCTGTTTTGGACCAGATTCTGCACGCTTTGGCCATACAGCCTTTTTCAAGGGGCAAATGATGTCCAAATGCTTTGATTCCAAACAGAGGGTATTATAGACATATTAAGGTTTCCATCCATGCAAGGAAAGTCCAGATTACTCAGCATTTGAGGTGTCAACTCAAAAGGACAAAACTGGGCAAAATTAGCCACCTAGTCACCCGGTTACTTAGCAAGTTGGTTTTCCTACCTAGGTGGGTTTGCTAGAGGTGTGTTCTTGTATACTAGGTCACTTTGAGCTACTTGGTAAGCTACCACCCAGCCACACATGAGCAAGACACGTGGGAGCAAGGAGAAGCCTCCATTTTGCAAGCAAAGAGCCGGCCACTCAAGGTACAAATGGCAGCCATGCATTCATCCATCTTTTGATGTGGCAGTCGTGCATTACTTGCCCTTCTTACTAGGAAAATGAACGTCCTAAGTTACTTCAAGCTTAGGATAGGTGTTAGACAGCAAAATCATGTATTTTAAAGCTTAAACATTCGAATTAGTCTAGCTTAGTTCATACCATGTGATTGTTAAAGTTAAGTTAGATTGGTAGCTTTCCTAGCTAGCAAGGAAAGCTTATTTTCATGTATGTTCAAGCCTATTTAAAGCCATGCTAGTTCCTTTTTGTAGGATATACTTTGATTTTGAATGAGAAGAAAAGACTTTGTGTCTTGAGTTCCTTAAACACTTTCCTTGCTTATCTTAGTTCTTGGCCGAGCTAAGTGGTGATCAAAGAGAGTCTTAATCCATGGTTAGGTGGTGTATCTTATCCTAATCCAAGATTAAGGGCCCTAAGCTAGTGATTAGTGGTGTATCTTATCTAATCATCTAGTTTAGTTCTAACCAAATTCAATTGAAAACACTTGAAATTCCTTAAGATAACTTTGATTTCTCTCTAAGTCGTGAGTTATCTTAGGTTCTACTTGTGTTCTTCTATTCTTGCTTCCCTTAGCATGCTTCAGTCAATTTGGCTGTTTGTGTTTGGATTTTGTGTTTTGGGGAGCGTGGGGTTGAATACCAGACCAAGGATGAAACTTGCTCTGGTACCAAATAACTTGAATTGCTTAAGGTGCTCTTCTAAGCAAGAGTTTAGACTACCAAACCCTTTGAAACAACTTGAATTGCTTAAGGTGTTCATTCGGACCTCACAAACCCGTGTGATTCCCTTTGGTGTTCTTTGGTGTTTCCTTTTTTTCTTTTATCATTTAGAATCCCTTGATTCTAAATTCCATCCTATCTCACTTGTTTGCTGCCTCACACCCAGCATATTACGTCCCACTTTCCTTGATTTCTCTTGATTGTATCAACCTTTTGTTTGTAAGCTAACTCACTTAAATTGAGTTCTAGCTTGGGCCGTCGGCAGGTACATCAACATGACAAGCATCCATGGGCATAATACCACACCAAATCTCATCTTTATAGTTCTTACCAATTGAAAAACCAAGTAAAAAACAAGAAGAGATTTGCAAGCCTTTGCCTTGATTGAGCCACTGTATGGTGTAAGGGCTTGGGTGTGGAGAGACCAAAAGCTTAAGCTTGTCCACTAGAGTCTCGGAAACAACATTGGCACAACTTTCACCATCAATGATGAGAGAGCAAACCATCCCATTCATGGTACACCGGGTGTGGAAGATGTTCTCCCTTTGTCCCATGTCATTTTGGGAAGCTATACCACTCAAGCCTCTTCTTATCGCAAGCATTTCTCCTTCATCGGCTCCCTCTTCAACTTCTTCAAGAGCTTTGATCATGAGAAGCTCCTTTTCTTCTCCCTCATTCTCATCATCTAGCTCCTCATAAGAAGCTTGATATTCGGCCAAAGTCACAATTCTCTTGCTAGGACACTCAGAAGCAAAGTGTCCAAGGCCTCGACAACAAAAACATATCTTCTTGTCACCGGGCTTTGGAGGTTGTTTTGAGGGGGTTTGAGGGGGATTTGGTGGAGGGGGTATTCTGTTTGAGTTTGGAGTTGATTTCGGGGGGGGTAGTATGAGGGCTTTTGGAATGGGTGAGGACGGGGGTTGGGCTTGGAGGCCATGCCCTTGTCCTTGACTCTGTTTTGTGACTCCACTTTGTGAGCTAAGACACTAAGGTCATCTAAGGAAGTATAAGGGTGGAGTTCAACAACATGAGCAATTTCATCATTCAACCCACCCAAGTATCTAATCAAAGTTTGAGACTCGTCCACTTTCAAATCACATTTTAGTAACAATTGCTCAAACTCTCTAGTGTATTCTTCTACACTCCTAGACCCTTGTTTGAGGTGGTGGACTTTAAGGTAGTTGTCTTGCAAGTAATGGGGTGGCAAAAACTTGAACTTAAGTTTGGACTTCATTTTCTCCCAAGTTCTTATCTTGCCTTTTCTCTCCTAACTCTCTTAGTCACAACATTAGACCACCAAATGGAAGCATTATTTCTAACCTTTAAAGCAAAAAGTTTTAGCTTCCTTTCATCGGGAATATCTTTAAACTCAAAGACTCTTTCAACCGTTTGTAGCCATTCCAAGAACAAGTCTGGATCAAGTTGCCCTTCAAACTTGGGGATGTCCACTTTGAAGTCATTGCAGCTTCGGTCATGAGGCCTATGGTGCCTCCTTGATCTTTTTGCATACACATCTTCACCGAAGTTTTCAAGTGAGTTGTTTTCTTCTTCTTCGGAGTCATCCGAGTTTTGCTTGCACTTCTAGAACTTATCAAGTTCCTTCTCTTCTCTTGCATCATTCGACCAAGTTGTTATTGACAGTACTTGACTTGGGCTTCCAACTCAGCCTTTTCTCTCAAAGCTTGCTCGGTCACTTGTTCGGGATTAAGGCTTCTAGACATTATGGCTGTAGAGTGAGGACTTGCTGTTTTAGGACACGAAGGGGGTGGCACAATGTGGGCGTGCTCGGTGCTGGAAGGCGAATTGTGGGTGCTAGAATGTGGCAGGGTCATGCATATGGGCAAGATGTGGCCGTGCTGGTATGCTGTAGTGGGAAGGGGTGTGCTGGGTGGTGGCACGGTCTTGCCAGTGTGGCACAGTGTGGCCGTGCTGCTTCTATAGTGTGTGTGTCTGTGTGTGTGTGTGCGCTTGCTAGCTTGGCTATTTTGCTAGTAACATAAGAGAACCATGCGGCCACGCCTAGCTGCACAACTCCTTTGAATGAAAATTTCAGTTTGAGGGCTTTTAGCTTTCTCTCTTCAAATACTTCACTTACTTATCCTTAATTTGAGTGATTAAGGTGGTGATCAAGTAAGCCCTAACCTTTGTTAAGTGGTGTTTCTGTATCTTAACTAAAGATTAGCGACCCTAAACTTATGTTTGGTGGTGATTCTGTATCCAAGCATTGAGTTTAGAACTATCCAATCCTTTGTTCTTCATACGATTTCAAAGAGAAGCAAAGTGAGCTTACTAGCTTTAATTTTGAGTTAGTGATTCTTAACTTTGAATCTCTTTCATTTTCATTCACTCACAAGCTTTCTTAAATGCATTCCCATGCTTAACCAAAGCTAAGACTAACCCCCTTTGGTCTAGCTTCCATTCAAAACACAAAGCCAAACTCAACTGTGCAAATTGACACAACTCGGCTTTAACAACCAACAAAGTGGCACAGCCACCCCATGCCACTAAGCACGACCGTGCCTCCCTTGAACATGTGATATCTCTTATTTTAAGTCGTGTTCTTAATGTGTGTTGGCTTGGGTTTCTTCCTTCCCTTGAGGCATACATCACCTCACTAGGGAAGACGTGTTCAAAATCTTTGAGGAGAGGGGAAAGCAAAGGATGGGAAGAATCCTTAGCTTCGGCCGGTTCTTGGCCAAGTAAAATCCAATCCTTCAAATCATCATATTCATGGAGTTAGGAATGGAGTAGGGTGGTGAGAAAGACATCCATGGTTGGAGTGTCTTGAGGCCTTCGTTGTGAGGTGGATTTGAGAGGGGTAAGGGTGACCTTTTTGTGGTGTTTGGTAAATGTATATGTGTTCAACCGACCATCATGCATCACACTTTAATCAAATAACCACGGATGTCCCAGGAGGACATGACAAGCATCCATGGGCACAATATCACACCAAATCTAATGTTTATTGTTCTTGCCAATTGAAAAACCAAGTAAACAACGAGAGGAGATTTGAAGCCTCTACCTTGATTGAGCCATTGTATGGTGTAAGGGCTTGGGTGTGGAGAGACCGAAAGCTTGAGCTTGTCCACTAGAGTCTTGGAAGCAACATTGGCACAACTTCCACCATCAAGAATGAGAGAGCAAACCTTTCCTTTCACGGTACAACGAGTGTAGAAGATGTTCTCCCTTTGCTCTATGTCATGTTGGGAAGTAATACCACTCAAGGCACTTCTTATCACAAGCATTTCTCCTTCATCAGATCCCTCTTCAACTTCTTTAAGAGCATCGGTAATGAAAAGCTCCTTTTCTTCCCCATCATTCTCATCATATAGCTCCTTATAAGAAGCTTGATATTTGGCCAAAGTGACAATTCTTTTGTTGGGACACTGGGAAGCAATGTGTCCAAGGCCTTGACAACGAAAACATCTCTTCTTGTCTCCAGGCTTTGGAGGTTGTTTTAAGGGGGTTTGAGGGGGATTTGGTGGAAGGGCTCTTGTGTTTGAGTTTGAAGTTAATTTAGGAGGGCATTATGAGGGCTTTTGGAAGAGATAAGGACGGGGGTTAGGCTTGGACATCATACCCTTGCCCTGGACTCTTTTTTGTGACTCTACTTTGTGAGCTAAGACACTAAGCTCATCTATGGAAGTGTAAGGGTGGAGTTTAACAACATGAGCAATTTCATCATTCAACCCACCCAAGTGTCTAATCAAAGTTTGAGACTCATCCTCTTTCAAATCACATTTCAATAACAATTGCTCAAACTCTCTGGTGTATTCTTCTAGACTCTTAGACCCTTGTTTCAGGTGGTGGAGCTTAAGGAAGTTATCTTGTAAATATTGGGGAGGTAGAAACTTGGACTTAAGTTTGGACTTCATTTTCTCCCAACTTTTTATCTTCCCTTTGCCCTTCCTAACTGTCTTAGTCACAACATTTGGCCACCAAATGGAAGCATACTTTCTAAGCTTTAAAGCAACAAGCTTTACCTTTCTTTCTTCAGGGATGTCCTTGAACTCGAAGACTCTTTCAACGATTTGAAGCCAATCCAAGAATATATCCGGATCAAGTTTACCTTCAAATTCGTGAATATCCACCTTGAAGTCATTGTATCCTCGGTCTTGAGGCCTACGATGCCTCCTTGATCTCCTTGCATGTACATCCTCTTCGGAATCATCAAGGGAATTACTTTCATCATCCGAAGCATCCAAGTCCAATTGCTTGCTTGTGCTTCTTGAGCTCCTCAAAGTGCCTCGCCTTTCTTGCATCATTTGACCAAGTTGAGATTGAAGATACTAAACTTGGGCTTCTAGCTCGGCCTTCTTTCTAAGCACTTGCTCGGCCACTTGTTCGGGAGTGAGGCTAGTAGACATGATGGCTTTAGAGTGAGGAGTAGCTGTTTTGGGACGGGAAGGGGGTGGCACGGTTGTGTGGAGTGGCACAATGTTGGCGTGTGCTTCGGCTGAAGGTGAATTTTGTGGGCTACAATGTGGCACAGTCGTGTGGGGTGGCACGGTGATGTATTCAAGCTTCATTAAGGCATGGATTTTCAAAAGTGAATCAAGAATGCATTTGGGTAGAAGGTAGGAAGTAGAACAAAAGTAACCGAGAACTAAGATAGAATTCAAGTGGATTAGCAAGGGCGATTGAAGACCCACCTTGGTTTGCACACTTAGACACACTTGTTGACCTGAAGTAGGAACGGGCTAATCTCGGATTGCTTGAATCTTCCTCTCATCAACATGAAATCCTTGGGCCGACACAACATAGCCCAAAAATATAACTTGAGAAGTGAAAAAGTGACACTTCTACAAGTTTCCATAGAGCTCCTCTTAAAAAGATGGTGGCTCCATGTAGCTCATCTAGGAGATCCTCCAACCTTGGAATAGGAACGCGGTATTTGATAGTGATTTTGTTGAGCGCTCCACTATCTATACACATTCTCATTGACCCATCTTTTTTAGGAACAAGCAAGGCCGACACGGTACACGGGCTAAGGCTTTCACGGAGTAAGCCCTTAGCAAGAAGCTCATCTATTTGCCATTGCACTTCTTGAGTCTCTTAGGGGTTCACTCGGTAGGCTGGCTCATTTGGGAGGGTGGCACCGGGAATGAGGTCTATTTTGTGTTGTATGGATCTTTTGGAAGGGAGGCCATGAGGGACCTCACAAGGGAAGATATGTTCAACATCTTTGAGGAGAGGGGAAATCAAAGAATGGGAAGAATCCTTAGCTTGGGCCGGTGAAAGACATCCACGCTAGGTGATGCATGTATCAAGGATAGAAAGAAATCTAGCTAAAACCCACCAAGCATACGACTTAAACAAGTGAAACAAAAAGGCCTAGGTGTGGCACGATCGTGCCTAGGGACACGGTGTGGCTGTGCCGAAGTTCTACCGGGCACGACTGAATTTGGCAAGTTTCACAGATTGTGTTTGGATTTGTGTTTGGGGTGGATGCTAAACCAAGGGGAGCTAGCCTTAGCTTTGATTAACTAATATATGGGATGTATGAAGGCTTGTGAATTTATGGGATTGAAAGAGAATCAAAGTAGAATTCACTAACTCACGGATAGGCTAGCAAACTCACCTTTTCCTCCCTTGAACTCATATGAATGAAGAGTAAAATGGATAGAGCTAAACTCAATGTTTGGATACAGAATCACCACCAAACACAAGCTTAGGGTCCCTAATCTTTGATTAAGATATAGAAACACCACTTAAGCAAAGCTTAGGACTTACTTGATCACGACCTTAGTCAACCAAATTAAGGATAAGCAAGTGAAGTGTTTGAAGAGAGAAAGCTAGAAAGCTCTCAAACTGAAATTTCATTCAATATATGTTATGAACTAGCAAGGGCATCATGTTCTCCTTTTGTTACATGCCTAGCAACCATACTAGCAAGCAAGCACACACGTAGAGCTTTCCTTACTGGGAAGGAAAGGACTTAATCAAGCTAATATATACGGTTAGGACTAACTGTGTACAAAACAAGTTTAAAGCTAATCTAAATAAATCCAAAGCATTAAGAAAAGCAAGACTAATGTTTATTACATTGTAATTGACTCATTCTTAAGCTTAAACAACCAGAAATCTAGCTGAGATGCCATTGGCCAGCCATAAAGCAAGTCCCCTTTTCGGCTATCGAATGGAATGCAAGGGACATGTTTATTTGCAGCTTGCTTCCTATTGGCCATTCTTCCCAAGGTTGTAGCCCATGATTGAAGCTTAGGGACATGTGCCATGCCTTGAAGAGTGTGCCACTCTATCTGAAGATGAGTAAACCCACAGTTGAAGGCAAAATGAACCGGGTTCAATAAACCGGGCTCATGGCTGTTTTCAGCCCAATTTTCTGACTTGGTTTAAGCTTATCAAAAGTGAGTATGATCTAGTTTTTAGACCATGGGGGCAAATTTTGGGATGTGCAAAAACCTATGTTAAGATCGTGAGTATTCTACCACAAGAGGGGGGTGAATTGTGGTGTCTGATTTTCGCGTTGTGAATAGCAAAACACCCTTGTGACTTGTTTGCAGAGGATGTTCTCAAATATTGCAAATGCGAAAATCACCAAGATAAATGCGAAAAATAAAGCACACATAATTTTTACGTGGAAAACACCTCTGGCCCAACTGAGGCGTGAAAAACCACGACCTACCTCGTGTAGGATTTAACCACTTTCACTATCGGGCTTCAAACGTTACAAATGCAACACACCTTGTTACAACTTGCAACCACGTAACCTTCTTCCCTGAGACAGGTTACACCACGTCCAAATCTCACCAGATTGGACATGTCCAAAGTCCACACGACTGAGGACCACTCACTCACTTTTCTGATTCAAGATCAGGGTTACAAAACACCTTACTGGGTGCTTCTGTCTGAAGCAGATGTCAGGTACAATGAAGTCCTAGTATGCCAATATTTTGAAAGCTCAACTTTAACACAACTTGTCTCGGTTTTTCTTTTCTCAAGAGTAGCTCAAAAATAATTTTTTCTCACTAGAAAAACCACCTTTTTAATTCTCCCTTTTTGCGTTTGCTGTGTAAGTTTCTCGTTTTTTCTCTCAATATATCAATGGGAGTAAAATGCTATATTTTTATACAAAAATTCCAATGGTCAAAAACCAAGGAGAAGAGAAGAAATCAGCTAAGTTTTGCAAAGAGAAATTTTTTGCTTAGCTCAAGGAACTCTAATGGCTAAAAGATAGTGTTTCCCAAAATTGTAGGAATTTGATTTTGGAAGATTATCTTTGCCCAAAAATATCCGTGAGAAGATCTTTAGTAAGAGTTTTTGAATTAATCACTTTCCAAAGGATAAGAGAGAGATATTTTTGGTTTTGGTAAATATTTTCCAAAATCAATTTTGCAAATCTTCAGCTTGAATTTTTATATCCGAAAATATAAGGAAAGGAAATCTTTTAGTTTTGGCAAATCTCTCAAAACCTATTTTCGCAAATCACCCATAATATTTTCAAGAAATATCCTTTGCAGAAAAATAGCAATCTTGGAGTTTAAAGAAAGTATTCTGCAGATCTTGGCCAACCAAAATGAATTTTCAAAGATAACCGAGTATGTCCACTTCAGTTCAGAAACACCCTAGGCACCCTGTTTGCAGGGTTGTTCGCAACTGGTGTTCTGAAGCACTTAGCGCAAATACCGATTCAAGAGGTGTTTAAAAAGCGTTTTCAATATTGGCATATTAACAAGAGTCTAAATAAATAAAACCTATATACCCAGGACTTCTTGTTTTGAACCAGTCATCTTGTCCAAGATTTGTAGAGCTGCTGTGAACACCAAGGCCACCTTGTTTGCTGGGGTTGTTCTTTGCATTGCCAGAGTTCAGGAACATGCCTTACAATCAACTGTCGAGATGGCGTTCTTCACTTAATATAGAATCACCAATTAAAACCTGTTTTGAAGACTTGTTCTCACATGTAGCAAACCAGTTAATACAATAAAGATTACAAACACCAGTTAGCCTGTTTGGAGCAACATTACTTGGACAAATTTTTACACTTGGATTTGTTATCATCAAAACTTAGATATAATAACTCAGCAAATTCCCCCTTTTTGATGATGACAAACCAAGTGACCATATTGACAAAAAGGAGAAAAAAATGCATGCTGATAGGGATCCACGAAGGTACTGTAGAGGTCAACCTACCCTATCGAGTCAAGATTAAGTCCATTCGTCATACTTTGTCAACTTTTTCAATAGGTCAATCCGTGATACTATTCTTCCCCCTTTTGGCATCATGAAAAAGCAAGAACAACATAGTAATGATAAGGAACAACATAGTATAAAGCGTATAAAGCATAAGGAACAACAAGCAAGAGAGACTGCAAGTAGATATGTCATTAATAAGCAAGGCAGTACAATTGCAAAATAACAAAAACAAAAAACTTAGACAGTCAGGGAGCAGGGGGTGGTTTCGTTTGCAGAGGAGGAATGCTAGGGGCAAGGGTGGAGAGAAGAGCAAGCAGGTCTTCATGGTGTTTGGCAGAGAGGGCTTGTTCCTCAGCAAAAGCAGCCTTGACAGCTGAGAGCTCATCCTTGAGGCGAGCATTGTCCTCAAGAACAGCCTCAACCTTGATGGAGGGTTGCTCAGAAACAGGTGGTCGAGGTGGTCGGCGACCCTGTTAGGAGACTAACCCTTCGCCAATCTCATAGCCACACCCTAGCAGGGTGTCAACCCCAATTTCATCAATGGTTTGGGCTACTACTCTCCGTGTGAGCACTATTCCAAAGTGCTCAAACACCCTTGTCAGCAGAAACCCATACCCAAGATCATGGGTCCAGGTGGTGTTTGCAATTCGCCTTATGTGCCGAATCATGAGCGCAGGGAGGTTTATTTGTTCCTCCTGATTTAGGAGGTCCACCAGGCATTGATCGAAGGCATCTGCTGAGTTGCGCCCTTGACCTCGGGGAATTATGTTCTTGATGGTGAACATAAACAGGAGTTGGTGTAGGGAGGTCATTTCACCCTTCTTAACCGAGAGGGGTGTTCTCAGGCCCTGTTTCTGACTGAGGCATTTTGACACCTCTGGGAGCCTGGCTGGTTCCAGGGCTGTTTTGTCTTCCCTCACATACACAACAAAGCCTTCTGAGGGCACTCCCAGAATTTTCCCAAGTGTAGGCGCATCAACCTTGATGCCTTGTCGACTCACTAAACTTGTCACCACCCCTTCGGTGACCTCGCAGTTGGCATAAAATTCAGCCAACTCAGGCACAGAACACGCCAACTGGGTGTTCGCAAACAAGTCGAGCCATCCTTGGGCTCGCAACTTGGTCAGGAACACCCCAGACCTTGTTCCTCGAAGAACCGTTCATTAATTACCTTCCCCCGGACGACATTGCGCTTGAGCAATTGCACATGCATGTCAGACATAGGAGAGGGAGTAGCCAGTTTTGGGCCTTTGGGAGGAGGAACAGAGGTGGTAGCGGTTGATGGAGGGGTTGTTCTGGGCTTTCTTGGGACGGTTGATTTTGCAGGAGAGGGCTTTACAGAAGGTTTAGAGGATTTTTGAGGGGCTTGTTCTTCAAGGATATCGAAGAACACCGGTCGTCCCTGTTTGAAAGAGGTGTTCTCAGAATCAGAGCTTGAGAACCCTTCGGTAGAGGACGAGGAAATCTCCTGCATAATTTGAGCAGAGGGTTTGGAGGTACAGGGAGAGGATTGAAAAGCTAATCTCGCCGATTTGCGAGAGGGCGGAGAGGATTTTGGAGACAGGGGAGCTTGAGACCTTGGTTGTGGCCTTGTTCTGCTACGCTTGGCCACGATTTTGATTCTTTTCCGTTTTTCTCCGGTTTGAATGGCCGGAGTCTCCTTCTGAAGACACACCAATTCCCTCCCAACAGTGAAGGGAATACTGTCAATCCCTAACCCGACTGAACTTAGAGACAAGCTCTTCAAGAAATTGAAAGGCTTGTATAGGAGTGGGCGAGGAGGGACAGGGATTGCAGAAGCAAGAACCAGGTCGGCTGAGGGAGAGGGGGTGTTGGAGGCCATTGTCGCTAGGAGAGAGATTAGGGTTAAGCTTGTTCACGGGTTCTGCTTTTGAGAGGGAGTCAGGTGAAGTGACAGCTGAGAACAGGGTAATAAAAGAGAGCCGCCAAGATTTTGAAGAGGTGCAAGGATTGTAACAGGTGAGAAAATAATAAAACCGTGTACCTTGGGAAGGAAGAAAATTTAATGAAAACACATTCCCATATGCACCGAATAACCAAGAGACATACCTGTTTTTTGTCATTCGATCAAGATGCCTGCCTGTTCTTTGTCGTTTGATCTTGATTAGAGATGGCAGGGCTGCTCCAGTGATCCTTAATACATCCCCTTATGCTGCACTTTTTGTATAGATTAAAGCAAAGGCACACAATTCGAGTGTATGTACTCATAATACACAACAGTTTCCAATAAGATTTGCACACAAGGAAGAGAACAGGGTGTAGAGGTTGTTTTTACCACACCTAATTCATGTCTTGGAAATAGGTATCTCAAGGTGTTCTTACCAATCCTAGTTCCAATCTATTTCTCTCAAATTGATCTCTAGCTAGTGCCTTAGTGAATATATCAGCAATTTGATTTTCCGTTGAGCACAAATTCATAGAAATTAAACCCTTTTCAACATTATCTCTCAAGAAATGATGTCGAATGTCAATATGCTTTGTTCTTTTATGTTGGCATGGATTTTTGGCAATGTTAATTGCACTTATGTTATCACAAAAAATAGGAATGCATCTAATGTCAACACAAAAGTCTTTAAGCTGTTGCCTTATCCATAACAATTGAGCACAACATGAAGCTGCTGCAACATATTCAACTTCTGCTGTGGACATAGCAACTGAATGTTGCTTCTTAGTAGCCCAAGATACCAAACAAGGTCCAAGAAAATGAGTCATACCTGAGGTACTCTTTCTATCAACTAGGAAACCTGCACAGTCAGCGTCAGCATATCCAACAAGATCAAGATTGCAACCTCTAGGATACCATAGAGCTAAATCAGGTGTATGCTTTAAGTATCTTAGTATCCGTTTAATAGCGTTAAGATGAGTCTCTTTAGGATTAGACTGAAAACGGGCACATAAACCAACACTAAAAACAATATCGGGTCTACTAGCGGTTAGGTATAGGAGTGACCCAATCATGCCCCTATAGAGTTTCTCCTCAACTGAGGGACTCCCATCATCCATAACCAACTTGGTTGAAGGAGAAATAGGAGTGTCTATGGGTTTGGCCGACTCCATCCCAAAAAGCTTAAGTAGCTCCTTGATATACTTCTGTTGATGGATCATGGTGCCGTTTGGAGTTTGCTTGATTTGTAAGCCTAAGAAAAAGTTAAGCTCACCCATCATGCTCATCTCAAACTCACTCCTCATCATATTTGAAAATTCATTGCATAAATCATGATGAGTTGCACCAAATATAATGTCATCGACATATACTTGAACAATCAATAAATGTTCCCCCTTAGATTTTAGAAACAAGGTATTGTCTACCTTGCCTCTTCTAAAATTATTTTCAAGTAAAAAGCTTGACAACCGTTCGTACCAAGCTCTTGGAGCTTGTTTTAAACCATAAAGTGCTTTGTCAAGTTTAAAAACATGATTTGGAAAATCACCATTTTCAAAACCAGAGGGTTGTTTGACATACACCTCTTCTTTAAGGTATCCGTTTAGGAATGCACTTTTCACATCCGTTTGATATAGCTTGATTTCCATATGAGCTGCAAAGGCTATTAAGATTCGAATAGCCTCAATTGTAGCAACTGGTGCAAAGGTTTCTTCATAATCAATCCCTTCTTCTTGATTGTACCCTTGAACCACCAGCCTTGCCTTGTTCCTAGTGACTGTTCCTGGCTCATCTTGCTTATTTTGGAACACCCACTTGGTTCCAATGATTATTCTCTCTGCAGGTTTAGGTACAAGGTGCCACACTTTGTTTCTTTTAAATTGATGAAGTTCTTCTTGCATCGCCGTGATCCAATCTGAATCTGCAAGGGCTTCATTCACACTTTTTGGCTCAATGTTAGAAAGAAAAGCATAGAAAGCACAAAAATTCTTAAGTTTAGATCTAGTTTGCACTCCAGTATTAATATCTGACAAGATTTGATCAAGAGGGTGCGAACTATGGTGCTTCCATGGTCTTGGATTAATTGGATCCACAGACACATGTTCTGTTCTAACTGAAGTGTGTGTAGGATCAAGCTCAAGAACACTTCCTGATCCTGTTTCTGCACCTGTTTGCAAGCTGGTTCCTGAAGAACATGGTTCCGAACAGGGTTCAACGGTGTTTCCCCCTGTTTGGCGTTCACCTTGCCTGTCGTTTTGAGGAACAACTTCTGGACCTGTTGTCCCCATGGTGTTCTTACCTTGTCTCTCATGGGGCAACACTTCTTTTCGGATAAGACCTAATTCAAACTCTTCTTCCTGTGCATCATTCTTATTCAAAGTGTTAGATTCATCAAAAAGCACATGCACACTTTCCTCAACGCACAAGGTTCTTTTGTTAAAGACTTTGTATGCCTTGCTGTGAAAAGAATCACCGAGAAATATTGCCTCATCACTCCTGGGATCAAACTTTCCTAAAGCATCCTTCCCATTATTATCCACAAAACACTTACAACCGAATGTTCTTAAATGCATAATGTTGGGTTTTCTGCCTTTGAAGAGTTCGTAGGGAGTTTTGTTCAAAATAGGTCTAATCATACATCTATCCATAATATAACAAGATGTGTTCAAAGCTTCTGCCCAAAAGTTCCTAGGAAGACCACTAGCAATAAGCATTGTCCTAGTCATGTCTTCTAGGGTGCGATTTTTGCGCTCAACCACCCCATTCTGTTGGGGTGTTCTCGGAGCTGAGAAGTTATGATCAACACCATGTTCATTACAATAGTTTGTAAAACTTGCATTTTCAAATTCAGTACCATGATCAGACCTCAAGCTAACCAAAGAGTGTCCTACTCTCTTTTCAGCCTTTTTGAGAAGGGCAATAAAATTCTCAAAAGTTTCATCCTTGGAGGCCAAGAACAGGGTCCAAGTAAATCGAGAGTAATCATCCACTATTACAAGCACATACCTTTTCCCTCCTCTACTAGCTATCCTCATGGGACCACATAGATCAATATGCAATAACTCAAGAGGTCGGGTAGTGCTTACACACTTTTTAGATTTTAAAGAAGATCTGACTTGTTTTCCTTTTGCACAAGCTTCACATACCTTGTCATCATTATACTTGATGGAAGGTAGTCCAACAACCAAATCTTTGGAAACAAGTTTGTTTAACAAGGACAGGCTTGCATGACCTAGTCTCTTGTGCCACAGCATTATATCATCATTTAATGCATTTAAACAAGTCAGATTATTTTGGGGAAGAGTGGAAATACAAACTTTATAAACATTTTGACATCGCTTCCCCCTCAACACAACATTTCCTGTGTCGTCATTCACAACCAAGCAACGTGTTTTTGAAAACAGTACTAGGTTGTTCTTGTCACACAGTTGGGACACACTTAGCAAATTGTGTTTTAACCCATCAACTAAGTGCACATTATCAATTGAGTGGGTGAGAGTTTTACCAATATTACCTATACCGACAATTGTCCCATTCTTGCCGTTTCCAAATGCTACACTCCCACCATTCAAAGCTGTAAGTGAGAGAAAATTTGATATTTCACCAGTCATGTGCCGTGAACACCCACTATCAACAAACCACAACCACCTATTTTGAAGGGTGTTGGTGGGGTTGTTCGTAAGGCTGTTCTCTCTCACTTCAGCCTGCAAAACAAATCACGGGTTAGTTTTGGGAACCCAAATCCACTTGGGTCCCATTCTTTTAGACATGTAAAGCTCATCTTTTCTAATCCAGATTTGTGTTACATACCTTTCATTCTTTTCATTGGCATGTTTTCTTAAAGGGCAAGTGTATCTATAATGACCCGTTTTACCACAATGAACGCAAACGATGTTTTCAGGTAATCCCACATATTTCCTATGTATTGGGTAAACGGTCTGTTTGTGCTTGTAACCAAGTCCCTTTTTGTTTCTATTGTGATGAGTGTTTAGCCAATCAAGGGCTCGTGAGGATTTGTTCCAGCGTTTGTTTGTGGCAAGATCAGTTTCCAATTTTTCTATGGTAGCATTCAAGCTCTGCTTTTCATTTAGCAGCGATTCAACTGTTTCTTCCACTTGAGAGAGTTTTTTCTCTACTTGAGTATAATCGCCTTCTTTTAGAAAGAGATCTTCTCTAAGCACTTTAATATTCTCATGTAAACCGAGTTTCCCATTTTTAAGAATTTCATTATCAAGCTCTAGGTCACGAACTTCTCTTTTTAGATCAGCACAGGTGTCTATCAAATTATATAGAAGTTCTTCTAAAGTGGCTTTGTTAAGACCATGTACCTTGTTCTTGAGATCTGAGAAGCTGATTGTTGAGTCATCATCTGAATCTGAATCACTTTGTGCCATCAGTGCTACGACCTCTTCTTCAGCTTCAGATTCTCCTTCATCCTCAGAGGAATCTCCCCAAGCAGCCAGCATAGCTTTCGAGAATCGCTTGCCCAGATTGTTTACAGGGTGTTTTCAGCCCGGTTTTCGAGGGTGTTCGGGCATATGATCTTCTCGAAGCAGAGGACAATTTTTGACTAAGTGATCTGGTTTGCCGCACTTGAAACACCCTGTGAGGTGTTCTTTGGGGGTGTTTCTGGACTTACTGAAGTCTTTTCTTTTGTTGTTTTCGTTGACCTTTTTAAAGAATTTCTTGAATTTTCTGGACATTAGGGCCATATCTTCATTTTCAAGGTCAGAGTCAGTGTCCTCATGTGCTTTCAAGGCAAGCCCACGATCCTTCTTTTGCTCATCTCTTTGTAGTGAGTTCTTTCGGAGTTCATAGGTTTGGAGATTACCAATCAACTCGTCGAGGGTGATCTTGTTCATGTCTTTAGCCTCTTATATGGCTGTTACTTTGGCCTCCCACGTACGAGGTAGAATTCTGAGGATTTTCCTCACTAACTCTTCAGTGGTGAAAGATTTTCCCAGGGATTTTAACTCGTTCGTGATGTGGGTAAACTGTGTATGCATATCCATCACAGTCTCACGATCACCCATATCAAACAACTCATATTGTCGCATAAGTAGCTCAATTCTAGATTGTTTAACTTGACTCGTACCTTCATGAGCAACTTGCAGGGCGTTCCAGATAGCTTGGGCTGATTCACACTCAGAGATGCAAGTGTATTCATCGGGTCCTAGGCCAAAATATACTAGCTTCTTGGCCTTGGCATTTTTCTCCATCTTTTTATAGTCCTTGGCATCAAACTCTATGGATTCCTTGGGAACCTTCTTACCATCTTCAAGCACCTTGGTGGGAACAACGGGCCCGTTCTTGATGAGCATCCATAACTCATAATCTTCTGCCTGAATATAGTTTTCCATCCTATTCTTCCACCAACTATAATGTTGGCCGTTGAAATAGGGTGGACGAGTAATGGATTGCCCTTCAAGAATTCCTTGTGGTGTACTCATCTTCAGAATCTCTCAAGGTGTTAGCCTTTTGTGAGAGAACCCGCTCTGATACCACTTGTTAAGATCGTGAGTATTCTACCACAAGAGGGGGGTGAATTGTGGTGTCTGATTTTCGCGTTGTGAATAACAAACACCCTTGTGACTTGTTTGCAGAGGATGTTCTCAAATATTGCAAATGCGAAAATCACCACGATAAATGCGAAAAATAAAGCACACAAAAGTTTTACGTGGAAAACACCTCTAGCCCAACTGAGGTGTGAAAAACCACGACCTACCTCATGTAGGATTTAACCACTTTCTCTATCGGACTTCAAACGTTACAAATGCAACACACCTTGTTACAACTTACAACCACGTAACCTTCTTCCCTAAGACAGGTTACACCACGTCCAAATCTCACCAGATTGGACACGTCCAAAGTCCACACGACTGAGGACCACTCACTCACTTTTCTGATTTAAGATCAGGGTTACAAAACACCTTACTGGGTGCTTCTGTCTTAAGCAGATGTAAGGTACAATGAAGTCCTAGTATGCCAATATCTTGAAAGCTCAACTTTAACACAACTTGTCTCGGTTTTTCTTTTCTCAAGAGTAGCTCGAAAACAATTTTTTCTCACTAGAAAAACCACCTTTTTAATTCTCCCTTTTTGCGTTCGTTGTGTAAGTTTCTCGTTTTTTCTCTCAATATATCAATGGGAGTAAAATGCTATATTTTTATACAAAAATTCCAACGGTCAAAAACCAAGGAGAAGAGAAGAAATCAACTAAGTTTTGCAAAGAGAAATTTTTTGCTTAGCTCAAGGAATTCTAACGGCTAAAAGATAGTGTTTCCCAAAATTGTAGGAATTTGATTTTGGAAGATTATCCTTGCCCAAAAATATCCGTGAGAAGATCTTTAGTAAGAGTTTTTGAATTAATCACTTTCCAAAGGATAAGAGAGAGATATTTTCGGTTTTGGTAAATATTTTCCAAAATCAATTTTGCAAATCTTCAGCTTGAATTTTCATATCCGAAAATATAAGCAAAGGAAATCTTTTAGTTTTGGCAAATCTCCCAAAACCTATTTTCGCAAATCACCCATAATATTTTCAAGAAATATCCTTTCCAGAAAAATAGCAATCTTGGAGTTTAAAGAAAGTATTCTGAAGATCTTGGCCAACCAAAATGAATTTTCAAAGATAACCGGGTATGGCCACTTCAGTTCAGAAACACCCTAGGCACCCTGTTTGCAGGGTTGTTCGCAACTGGTGTTCTGAAGCACTTAGTGCAAATACCGATTCAAGAGGTGTTTAAAAAGGATTTTCAATATTGGCATATTAACAAGAGTCTAAATAAATAAAACCTATATACCCAAGACTTCTTGTTTTGAACCAGTCATCTTGTCCAAGATTTGTAGAGCTGCTGTGAACACCAAGGCCACCTTGTTTGCTGGGGTTGTTCTTTGCATTGCCAGAGTTCAGGAACATGCCTTACAATCAACTGTCGAGATGGCGTTCTTCACTTAATATAGAATCACCAATTAAAACCTGTTTTGAAGACTTGTTCTCACATGTAGCAAACCAGTTAATACAATAAAGATTACAAACACCAGTTAGCCTGTTTGGAGCAACATTACTTGGATAAATTTTTACACTTAGATTTGTTATCATCAAAACTTAGATATAATCACTCAACAACCTCCCCTAAAGAAATCAAGGTTAAACCATGTTTAAGTAAGGTAATCTAACTCAAACATTTAACCGTGCAGTTTTGAGCCAAAACTGGTCGGTTTGACAAAAAGCCTTGATCTCCCATCCTATTCTGGGTATGATAGAAAACTAACGCTTGGACCTAAATGTAGACATCAGGAGGATTCAAAAAATGTAAAAATTCAACACTTAAGCCACAATGTAGCTTAACTAATGAGGTGAACAAAACCGGGTAAAATCTAGTCCTTCAACTTGCTTGCATATCCTTGGCTCTCTTCAACAACCTGAGCCAATGCTTGAACTTTGGAGCTTGGAATGGACCTTGTAAGACTTGTTGGACCTTCCTCCTTGTCTATGGTGGTGGGGACTCCATCATCCTCCCCTTGTTGAGAAGACTTAATCCTCAAATCAGCAAGGAAATCATCTTCTTGGTAAACTTTGAAGTCAGATACATTGAATGTAGCTGGAAATCCATAGTCACGTGATAAATCAACCTTATAAGCATTGTCATTAATATGTTCAAGTACCTCAAAGGGACCATCAGCCCTTGGCATAAGCTTATTCTTGCTTTTGGATGGAAATCTTTCCTTCCTAAGGTGAATCCACACGAGGTCTCCAGGTTGAAAAACCACTCTCTTCTTGTGCTTGTTGGCTTGAGCTTGATATGCTGCGTTAGTCTCATCAATCTTGCTCTTTACCAACTCATGAATCTTCTTGATTTGCTCTACCATTGATGCTGCATCAACATTTGGCTTGTGGTCCATAGGTCGTGGTGTAAGATCAAGTGGGCTAAAGGGATCAAATCCACAGACCACTTTGAATGGAGAAAGACCAGTAGCCTCGCTTGGTGTATGGTTATAAGCGAACTCTGCATGGGAAGAAGCAAATCCCAAGCCTTGGCATGAGGTCTAATCAAAACTCTTAGGAGTGTTCCTAAGGTTCGATTAGTGACCTTAGTTTGCCCATCAGTTTGTGGATGACAAGTAGTACTATATTTCAGCTTAGTACCTAACTTCTTCCACAAACTAATCCAAAAATGACTCAAAAACATGGTATGCCTATCAGAAACAATGGACCTAGGAATACCATGTAACCTTGTCACCTCTTTGAAATACAATTTAGCAATATGTGTAGCATCATTAGTCTTGTTGCATGGAATGAAATGAGATATCTTAGAGAACCTATCAACCACAACAAAGATAGAATCCTTGTTCCTTTGGGTTTTAGGCAGTCCAAGAATGAAGTCCATACTTACATCAACCCATGGTGAAGTAGGAATCGGCAATGGGGTGTATAAGCCATGGGGTAGTGAATGGCCTTTGGCAACTTGACAAGTCCCACACCTCTTGAGTATGTCCTGTACGTCTCTTTCCATAGTTGGCCAATAATAACGCTCCCTTAGCATGGTGATAGTCTTGTTCTCTCCATAATGCCTAGCTAAAGATCCTTTATGAACTTCTCTGATTAGAAGCTCTCTTGTGCTACACTTTGGTACGCACAGCCTTGTACCCTTGAAAAGAAATCCCTCATAGATAAGAAAATCTCCTTGGGGGTGTTTAGAACAGTAAGCATACAATTCTCCAAAGCCTTCATCCTTGTCATATAAAGCCTTTAGATGCCCAAAACCAAGTACACAAGCATCTAATTGAAATAACAAGAGAAACCTCCGAGATAGAGCATCTGCACCTTGATTGAGTTTACCTAACTTATGCTTGATAGTGAAGTGATATGATTGCATAAACTCAACCCACTTAGCATGCCATGAGTTCAACTTATGCTACCCTTGTATGTACTTCAATGCTTCATGGTCAGAATGTAAGATAAACTCACTTGCAATAAGATAATGACTCCAATGCTCTAAACATCTCACAATGGCATAGAATTCATTATCATAAGTGGAGTACTTCCTTCTTGAGTCACATAATTTCTCACTAAAGAAGGCTAGAGGTTTACCTTCTTGAGTAAGAAATCCACCAATACCAACACTAAAGGCATCATATTCAACATCAAAGACTTTACTAAAGCAAGGATAGAACCGGTGCTTTACTAATCCTAGTCTTGATCTCTTCAAAGGCAGATTGTGCTTTTGGTGTCCATAAAAATACCCTTGATAACTTCAGTCATAGGAACCGTAATAGTGCTAAAACCACGAATAAATCTCCTGCAGAAATAAGCTAAACCATGGAAAGCTTGAACATCATGTATACTCTTAGGTATAGGCCAAGACCGGATGGCTTCTACCTTGCTCTCATCTACCTTAATACCATGTTCAGTAACAATATAACCAAGAAATGTAACTTCAAGAGTAAAGAAAGCACATTTCTTAAGGTTACCAAATAGCTTTTCATGTTCTAAGACAAGCACAACTTCAGTTAGGTGATCTTGATGCTCATGCTCATTCTTAGAATACACCAAAATATCATCAAAGCATACTACCACAAACTTTCCAATGTAAGGTCTAAACACTTGGTTCATTAACCTCATGAACGTGCTAGGCGCATTAGAAAGACCAAAAGGCATTACCAACCATTTATAGAGTCCTCATTTGGTTTTGAAAGCTATCTTCCACTCATCACCTTCTCTAATTCTAATTTAGTAGTAACCACTTCGAAGATCATCATAGAGAACACCTTAGAGCCATACAACTCATCTGCAATCCTTTTTAGGCACCAAAAGAGCTGGAACCGTACATGGGCTGAAAAACTCACAAATTAATCCATTCGCTTTCAACTCTTTAACTTGTCTTTGAATTTCATTGGTGTTGGAGTGTGAATTAAATGGGTCGGATGTAGCTTGCTTGAGTTTAGCTGTAAATTTCCTCGTAGTAAAAAGATATGACTTGATTTAAAGGCTAGGCCACCAATCAAGACTAAGGATCCACTAAGAATTATTTAAAGGCTAAGCCACCCACAATTCTATGAAGGATTCCACTCAAAACTCACCACCTTTGAGAATGATAAAGAGAACTTAAGATGTTGAGAGAAAGAGAAAGCTTGAGGTTCTTTGCATATGATTCAAAAACCTATTTTTACATCCTGAGGCCTCCCTTATATATGAGAGCCTCTCACAAGCTAAAGAAAGCACCAAAACGGCCTTTTAAACAACCATAAAGCAAGGGGGGGACCAAAAATACACAAACAAAAGCTGAAAAGTGCTTTATACTTTTGTTAGCACTTTTCAGTTTACAAAGGTCAACTTCAAACAACTTTCTCAGCCAAATTGGATGAAATACACCTTTTTGGAAAGATTAGAAAGTTAGATTTCCTATGGTTTAAGTGGGAATTAATTTGGAGCTATAGTTTTGGAAGATATAGGCCAAAAGGTGTAGCATATGCAGGCTAGGGCAGTTTCTGCAACATGTGGAAAAAGGCTCCACTTAACCTATGACCCAATGCCTTAACTTAGAACTCTTTTTATGCCCTTTTATATGACATAATATGGTTCCAAAAAAGTGGGTTTGTAGCATTTTAACACCATACTAAGATTGAATAATCAAGCCCACAAAACTGGGTTAAAATCGGGTTAAATTGCAGCTAGCATACACCTTGCTGTTTTAGACCTTTCTTATTATCTCTGTGCGTTTAACTTCATTTTGATGGACAAAAACCTTTTAAAGGCCTCTTGACCTTCCCAAAATAGAAGAGTAACACATCCTAAAGGCTTAGGATATGGTTAGAATTGAAGCTCCAAAACAGCACATAGGCTAAGTCCCCTTTGATGGAGCTTGTGAGCATTAAGGAGGATGCGAGAGCTCTGTTGGACTTGAGAGGTAATGGCACTTACTTCATCTTCCCCTTCTTGATTGTGATTTGCCCTCAAATCATCACCATCTTCTTCATCATCAAGGTAGGGTGTGAGATCACCCACATTGAATGGAGGGGATGCACCCATATCCCCGGGCAACTTTAGCTTGTAGGCATTATCACTCACCTTCTCAAGGATCTTGAAAGGACCATCCCCTCTTGCCAAGAGCTTGATTTTCCTCCTTGATGGAAACCTTTCTTTTCTCAAGTGTAACCATACCAAATCCCCGGGCTTGAAGGTGATAGCCTTGCAGTGCTTGTTTGCTCTTGCCTTATACATCTCATTAGTCTTCTCAATCTTTGCCCGAATATGTTGGTGAAGCTTTTTCATCTCCCTTGCCTTCTCTTTGGCCTCATAACTCACTCTAGATTCAAGTGGAAATGGTATGAGTTCTAGGGGAGTTAGTGGATTGATCCCATAGCATGATTCGAAGGGAGAATGGGCTGTAGCAAAACTAGGAGTGCGGTTGTATGCAAATTCAGCATGGGGAACCTTGAGATCCCACTCCTTAATGCTTTGACTGACCAAACTTCTAAGCAAAGTAGCAAGAGTTTTCTTGGTGACTTCAGTTTGCCCATCTGTTTGAGGATGGTGGGAGTTACTATACAAGGGCTTAGCACTAAGGAGTCTCCACAAACACCTCCAAAAGTGGCTAAGAAACTTTGTGTCCCTATCCAACACAATGCTCTTACGGATGCCATGAAGCATAACAACTTCTTTAAAGTAGAGGTAAGCTATGTGAGATGCATCATCCGTCTTCTCACATGGAATAAAGTCAGCCATATTTGAGAAACGGTCCACCATCATCATAGTAGCATCCTTACCCCCTTTGAGTCCTTGGAAGAGCAACTATGAAATCCATGCTCACATTTTCTAATGGACCATTAGGGATAATGATGGAGATCCCTCCATGCCCTTGATTTAAAAGAAGCAAATCAATTAGCTAATCTCAATTTACTGCCTAAAGGATGAATAAATCATCCTTATTTTGTTTAAGCCCTAAAACAGCAGGTCATGGTTTGCTTCCAGCAGCAAACCCGATTTTGGAGAGGTGAATTACCTAAACCTCTTCGACGTTTAAGTCCAATATTTTGCATTAGGATTGAAGTTCAAGAAGTCATCTTTCCAGAAAATCAAGTTTCATCCCATTTGGACTTCATTTACCCTATCAAATTAGCCAATAAAACCAAAATATACAAACTGCCAGTTCGACCAAAATATACCCAGTTTTGGGTACATGGTTTCTTAAGCTTAATGGTTGTTTAAGTTGTGGATACCTTTTTGGAATCCGCAAGATGTCTGCTTTCAAGTCCAAGCATTGAAATCCAATCGTACACAAAGGAACCAAAGAGATCAAGTCTTTTTATCAAACCTGCCAGTTTGGGTCCAAAACTGCACGGTTAAATGTTTTAGTAGAGTTAACCTACTTAAAGATGGTTTAACCTTGATTTCTTTGTTTGGGGGGGGGGGGTTTGTAGACATCCTAAGGTTTCCCCCCAATGGACGAAAACAAGATCATGCATACTTTTGCTAACGTTATACTTGGTTACCAAATTGGCCAGAACCTACCTTAAACCCGGTTTAAGGGCACAATTAACATTTTCCTTCTCCAAAGGGTTTCCTCCCTTCCAATGCTGAGTCGCACACGTCCCAAGCTACCTAGAAGGCCAATAATCAACTGTAAAAATGAGTTACTTTTGAAAAGAACAACTAATGGCATGCAAGCATCAAAAGATCTTGTCCCTTGAACATGATTGGCTAGCCCTAAAGGGGCTTTTACTTTTCGGTTGAACCATGTGCTCTCAGCCTTGTGTTCTGCATGATTAAGCTTGAGTGTAGTCTAATTAAGTTGTAAACATCTTGTATTAGCTTTATTTAACTTTTTGAATGTAATTTGTTTAAGTTAAAACAAGTTTAGTACATGGTTAGCACTAACCATATGGATTAGCTTAAGTTAATACCTTTCCTCACTAGGAGGGTAAGGTCTAGGTGTGTGCTTGCTTAGTTTGATGCATGATTAATGTAAAGCTCAATGAATTCAAGCTTACAATCAAGGAGAATCAAAGAGAGGGCTACGGACTAAAATGGAGAACTAGAGCAAGCACGGTTTCACCTAGAATCCGTGACTGAAATGGAGAGTTTGCATAAAGCTAATCTTGGATTTTGGATACAGAAACACCACCAAAATCAAGGTCAAGGCCCCTAAGTTTGAATAAGATACATAAAATCACCACTTAATCAAAGTTAGGACTTACTTGGACACCACCTTAACCGGCCTACATAAGGATAAGCAAGTTAAGTATTTTTGGAATAAAGCTTCAAATGTTCTCTACGGTTTTTTTTTCATTCAAAATCTGAAGTGAGGTTGAACAATGTCCAAGAGCTTGTTTTGTTACACGCCTAGTAAGCTCACCAGAAAGCAAGCATACACCTTACCTTACCCTCCTAAGGAGGAAAGGTATTAGATTAGCCTAATCTCCATAGTTATGACTAACCTGGTATAAAGCAAAGTTAGGACTAATCTAAGTACATCCAAATCAACAAGGAAAGCAAACCAAATGTTCATTACAACTTAATTAACTTATACTTAAGCTTAATCAACCAGAATTCGAGTCAAGAGCATGTGCTTCGACCGTAAAGTTGCTTCCCCTTTTCGGCTGACTAATGAGAGCCGTGAGACAACCTCACTTGCAGCTTGCTTCCTATTGGCTATTCTTCACAAGGTTGTAGCCAATGATTGTAACTTAGTGACGTGTGCCATGCATTGGAGTGTATGCCACTCTAGCTGAATAGGACTAAACCCACAGATGGAGGTAAATGGACTGTGCTCCTTTAAACCGGGGTTCACAGGCAGATTTTACCCAATTTTCAAACCTGAATTAATCTAAGTAAAAGTGACCGTGATTTGGTTTTCAGGATATGGGGGGAAACCTTAGGGTGTGTACAACCCCCCTATAAAGAAATCAAGGTTCAACCATGTTTAAGTTCGGTAATTCCACCTAAACAATCAACAGTGCGGTTTTGAACCAAAACTAGCAGGTTAGAGAAAACACCTTGATCTTCCACGTTCTTGCGTGCATGATTGGAAATAAATGCTTTGACCTGAAAGTAGACATGGTAAGGATTCGAAAATGTAAAAATATTAGACTTAAGCCACAATGTAGATGAAGTAATGAGATGAACAAAACCGGGCATTTTCTGGCCAAGCAACCCGGTTGTGGCTATTTGAGTTTCTTGCAAAATGTGAGCCATCCTTTGAACTTAGGACTTTGTTCGTGGACGCTCTGGACTTGGTACATCATGGACAAGGTCATGGCTTGGTAGGACTCCATCATCTTTTCCTTGTTGAAAAGATTTGATCCTCAAATCTATGGGGGAACCATCGGCATGGAAGGGGCTTAAGTCTGCCACATTGAACGTGGCTGAAACTCCATAATTTCCAGGTAGATCAACCTTGTATGCATTGTCATTTATTCTTTCCAAGACCTCAAATGGACCTCCAGCTCGTGGCATGGGTTTGTTCTTTCTTTTGGAAGGAAATCTTTCCTTCCTTAGGTGGATCCAAACTAGGTCTCCCGGTTGAAACACCATCTTTTTTCTATGCTTGTTGGCTTCGGCTTCATAGTATGCATTAGTATTCTCAATTCTAGTCTTTACCAACTCGTGAAGCTTCTGAATCTCCTTCACTCTTGCTGCTACATCAACATGTGGTTTTTGGTCTTGTGGTCGGGGAGTAAGATCATTGCGACTTAAAGGATCAATCCCATACACCACCTCAAATGGTGAAAGACCAATAGCCTTGCTGGGAGCTTTGTTATACACGAACTCAGCATGTGATAAGAGTAAATCCCAAGCTTTAGCATGAGGTTTAATAAAAGCTCTTAGGAGAGTACCTAAGGTTCGATTAGTCACCTCAGTTTGGCCATCAGTTTGGGGGTGACAAGTGGTACTAAACAGCAACTTAGTACCAAGCTTCTTCCAAAGAGTGATCCAAAAATGACTTAGGAACTTTGTATCCCTATCTGAAACAACGGACTTAGGGATACCATGCAGCCGTTACCTCTTTGAAGTATAACTCGGTGTGTGTAGCATCATTGGTTTTATTGTAAGGGATGAACTGTGCCATCTCGGAGAACCTGTCTACCACCACAAATATGGAATCCTTGCCCCCTTTGGGTCTTAGGCAAACCCAAAACAAATTCCATACTCACATCCACCCAAGGCAAAGCAGGTACGGGCAGTGGAGTGTATAAATCATGGGGTAAGGTATGGCTTTGAGCTACTTGGCACGTTCCACACCTTCTTAGGATATCTTGAACATCCTTCTCCATTCCTGGACAATAGTAATGTTCCCTTAACTTGGTTAGGGTCTTTGATTCACCAAAATGACCAGCGAAGGAACCACAACGAATCTCTCTAATCAAGAGCTCACGGGTGCTACACTTAGGAATACACAGCCACACTCCTTTGAACAAATAGCCCTCTTAGACTAAGAAATCTCCCTTGGGGTTCTTCAAGTATGTTGAATATAGGTTCCCAAGGTCTACATCTCCAGCATACAAACTTTTAAGATGCTCAAAAGTGAGAATAAGAGCATCTAATTAAAACAATATGAGGTGTCTCCTTGATAATGCATCTGCACCTTAATTCATTTTTCCTAATTTGTGCTTGATGGTGAAGTGGAATGACTGAAGGAACTCAACCCGTTTAGCATGGCGTGAGTTAAGCTTGTGCTACCCTTGAATGTACTTCAATGCCTCTTGATCAGAATGCAATATAAACTCACTAGCCACCAAGTAATGGCTCCAATGCTTTAGACGCCGAACTACTACATAGAATTCCTTGTCATATGTGGAGTATTTTCTTCTTAACTCACACAATTTCTCACTAAAGAAGGCTAATGGTTTACCTTCTTTAATTAGAACCCCACTAATTCCCACTCCAGATGCATCACATTTAACTTCAAAAACTTTCTCAAAGCACGGCAATGCAAGAACCAGTGCTTGAGTAAGCTTCTTCTTTACTTCTTCAAAGCCAAATTGTGCTTTGCGGTTCCAATTGAATGATGCACCCTTAAACACTTCAGTCACGGGGGACATTATGGTGCTGAAACTCCTAATGAACCTCCAGTAAAAGGAAGCTAACCCATGGAAGCTTCGAACATCATGTATGCTTTGTGGTTCAGGCCAAGACCGAATAGCCTCTATCTTCCCTTCATCTGCCTTGATACCTTCTTCAGAAACAATATAACCTAAGAATGTAACTTCCTAAGTGAAGAAAGTACACTTCTTAAGATTACCATACAACTTCTCTCATTCCAGGACATGCATAATCTGATTGAGATGATCTTGGTGTGCTAGCTCGTCCTTGGAATAGATTAAAATGTCCTCAAAGTAGATTGCCACGAACTTGCCAATGTAAGGCTTGAATACTGATTCATTAGCCTCATGAATGTACTAGGAGCATTAGAAAGACCAAATGGCTTAACAAGCCACTCATATAAACCACCTTTAGTCTTGAATGCAGTCTTCCATTCATCTCCCTCACGGATTCTAATTTGGTAGTATCCACTACGAAGATCAATCTTGGAAAATACCTTAGAGCCATGTAGTTCATCCAACATGTCTTCAAACCTAGGTATGGGATACCTATACTTGATTATGATCTTGTTTATGGCTCTACTGTCCACACACATTCGTTGGCTGTCATCCTTCTTTGCAACCAACAAGGCAGGTACGACACAAGGGCTTAAGGACTCTCGTACAAGCCCCTTGCACATTAACTCTCCCACCTGCCTTTGAATCTCCATAGTTTCCTTCGGGTTCATCCTATAAGCTGGCTTATTAGGGAGGACAGAACCAGGAATGAGATCAATATGGTGTTAGATATCCCTCTTGGGAGGTAAACCCGTGGGTATCTCTTCTGGGAATAGGTGACAGAATGCTTGAACGAGTGATTTAGCAATAGGATGAGTTGGCATGGGGGATTCTGGTTCATCTTGAATGGTTAAGATCCACTCTTTAAAAGCCTTAAATTCATGATTTGAATCCTTTAAAAGAGTTTCACTAAAGGTAAGTAAACAACCAGAATGTTCATGGCCTTTTGTGGGTTTGCTTTTTAGGAGTTCGGATGGTGATAATGGCTTCAAGGTAATCTTCTTACCTCCCTTAGACAAGGAGTATGTATTTAAGAACCCACCATGCATCACTTTTCTATCATACAACCATGGCCTACCCAACAATACATGACACGCATCCATCGGAATAATATCACACCAAAGCTGATCTTGGTAACTCTTACCAATGGATAGAGAAATGAGGCACCGTGAGTTGACTTGAAGTCCTTTGCTTTGATTTAGCCATTGTATGCTAGCTATATGGATGGGGATGGGGCGTAGCTTGCAGGCTTAATTTCTCAATCATGCTAAGAGAAACTACGTTAGCACAACTCCCACCATCAACAATCAAGGAGCAAACCTTCTCTTGAACCGTGCACCTTGTATGAAAAATGTTCTCTCTTTGTTCGTCCTTTGCACCTTTCTAGCCGTTCAAGACTCTCCTCAAAACTAGCATTTCAACCTCATTAGCTTCTTCTTCAACCTCTTCTTGACTTTTCACAAGGTTTTCTTCAATTTGACCATCAAATTCTTCTTCCTTGTCTTGCTCATCCACGGCTCCCCATTCGGCCAAAGTGATCACCTTACTGTTAGGGAATTCCGAGGCTATGTGGCCTAGCCCTTGGCACTTGAAGCATCTTCTAGTGCTCATGGGATTAGGATTAGGTTGAATTGGGGGTGGAGGAGCTTTTTGTGGAGTTTGGGTTTTTTGTGGATTAAAGGGGAAAGGATTTTGTGGCTTAGGAATAGAACTGGAATTCCCCTTGTTAAACGGTTGGTTCCGATTCAAAGGTCGTGTGTTTTAAGGCTTAAAGGGTGGCCTTGCCTTCTTTTACTGCTCCACTTTATGTGCCAAGACACAAACATCATCAAGAGAAGTATATGATTGCAATTCAACCACAATAGAGTACCTAGGATCAAGCCCTCCCAAGTGCCTTGTGTTTGTTCTTCCGGCTCTTGAATATCACACTTAATAAGCAGCCTCTCAAACTCTCATGTATATTCTTCAACACTCATAGTACCTTGGGTAAGGTTATGAAGTTAAGAATAGCAATCTTGGACATAAGTTGGTGGTAGAAAACGAGCCTTGAGTTTTGATGTCATTTTGTCCCATGTACGGATTCTTGATTTCCTTTCTCTTAGTCGTTTTAAACTCACATTAGTCCACCACATAGATGCATACTTTCTAAGTCTTAAGGCTACTAATTTAACCTTCTTATCATTAGGAACGTCTTTATATTGAAAGACTCTCCCAACAATATGCAACCAATCAAGGAATTCCTCAGGATCAAGCTTACCTTCAAATTTAGGAACTTCCACTCTGAAGTCGTTGGAATTTGCTTGAAACCGTCGCTCTCCTCTAACCATTCTAGTTGGTTCTTCCTCACTTGAAGAGTCAACTTCATGGCTGAAGACTTGTTCATGTCTTGTAGGTTTAGATTGAAGGTTGTCTTCATTCAGCTTTTCTTTTTGCTTCAAGACCGAACCTAATTGTTTACCCAAGTACTCATTTTGTGCTTGAGCTTCTTGGTTTCTTTGTGAGTCCTCTCGAATTTTGCTGGCCAAGAACTCATTCTGTTTCATCAAAGCTTTGAACCTCTCTTCCAAGGTCACGCTTGTTGAAATCATGCTTAAACAAGGTCGCTTAAACAAGTAGAACAACTCGGGATAGGTATGGCACAGACGTGCTTATGGGCATGGGGTGACCGTGCTAAGGTTCTGCCAAGCACACCTGAAAACAGCAAAATTTTCAGGTTTTGTGCTTTCACTCAAGCCGTGTATGAACTGAATTTGTGCTTGGATTTTTGAGTGAGATAGATTTCTAGAAGGGTGAGGGATGCACCAGGCCTAAGAGAAACAAAGCTCTGATACCAAATATGATGTAAAGCTCAATGAATTTAAGCTTACAGTCAAGGAGGATCAAAGAGAGGGCTACGGACTGAAATGGAGAACAAGAGTAAGCACGATTTCACTTGGAATCCGTGACTGAAATGGAGAGTTTAGATAGAGCTCATCTTTGATTTTGGACACATAAACACCACCAAAACCAAGGTTGGGGCCCATAAGTTTGATTAAGATACAGAAAATCACCACTTAATCAAATTTAGGACTCACTTAGACACCCCCTTAACCGGCCTAGTTAAGGATAAGCAAGTTAAGTGTTTTTTAAAGAAAGCTTCAAATGCTCTCTACGATTTTTTTTCGTTTAAAATTTGAAGTGAGGTTCAACAGTGTCCGAGAGCTTCTTTTGTTACACGCCTAGTAAGCTCAGTAGCAAGCAAGCATACACCTTACCTTAACCTCCTAGGGAGGAAAGGTACTAGATTAGCCTAATCTCCACGGTTATGACTAACCGGGTATAAAGCAAACTTAAGACTAATCTAAGTACATCCAAATCAACAAGGAAAGCAAAACAAATGTTCATTACAACTTAATTAACTTATACTTAAGCTTAATCAACTAGAATTTGAGTCAAGAGCTTGTGCTTCAGCCATAAAGTTGCTTCCCCTTTTCGGCTGACCAATGACAGCCATGAGACAACCTCACTTGCAGCTTGCTTCCTATTGGCTATTCTTCCCAAGGCTGTAGCAAAAGATTATAGCTTAGGGATGTGTGCCATGCACTGGATTGTGTGCCACTCTAGCTGAAGAGGAGTAAACCCATGGATGGAGGTAAATAAACCGTGGTCCTTTAAACCGGGGTTCACAGCAGATTTTACCCGGTTTTCAAACCTGAATTAAGCTAAGTAAAAGTGAGCATGATTTGGTTTTCAAGCCATAGGGGGAAACCGTAAGGTGTGTACAATCCCCCTATAAAGAAATCAAGGTTAAACCACGTTTAAGTGGGGTAATTCCACCTAAACAATCAACCGTGTGGTTTTGAACCACACTGACCGGTTAGACAAAACACCTTGATCTTCAACCTTCTTGTGTGCATGATTGGAAATGAATGCTTGGACCTGAAAGTAGGCATGGTAAGGATTCAAAAAATCTAAAAATGTTAGACTTAAGCCACAATGTAGCTCAAGTAATAAGATTAACAAAACCGACATTTTCTGGCCAAGCAACCCGGTTGTGATTGTTTGAGTTTGTTACGAAATGTGAGCCATCCTTTGAAATTGAGACCTTTGTTCTTGGATGTTATGGACTTGGTACATCATGGACAAGGTCATGGCTTGGTAGGACTCCACCAATGATGAACTTGTATTTAAAACAAACACACGGCCCTTTGTACGAATATATCAGATTTTGAATCCAAACCAAGTTAAGGGCATGTCGCTTTCGTGCATTCGTGCAATCAAATACTGCACTTGCTTATCCTTAACTAGGCCGGTTAAGGTGGTGTTCAAGTGTAGTCTTAAACTTGATTAACTGGTGTTTCTGTATCTTAGTCATAGTTTAAGGGCTCTAAACTTTAGTTTGGTGGTGTTTCTGTATCCAAACAAGGGTTTAGTTCTATCCTTTTAACTTGATTATCTTCACGGTTTTGAGTTTACTTAACTAGACTTTAGTTTGCATAACCGTGTGAACTTAAGTTCTAGTGTGAGTTTTCACTTATTCTTTGAAGCTACTTCAAGATCGTTTTCCTTTCCCATTTAGAATCCCATTATTCTAAATCCCATCCCCTACCTCACGTTGCTGCTGCCTCACAGCCAACCTCAAATGTAGCACTTTCCTTGGTTTTCCCTTGATTGTATTCTCTCTTGGTTTTAAGCTTTTCCTCTTGAATTGAGTTTTAGTTTGGACCCTTGACGGATACATCATATTTGGTATCATAGCAGGTTTCATCTTGGCTTGAAACTAACCCCCACAAGCCCCAAAGCCACCCAAACACATTCCCAAACTGATGTATGTTGAACTACAAACTGGAATGAATCAACAGCTAGCAACTCAACAAGCAAGATATGGACTGGCATCAAGGAACTAATTCCACCAACCAAACTGTAGAGATTCACCACCAATCCCCTTGAGGCAGTAGCACCAGGAGAATAGGATAAAGAACCACTGTCAGGCACCACCTTAATAGGCTAAAGTTAGAGAGGTTTTAAAGAGAAATTGCTTTAAACCAGCAAAAGGAGTTTTCATTCAACATAATCTGAGTGTTACAGCAAAGAAAAAGCCTTATATACTCGGCCATAATCAAAAGAACAATAGTTACCAATGATTTCAGCTAAAACAGATAAATCAAAACAGAAACATAATAGCTTAATTCAGCAACTGGCTGGATGTTTGACACCTGAACCCTTGCTTATCTGCATAACTGAGGTGTCAACCCTTAAGAGCTTCAAAGTACTCGCTAATGATGGCCTTGACCTGTGATTTGCTGCTGATTACATCGAGCTTAGCCAAGCCTGCCAGCAGATACAAACACACTGAAATACAGTGGACAAAGGGAATTTCAGGCATTCAGATGCTGGTTAAAACCTGAGGCTGAGGGAGCTAAATCTGCAACTTTAGGACCTTGTTAGATAAATATTTGGACACGTCCCCAAGCCCTAGATTGACTAAAATGGATTGCCAAGTCAGAGGACTAAATTCTTCTCAGAAACTACTGCTGCTGCCGCTGCTGAACTGTTGTTGACAAAAAATAATTCCATGGCAAATTCAAGTAACCTTTATCATTTAGGAGCTGAATGTGAGCTGATAAATGAGTTAGGGTACTGATGCAAAAAGGAAGGAATCCTGTTGGCATGACTAAGTTACTGGAAGCAAGCACAAATAACCTTGAACATGCTGACTGCAGGTGGATTTTATTTACTTAACTAAAACTAAGGCTACTGCATGAGCCTCAAAAGACTTGGTTTGGCTAGCAGTGATGCTAGGGTGTCCAGCAAAGCAAAGATCTTCCCAAGGTTTCTTCCAAACTGTTCAGTCTGAAATTGTTACATTTTTATACCCTTCATTACCTAATATTTGCTTGAAATAAATTATTAATTTAGGATTTTAATATTGGTTTATTTGTTTTGTAGGAATTTGGGACATTTGAAGAATAAATAAATTACATGAATAGAAAAAACGAGAAAGTTGAATCAAAATTGGATTGGGTCATAGAAGAAGAAGAATCGGCCCAGCGCCAGGCTTCCTGTAGCCATGACCCAGCCTGCCCATCTTCATTTTCTCACACGTGCCTCGCACGTGAGCGCCCAATAGCAGCCCCCCTGATCTCTCTCTTCTTCTTCGTGCCCAAGAAGCAGAAACAGAGCCACGAAAAAGGGTACGTCCAGGGCCCTTCAGTTTCGTCCTCCCCATCCGTTACTTCTTCTCTCTCCCCCATCGTTATCCATCATCATTAACATCATAAAAGCATCAGTTACAAGATAAAGGGAGAAGCATTTGAAGGGGCAAAAGTTGGCGTTCCTGAAGGCTTTTAATGGAAGCCGATGGAACAGAGATAAAGGGAAGAAGCATATTAGCAGTAGGATATACTAGCTTAGAGCAGAGTGGATTAGATTTAATTTTCCAGCTATCTTCCTTGCTTTTGTTCCTATTTTCACTCTCAAAATTGTGTAATCGATTTCAATTTAGTTGAATCCAAGTAGAGAAGAGGATAGCTTCAATTTCGATTTATGGGTTTCAAACTTTCGAGATATTAAATCCTGGTGTTGTTAATTCAAATGTTCGGATTGGGATTGAAGTTTCATTGCTTTGCTTTCATTCTTATTTGCATTGCATTGCTCGTAGCCTCTGTTTCCATTCACTTCTGGTTTCTCCTCTGTTTCGATTTGGCCCAGGAGGAAGAAGAATTCCAAATTTAATTACTGCAAGGTGTTGCTCACGTGAATCATTTTCAGTTTGATGTTCCAAATTACCTTTTGGTACTCTCAAATCTCTTACAGTTTTTCAATTATTTTAGTTTGTAAATTCACTAAATCAAATATGATAATGTTCAGGTAAGTCGATTTTAATTTTCAGTTTCAATTAGGTTAGAATTTTTAATAATCAAATTTCCTCCATCCCTGAGGACGATACTCGTTAAACGTACAACGAAACCGTACGCTTGCGGAAAATTCACAACACAAACTGAACTGCATTGCCTCACAGAACAGGCTTTGTTAGTGACTGAATTGCAAGTCCTTGACTGTTTCTGGTTGAGGGTCTTGAATTGGCTCTTGACCTGCATCATCCTCCCCTCCTTTGAGAGGATTTGCCCTCAAATCCCGATAATCTATTTCATCCTCTATGTAAGGACTCAGATCACCAACATTGAAGGTGGTTGAAACAGCTATGTCCCCTAGGAGTTCCAATTTGTATGCATTGGCTCCCACCCTTGCCATTACTTTGAAAGGCCCATCCCCTCTAGCCATCAACTTGTTTTTTCTTCTGGTGGGGAACCTCTCCTTTTTAAGGTGCAAACAGACAAGGTCTGCAGGTTGAAACTCCATACCTTTCCTGTGCTGGTTGGTCTTAGCTTTGTAGGCTTCATTAACCTTCTCAATATGTGCCCTAATCTGTTCATGGAGCCTCTTCATTTCCTTAGCCCTCTTTTCGGCCTAAAACTGACCTTACAGTCAGTGGGTAGAGGGATAAGATCAATAGGTGTCAGGGGGTTAATCCCATATACTACCTCAAAAGGTGAACATCCAGTAGCCCTCACAGGTGTTCTGTTGTAGCAAACTCAACATCACACAGTTTGACATCCCTTTCCTTCAAGTTCTTTTGGACCATGGTTCTTAGGAGGGTGGACACGGTTCCGTTGGTGACCTCAGTTTGGCCATTAGTTTGAGGATGGCAGGTTGTACTGTATAGCAACTTGGTACCCAACAGATGCCATAAGCTCCTCCAAAAATGAGACAAAAACTTAGTGTCCCTGTCACTTACAATGGTTATGGGGACTCCATGCAGTCTAATGATTTCTTTAAGATACAAATCAGCAACATGGGAAGCATCATCAGCCTTGTGACAGGCCACAAAATGTGCCATCTTAGTGAACCTGTCTACCACTACCATGACTGAATCCTTTCCCCTCTATGTCCTAGGTAAAGCAACAACAAAGTCCATACCCATATCCTCCCAAGGTCTTATTGGGACAGAAAGGGGTGTGTAAAGCCCCTGATGGAACTAACTCTTGGCTTTGTGGCAAATAGAGCACCTGGACACTACCTTGTGCACATCTTCCCCCATTTTGGGCCAATGAAAGTGCTCTCTCAGAATGTCCAAGGCCTTGTTCATCCCAAAGTGCCAAGCAAGTGATCCCCCATGGGCCTCTCTTACCAGTAGCTCCCTCAATGGACATGTAGGGATGCACAACTTCTTTCCCTTAAACAGAACCCCATCCTGCATCCCATAAGGCCCCTGAGTTGGAGTGTTGCTGAACAACTCCTGGAAAGCTAAGTCTTCAAGGTAATAGGCCTTAATGTACTGCAATCCTAGTAGCTTTGCACCCAGGACGGAGATCAAGACATATCTCCTTGAGAGTGCATCTGCCACCACATTTTCAGTTCCCTTCTTGTGCTTGGTGGAAAAACTGAAAGCTTGCAGGAACTCTACCCACTTGGCATGCCTGACTTTGAGTTTAGGTTGACCATTAAGATATCTCAAGGCTTGGTGATCTGAATGCAAGACAAAAGCCTTAGGCTTCAGGTAGTGACTCCAGTGACTCAAGGCTCTAACTATGGCATAGAACTCTTTATCATAGGTTGAGTAGTTGAGTTTTGGACCACTGAGTTTCTCACTGAAGTAGGCTAGAGGCTTTTTGAGCTGTGTAAGAACAGCTCCAATGCCCACGCCACTGGCATCACACTCCACTTCAAACAGCTCTTCAAAATTGGGCAAGGCCAGCACTGGTGCTTCACATAACCTCCTCTTGATGACTTCAAAGGCTTTCTGTGCTAATGGTGGCCAGGAAAAATTTCCCTTCTTCATGCACTCAGTAAGGGGAGCCATCATGATGTATATTTTCAAGGGTATCATTTTCATTCTTTCAACTCAACATCATGGGAAGTAAGCTCCATTCAAATTCATGCATGGCAAGGCTTTTCTTTGATCCCACTCTTTGAATTTCATGACAAAAGACACTTTATGGAGTTTTACTTGAACTTCAAAATGCCATTTTTAAAAGAAAATAGTTTCGGACAGCAAGTGCAGTAACTTGGTGACCCTAATCACCTAGCTTTAAGGTAGTTTAAATCTGTTTTATTGCTTTTGGGATTTAATTTCAGAAAGTTAGGTTTCTAATAAAGCAAATTTCAAGTCATTTGGACTTCATTTGCCCATCCAATTCAGCTCTCAAAGTTCAGCTATACAATCTGCCCAGATTCCAACGCAACAACCCGGTTTTGTGAGCTTGATTATTCAAGCTTAACATGGATATAAGAAGCTAAAAATGTACTTTTTGGAACCTATAATATGTCAGCTTCAAGGAAATATAAAGAGTTCTAGGGTAGGTGTGGGTAATTTTTTGAAGGGGGGAAATAAACTAAAGAAAAAGGAAACCTCAAGCACCCGATTGTTAGTCGTAGTACTTTGAGGGTCGATCCACAGGGAAGACGTTGGAAATTATGGTCATTAAAAACAAGTGGTTTAAACTAATTAACTAAACTAAGTGATATTATTTAAAGCAATTTGACAACCTAATTCAACTAAACTCATCTAAACTACTAAATCAACTGACTGCTTTTAACTGAGAATTTAAACAAACTAATTAACTAAGTAAACTAGACCTAAGCTAAACCTTATGTCAATTAACCAACCTAAACCAAACTAAGTTTGGATTAAGCATGATTTAAAACCTAAGCAACTAACTAACGTTATTATGAAATACTAACCCTAAGCATAATCATGATCATTACCAACTACTAACGCTAACAGAACAGAAGCAACTAATCTAACAATCCTATTCCAGATTCACAGAACAACCATGAACATCAACCATTATGACTAACATGCTAAAAAAACTGGAACAATGTAAACAGACTGCAATCAAAGCAACTAAACTACCCATCATCATGTTCAAACCGAGCTCAACCAAACAAAGATTGAATTACCCCCAGCAAAGCAATCGAATAACAGGGAGAGGTATACAGAATTGAAACAGAACACGAAAAAGCAGCAGCTGGGGGGGGGGGTTTACCGAACCAAAGCAAAGCATGAAAAGCATAATCGAAAGCAAACCGACACAGAGCATGATTGAACTCGGCACAGGGGAGGAAATTAGCCAACACCACTGCCAACCAAACTAGCCCTAGCCTCACCAGAGCAAACCACGACCCAAGTCGAAGCCATTGTCCCTAAAACGAAGCCAAAGAAATCAGCAACAAGGATGGGGGAAAATCGGAATGAAATTAACCGAATTTATCTAAGGCTTTCACCGAAAATCAACCAAACTCATGAATTACAACCAAGGAATGTAAAAACAAATCTCAGTCGCACGATTTCACAAACTCAAACCAAACCTTAATCCTAAAATTCTGAGAAATGGAGTTGAATTTTGAAACCCTAACTTGCGAAATTTCTGAAATGCGAAAATGAAATCAAAATTAAAATTGAATCTAAACCCTAAAAATGGAATTTAAACCTAATCCTACTTCTAATTACCTACTCCTAAAATTACCTAACCTTCAGCTTCAATGGCGTCGTCTCCCTTTAAATACCCGAATAGCTTCGCTTCTCGACCCTTCGATGGAGTGGGTATCGTGGACGGTGGATGAAGGTGGTGATGATGCTGGAAACGTGGCGTGTCCGGCGTGAAGGAAGGGTGGTGGGATGGGTTTCGAAGATGGGAAGTACAACCGTGGGTTGGGGTTTGATGAAGGTGGTTTCGAAGTCTGTGGATCAGGAGGTGGTTTCGGGTTTTACTGGGTTTGGGGTTAACTGTGGGCTGGTTTTTGAAAGGGATAAGGGAGAGAGAGAGATGACAAGGTAGAGAAAGAGTGGAGTGAGATGGCAGAGAGATGGACAATGCGGGGGTATCGGGTTCTGGGGTTTGTGGGTTTCTGGATTTCGGGGAGGAAGAAGGAAGACAGTCGCGAAGAAAGGGAAAAAGGCAAGTTTTAAGCTGAACCGGTTCACACGAACCGGGTCGGTCCGAACTGGGTTTTTTCTGGACCAGTTTTTCAATTCCCGTCATTTCCTCTATTTTTCTCCATTTTCGGCCCTTTTTTCACATTTATTAAAAATCTGCAAAATAAAATAAAATAAATTAAGAACGTTAAAAATATTATTAAAATGAGCATAAAACAGGTGAAAAAGTTCCTTAAAATAGCCCATTTTTGGTTCAAACAGTAGGTATTTAGGAAATAAGTCAATCGGAGCATTTTACTAGAAGCACCAGAAACTATCCCAGTTTGCATATGCTACACCGTTTGCTCCATATCTCCCAAACGGCTACTCCAAATGGCGTGCAACTTGAGGCCCGTGAAAGCAGACTTCCAGCGCTTTCCAACAAGACCTATTGCAACTAATTTTAGTGTGAAACCTAGGAGTCATAGTTGTTTGAAGTTGACCCTTGTGCACTGAAAAGTTGTTGACAACATGTAAAAGTACTTTTCCGCTTTTGTTCTTTTACTTTTTGGTCTCCCTTTGCTTTTGGACATGTAAGAGCTTGTTGGTTCCCTCTTTTGCAGCTTGTTAAGGGTTCTCCACTATAAAAGGGAGGCCTTAGGCTGCCAAAGAAGGATAGATGAATACATTTGAGCTTATTTGAGCTTTGAGTTGTGAAAACTCTCTCCATTTCTCTTCAAATTCCTAGTGTTATATCTTGGGTGTTTGGAAACCTCAAGTGGGTATCTAGGTATTCTTTATTCAACTAAGAAGGTGATTAATTTCTGTAACTTAGTTGAAGGAAGAAGATTGCCCAAGTGTGCAAACCAAGGTAGGTCATCATCACCCTTGCTAGTCCACTTGTTCTATCTTGGTTACTTTGGTTCCATTTTATTCCCTTCTACCCATTGTATATGTTTTTGTTAGTTTGGACTCCAAAAAATATACATCAATTGGTATCAGAGCTTTGGCTACCCTCTTGGCCAAGCTTCCATTCCCCAAACACTTCCCTTTAACCCAAGCACAAAATCATCGCAGAAAGAACCCTTGCATTTCATCAATCATGCCTTCATTGAGGAACTTCCAGAAAGAGCTAGCCCTAATAGACATTGATTTGATTAGCCTAAAAATCCTAAGATTTTATGGCCAAAACGATGAGTTTACAACTTGGTTTTCCAAGGTAGAGCAAGCCTTTGATTGTCATAACCTTAGTGACCAAGAGAAGTTCAAAGTGGTTATTTCAAAATTGAGAGGTTGTGCACTGCAATGGTGGAAGAATTACAAGTTTAAGAGAAGGAAGAAAGGAAAAGAGAAGGTGAGAACTTGGAAGAAGTTGAGGGGTAAGTTGATGGGTGCCTTTTGCCCACCGACTTAGATGCTCAAACATGTTTCTCTACTTACTAAGAAGAATGGCTTAAGGCCCTCATGTGTGAACATCCTTCTCAACAAGGGGAGTTCAAAGAGTCATCACACTCCTAGCCTTCCTACCTTGTTGCCCTTGAAGGAAATCATCTTCTATGAAGATGAAGAAGTAAACGAGGAGGAGGAAGATTTAAATCGACTTGATCCACCTCCCATCTTTGATGAAGAACTCTTGAAATTTGAAGACTATGGTGATGAATAGCTCTTAGACTTTGAAGAGTTAGGAGAAAGCACGACTCCTTCATCTTCTTGTGAGGAAGAAGGACAAGTTTTGCAAGGAAGCACTTCATCTTCCTTTTTACAAGGATTTTCGTCATAAAAACCATGAGGTGAATTGTGACCTACCTCCCAGATTTTATGAGCTTGAAATTGAAGAACTCCAAGTGTGCAATTTGGAGCAATGTGGGGTTGTTGAAGAAATTGAGGAACGCTTGAGTCAAGAAGGATGCCCTCATTTACAACAAGAATTGAGGACAATTCTTTGCGAAGAAAGAGGGTATGATGTATATTTTCAAGAGTATCATTTTCATTCTTTCAACTCAACTTCTTGGGAAGTAAGCTCCATTCAAATTCACACATGGCAAGGCCTTTATTTGGTCCCACTCTTTGAATTTCATGACAAAAGAAACTTTATGGAGTTTTACTTCAACTTCAAAATGCCATTTTTAAAAGAAAATAGTTCCGGACAGCAAGTGCAGCAACTTGGTGACCCTAATCACCTAGCTTCAAGGTGGTTTAAATACGTTTTATTGCTTTAGGATTTAAGTTAAGAATTTAGGTTTCCAATAAAGAAAATTTCAAATCATTTGGACTTCATTTGCCCATCCAACTCAGCTCTCAAAGTTCAGCTATACAATCTGCCCAGACTCTAGTGCAGCAACCCGATTTTGTGAGCTTGATTATTCAAGCTTAAGATGGATATAATAAGCTGAAACTATACTTTTTTGAACCCTTAATATGTCATATTCAAGGAAATATAAAGAGTTCTAGGGTAGGTATTTAGGAAATAAGTCAATGGGAGCCTTTTTCTAGAAGCAGCAGAAACTATCCCAGTTCGCATATGCTGCACCGCTTGCCCCATATCTCCCAAACGGCTACTCCAAATGGCGTGCAACTTGAGCGTCATGAAAGCTGACTTCTAGCTCTTTCCAACAAGACCTATTGCATCCAAGTTTAGAGAGAAACCTAGGAGTCATAGCTGTTCGAAGTTGACCCTTGTGCACTAAAAAGTTGCTGACAGTATGTAAAAGTAGTTTTAAGCTTTTGTTCTTTTACTTTTTGGTCCCCCTTTGCTTTTAGACGTGTAAGAGCTTGTTGGTTCCCTCTTTTCCATATTTTTAAAGGTTTTCCAATATAAAAGGGAGGGCTTGGGCTACCAAAGACGGATAGATGAATACATTTGAGCTTTGAGTTGTGAAAACTCTCCCATTTCTCTTCAAATTCCTAGTTTTATATCTTGGGTGTTTGGCAACCTCAAGTGGGTCTATAGGTCTTCTTAATTCAACTAGGAAGGTGATTAATTTTTGTAACTTTGCTGAAGGAATAAGATTGCCCAAGTGTGCAAACCAAGGTGGGTCTTCATCACCCTTGCTAGTCCACTTGTTCTATCTTGGTTACTTTGGTTCCATTTTATTGGCTCCAAAAAATATACATCACATAACTGTACTAAAGTCCTTGATAAACCTCCTATAAAAAGAAGCCAATCCATGGAAGCGTCTGACTACAGTAATTAAGTTAGGCACTGGACAGGATTTAATGGCCTCAATCTTGGCTTCATCCACCTGAATTCCATCATGGGACACCACATAACCAAAGAAAATAACCTTTGGCACTAAAAACTCAAACTTTTCCAATTTTCCATACAGCTTCTGGCTTCTAAGGGTGGTGAAGACCTACTGCAGGTGCTGAATGTGATCAATTTTAGCCTTCCTGTAGACAAGTATGTCATCAAAGTACACAACCACAAATAGACCTATGTAGGACCTATACACTTCATTCATCAATCTCATGAAGGTGCTAGGTGCATTAGACAGTCCAAATGGCATGACAAACCATTCATAAAGCCCTTGCTTTGTCTAAAAAGAAGTTTTCCATTCATCCCCCTCTCTCGTTCTGATCTGATGATAGCCACTCCTTAAATCTATCTTGGAGAAGATCTTGGAACCATGCAGTTCGTCCAACATATCATCAAGTCTAGGAATAGGGCACCTGTACTTGATTGTAATGTTCTTATTGGCCCTGTTGTCTATGCACATCCTCTAGGTACCACTCTTCTTTGGCACTAGCAATGCTGGGACTAAACATGGGCTCATGTTTTCCCTCACATAACCCCTATCAATCAGTTCCTGAACTTGCCTTTGGAGTTCCTTGGTTTCAGTAGGATTGCACATGTAGGCAGGCTTGTTAGGTAAGGGGGCTCGAGGGAGTAGGTCAATTTGGTGTTCTATACCCCTTTTAGGAGGGAGGCCAGGAGGTAGGTCTAGGGGAAAAACATCCTAGAACTGCTCCATCAAAGGCTGAACAGAAGGATACAAGCCTATTGTAACTGAATAAGGAGCAGACTCCAGCATCAGTACAGCAAAAACAGGCTTGCCCTTAGTGATAGCCTTTTCCACTCTTCCCCCATTGACAAGTAAGGCACTCTCTTTATGTGCAACCCTCCCAGTTTCAAGTTTTTGTGTTTGGTTGGGGGGTAAATGGGTTAGTGTCATCTTTCTGCCTCTCAGCTTGAAGGAATAAGTGTTGGATTGGCCATAATGAATGACTTCTCTATCAAATTACCAGGGTCTGCCTAGGAGCAAATGACAAGCATCCATTGCAAGACGTCAAACAGAACCTCATCCTAATATTCCCCTATTGAAAAAGGAACCAAGGTTTGTTTGGAAATTGTTACCTCATTTCCCTTTTTGAGCCACTACAAGGTATAGAGTCTAGGGTGGCTGATGGTGGCCAGGTTCAGTTTGCTGACCATCTCAGTGGAAGCCACATTGGTGCAGCTACCCCCATCCACAATCAAGTTGCAGGTCTTGTTGGCTACCTTGCGTTTGGAGAGGAATATCTACTCTCTTTGGCTAGCATCAGGGATGGTTTCAGCAGCATGAAGGACCCTTCTGATCATGAGCATCTCACCTTCTTCAGGTGGCAGGTAAGAGGTTTCACCTTCTTCAGCAGAATCATCCTCTTTATCCTCTTCTATCTCTATGTGATCTAGCTCTTCTATCTCTCTGATTGTGAGTACCCTTCTGTTAGGGCAATCTGACTGAAAATAGCCACATCCATGGCACTTGAAGCATTTCTTCTGGTTTTTAGGAAGCTCTCTAGCAACCTCCTTTCCCTTTCGCTTGTCGTCCTTAGGGGTAGGGTCTGGCTTGTAGGAATTGAAAGGTCTTACTGGCACAGTAGGTTTAGGAGGGGCAGTAGAGTAGAGTCTTCTGGATTTTAGCTGTGCTTCTACCTTAACAACTAGCTTGTAGGCATCTTCAAATGCCCAGAAAGGCTGCAGTTCAACCCTCTCCAAAATAGTAGAGTTTAAGCCTTTGAGAAACCTAGCAATGGTTTGTTCATGTTCTTCCCTCAAGGCACATCTGATCTGCAACTGCTCAAACTCCCTGATATATGCTTTGACCTTCGTACTCCCTTGGTGCAATCAAGTGACTTTCAGATACAGCTCTTGCTTGTAGGTGGCTGGCAGGAACCTCTTGTCCATGTGCTTTTTCGGTTTCACCTAAGTTTTGACCTTAGGCTTACCCTCCAATGCCCTGGTTCTTTACAGGTTCTCATACCACAGTGAAGCATACTGTTTTAGCTTCGAAACAGCCAGCTTGAAAGCCTTTTCTCTAGAGTATCCCTTGATTTCTATGATTCTTTTCAAAGCCCAAATCCATTCCAAGTAATCCTCAGGTTTTAGACTCCAATCAAATTCAGGGGCCTCTATTCTAACATCCTTGAGCTCATCCCTACGCATTCTCCTTCTCCTTGGCCGAGCATCTCCAGTAGAAGATTCATTGCCATATTGAGAGTCAGGAGGGGAATCAGAACCTCTAGGAGGGTCCTGAGGTGGTCCCCTTTCTCTTCCTCTAGGCTGATTCATAAGTTGCTGAATCTGAGTTGTAAGGGTTCTGATGTTTTCTTGCATTTCCAGAATAGCCCTATCTCTCCTAAGCTCATGAGCCTATTCAGGAGAGATGCCTCTAGGAACTCTCACAGGTTGTTGTGGTGAGGAAGAAGTGTGTTCCCCTTCTGCCACGGTGCTGGGTGAGAAAATCAGGATGTTATGGCTGTTTGAGGAGCTTGGTTCTTTATGGATGGAATTGTGTTTGGTCTGACAGGGTTTTCTTATGTTTAGACAACCAGTGAACAAGCTAGGGGAAGAAAACAACAGAGGATACAGAAGCAAATCACCAAGAATCAAGTTAGTCTCTGATACCAGCTGATGTATGCTGAACTGCGAACTGGAATGAATCAATAGCTAGCAACTCAACATGGAGGATATGGACTGGCATAAAAGAACTAATTCCACCGACCAGAACTGCAGATATTCACCACCAATGCCCTTGAAGCAGTAGCACTAGGAGACTAGGATAAAGAACCACTCTCAGACACCCCTTTCAAAGCCTAAAGTTAGAGAGATTTGAGAGAGAAATTGCTTTAAATTGGCAAAGGAGTTTTCATTCAACATAATCTGAACATTACAACAAAGAACAAGCGTTATATACTCGGCCATAATAAAAAGATCAACGGTTACAAATGCTATCAGCTAAAATAGAAAAATCAAAACTGAAAAACACTTGGTTAATTCAGCAGCTAGTTGGATGTTTGACACCTAAACGCTTGCTTATCTCCGTTACTGAGGTGTCAACCCTTACGAGCTTCAAAGTACTTGCTAATGATAGCCTTGAGGTGTGATTTACTGCTGATTACATTGAGCTTAGCCAAGCCTGCCAGTAGGTACAAACACACTGAAATCCAGTGGACAAAGGGAATTTCAGGCATTCAGGTGGTAGTTAAAAGTTGAGGCTGAGGGAGCTAAATCTGTAACTTTCGGACCTTGTTGGATAAATATTTAGACACGTCCCCAAGCCCTTAGATTGACCAAAATGGACTGCGAAGTCAGAGGACTAAATTCTTCTTAGAAATTGCTGCTGCTACTGTTGACTGGTTGCTGAACTGTTGTTAATAGAAAATAATTCCATGGAAAATTCAAGTAACCTTTATCATTTAGGAGCTGAATGTGAGCTGGTAAATGAGTTAGGGTAATGATGCAAAAAGGAAGGAATCTTGTTGGCATGACTGAGTTACTACAAGCCGCTATAAATAATCCTGAACATGCTGATTGAAGGTGGATTTTATTGACTGAACTGAAACTAAGGCTACTGCATGAGCCTCAAAAGACTTGGTTTGGCTCGCACTGATGCCAGGGTGTCAAGCAAAGCAAAGATCTTCCCAAGGTTGCTTCCAAACTGAACTGCATTGCTTCACATAACAGGTTTTGTTGGTGACTGAATTGCAAGTCCTTGACTGGTTCTGGTTGAGGGTCTTGAATTGGCTCTTGACCTACATCACAAACACAAACCTCATAACGGGTTGTTTTCAGTCGTGCCAGGCAGAAAAGTAGCACGGCCACCTCGTGCTCTAAAGCATGACCGTGCCACGCCTAATTCGTGCCATTTCACTTGTTTAAAGCCACCTAGCTACTATTATCATGAGTACTAGTGTGAGTTTCAATGAGAGATTTAATGCACTCATGAGGCAACATGAGTTAATGTTCGGGAAAACCCTAGTCGCTCCAAACCACCCTGACCTTGCCCCTATGAGCATTAAAAGGTGTTCTAAGTGTCAGGGCTTTGGTCACACATCCTCGGACTGCACCAACAAGGAATTCATCACCTTGGCCGAATAAGAAGCAACCATGGAGGAAGAGAATGAGAAAAAACTAAAGATGAACGTGATCATAAACTTGAGGAAACTCAAGAGGAGGTCGTGAAAGAGGCTAGAGAAAAAGAACTCTTGGTTTTGAGAAGAGTTCCAAGCCAACCAAAAGGAGTGAAAGATGGACCATCAAACCCTTCACCCACTCACCCCAAAACCAAAACACTCACACAAAATTTATGTCGTTTAATTCCAGAGGAAAGACCTACTGGATGTAATGAACCTTTACTTCAAACTTCTAATTCTGAATTAAGAGCTTTTGAGGAAATAGTTCAAAGCAAAATTAAAGAGTCCCCTACGTCCAACATTCAAAATCAACAAGGGGAAAGATTTGAAAAGAGTCTATAAGATCAAAATAGACTTATTTGCGTGGCTGATTTTATTTCAGCCAGAATTGAAGCAAGAAGAGGAGGTCATTACCTAATCTGATTTGTTGGCAAATCTTTTTTAACAAGGGGAGGATGATGGATATCCCTCCATGACCTTGATTTAAAAGAAGCAAATCAATTAGGTAATCTCAATTTGCTGCCTAAAGGATGAATAAATCATCCTTATTTTGTTTAAGGCCTAAAACAGCAGGTCTTGGTTTGCTTCTAGCAGCAAACTCGGTTTTTGAGAGGTTAATTACTTAAACCCTCTTTAAGGTTTAAGTCCAATATTTTGCATTACAATTGAATTTCAAGAAGTCAGCTTTCCAGAAAATCCATTTGGACTTCATTTACCCTCTCCAATTAGCCCATAAAACCACGATATACAAACTGCCAGTTCAACCAGAATATACCCAGTTTTGGGTATGTGATTTCTTGAGCTTAATGGGGGTTTAAGTCTTGAATTTTTACCTTTTTGAATCCCCAAGATGTCTACTTTCAGGTCCAGCCATTGAATTCCAATCATACCCAAAGGAACCAAAGAGATCAAGTCATTTTGTCAAACTTGCCAGTTTTGGTCCAAAATTGCACAGTTAAATGTTTCAGTAGATTTAACCTACTTAAACATGGTTTAACCTTGATTTATTTATTGGGGGGGGGGGGGGGGGGGGGGGGAAACCCGTGGGTTCCCCCCCCCCCCCCCCCATGGCTGAAAACAAGATCATGCATACTTTTGCTAAGGTAAAACTTGGTTGCCAAACCGGCCAAAAACTGTCGTAAACCCAGTTTAAGGGCACGTTTAACATTTTCCTTCTCCAAAGGGTTTCCTCCCTTCCAATGCTGAGTGGCACACGTCCCAAACTACTTAGAAGGCCAATAATCAGCTGCAAAATGGAGTTACTCTTGAAAACAACAACCAATGGCATGCAAGCTATAAAAGATCTTATCTCTTGAACGTGATTGGCTAGCTGTAAAGGGGCTTGTACTTTTCGGCTGAACCATGTGCTCTCAGCCTTGTATTCTGCTTGATTAAGCTTAAGTATAGTCTAATTAAGTTGTAAACATCTTGTAGTAGCTTCATTTAGTTTTTTGAATGTAATTTGTTTAGGTTAAAACTAGGTTAGTACACAGTTAGCACTAACCGTGTGGATTAGCTTAAGCTAATACCTTTCCTCACTAGGAGGGTAAGGTCTAGGTGTGTGCTTGCTTAGTTTGTTGCATGCTAGAATTGTATTTAAGGCAAACACATGACCCCTTGTTAGAATATATCAGATTTTGAATCAAACCAAGTTGAGAGCATTTTGCTTTCGTGCATTCGTGCAATCAAATACTAAACTTGCTTATCCTTAACTAGGCTGGTTAAGGTGGTGTTCAAGTGTAGTCTTAAACTTAAAGAAGTGGTGTTTCTGTATCTTAATCATAGTTTAAGGGCCCTAAACTTTAGTTTGGTGGTGTTGTTGTATCCAAACAAGGGTTTAATTTTATCCTTCTACCTTGATTATCTTCACGGTTTTGAGTTTACTTAACTAGACTTTAGTTTGCATAACCGTGTGAACTTGAGTTCTAGTGTGAGTTTTCACGTATTATTTGAAACTACTTCGAGATCCTTTTCCATTCCCATTTTGAATCCCTTGATTCTAAATCCCATCCCCTACCTCACGATGCTGCTGCCTCACAACCAGCCTCAAACGTACCACTTTCCTTGGTTTTGCCTTTATTATATTCTCTCTTGGTTTTAAGCTTTTGCTCTTGAACTGAGTTTTAGCTTGGACCCTTGACGGATACATAAGATAGGCAAAGGAGTGTACAACCCTTGGTGGAATTGACTCTTGGCCCTTTGACAAATAGAGCACTTGGAAATCACCTCATGAACATCAGCTCCCATCTTAGGCCAAAAGAAGTGTTCGTTGAGCATGTCAATGGTGTTGTTGATCCCAAAATGGCTGGCTAGACCTCCTCAATGGACTTCCTTGATAGGAAGCTTTTGGATAGGTCCCTTTGGGTTGCAAAGTTTGTTACCCTTGAATAAGAAGCCCTCTTGAAGAGTATAAGAGCCATGCTTGCTGCCCTCTTGATCATTGAGTTAGGGCTTGAAATCCTCATCCTCTTCGTAGTGATCACGGATGAATTCGAATCCTAGGACCCTTACTTCCATCCCGGCTAATAGAGAATGCCACCTTGAAAGAGCATCTGCAACCACATTGGTGCTCCCCTTCTTGTGCTTGGCCACAAATGAGAAACTTTGCAAGAACTCAACCCATTTAGCATGCCTTGGATTGAGTTTGTGTTGGCCACTCAAATACTTCAATGTCTCATGGTCCAAATGGAGCACAAATTTTTTTGGCCTTAAGTAATGAGTCCAATGATCAAGAGCTCCTACCGATGCATAGAACTCTTTGTCATATGTTAAGTAGTTCTTCCTTGAGCCATTGAGTTTCTCACTAAAGTAAGCAATAGGGCGTTGGTCTTGCATGAGGACAGCCCCTATGCCAACTCCACTTGCATCAGAATCAACCTCAAAGAGTTTGTTGAAATCGGGAAGGGCTAACTGGGGGGCCCTATATAGCTTGGCTTTAAGCTTCTCACATGCAACATGGGCAGCCTTGGTCCACTCAATGGATCCCTTCTTCATGCACTCAGTGATGGGGCCGTGAAGGTGCTAAACCCTTTGATGAACCTCCTATAAAATGATGCCAAGCCATGAAAGCTCCTAACTTCGGTGATGGAGGTAAGAGTGGGCCATGAATTGATGGCTTTAACCTTATCTTGATCCACAGAGATACCATCCTTGGAGACAACATACCCCAAAAAAGTGACTTCGGGTGAAAAGAACTCACATTTCTCCAACTTGCCAAAGAGCCTTTGAGCTCTCACGACCTTGAATACCACTTCTAATTGGTGTAGGTGGTCCTCTTGACTCTTAGAGTACACTAGAATGTCATCAAAATACACCACCATGAATCTTCTAAGAAATGGCCTCAAGACTTTGTTCATCAACCTCATAAAAGTGTTAGGGGCATTGGAGAGACCAAAAAGGCATTACTAGCCACTCATAAAGCCCACCCTTGGTCTTGAATGTCGTTTTCCATTCATCACCTTCCCTCATGCGGATTTGGTGATATCCACTCCTTAATTCAATTTTGGAGAAGATGGAGGAGCCATGGAGTTCATTAAGCATATCATCAAGCCTAGTATGGGATACCTACACTTGATAGTGATGTTGTTTATAGCTCTACTATCCACACGCATGCGGTATGACCCATCCTTCTTGGGCGCTAATAAAGACGGGACCGAGCAAGGACAATTGCTCTCCCTCACATGACCTCTAGCCAACAATTCATTAACCTGTCTTTGAAGCTCTTTGGTCTCTTAAGGGTTACATCTATAGGTCGGTTTGTTAGGAAGTGGGGAACTGGGAATGAGGTCAATTTGTTCCTCAATGCCTCGGATTGGAGGGAGGCCGGGTGGTAGATCTTGTGGGAAGACATCTTTGTGTTTTAAGAGGAGGGGCCGGATCAGGGGGTGTAAGGGAGTCATTTCCTCACTTTTGTTGTTTTCAAGCATGAGTAAAGCTAGGACTTGCTTACCCTTACTTAAAGCTCTCTCAACCCGTGTTTCACTCAACATGAGACGCTCTCTCGTTTTCTCACTTCCCACCCCTGGTTTAGATTTGTGGACATGGTTTGGTGGTAATGGGTTTAAGACTATCTTTTCCTTATCAATGACCAAAGAGCAATTGTTCTTGAACCCATCAAGGTAAAGGCTTGCAAATCTCCTCTCGTTGTTTACTTGGTTTTTCAATTGGCAAGAACTATAAAGATGAGATTTGGTGTGATATTGTGCCCATGGATGCTTGTCATGTCCTCTTGGGATGTCCATGGTTGTTTAATAGAAGTATGATGCATGATGGTCGGTTGAACACATATACATTTACCAAAGACCACAAAAGATCAGCCTTACCCCTATTAAATCCACCTCACAAAAAAGGCCTCAAGACACCCCTAACATGGATGTCTTTCTCACCACCCTACTCCATTCCCAACTCCATGAATATGATGATTTCAAGGATTGGATTTTGTTTGGCCAAGAACCAGCCGAAGCTAAGGATTCCTCCTATCCTTTGCTTTCCCCTCTCCATAAAGATTTTGAACATGTCTTCCCTAGTGAGGTCCCTCATGGCCTCCCTTCTAAAAGATCCATACAACACAAAATTGACCTCATCCCCGGTGCCACCCTCCCAAACAAGTCGACCTGCCAAATGACCACCCAAGTGACTCAAGAAGTGCAACAGCAAGTAGATGAGTTTCTTGCTAAGGGCTTAATCCGTGAAAGCCTTAGCCCATGTGTCGTGCCTGCCTTGCATGTCCCGAACAAAGATAGGTCACTGAGAATGTGTGTGGATAGTAGAGCCATCAACAAAATCACAATCAAATATCGCTTTCTTATTCCACGGTAGGAGGATCTCCTAGATAAGCTTCATGGAGCCACCATCTTTTCTAAGATTGATCTTAGAAGTGGCTACTACAAAATCTGGATATATGAAAGATATGAGTGGAAGATGGCCTTCAAGACTAAAGGAGGTCTCTATGAGTGGCTTGTTATGCCATTTGGTTTGATAATGCACGAATCACTTTCATGAGGCTTATGAACCAAGTTCTAAAGCCCCTTTTTGGCAAGTTTGTTGTTGTCTACTTTGATGACATATTGCTGTATAGCAAGAGTGAAGAAGAGCATGCCAATCATCTGTACCAAGTCTTGAGTATCCTATCTTAAGAAGACCTCTATAGAAACTTGGAGAAGTGTCACTTTTTGACCTCTCAAGTCATATTTTTGGGCTATGTTGTCTCGGCCCAAGGGATTCATGTTGATGAATGCAAGATCAAAGCCATCTGTGAGTGACCCGTGCCTACATCAATCCAACAAGTTCGAAGCTTTCATGGTCTAGCCTCTTTCTACAGGTGGTTTGTGATAAATTTTAGCTCCATTATTGAACCCATGACTGAAGTCCTCAAGGCCAAACCATTTGAATGAACCGAACAAGCTCAAAGGGCCTTTGAAGAAATCAAGCTCAAGCTCACTGGTTCACTCGCTCTTGCCCTTCCAAGCTTTTCCATGGTGTTTGAAGTGGAGTGTGATGCTTCCAGTGTAGGGATAGGGGCTATCCTATCTCAAGAGAAGAGGCCCCTAGCTTTGTTTAGTGAAAAGCTCAATGATGCAAAGAGGAAGTACTCCACTTATGACAAGGAGTTCGTTGCAATTGTGAGTGCTTTGGAGCATTGGAGGCATTACTTGGTCGGAGGAGAGTTCATACTCCATTCGGATCATAAAGCTCTCAAATTCATACAAGGGCAACACAAGCTCAACCCAAGGCATGCAAAGTGGGTTGAGTACCTCCAAGCCTTTCATTTTGTGATCCACCACTAGTTGGGTCAACTCAAGAAAGGGGCGGATACATTATCAAGAAGGTACCTCTTACTCTCTGATGGAGTCCCCACCACCAATCGCAAAGAAGAAGGTCCAACAAGTCCAACAAGGTCTATTGCAAGCTCCAAAGTTGCAACAATGGCTCAAATTGTTGAAGAGAGCCAAGGATATGCAAACGGGTTAAAGGACCAAATTTTACCCGATTTTGTTCACCTCATTACTTAGGCTACATTGTGGCTTACGTCTTGGATTTTTCCATTTTTGGAATCCTCATGGTGTCTACTTTTAGGTCCAAGTATTAGTTTTCAATCATACCCACAAGAGGATGGGAGATCAAGGCCTTTTGTCAAACCGACCAGTTTTGATTCAAAATTGCACGGTTAAATGTTTGAGTTCAATTACCTTACTTAAACATGGTTTAACTTTGATTTCTTTTTGGGGGGAGGGTTGTATACATCCCAAAATTTCCCCCCATGGCCTAAAAACCAGATCATACTCACTTTTGCTAAGCTTAAAAGAAGTTAGAAAACCGGGCTGAAAACAGTAGTGAACCCGGTTTAGTGAACCCGATTTATTTTGCCTTCAACCGTGGGTTTACTAATCTTCAGCTAGTGTGGCACACTCTTCAAGGCATGGAACACGTCCCTAAGATTCAATCATGAGTTGCAACCATGGGAAGAATGGCCAATAGGATGCAAGCTACAAATAAACATGTCCCTTGCATCCCATTAGATAACCGAAATGGGGAGTTGCTTTACGGCTGGCCAATTGCATTTCAACTAGAATTCTGGTTGCTTAAGCTTAATTTTGGGCTAATTACAATGTAATAAACATTAGTCTTGCTTTATTTAATGCTTTGGATGTATTTAGATTAGTTTTAAACTTGTTTTGTACACGGTTAGTCCTAACCGTATGCATTAGCTTAATTAAGACCTTTCCTTCCTAGTAAGGAAAGCTCTAGGTGTGTGCTTGCATGCTAGTATGGTTGCTAGGCATGTAACAAAAGGAGCACACGACCCCCTTGCTAGTTTATAACATACTTTGAATGAAATTTCAATTTGAGAGCTTTCTAGCTTTCTCTCTTCAAACACTTCACTTGCTTATCCTTAATTTGGTCGATTAAGGTGGGGATCAAGTAAGTCCTAAGCTTTGTTTAAGTGGTGTTTTTGTATCTTAATCAAATATTAGGGACCCCCTAAGCTTGTGTTTGGTGGTGATTTTGTATCCAAACATTGAGTTTAGATCTATCCATTTCATTCTTCATTTACACCGTTTCACGGGAGTAAAAGTGAGTTTGCTAGCTTAATCGTGAGTTATTGAATCCCACTTTGATTCTCTTTCAATCCCGTACATTCACAATTGGATAATCAAAGCTAAGGCTATTCACCTTGGTCTACCTTCCACCCCAAAGACAAATCCAAGCACAAACCGTGAAACATGCCAAATTCAGCCGTGCCCGGCAGAACTTCAGCAGGGCCACACCGTGTCCCTAGGCACGACCGTGCCATACCTAGGCCGTTTTGTTTCACTTGTTTAAGTCGTGTGCTTGGTGGGTATTAGCTAGATTTCTTTCCATCCTTGATCCATACATCATATTTTCTATCAGAGTAAAGGTTTCACCATGGCCTAGTATGCCCTTCCTCATCCAAAATTCATTCATTAATTCTCCTTCAAACACAAATTCAGTTTCATACCCAGTTTAAGTGACCTTGTTCAAGCATGCCTTCAGCAAGCATGACTTTGTAGGAGAAGTTCAAAGCCTTGATGAAGCAGAACGAGTTCTTGGCTAGCAAAATTCGAGAGGACTCACAAAAGAATCAAGAAACTCAAGCACAAAATGAGTACTTGAGAAAGCAATTAGGTTCGGTTTTGAAGCAAAAGCTAAATGAAGAAACTCTTCAATCTGAACCTAGAGGACGTGAACAAGTTTATAGCCATGATATTGATACCTCAAGTGAAGAAGAAGTGCCTAGAATGGCTAGACGAGAGCCACGGTTTCAAGCTAATACCAATGACTTCAGAGTGGAAGTTCCTGAATTTGAAGGTAAGCTTGATCCTGAGGAATTCATTGATTGGTTACATACTGTTGAAAGAGTCTTTGAGTATAAAGATATCCCTGATGATAAGAAGGTCAAGTTAGTGGCCTTAAGACTCAGAAAATATACATCTTTATGGTGGACAAACTTGAATGCTAAACCGCATAGGGAAAGAAAGTCAAGAATCCAACCTTGGCATAAGATGAAAACTAAGCTGAAAGCACGATTTCTCCCACCAACCTATGTTCAAGATTGTCATTCTCAATTTCATAACCTTACTCAAGGTAGTATGAGTGTTGAAGAATACACACGTGAGTTTGAAAAGTTCATGATCAAGTGTGATATTGAAGAGCCTGAACAACAAACCATAGTTAGATACTTGGGAGGTCTTGATCCTAGGTATTCTAATGTGGTTGAATTGTAGGCCTATGCTTCGTTTGATGATGTTTGTGTCTTGGCACATAAAGTGGAATAGTAAAAGAAGGCCAGACCACCCCTTAAACCTCAAAACACACAGCCTTTGAACCGAAACCAACCTTTTAACAAGGGGAGCTCCAATCCTATTCTTAAACCACAAAATCCATCCCCTTCCTTTCCACAAAGAACCCCAGTGCCACAAACAATGCAAGCTCAACAAAATAGACATAATCCTAACCCAATGAGCAATAGGAGGTGTTTCAAATGTCAAGGGCTTGGTCACATTGCTTCGGAGTGTCCAAACCAGAAAGTAATCACTTTGGCTAAATGGGCAGCCGCGAAGGAAGATTTTGAGGAGGAAAAAAATGAGGTTCAAAGTGAACCAGAACTTGAGGAAACTCAAGATGAAGTTATCGAAGAGGCTGATGAAGGTGAGCTCTTAGTTTTGAGAAGAGTTCTAAGTACACAAAAGGGAGTTAAAGATGAACAAAGAGAGAACATATTCCATACGCGGTGTACCGTGTAAGGCAAGGTGTGTTCTTCGATCATTGATGGAGGAAGCTGTGCAAATGTAGTTTCTCTAAGCATGATTGAGAAACTAGTGCTGCAAACAATGACTCATGCACATCCATACAACATCCAATGGCTAAATCAAAGCAAAGGAACTCAAGTTAACTCTCGATGCTCGATTTCTTTCTCCATTGGAAAGAACTATCAAGATGAGTTATAGGGTGATGTGATTCCAATGGATGCATGTCGTATGTTATTAGGATGACCATGGTTGTATGACCGAAAGGTTATGCACAATGGTTACCTAAACAACTACTCCTTTACTAAGGATGGCAAGAAGATCACCCTAGCCCCTTTAACCCCATCCAAACTCCGCAAAATTCAGCCACAAAAAAGCCCAAACAAGTTGAATGTCCATTGTCCGTGTGTGAACCCATCCTAAAGGCTTCTCAACATGAGTTTAAGGCCTCTAAAGAGTGGATACTAAGCATAGAAGTTGAACCAGAAAGTTTGATGCCCACTCACCCCATTGCAAGAACACTCATTAAAAACTTCTATCACTTGTTTCCTGAGGAGATACCTACGGGTTTGCCTCCTAAAAGGGACATTCAACACCACATTGATCTTGTTCCTGGTTCCATCCAACCAAACAAGCCAGGACATAGGATGAATCCAAAGGACACCAATGAAATTCGAAGACAAGTTGAAGAGTTGAAGGAAAAGGGAATAATTCGTGAGTCTTCGAGTCCACGTGCGGTTCCAGCTCTTTTGGTGCCTAAAAAGGATGGTGGAATGAGGATGCGTGTTGTTAGCAGGGTCATTAACAAAATCACTATCAAGTACAGGTATCCCATACCAAGGCTTAAAGACATGCTAGATGAGTTGTATGGCTCTACGGTGCTCTCTAAGATTGATGTTCGAAGTTGTTACTACCAAATAAGAATTAGAGAAGGTGATGAATGGAAGATAGCTTTCAAAACCAAAGGAGGACTCTATGAATGGTTGGTAATGCCTTTTGGTCTTTCTAATGCACCTAGTAGTTTCATGAGGTTAATGAACCAAGTGTTTAGACCTTACATTAGAAAGTTTGCAGTAGTATACTTTGATGATATTTTGGTGTATTCTAACAATGAGCATGAACATCAAGATCACCTAACTCAAGTTATGCTTGTCTTAGAACGTGAAAAGCTATTTGGTACCTTAAGAACTGTGCTTTCTTTACTCCTAAAGTTAAATTTCCTGGTTATATTGTTACTAAAGATGGTATTAAGGTAGATGAAAGCAAGGTAGAAGCCATTCGGTCTTGGCCTATACCTAAGAGTATACATGATGTTCGAGCTTTCAATGATTTAGCTTCTTTCTATAGGAGATTTATTCGTGGTTTTAGCACTATTATGGCTCCTATGACTGAAGTTATCAAGGGTATATCATTTATATGGACACCAAAAGCATAATATACCTTTGAAGAGATCATGACTAGGCTTACTCAAGCACTGGTTCTATCCTTGTCGTGCCTTAGTAAAGTCTTTGAAGTTGAATGTGATGACTCTAGTGCTGGCATTGGTGGAGTTCTTACTCAAAAAGGTAAACCTCTAGCTTTCTTTAGTGAGAAATTATGTGACTCAAGAAGGAAGTACTCCACTTATGATAAAGAATTCTATGCCATTGTGAGATGTTTAGAGCATTGGAGTCATTATCTTATTGCAAGTGAGTTTATCTTACATTCTGGCCATAAGGCATTGAAGTGCATACAAGGGTAGCATAAGTTGAACTCACGGCATGCTATGTGGGTTGAGTTTATGCAATCATATCACTTCACTATCAAGCATAAGTCAGGTAAACGCAATCAAGGTGCAGATGCTCTATCTCGGAGGTATCTCTTGTTATTTCAATTAGATGCTTGTGTACTTGGTTTTGGGCATCTAAATGCTTTATATGACAAGGATGAAGGCTTTGGGGAATTGTATGCTTATTGTTCTAAACACCCCAAAGGAGATTTTCTTATCCAGGAGGGATTTCTTTTCAAGGTAATAAGGTTGTGTGTACTAAAGTGTAGCACAAGAGAGCTTCTAATCAGGGGAGTTCATGGAGGATCTTTAGCTGGGCATTATGGAGAAAACAAGACTGTCACCATGCTAAGGGAGCATTATTATTGGCCAGTTATGAAAAGAGACGTGCAAGAAATACTTAAAAGGTGTTGTTGAAGTTATGAGTATACTTCCACAAGAGGGGGGGTGAATTGTGGTGTCTGATTTTCGCGTTATAAGTAACAAACACCCTGAC
>JACYFF010031958.1:52355644-52424469 GCA_017589665.1 Selenicereus undatus
GAGAGATGACGAGGTAGAGAGAGAGAGGAGCGAGCGAGATGGCAGATAGAATGGGCATGGAGGATGCAGGGTCGGTCGAGAGGATTCGAGGGTCTAGGAATGGTGAGGGAAGAAGCAGGGGATTTCTCTGGGTTTGGGGCTTTGGGACGCCGAAGAAATGAGGGAAGAGTGAGTGAGTTAAGGGGAGGGGGTTAGGCAAAGTCACGCGCAGCGCACATGAGCTGGGGATAGGCTGGACCGATTCAACTTGCCTTGGACCGGTTCGGTTTTTTTTCCTATAATTTCTGGACCGGTTCAACTTTGTTTTTGGGCCAGTTTAGCTCAATTTAGCCTGGTTCTTCAATTCTCGACATTTTCTTCACATTTATCGCATTTTTTCCCATTTTCAGCCCTTTTTCCACATTTATTAAAAATTTGCAAAATAAAATAAAATCAATTAAAAACCTAAAAAATATTATTAAAACGAGCATAAAACAGGTGTAACAGTACCTTTAAAATAGCACATTTTTTGCTCAAATAGTTCTTAATGTGTGTTGGCTTGGGTTCTTCATTCCCTTGAGACATACATCACATATATTGCTGAATTATATTTCAGAAAGGTTGCAAGATTACATGGTATTCCTAGGTTTATTGCTTCTGATAGGGATACCAAGCTTTTAAGTCACTGTTGGATTACATTGTGGAAGAAGTTATGTACTAAACTAAAGTATAGTACTACTTGTCATGCACAAACTAATAGACAAACAGAGGTTACTAATTGAACCTTAGGAACACTCCTAAGAGCTTTGATTAAACCTCATGCCAAGGCTTGGGATTTGCTTTTGCCCCATGCATAGTTTGCTTACAATAGGGCACCAAGCAAGGCTACTGGTCTTTCTCCTTTCAAAGTGGTCTATAGAATTGATCCCCTTAGTCCACTTGATCTCACACCACAGCCATTAGACCAAAAGCCAAGTGCAGATGAAACAGCAAGGGTAGAACAAATCAAGAAGATTCATGTGTTGGTAAGGAGCAAGATTGAGAAGACTAATGCGGCATATTAAGCTCAAGCCAACAAGCACAAGAAGAGAGTGGTTTTTCAACCTAGAGAACCCGTGTGGATTCACCTTAGGAAGGAAAGATTTCCATCCAAAAGGAAGAATAAGCTCATGCCAAGGGTTGATGGTCCCTTTAAGGTGCTTGAACGTATTAATGACAATGCTTATAAGGTTGATATACCCGGTGACTATGGAGTTTCAACCACATTCAATGTAGCTGACTTGAAAGCTTACCAAGAAGATGATTACCTTGCTTATTTGAGCATCAAATCTTCTCAATAAGGGGAGGATGATGGAGTCCCCACCAACAATAAAAAAGAAGAAGGTCCAACAAGTCTAACCAGGATAATTGCAAGCTCCAAAGTTGCAGCAATGGCTCACATTGTCGAAGAGAGCCAAGGATATGCAACCGGGTTCAAGGACCAGATTTTATCCGATTTTGTTCACCTCATTACTTAGGCTACATTGTAGCTTAATTCTTCAATTTTTGCATTTTTGGAATCCTCGTGGTGTCTACTTTCAGGTCCAAGCATTAGTTTTCAATCATACCCACAAGAGGGTGGGAGATCAAGGCCTTTTGTCAAACTGGCCAGTTTTGACTCAAAACTGCACGGTTAAATGTTTGAGTTAAATTACCTTACTTAAACATGGCTTAACCTTGATCTCATTAGGGGGGTTTGTATACATCCCAAAGTTTCCCCCCATGGCCTAAAAACCAGATCGTACTCACTTTTGCTAAGCTTAAAACAAGTCAGAAAACCGGGCTGAAAACAGCTTTGAACCAGGTTTAGTGAAGCCGATTTATTTTTCCTTCAACCGTGGGCTTACTCATCTTCAGCTTGTGTGGCACACTCTTCAAGGCATGGTACACATCCCTGAGCTTCAATCATTGGCTACAACCTTGGGAAGAATGGCCAATGGGATGCAAGCTGCAAATAAACATGTCCCTTGCATCCCATTGGATAGCTGAAAAGGGGACTTGCTTTGCGGATGGCCAATTGCATTTCAACCAGAATTTTTGTTGTTTAAGCTTAAGTTTGAGCTAATTACAATGTAATCAACATTATTCTTGCTTTTCTTAATGTTTTGGATGTATTTAGATTAACTTTAAACTTGTTTTGTACACGGTTAGTCCTAACCATATGTATTAGCTTAATTAAGACCTTTCCTTCCTAGTAAGGAAAGCCCTACGTGTGTGCTTGCTTGCTAGTATGCTTGCTAGACATGTAACAAAAGGAGCACATGGCCCCCTTGCTAGTTCATAACATACTTTGATTGAAATTTCAGTTTGAGAGCTTTCTAGCTTTCTTTCTTCAAACACTTCACTTGCTTATCCTTAATTTGGACGATTAAGGTGGTGATCAAGTAAGTCCTAAGCTTTGTTTAAGTGGTGTTTCTGTATCTTAATCAAAGATTAGGGACCCTAAGCTTATGTTTGGTGGTGATTCTGTATCCAAACATTGAGTTTAGATCTATCCATTTCATTCTTCAACTACATGGTTTCAAGGGAGTAAAAGTGAGTTCGCTAGCTTAATCGTGAGTTAGTGAATCCCACTTTGATTCTGTTTCAATCATGTACATTCACAAGCCTTCATACAACCCTTATATTGGATAATCAAAGCTAAGGCTATTCACCTTAGTCTAGGATGTATGTGTCAAAGGAAAACACTACCCAAGTCAACACACATCAAAGGGAGGCTAAAACTCAAGGCTTGGTCACGGCCAAGGGTGGCATGGTCGTGCCTATATGCACGGCCACACCGTGCCACTTTGCTACCCACAAAGCCTTGAAAGAGTTAACTAAGCACGGTTTGAGGCTATTGATGTTGGCTTTGATTTTACCCTCTTTTGTTATGTGTAAGCCGTGGAAATGGATGGAAATGGAAGTGTTTGAAGTGGGAGAATGAGGGAATATCAAGGATATGCTAAGTGAAAGTAATTAACTTAAGAATTCAAGCTTATAACTTTACTTAGAAACCGTGGGATGTAAACTAGAACAAGATAGAACTAAACTCTAGATTGGATACAGAATCACCATCAACCTTTGAGTTTAGGGCCCTTAATCTTGATTAAGATACAGAAACACCACTTAATCAAGGTTAAGACTCACTTGAACACCACTTAGTTTGGCCTAAACTAACATAAGCAAGCAAGAGTTTGAAGGTAGAAAGCAAATGCTCTCAATTCGGTTTTTCATTCAACATAGGTTATGTCCTTCTTCATGGCTGTGAGGTAGCCTTTGTATGCAGCAAAAATGAAGACTAAACAAGCAAGTAAGCTAGCAAGCACCTCCCTTTTCCTTACTAGTGAGGAAAGGTGTTAGCTTAGCTTAATTACAATCGGTTTAGCTTAAAACATAGTCTAGTAATGCTTAACTAGCCTAATACATCAAATCATGAATCTAAACTTGGTCTAAGCCAATTATACATCAATTAAAACTCATGCTTAGACATAATACAAGCTGAAAATGAAGCCAGAGTGCATGTGACGAGCCAAAATTTCAAGTTACTTTTCGACTAGCCAATGAGAGAAAGGAGACAACATTGTTTATTTCTTCACTCCCATTGGTCATTCTTCCCCATGCTTCCACTAATCCTAGGCACCTTGGGACGTCTGCATTGCCTTGAGTTGTGTGCCAATCAACTTGCAAACTAGAGATGGCTGGCTGTTGGTGAGCAATAAAACCAGTTCACTTGAACCGGGTTCAAGCTATGGCTGCCGATTTTTAAGGCATTAATTCAGCTTAGCAAAAGTGGTCATGATTTGGGTTTTAAACATGGGGGGTAATTTTAGGATGTGTATAATCCCCCCCCCAAGAAATCAAGGTTATGATGTGTGTAAGTGGGGTAATTAAACACAAACTTTAAACCGTGCATTTAGAGGGCAATCTGGACCAGTTTGGCAAAATTCCTTGATTCTTCATCCTCTTTTGTGCATGATTTGAAATCAATGCTTGCACTTGATTGTACACTTCTTGAGGTTTCCAAAAATGCAAAAATTCATGACTTAAGCCATGGTTAGGCCTAAGTAATGAGATTGACAAAACCGGGCATTTTGATGCATGCTAGCCCGTGAACACTTCCTTGAACATCATAGTCATTTTAAAGCAATGCTTGCAACTTGGAGTGTGGTATGGACCTTGAATGAGTTGTTGGACCTTCTTCCTTAGCAATGGTGGTGGGGACTCCATCATCCTCCCCTTGTTGGGAAGATTTGATCCTCAAATCAGCAAGGTAATCATCATCTTGGTAAGCTTGCAAGTCAGCTACATTAAATGTAGTTGAAACTCCATAGTCACCTGGCAAATCAATTTTGTAAGCATTGTCATTAATACATTCAAGTACCTCAAATGGACCATCAGCTCGTGGCATTAGCTTATTCTTCCTCTTGGATGGGAACCTCTCCTTTCTAAGATGAATCCATACAAGATCTCCTAGTTGGCATACCACTTGCTTCTTATGCTTGTTGGCATGAGCTTGATAGGCTTCATTAGTCTTCTCAATCTTGCTCCTTACCAACTCATGAACTTTCTTGATTTGTTTTACCCTTACAGCTGCATCTGGATATGGCTTCTGATCAAATGACCTTGGAATAAGATCAAGTGGACCAAGGGGATCAATTCCATAGACCACTTTGAATGGAGATAAACCAGTAGCCTTGCTTGGGGTCCTGTTGTAAGCAAACTCTGCATGTGGTAAAAGCAAATCCCAGGGTTTGGCATGAGGCTTAATCAAACCTCTTAGGAGAGTCCCTAAGGTTCGATTAGTAACCTCAGTTTGCCCATCAGTTTGTGGATGACAAGTAGTACTATATTTCAGTTTTGCACCTAACTTTTTCCACAAAGTAATCCAGAAATGACTCAAAAACTTGGTATCCCTATCAGAAACAATTGACCTTGGAATACCATGTAACCTTGTTACCTCTTTGAAGTACAACTCAGCAATATGTGTAGCATCATTGGTCTTGTTGCATGGAATGAAATGAGACATCTTAGAAAACCTATCAACCACAACAAAGATAGAATCCTTGTTTCGTTGGGTTTTGGGAAGTCCAAGAATGAAGTCCATACTTACATCAACCCATGGAGAGATAGGAATAGGTAATGGAGTGTATAAGCCTTGAGGTAGTGAATGACTCTTTGCAACTTGACATGTTCCACACCTCTTTAGAATATCCTGCACATCACGTTCCATACCAGGCCAATAGTAATGTTCCCTTAGCATAATAATAGTCTTGTTCTCACCATAATGTCTAGCTAAGGATCCTCCATGAACTTCTCGAATCAGCAACTCTCTTGTACTACACTTTGGAATACATAGCCAAGTGCCTTTGAATAGAAATCCTTCTTGAACATTAAAATATCCTCAGGATCAAGCTTACCTTCAAATTCAGGAACTTCCACTCTGAAGTCATTGGAATTTGCTTGAAAACGTGGTTCCCCTCTCATCATTCTGGTTGGTTCTTCTTCACTTGAAGAATGAACTTCATGGCTAAAGACCTGTTCACGCCGTCTAGGTTCAGATTGAAGAGTTTCTTCATTCAGTTTTTACTTTTGTTTCAAAACCAAACCCAATTGCTTTCTCAAGTACTCATTTTGTGCTTGAGTTTCTTGATTCTTTAGTGAGTCCTCTCGAATTTTGCTGGCCAAGAACTCATTTTGCTTCATCAAAGCTTCGAAGCTCTCCTCCAAGATCATGCTTATCGAAGTCATGCTTAAACAAGCTCGCTTAAGCAAGAAGAACAACCCGGAATAGGGGTGGCATGGACATGCTTAATGGCCCGGGGTGACCGTGCTAATTTTTTGCCAGGGACGGCTAAAAACAACAAGCTTCATATTTTTGTGTTTTCACTCAACCCGGTTATGAAACTGACTTCGTGTTTGGATTTTTGAGTGGGATGGATTTCTGGAAGGGTGAGGAACGTCCCACGCCTAGGAGAAGCCAAGCTCTGATACCAGATATGATGTATCCTCAAGGGAAGGAATGAAAACTAGAGCCAGAGATCAAAAGCACACGGTTTGTAACTTGAAAACTAGCTTTGCCTTCCTTGAACCAGTGTAGATAATCAAGAGATATGATATAACTAAACTGATGTTTCGACATAAAATCACCACCAAACATAAGCTTAGGGTCCCTAATCTTTAATTAAGATATAGAAACACCACTTAAACAATGGTTAGGACTTACTTGATCACCACCTTAATCGACCAAAGTAGGGATAAGCAAGTGAAGTGTTTGGGATCCGAAAGCAAAAGCTCTCAAAATGTATTCTTAAATTCCAGTATCATGAACCAGCAAGGGTCGTGTTCTTCTTTTACATACCTAGTAAGCACACAACCAAGCTAGCATACACCTAAGCTTTCCTTCCTAGGGAGGAAAGGTGTTAATTAAGGCTAATCCTCACAGTTTAGACTAACCGTGTACAAAGCTTGATTACAACTAATCTAATTACATCCAAATCATCAAAGAAAGCAAAACAAATGACGTTTACATACTAACAATGCTTATTTAAGCATAATACAAACAGCTTGTCTAGCAAATGCAAAGGGAGCAGCCGTAAAGTAGAGTTCCTTTTCGGCTGGCCAATGAGAGTCGAGAGACATCCCTTTCGCAGCTTGCCTTCTATTGGTTGTTCTTCTCTAGGTTGCAGCTTAAGTGATGTATCTGCCGATGACCAAGCTAGGGTTCACCAGAATACAACTAACTCAGCAACCAAAGGAAGATAACATCAAGGGGAAACCAAGGGAAAGTGGATACATATCATGATGGTTGTGAAGTATCAAGCATGTGAGGGAGAAATGGTGCTTAGAATCAAGTGATTCCAAGTGATAAAACAAAGGTTCTTTGACGTGAGGTGATGTATAACACAAGGGGGGATGGAATAAGGGAACAAGCAACCAAGAAGGAGAGCAACCAAGCACTTTGGCCACGGATTAGGGGTGGCACGGTCGTGCCTTATGGCATGGGGGGACCGTGCCATTTTTCTGGTCCATGAAACCGAGTATGCTCACTTTGCACGGTTGTGTGGGTTTTGAATGTGGGGATGGAAGCTAGACTATCTAAGGTAGTCTAAGCTTTGATTATGTATAGAGATGGATATGGAAGTGGCTTATGAGTGAGGGAAGATGGAGGAGAAGCAAAACTAAGAATTCCTAACTTAAAATTAAAGCTAGCAAACTCAATAAAGCTCTCTTAAGCAACCTTGAGTATAGCATCGGTTTTGATAGAACTAAACTTAAGCAAGGATACAGAAACACCACCAAGCTAAGTTTAGGGCCCTTAAACAAAGTGTTAAGATACAGATTCACCACTTAACATTTGCTTAAGACTCACTTGATCACCACTTAGTTTGGCCTAAACTAAGATAAGCAAGTAAGAGTTTGAAGTGAAGAAAGCACAAAGCTCTCCAAACTAAATTTTATCATTCAAAAGGGGTTGGTTTCTTGCCTTGGCCGTGTGCCCCCTTTAGTAGGCAGCAAAAGGCTTTAAGCAAACAAGCAAAGTACTTCACTACCCTTCCTTAATGCTTAGGAAAGGGTTAAAACACTAATACATCCTGAATTGCAATAATCTAGATTACAAGTTAACTAATCTAATCTAATACATTAAAATATGAATCTAAACTATGTATAACTTATACATCAATTACACAATGTTTAAGTACTAATACAAGCTGAAACAAACACTAGAATGCAAGTGGTCAGCCGTTTTCTTCATATGCACTTTGCGGCTGGCCAATAGGAAGCAAGCACATATGGTGACACCAATCTTACCCCCATTGGTTAGCTTCAAGGCAGCAATGACTCATGAGAAAGCTTAGGAATGTGTGCCAAGCATAGAGGGGCATGCCAAGCTGCATTCAAGTGGAGAAAAATCGACTGGTTTAGAGGAAATAAAATCGGTTCACTTGAACAGGGTTCGAGCACAATTTTGGTCGGTTTTCAAGCAAGGATTAAACTTAGCCAAAGTGATCATGATTGTGATTTTAATCATGGGGGGTAATGTTAAGATGTCTATAATCCCCCCAACCAAGAAATCAAGGTTAGGGTGAGTTTAAGTGGGTTAAATAAACTCAAACTTAAAACCGTGCAGATTAGAGCCTAATCTAACCAGTTTTGGAAAACTCCTTGTTTCTTCATCCTCTTATGTGCATGATCGAAATTTGATGCTTCGACCTGAAATTAAACATCTTGAGGATTCCAAAAATGTATAAATTCATCACTTAAGCATTAGTATAGCTTAAGTTATGACTTAATCAAAACCGGGTTGTTTTTGGTTTGCTGGACAATTTTGACACATCTTGGTAAATGGCTGATTTGAATGACCAAATGAACTCCAAATTGGATGCAACTTATCTTGTTGGAAAGCTGACATCTTAAACTTGAAATCCATGCAAAAATATTAGGCCTAAACCATTTTTATGCTGGTCGAACTCTACTTGCAAAATAGGGTCAGTGTTGGATTCTTCCCTTTTGTCCTGCAATGAAACAACTAAAACAAAACTTGGATGATTTAATCACCCTTTAGCCAGCATATTAACATGGTCTAATTGATTTGATTCTTTCTAATCAAAGGGCATGGAGAGATCTCCATCTTTAAGATTGCCTTCTAGAAGCCTTAGGACGTGTGTTGAGTCTTGAAGTGTGTGCCACTCTAGCTATAATGCAGCAAACCCGCGGACTAAGGCAAATAAACCGGATTGCACTAAACGGGGTGCATGGGCAGAATTGAACCAGTTTTCAGACCAAGTTTAAGCTTAACAAAAGTGAGCATGATTTTGTTTTCACGCCATGGAGGGAAACCTTAGTGTGTGTAAAAACCCCCCTACAAAGAAATCAAGGTTAAACCATGTTTAAGTAGGGTAATTCTACTAAAATATTTAACCGTGCAGTTTTGAATCAAAACTCACCGGTTTGACAAAAGGCGTTGATCTCCTATCTTCTTGTAAGCATGATTGGAAACAAATGCTTGGACCTGAAAGTAGACATCATAAGGAGTCCCAAAATGTAAAAATTCAAGACTTAAGCCATATTGTAGCTTAAGTAATGAGATGAACAAAATTGGGCAATTTCTGGTCTTTAAACCCAGTTGCATTAGTTTGGCTCTTCTCTATCATTTGAGCCATTGCTTGGACTTTGGAGTGTGTAATGGACCTTGTTGGACTTGTTGGACTGGCTTCCTTGTCAATGGTTGTGGGGACTCCATCATTTCATGATCCGAAGCATCCGAGTCCACTTGCTTGCTTGTGCTTCTTGAGCTCCCCAAAGTGTCTTGCCTTTCTTGCATCATTTGACCAAGTTGAGATCGAAGGTACTTAACTTGGGCTTCTAACTCAACCTTCTCTCTATGGACTTGCTCGGTCACTTGCTCGGGAGTGAGGCTAGCAGACATGATGGCTTTAGAGTGAGGAGTTGCTGTTTTAGGATGGGGAGGGGGTGGCACGGTCGTGTGGGATGCCATGGGGTGCCCGTGCTAGGCTGCGGCAAGGGGAAGTGGTGTCTAAGGAGGTGGCACAGGGTGGCCGTGCCGCCTTTTTTTTGGCGCGGTTGGAAATTTGTTGGAAAAGTGTTTGGGTTGTTTTGGTGGTTCTTGTGTTTGGGGATGTGTTTGGGTGATGGCAGCTTAGCCAAGAGGGTAGCCTAAACTCTCATACCACTTGATGTATTCAAGCTTCACTAAGGCAAGGATTTGCAAAAGTGAATCAATAATGCATTTGGGTAGAAGGAAGGAAGTAGAACCAAAGTAACCAAGAACCAAGATAGAATTCAAGTGGACTAGCAAGGGTGATTGAAGATCCACCTTGGTTTGCACACTTGGGCAATCTTCTTCCTTTAACTAAGTTACTGAAATGAATCACCTTCTTAGTTGAGTTAACAAGACCTAGACAACCGCTTGAGGTTGCCAAACACTTAAGATATAACACTAGGAATTTTGAGAGATAATGGAGAGAGTTTTCACAACTCAAAGTTCAAATTCATTCAAAAGTGTCCTCTTACAACCTAAGGCCTCCCATATATAATGGGAACCTCTAACAAGCTAAAACAAAGGGGGGAAAAGGGTTCTTACACGCCTAAAAACCAAGAGGAGACCAAAAAGCAAAGACAAAATCTAAAAAGTGCTTTATGCTTTCGTCAGCAACTTTTCAGTTCACAATTGTCAACTTCAAACAGCTATATCGCCTAGGTTTCTCACTTCAATTGGGTGAAATAGACGTTGCTGGAAAGCTTAGGAAGTCATCTTTCACTTGCCTCAAGTTGCCAGCAATTTGGAGTTACTGTTTGGGAGATATGGGGCAAACGGTGCAGCATATGCAAACTGGGATAGTTTTTGTAGCATCTGGAAAAAGAATCTAATTGACTTATTGCCTAGGGACCTAACCTAGAACTCTTTATATGCCTTGAAGATGACATATTAAGGGTTCCCAAGAGTAGATTTGTAGCATCTTAAGTCCACCTTAAGCTTGGGTAATCAGGGTTGCAAAACCGGACCAAGCTCTGGCCAAACTCGACAGTGGGTCATTGGTGTTGTTCATGATGTTCTTGACCATTGCTTGCACTTCTTTGACTTCCTTGATGATGCTGGGCTCTTGTGGGATGGAGGGGGAGAGGTTGGACGAGTTATGGAGATGGTCACCATCACACGGGGTAGCCGTACTGGGCTGCGACAAGGGGGAGTGATGTTTATGGAGGTGGCACGATCGTGCCACTGTCGGACAGGGTGGTCGTGCTGCCTTTCTGTTTTGACACAGTTGGAAATTTGTGGGAAATGTGTTTGGGTTGTTTTGGTGGTTCTTGTGTTTGGGGATGTGTTTGGGTGATGAAAGCTTAGCCAAGAGGGTAGGCTAAGCTCTCATACCACTTGGTGTATTCAGGCTTTACTAAGGCAAGGATTTGCAAAAGTCAATCAAGAATGCATTTGGATAGAAGGAAGAAAGTAGGACCAAAGTAACCAAGAACCAAGTTAGAATTCCAGTGGACTAGCAAGGGTGATTGAAGAGGTACCTTGGTTTGCACACTTGGGCAATCTTCTTCCCTCAACCAAGTTACAGAAATGAATCACCTTCTTAATTGAGTTAAAAAGACCTAGAGACCCACTTGAGGTTACTAAACACTCAAGATATAACACTAGGAATTTTGAGAGAGAATGGACAAAGTTTTCACAACTCAAAGTTCAAATTCATTCAAAAGTGTTCTCTTATAACCTAAGGCCTCCCATATATAATGGGAGCCTTCAACAAGCTGAAACAAAGGGGAACTGATGGAGTCCCCACCACCATAGATAAGGAAGAAGGTCCAAAAAGTCTTACAAGGTCCATTCCAAGCTCCAACATTGCAGCAATGGCTCACATTGTTGAAGAGAACCAAGGATATGCAACCGAGTTGAAGAACCAGATTTTGTCTGATTTTGTTCACCTCATAACTTAAGCTACATTGTGGCTGAAGTCTTGAATTTTTACCTTTTTGAAATCCCCATGGTGTCTACTTTCAAGTCTAAGCATTAGTTTTCAATCATACCCATAAGAGGATGGGAGATCAAGGCCTTTTGTGAAACCAGTCAGTTTTGGCTCCAAACTGTGCGGTTAAATGTTTGATTGAAATTACCTTACTTAAACATGGTATAACCTTGATTTCTTTGGGGGGGGGGTTTGTATACATCCTAAAGTTTCCCCCCATGGCCTGAAAACCAGATCATACTCACTTTTGCTAAGTTTAAACCAAGTCAAAAAACCGGTCAGAAATTAGCTGTGAACCCGGTTTGAGTGAACCCGGTTTGTTTGGCCTTCAACCATGAGTTACCCAACTTCAGCTAGTGTGGCACACATCCCTAAGCTTCAATCATGGTCTGCAACCTTGGGAAGAATAGCCAATAGGAAGCAAGCTGCAAATTAATGTCTTTTGCATCCCATTGGGTAGCCAAAAAGAAGACTTTGCTTTTCGGCTGACCAATCACATTTCAGCTAGCATTCTGGTTGTTCAAGCTTAAGTATGAGTTAATTACAATGTAATAAACCATAGACTTGCTTTTGTTTATGCTTTAGATGCATTTAGATTAGCTTTAAGCTTATTATGTACACGGTTAGTCCTAACCGTATGGATCAGCCTAATTAACGCCTTTCCTTCCTAGTAAGGAAAGCTCTAGGTGTGTGTTTGCTTGCTAGCTTGGTTCTGTGCATGTAAACAAAAGGGGAACTCGGCCCTTTGTAGCTTCATAACTTACCTTTGAATGAAGTTTTAGTTTGAGAGCTTCTAGCTTTCTCTCTTCAAATACTTCAATCGCTTATCCTTAATTTGGTCGATTAAGGTGGTGATTAAGTCAGTCCTAAGCTTTGTTTAAGTGGTGTTTCTGTCTCTGAATCAAATATTAGGGACCCTAAGGTTGTGTTTGGTGGTGTTTTTGCATCCAAACATTGAGTTTAGTTCTATCCATTTCATCTTCTTCTACAAAGTTTCAAGAGACGAAAGTGAGTTTGCTAGCTTAATTTTGAGTTAGTGAATCCTAACTTTGATTCTCTTTCAATTCCATACATTCACAAGCCTTTCATAGATCCATTATATCGATTAACCAAAGCTAAGGCTACCCCCTTTGGTCTAGCTTCCACCCCAAACACAAATCCAAACTCAAACCGTGAAACTTGCCAAAACCAGCCATGCTCCGCAAAACTTTGGCACGGCCATACCGTGCACCATAGCACGACCGTGCCTCCCCCTTACCGTGTTGTTTCACTTGTTTAAGTCGTGTACTTGGTGGGCTTTTACTAGATTTCTTTCTATCTTTGAGACATACATCATATTTGGTATCACAGCAAAGGTTTCACCTTGGCCTAGTATACCCTTCCACATCCAAAATTCATTCATCAATTCTCCTTCAAACACAAAATCAGTTTCATACCTTGTTCAAGCATGACTTCACCAAGCATGTCCTTCGAAGAGAGGTTCAAAGCTTTGATGAAGTAGAATGAGTTATTGGCTAGCAAAATTCGAGAGGACTCACAAAAGAATCAAGAAACTCAAGCACAAAATGAGTACTTGAGAAAGTAATTGGGTTCGGTTTTGAAGCAAATGCAAAAGTTGAATGAAAAAACTCTTCAATCTGAACCTAAAGGACGTGAGCAAGTTTATAGCCATAATATTGATACCTCAAGTGAAGAACAAGTGCCTAGATTGGCTAGAGGAGAGCCACGGTTTCAAGCTAATACCAATGACTTCAGAGTTGAAGTTCCTGAATTCGAAGGTAAGCTTGATCCTGAGGGATTCATTGATTGGTTACATACTGTTGAAAGAGTCTTTGAGTATTAAGATATCCCTAATGATAAGAAGGTCAAGTTAGTGGCCTTAAAACTCAGAAAGTATGCATCTTTATGGTGGACAAACTTGAATGCTAAAAGGCTTAGGGAAAGAAAGTCAAGAATCCGAACTTGGGATAAGATGAAAACTAGGCTCAAGGCACGGTTTCTCCCACCAACCTATGTCCAAGATTGTTATTCTCAATTTCATAACCTTACTCAAGGTAGGATGAGTGTTGAGGAATACACACGTGAGTTTGAAAAGTTGATGATTAAGTGTGATATTCAAGAGCCTGAAGAACAAACCATAGTTAGATACTTGGGAGGTCTTGATCCTAGGTACTCTAATGTGGTTGAATTGTAAGCCTATGCTTTGTTTGATGATGTTTGTGTCTTAGCACACAAAGTGGAACAGCAAAAGAAGGCAAGACCACCCTTTAAACCTCAAAACACATGGCCTTTGATCCGGAACCAACCTTTTAACAAGGGGAGTTCCAATCCTCTTCCTAAACAACAAAATCCATCCCCCTCCTTTCCACAAAGAACCCTAGCACCACAAAGAACCCAAGCACCTCAAAATAGACCCAATCCTAACCCAATGAGCAATAGAAGGTGTTTCAAATGTCAAGGGCTTGGTCACATTGCTTTGGAGTGTCCAAACAGGAATATAATCACCTTGGCTGAATGGGAAGTCGTGAAAGAGGATTTTGAGGAGGAAGAAAATGAGGCTGAAAGTAAACCAGAACCTACGGAAACTCAAGATGAAGTTATTGAAGAAGCTAATGAAGGTGAACTTTTGGTTTTGAGAAGAGTTCTAAGTACACAAAGAGGATTTAAAGATAAACAAAGAAAGAACATATTTCATACTCGATGTACTACCCAGTGGAAAATATGCTCTTTGATCATTGATGGAGGAAGTTGTGCTAATGTAGTTTCTCTAAGCATGATTGAGAAACTAGGGCTATAAACAATGACTCATCCACATCCATACAACATCCAATGGCTAAATCAAAGCAAGGGAATTCAGGTGAACTCTCGATGTTTAATCTCTTTCTCCATTAGAAAGAACTATCAAGATCAGTTATGGTGTGATGTTATTCCTATGGATGCATGTCATATGCTTTTAGGGAGACCATGGTTGTATGACTGTAGAGTTATGCATAATGGTTACCTAAACACTTACTCATTTACCAAGGATGGCAAGAAGATCACCCTAACCCCTTTACCCCGTCCAAACTCCACGAAATGCAACAACAAAATAAGCCCAAACACAATGAATGCCTACTGTCCGTGAGTGAGTCAGTTTTAAAGGCTTCTCAACATGAGTTTAAGGCCTTTAAAGCATACAAGATGAACCAGAAAGTTTGATGCCCACTCATTTCATATTAGGAACACTCATTGAACACTTCTATCATTTATTTCCTGAGGAGATCCCCACAGGTTTGCCTCCAAAAAGAGACATTCAACATCACATTGATCTTGTTCCTGGTTCCATCCTACCAAACAAGTCAGCATATAGGATGAATCCAAAGGACACCAATGAAATTCAAAGACAAGTTGAAGAATTGAAGGAAAAGGGGCTAATTCGTGAGTCTTTGAGTCCATGTGCCATTCCAACTCTTTTCGTGCCTAAAAAGGATGGTGGAATGAGGATGTGTGTTGATAGCAGGGCCATTAACAAGATCACTATCAAGTACAGGTATCCCGTACCATGACTTAAAGACATGCTAGATGAGTTGTATGGCTCTAAGGTGTTCTCTAAGATCGATCTTCAAAGTGGTTACTACCAAATTAGAATTAGAGAAGGTGATGAATGGAAGACAGCTTTCAAAACCAAAGCAGGACTGCATGAGTGGTTGGGAATGCCTTTTGGTCTTTCTAATGCACCTAGTACTTTCATGAGGTTAATGAACCAAGTGTTTAGACCTCACATTGGAAAGTTTGTGGTAATATACTTTGATGATATTTTGATGCATTGTAAGAATGAGCGTGAACATCAAGACCACCTAACTCAAGTTATGCTTGTCTTAGAACGTGAGAAGCTATTTGGTAACCTTAAGAAATGTGCTCTCTTTACTCCTAAAGTCACATTTCTTGGTTATATTGTTACTTAAGATGGTATAAAGGTAAATGAAAGCAAGGTAGAAGCCATTCGGTCTTAGCCTATACTTAAGAGTATACATGATGTTTGAGCTTTCCACGGTTTAGCTTCTTTCTATAGGAGATTTATTCATGGTTTTAGTACTATTATGGCTCCTATATGAATGAAGTTATCAAGGGTACATTATTTGTATGGACAGCAAAAGCAGAATCTGCCTTTGAAGAGATCAAGACTAGGCTTACTTATGCACCGGTTCTATCCTTGTTGTGCTTTTGTAAAGTCTTTGAAGTTGAATGTGATGCCTCTGGTGTTGGTATTGATGGAGTTCTTACTCAAGCAGGTAAACCTCTAGCCTTCTTTAGTGAGAAATTATGCGATTCAAGAAGGAAGTACTCCACTTATGATAAAGAATTCTATGCCATTGTGAGATGCTTAGAGCATTGGAGTCATTATCTCATTGCAAGTGAGTTTATCTTACATTCTGACCATGAAGCATTGAAGTACATACAAGGGCAGCATAAGTTGAACTCAAGATATACCAAGTGGGTTGAGTTTATGCAATCATATCACTTCACTATCAACCATAAGTCAGGTAAACTCAATTAAGGTGGACATGCTCTATCTGGAAGGTATCTTTTACTATTCCAATTAGATGCTTGTGTACTTGGGTTTGAGCATCTAAAGGCATTATATGACAAGGATGAAGACTTTGGGGAATTATATGCTGATTGTTCTAAACACCCTAAAGGAGATTTTCTTATTCAGGAAGGATTTCTTTTCAAGGGTATGCGACTGTGTGTACCAAAGTGTAGCACAAGAGAGCTTCTAATAAGAGAAGTTCATGGAGGAACTTTAGCTGGACATTATGGAGAGAAAAAGACTGTCACCATGCTAAGAGAACATTATTATTGGCCAACTATGGAAAGAGATGTACTGGACATACTCAAGAGGTGTGCGACTTGTCAAGTTGCCAAAAGTGGAGTATTTTCTTCTTGAGTCACATACTTTTCACTAAAGAAGGCTAATGGTTTACCTTCTTGAGTAAGAACTCCACCAATTCCCACTCCAAATGCATCACATTCAACTTCAAAGACTTTCTCAAAACATGGCAAGACTAGAACCTATGCTTGAGTTAGTCTCTTCTTCACTTCTTCAAAGGCAGATTGTGCTTTGGGGGTCCATTTGAAAGATGTACCCTTAAGCACCTCAGTCATGGGAACCATTATGGTGCTGAAGTTTCTAATAAACCTCCAGTAAAAGGAAGCTAATCCACGAAAGCTTCGAACATCATGTATGCTTTGAGGTTGAGACCAACACCGAATAGCCTCTATCTTGCTCTCATCTGCCTTTATACCTTCTTCAGAAACAATGTATCCTAAGAATGTGACTTCTTGAGTAAAGAAAGTACACTTCATAAGATTCCCATAAAGCTTCTCACATTCAAGGACATGCATAATCTGGTCAAGATGCAGTTGATGTGCTTGCTTGTCCTTAGAGTATATTAGGATGTCATCAAAGTAGACTACCACAAAGTTGCCAATGTAAGGCTGGAATACCTTATTTATTAACCTCATGAATGTACTAGGAGCACTAGAGAGACCGAAGGGCATGGCAAGCCACTCAAATAAGCCTCCCTTTCATGTATATTTTCAAGGGTATCATTTTCATTCTTTCAACTCAACTTCATGGGAGGTAAGCTCCATACAAATTCATGCATGTCAAGGCCCTTCTTTGGTTCCACTTTTTGAATTTCAGGACAAAAGACACTTTGTGGAGCTTTATTTGAAATTCAAAGTGCCTTATCCAAAGGGGTTTTCCAAGTGGGGATCAAGAGTACCATCCATTTCAAAGCTTAAAAATAGCTCAAGCGAGTTCTGTTTTTCTGTCTAGTTTTGTGCAGCTTGTATTCCAAGATTTTCATGCACTTAGAATGCTACAATATAGCTTTTTAGAAAGTTAATAAAGTCTACTTTTGGATCATCTAGTTTATTTCAATCCAAGTCAAGTCGTAGTTGTCAAAATAAGGCATAGAAGCCAAAGTGCCAGTGTTGCTAGAACGTCTAGTTTATTTGCTCAGTTTTGTGGTAAATATTTCCTTATCTTGTAAGCTTCATTTTGGGTGTATGAGTAGTCATATGAAAGCTTACGAAGTCTATTTTGTGTTCATATAATTAAATTCTACACAAATTAAGATTTGGTGGGAGGAAACAACCATAGTTCCCATGCCTCCAGTTTTAGCATAGAAAAGAGCATTTCAATTCAAGCAGCTGGTTCTCTCTCCTCACAATGGATTTTGATTTGATTCAAATTGAAGGATAAAATAGACATCCCAAAGTTTAATGCCAATTTTGAATCATCCATTTTGAGAAAGAAAACAGAAAGATACAGCTTTTAGAAGTTAAAGGTTATGTAGGTCAGCCCAGCAGCACATCAGGCTCAACTTTAATGGCTTGAAGAAGATTAAGGGAACATGTGGGTTGCTGAAAATTTACCCCAAAACAAAGATCAAGTTGTCCTCTTTTCAAAGAATCAAGAATCACTCAAATTGGACATCATTTGGTCCCTAAAAGGCATAAACAAATCTCTGAAGGTCAAAACTGTCAGTGCATCCCTACACATACTCGATTTTGCAAGCTTGATTACCCAAGCTTACTGTGGACTTAAGAGGCTGGAAATCTACTTTTTGGAACCCTTAATATGTCATATTTAGGGACTTATAAAGAGTTCTAGGTTAGGTCACTAGGTAATAAGTCAATTGAAGCCATTTCCCAGATGCTGCAGAAACTATCCCAGCATGCATATGCTACACCTTTTGGCCTATATCTCCCAAACTATAGCTCCAAATTGCTTCAAACTTCATCCTAGTGAAATATGACTTCCTAATATTTTCAGAAAGGTCTATTTCACTCAATTTCAGTAAGAAACCTAGAAGATATAGCTTATTGAAGTTGACAATTGTAAACTAAAAAGTTGCTGGCAAAAGCATAAAGCACTTTTCAGCTTTTGTCACTGCTTTCTGGTCTCCCCTTTCTTTTTAGACGTGTAAGGCCCCTTGTTCCCCCTTTATTTCAGCTTGTTAAAGGCTTTCATTATATAAGGGAGGCCTTAGGTTGAAAACAAAAACACTTGAATGAAAGCAAAAGCTTGAGTTGTGAAAACTCTCTCTATTCTCCCTCAAAATCCTAGTGTTATATCTTGAGTGTCACAACCTCAAGTGGGTCTCTAGGTCTTCTTCATTCAACTAAGAAGGTGATTAATTCTTAGTTGAAGCAAGAAGATTACCCAAATGCGTGAACCAAGGTCGGTATTCAATCACCCTTGCTAATTCACCATTTGAAATCCTAGTGTTATATCTTGAGTGTGGCAACCTCAAGTGGGTCTCTAGGCCTTCTTGGTTCAACTAAGAAGGTGATTAAGTTCTGTAACTTAGTTGGACTAAGAAGATTGCCCAAGTATGTCCAAACCAAGGTGGGTATTCAAATCACCGTTACTAGTCCACTTATCTAGTTCTTATCTCTCCATGTGTGGATTCATTTGGGTAAGCTAAGTTCATATCCTTTACATCTTGATTTCTACCTCTTCATTATCTTCTCTTTTGACCTTTTGACCTTTTGTAAGGTCAAAAAGATACAAATTTTTTGTCCAAGTTCTCTCCTTCAAGTGCAAAACAAATTGAGGCTCTTTCACCCTCATTTGGATGTGTTCGAGGTTCGGACACGTACATCACTTAGTATCAGAGCTTAGGCTACTCTCCTTGGCCTTGCTCCCAACCCTTCAAACACAAACCTTGTCCCAAAACACAAAACCCAGCCCTCAAAGACCTGGAATGCCATGTCCCTTAGGAAGTTACTCAAGTTGAAACATGAACTTGGTAGCCTTGAGTTACGCATCCAACAATGGGGTCTCAAACTTAAATCTCTCATCCCTGATAAGGAAGGAGAACTAGGGGAACCCTTGATCTTTAAAGAAGAATTCCATGAAATCCATAAGGTGAATTGTGTCCTACCTCCAAAATTTGATGAGATTGAAAATGAACTCCAAGTGTCCAATTTGGAGCAATGTGGGGTTGTTGAAGGAGTTGAGGAACTCTTGAGTCAAGAAGAATGCCCTCATTTACAACAAGAATTGAGGACAATTCTTTTCAAACAAAGAGGGTTTTGATGTATATTTTGAAGGGTATCATTTTCATTCTTTCAACTCAACTTCGTGGGAGGTAAGCTTCATACAAATTCATGCATGGCAAGGCCCTTCTTTGGTTCCACTTTTCAAATTTCATGACAAAAGACACTTTATGGAGTTTTATTTGAACTTCAAAGTGCCTTATCCAAAGGGGTTTTCCAAGTGGGGATCAAGAGTACCATCCATTTCAAAGCTTAAAAATAGCTCAAGTGAGTTCTGTTTTTCTCTCTGGTTTTGTGCAGCTTGTATTTCAAGATTTTCATGCACATAGAATGCTGTAATATAGCTTCTTATAAAGTTAATAAAGTCTAATTTTGGGTTATGTAATTTATTTCAAGCCAAGTCAAGTCGTAGTTGTCAAAATAAGGCAAAGAAGCCAAAGTGCCAGTGCTGCCAGAACGTCCAGTTTATTTGCTCAGTTTTGTGGTAAATATTTCCTTAGCTTGGATGCTTCATTTTGGGTGTATGAGTAGTCATATGAAATCTTAGGAAGTCTATTTCGTGTTCATATAATTAAATTCAACACAAATCAAGAGGTTGTAGGAGGAAAAGACCATTGTTCCCATGCTACCAGTTTCAGCACCAGAAAAGAGCATCTCAATTCAAGCAGCTGGTTCTCTCTCCTCACAATTGATTTTGATTTGATTCAAATTGGAGGATAAAATAGACATCCCAAAGTTTAATGGTAATTTTGAATCATCCATTTTGAGAAAGTAGACAGAAAGATATAGCTTTTAGAAGTTCAAGGTTCTACAGGTCAACCTAGCAGCACATCAGGCTCAAATTTAATGGCTTGAAGAAAGATGAAGGGAATGTGTGGGTTGCTGTAAATTAACCCCAACACAAAGCTCAAGGTGTCCTCTTTTAAAATAATTAATAATCACTCAAATTGGACATGATTTGGTCCCTGAAAGGGATAAACAAATCTCTGAATGTCAAAACTATCAGTGCATCCCTGCACATGCCCGGTTTTGCAAGCTTGATTACCCAAGCTTAATGTGGAATTAAGAGGCTAAAAATCTAATTTTTTCAAACCCTTGATATGCCATCTTAGAGGACATATAAAGATTTGTAGGTTAGGGCATTAGGTAATAAGTCAATTATAGCCATTTTCTAAATGCTGCAGAAACTATCCTAGCCTACATATGTTGTACCTGTTGGCTTATATCTCCTAAACGGTAGCTCCAAATTGCTACCAACTTGAGCCTCGTGAAATCTAACTTCCTATGCTTTCCAGAAAAGTTTGTTTGACTCAGTTTGAGTAAGAAACCTAGGAGACATAGTTGTTTGAAGTTGACAATTGTAAACTGAAAAGTTGCTGACAAAAGCAAAGTACTTTTCAGCTTTTATCATTGCTTTTTGGTCTGCCACGTGTAAGGCCCCTTGTCCCCCCTTTCTTTCAGCTTGTTAAAGGCTCTCATTATATAAGGGAGACCTTAGGTTGAAAACAAAAACACTTGAATAAATGCAAAATCTTGAGTTGTGAAAACTCTCTTTTCCCCCTCAAAATCCTAGTGTTGTATCTTGAGTGTGGCAACCTCAAGTGGGTCTCTAGGTCTTCTTCATTCAACTAAGAAGGTGATTAATTCTTAATTTTGAAGCAAGAAGATTGCCCAAGTGCATGAACCAAGGTGGGTATTCAATCACCCTTACTAATTCACTTGCATTCGAAATCCAAGTGTTATATCTTGAGTGCGGCAACCTCAAGTGGGTCTCTAAGTCTTCTTGATTCAACTAAGAAGGTGATTAAGTTCTGTAACTTAGTTGAACTAAGAAGATTGCCCAAGTGTGTGCAAACCAAGGTGGGTGATGTACCCATAGGAAGCAATGAGAGTGAGCAAGTTCAAAGGAAATCCACCCCCAAGGAAGTGCAGGAGGCCATCCAAGTTGTGACAAAGCTCATAGAAGATCAAGGCCATTACCCAGTAGTTTGGGATAGCAAGTACACCAACTTGGTGACCCTAATCACCCAGCTTCAAGGTGGCTTAAGCACATTTTATTACCTTAGGTTTTAAGTTCAGAAAGTTATCTTTCCAATAAAGCAAATTTCAAGTCATTTCGACATCATTTGCCCATGCAACTCAGCTCTTAAAGTCCAGCTATACAAACTGCCCAACTCAGCCATTTCAGAACCCGATTTTGTGGGTCTATTTTCTCTGTCATTAGATGAACTTTGGAACATTCAAATCCACTTTTTGAAACCATTTTGGAGTGTCCTGAAAGGCCAGAAAAAGAGTTTCAAATCAAATCCTTGGTTGAGGTTTCAAAAGCAACCAAGTTCAGAAGAGGTGCAGTCAGATTGCAGCAGATAGACACTTGTCTTTATCAGGGTCCAACTTTCCAACGGCTCGGAATCTGAGGCTTCAAGAGATATTACTTGAAAATAGACTCTTAGGGCTTTCTCCTAGCTTTGGAATGAACCCATTTGGGCAAGTATTTTGGAAGTTATGCTTGTTGGAAGTTGGTGCTGCAGTTTTAAAAAGTGCTGACAGCTTTTTGCTTTTGCTTTTGTACTTGCGTACTTTTTGGTCCCCTCCCCCCTTTCCATTTGGACGGTTGTTTGGCCTTGTTTTTCATGGGTTTTTGGTGAATGTTAAGACCTATAAAAGTGGGGAGAACCTCAGCTTGTAAGACACTTATGAATGAATGAATTTGGCTGAGTTTAACTCCCTTGTCTTCTCTCTACTCTTGCTTATCACATAATAGCACCCTTATGTGGTGCTCAAGAGTCCTTGAAGATCAATTGAGTGGTGATATCTTATCCAAGTAAGCTTAGTTTATCTTCTTGTTCCATTGTTGATATTAAACCCTTCTTCTTTTCACTTCCATTTGCTATACTACTTGAGATCCCTTCTTGGATCTTTATTTCAAGGTCTTAGAAGTGCATCAAGTGGTATCAGAGTTGTTGGCTACTCTCCTAGGCCATAGCTTCCAACCCCAAACACATACCATTAACCCAAACCCAAAAACCAGCCTAAAGCTTCACAATCCGTAGCTTGCACCCGCGCCCGGCAGCAAAGCGGCACGGCCACACTGTGCTTCAAGGCACGCCCGTGCCACCACTGTCCGTGCCAAGTAGTGAAGTAGCACGGTCAGATCGTGCCTCCTAGGCACGACCGTGCCACACTAGTCTGAGGCATTCTTCAAGTTTTAGAGCTTCCTAGTTCAAGTATGGCTAGTAGCTTGCCATTAGAAGAAAAGTTTGAGCAAATCTTGAAGCTAAATGCCGAAAAGGATGCTCAACTTGAGTATCTTAGGAAGAAATTAGACCAAGCTATGAGGAACAACCGAAGGGAGCTTCGAAGCTCTCACTCTAGTGACTCTCAATCGGTGGGAGAAGAATTTGAAGGCAACCCATTTGCTACAAGCGATGAAGACCTTGAGAGGAGGCTAAGAAGAGCAAGGAGAGGCAAGCAACTTGCCTTGGATTTCAAGGTGGAGATCCCGAAATTTGAAAGCCAACTCAACCCGGATGAGTTCATAGATTGGATGAACACCGTTGAAAGGGTCTTCGAATATAAAGATGTGTTGGATGACAAGAAGGTAAAACTCGTGGCCCTTAAACTTTGCAAGTATGCGTCAATTTGGTGGAGTCATTTGGTGACTAAGAGGGCTAGAAAAGGGAAGGATAAGATTAGGTCTTGGAGAAAAATGAAGGAGAAACTTAAGACCAAATTTCTACCTCCCCACTACCTACAAGACAACTACACCAAGCTCCATAACCTTAGACAAGAGTCTAAGAGTGTGGAGGAGTACACTCGTGAGTTTGAAAAACTTGTTATGATTTGTGACCTTAGGGATAATGAGGACCAAACTATTGTGAGATACTTGGGAGGGTTAAATGACTCCATTAGGAATGTTGTACAATTACAACATTATACCACTCTTGTTGAGGTTTGCTACCTAGCTCACAAAGTTGAACAACAAAGGAAAACCAAACTCAATAAACAACTCCCTAAACCTCCTCAAAGAGCCTACCCATTCAACAAGGGGAGTTTATCCCACACTCCTAAACCCACAAACACCCCCACATCCTCATCCCTACCCAAACCAAACACATCCAAGGCACCCCTCAACCCATTTGAGAAAAGAAGGTGCTATAAGTGCCAAGGTTTCAAGCACATAGCTTCGGATTTCCCAAATAGGAAGGTCATTACCTTGGTTGAGTATCAACCATTAGAGCATGCCGAGTTAGGGGAGGAAGGCAGTGATAAGGAGGTTCACTTGACGGAGATGGAGGAGGAGCGTATTGAGGAGGCGGATGAAGGAGAATTGCTTGTACTTAGGAAGGCCTTGAGTGGTCATAAAGTTCCAAACTGGGAAGAACAACGAGAGAACATCTTCCACACCCGGTGCACCGTTAATGGCCGTGTGTGTTCACTCATTGTGGATGGAGGTAGTTGTGCCAACGTGACCTCAACTACTTTGGTGGAGAAGCTGCAACTCAAGACCGAACCTCACCCACATCCATACTCAATTCAATGGCTCAATCAAGGTAAAGGTCTCCAATTCTCTACTCGTTGTTTGATTGCTTTATATATTCGTAAAAGTTATAGAGATGAGTTGTGGTATGATATCCTTCCCATGGATGCTTGTCACATTTTGTTAAGGAAACTTTGGCTCTTTGATCGTAAGGTCATGCATGATGGGTACCAAAACACTTATACCCTACTCAAAGATGGCCGAAAAATCACCCTTGCCCCTTTAGCCCCACATCAAATCACCAAGCCCAAAACCAAAGAGGATCCTAAGGGGGGAGAAATGTTATTATCCCTCCTTGAACCCACACTCTTGTCTTCCCATTATGAGTACAAAACCTTCAAGGAAATGATCCTCTACACACCCTCACAAGATGAAACTGAGACCCCTCTCAACTCCTCAAAGAATTCTCCCATGTCTTTCCCGAAGAGATACCTTCCGGCCTACCCCTTCAAAGATCCATACAACACCACATAGACCTCATTCCCGGGGCCATTTTACCCAACAAGCTGGCATATAGAATGAACCCTAAGGATACTTTGGAGATTCAAAGGCAAGTGGAGGAGTCGATTTCCAAGGGTTTGGTGCATAAAAGTTTGAGTCCTTGTGCCGTACCCGCCCTTCTTGTGCCCAAGAAGTATGGCTCTATGAGGATGTGTGTGGATAGCCGGGCCGTTAACAAAATTACCATCAAGTACCGGCATCCCATACCAAGGCTCGAAGAGATGCTTGATGAGCTCCATGGGTCTAGGGTCTTTTCCAAGATAGACCTAAGGAGTGGATACTACCAAATCTGGATTCGAGAAGGGGATGAGTGGAAGACCGCTTTCAAGACCAAGATAGGGCTTTTTGAATGGCTAGTTATGCCATTTGGCCTTTCCAATGCCCTAAGCACATTCATGAGGCTAGCGAACCAAGTGTTCAAGCCATTTCTTGGGAAATTTGTGGTGGTATATTTTGATGACATATTGGTGTTTAGCGAGACCGAAGACGGAGGATAAGGTCTACAACCTAATTAAAGAAGAGGCACTTAATAACTACCAATGGTCTAATGACAGAAGCAAACCAAAGTGGGTTGGATGTAAGTTGAGACTTGGCACTATTGCTCTACTTTCTTCCAAAGTAGATGTCATGACTCAAAGGTTGGACTGTTCCAAAATGAATTTTGTTAGTTCGAATGCCTATCCCCCATTATGTGAAATATGTTGTTCTGTTGACCATTTGACTGTGAATTACCAAGTTGGGATTCCATTTGCCTAAGAAACTAGTAATCAAGTCAATTATAATCCGGGTTACAGGAGTCACCCCAATTTCTCCTATAAGTCTAACACCCCTCCTATGCCTCAATCACATGCTTCAAAGACCGCCCTACCCCTAACATACTCCTCAAAAGCCTAACTTAGAGGCCATGATGGAGCATATTCTCCTAGCATAGCAAAAGCAAGATGAGTATACCAAGCAATTAGCCTCTAAGGTTCATCTGCTTACTACTCGTAATAAGATGTTGGAAGCTCAAATTGCCCAACAAGAAACTCTTCATCCACACCCCCGGGTAGACTCCCAAGTAAGCTCGAGCCTAATCCTCAAGAGCATTGTAATTGTGTCATCTTAAGAGGTGGATTAGAGGGTTCAGAGGATGCTAGGCTTCAGGAGGGAGGTGAGGTGAGGTGATAAATGCTGTGAGAGATAGGACAGTTAATGAGCATGAGACTTTAACTTTAGGAGAGGATTACAGTGTCGTGGTTCCCCAGTAACTTCCCGTTAAGCTTAAGGACCCTATTAGCTTTTTAATTCCTTGCACAATTGCAAATATAAGTGTTTATAAGGCTTTGTGTGACCATGGATCTAGCGTTAGTGTGATACCCCATTCTATTTTTAAGCGACTTGGCTTAGGAGAGTTGGAACGCACATCTATTTCACTCCAATTAGTGGATAGTTCAGTGAAGTACCCTCCTTTGGTATTTTGGAGAATGTTCCCGTGAAAGTAGGTGATTTTTGTGTGCTTAATGACTTTATCGTTCTTGTATGGCTGAAGATGTTTATACCCAAATTATTCTTGGGAGCTCTTCACCATTTTGGGTTGCAAGATTGATGTAAAAGGGGGCCATTTGACATTTTATGTGGGCGAGTGCCATGCTAAGTTTCATTTGTTTAAAAACCGAAATTTATCCCCCTCTTCATTTGCTTGTGGTGAAGTGATTATTTCAGACACGAATGTGATGTATGATGAGTTGCGTCCAAATGACCATGCTATGTTTGATTGTGTGCTTACCAAAGTCCACGAACTTGATTGTGCCAAGGTGGGTTTGGATGCCCATTTGCCACCTAGCATAGCTAAGGATGAGTGCTACATTTTTAATGAGGACTCAATGAGTGATTATTGCAGGTTTGCCTGAGTACTAATGTCTTTTCCTCCTATGGGCGAAGTTTAGTATGATTTTGATTTAGAAGTGAAGTTTGATAGTGGTCGTTCGATGGAGTACACTACATGATTATGCTGTATGCGAACCGCACGATCTGGTGCTACTTGATGCTTAAGAAGGATCTTCATCCCGTTTATTTGAGGTGGTATCTTCTTTTACATGATTTCAACTTTGACATTCGAGATAAGGGTGGTTCGGGAATTGAGAAGCCCGCTGTGCACACAGTCACCGATGCTGCGCCTGTATAATGGTGAAGGTCACGCTCCTAACCTCAAAAGAGCGCTTCTCGCGAGGCAACGGAAGACATTTTTATAGTTGTTCATTTTCTTTTTATTTTTGATTGTATATAGTGCATCATTTCCTTTGAAAAAAAAAACACTAAACAAACAGGCATCTACAAACTGTCTGTGGTGAAGGCCATGGTTTGTGGCAAGCCTGCAACAACTGCAACTGTTTGTTTTTCTCGATTGGTTGCTAAGAATGAACGTTGACTACTATAACTGCGCATGCTCAGCTACTAGAGAGAAGAAGACACGAATCCCCAAAAAAACCTCTCAAATAGTCTTTTATATTTGGGAGCACAAGGGAAATTGGAAAGAAAATCAATTGTAATTTGGAGGCTTGAAGATTGAAGATTTGTTAAGAACTCCATTGTTGCTAAGCCTATTCTCTTCTCTACGCTCTAAACTCCATTGGAATAGTTCTTGTTTGTTTTGGTGTTCAGTTCGATCTTTCTTGTTTGTTTGATAATCATGAGTCAGTGGTTTTCTGTGGTCTAGGGATTTAATAGCCAAACAATGAAATTAGACCCTATGATCTCTATCAACCATATGCTCAATCTGTTTGGGTTATTCCAATCTATCTTCTGTTGTGAGTTTTTAAAGTAATTTAGGCCAAACTTGCTTGCGAATTATCGAATGGTTGGGTGAGGTACTGAAAGGTGGAATCCACCATTGAATCGACAAGATTAGACTTAACTTAGTTAATTCTTGAGAGGAAATTGCTTGTTAAGAGGAAATTTACCAATCTAAATCCTTAATTTGAACTTATGCATAAACCTTTGAAAGAATGGTAATTTGATTAGTCTAAATAATTCAGTTTATTTTGAAAGAAAGAATTGAATTACTTAAGAGTGTATCCTTTGATTCATCCAAATTTGAGTGACCGTAAACTTCATTTACTGAGTCTAGTTCATTGTTGGTAAAGCAAATCCCTAGGCGTTTTTAATTTATAGAATTCTTAAATCGGTGAATAGCATTCATTTAGTAATAGATAGTTTTAGAAGATATCCCAACTCAATAGATTGCATTGGTTTATGTGGAAACGATATTTAATCTAAACTACAACACCCGTGCGTTTGTGGAGTGTCAAAGGGACAATCGAGTATTTGAAGATGAAGAGCACAAGATTGAGAGGATGACATTTGCTGACTAGGTAGCAGCCAGGCCAAAAGGACACGTCAGAGAAGGTGACTGAAGAGGAGTGGGAAGATTTGAAGCCAATTCCAAAAAACATGATTTGCCTATGCCTTGCAAAAAATACTCTTTGGAAGGCTCTTGGCTTGACAAACTTGATGGATATTTAGAGCAACTTGGAGAGTTAGTACAAGTCCAAATTGTTGACAAATACATTGTACTTAAAGAAATTATTACTTAGTCTCTAGCAAGAGGCATACTTTAATGAATATCTAGATGAGTTCAACAAAATGACGATTGTGTTGGCTTCTCTAGAGGTAAAGATTGAAGAATAAGACAAAGTTTCACTTTTGTTAGCTTTGTTGCTTCAGTCTTTTGATAATATCATAAGTACTCTTTTGTTCTGGAAAAAACACTTGAAATTTGATAAGCTAGTTACTGCATTGGTAATGAATGACACTTGATGAAGAAATAATAGAGTGCCAAATGAAACTCAGGCTTTGGTTGCAAAAGAGGCAAATTAGGGGATGAAGACAGTCAAAAGAGGATGAAAGTCCCAACATTTAAGGTCAAGCTGTCAAAAGTTTAGATGTTACTAATGCGATGAGGAAGGTCAATTCAAGAGGGATTATTTAAAGAGGAAGAAGGATTTGACAGATTTTGTGTCAATTGTAGGAGGTATGAATCAAGTTGATGATGGTAACTTGCTTTTAGCAACTACAAAGAGTCCAGGAAAGAGAGACTGGGTCTTAAATTCTTGTTGTTCGTTTCATATATGTTCAGTTATGGAGCACTTTAAGACATATCAAGGATGTGATGGACGTATTGTCAAGATGGAAAATGGTGCAAGAAGTAGGATTTCTAGGGCGAGAATAGCATAGCTTCACATGCTTGATGGCATGGTGCAGATGCTAATTAGGATTAGACATGTGCCAAGTCTAAATGAAAATCTAATTTTTTAGGGACATAGGATGGGAAGGGCTACCGGTATTCCTCTGAACATAAAGCATTAAAGATCTTTAGAGGAGCAATGGTGGTGCTGAAAGGAAGGATGAATGGTGCTTTGTACAGACTTGTATTGCACAATGGAAATGCTGTAGGAAGAGTTCTACAAGTGATTCAAGCAGAAGACACGGAGCAAATGGGAAATGGGTGACGTTTACTTACTCACAGACGATGGCGGATCGAGTTAGGCGGAGTCATCGATATTGATTGTTATCGAAGGTGGAGTTTGTTGGGCTTGCAATAAAAGTCAATGGTGTGCAAGCCTTGGTTGTGCATATGATAAAAGTCAATGGTGTGCAAGGCTTGAATTTGCAAATGGTTCGTAATTCACCAAGCAAACAAGTGGGGTGAAAGCTTCTTGTGTATATCTTTTATATTTCCATACGAAAAGTGTGCTAATGATGCTATTAGGAAGGTGTGTGGAAGATGGTGATTGGAGAGCAAGCCAATTTCTCCTAAAAATATGTTGAAGGGGATCTCTTGCTAGGTATCCCCAAGTGTATATGTGGCTAGCAATGGGTTAAAGGTTGCAAGTGAAACTCATCTAGGAAGGGTGTTGGCAGAAGGAATAGTTTATAGGTACGAGATATTTTTATTTGTAAACTAGGAGAGATTTTTTTTTCTTTTTTGGCATATTGTTCATGAAATAGTGAAAAACGTAATTTTTCTTTCAATTCTCTTTTTGTGCTATTGCATTCTCAGTTCTTATACATTTAAACCTCAACATGGCAAAGGTGATCTAATGTTCAGTTATTGAAATGTAGTAGTTTTTGAATGTGTTATCGTCAATAATATTTTTTAAAAAGTGTTACCCCCCCCCCCCCCCCCCCCAAAGTGTTTTCTTCCTTCGTTAGATAAGTCATTCCTGTGTTGTTTATGTGCTTATACTAAAAAAAGGCCTTGTGGTTATAGTACTTGCAATAGGAAAAATTGGCTTATCAACATACACCTCATCTTCATTATATTAATGTATCAGGTGTAGACAATTTGTACTTAGACATAATTTCTTTGGTCCTTGAAATATTTTAATAGAGCGCATATATATTGACATATATTTCATATTTTTTTAATTGGAAGATTTTTATTTTTTTTTTGTCGATAATTGGTTAATTTTTTAAATTTACAAGAAGTATGCATAACTATCTTTTAGTGGGTTAAATCACCACATTTATTGAATTCTTGGTCATTCATAGAAAAACTAGTAATAACAACAATGGATTATAGTGAAGCAAATTTATCCACCTTGTTTCGGATCTATCAACCAAATAGAAATTTTTTTGGTTATTAGACCCTTGTTTTACCAAATTGAATTGTTTTTAATCCACAAGAATGTAATAGTCTTTCACTACAATTTTTTCCCCCCTATTTTGGGCAAATAAGGGCTGAGCCCATTAAAAATCTTTCAAAGATGTTCTCCATATGCAAGATTTGAACCTAAATTTTTATTTAAGGAGAACACGCATCCAATCAACTTGAGTCAATATATATTGGTGCCCTAGTTAAAAATTAATCATGTTTTTTGGGTGTTTGATAAGCAAACATCAACATTATGTGATTGATAAAGAGAAAATGAAAAGAAAAACATTTTTTTTTAAAAATCATCAAACTTATACGTGTTATCTAACCATTGATGCTCCCACTCCGTACATACAGGCAATCTCGTTAACTGTTAAATTAAGGGAACAAAAAAATTCCCAAAAAAGTACACAAATGAAAACAAAAACAAACATCAAAGCTTCAATGAACTTGCATCATTTCCTTCAAGATCGATACAATCAACCCAGGTTTTTACGAACATCATTCTGAATTATCATTGCAAAAATCAAAATAATCATTAATTGTCAAGATCAGAAGCGAGAACAACAAATCAAAAGAAATGAAGCCACGGCGGTTGCCAACAACAGACAGGCCGTGGCTGGTGGCAACAATGGCGGCAACAGTGATGATAGTGGTGTTGATGCTGATCGGGAGCTTCAACGCCACCTCAAACTCAGCCTTCTTCTGCCGTTCTAGGGCGGTGGATCATGGCATAATGCCGGTGCAACTCCACTCCATCCTCCACTACGCCACCACCCGTGCCGTGCCCCAGCAGTCCGCCAAGGAGATCCATGTCACCTTCGATGTCCTCTTCTCCATTTACCCTTGCAACTTCCTCGTCTTCGGCCTCGGCCACGACTCCCTCATGTGGGCCTCCTTTAACCCCAATGGCTTCACCATGTTCCTCGAGGAGGATCCCAATTGGGTCCGAACAATTCTAACCAAAGCTCCCAATATTAGGGTGCATTCCGTTGAATATAAGACCCACGTTTATGATGCTAAGAATTTATTGGCCCATTATAAGACGGAGCCCACTTGTCTGCCTCCTAAATTGTTCCTTAATGGTAACACTAAGTGCAGGTACGTTGCCTTCTGCTGTCTCTATTTCGAAATTTCGTATCGCGTATTATAATTTACTGTTCTGTCAAGCTATTGCGGCACTTGGGAGGTATCATGCTTTATAGGATTTATGATAAAATAAAAACAAATGGAGCTTTGGGGTCCACAGTTAAATTATATTGCTTTCAATAGCTCTTGAGATAGTGTGTATGTGTCTTTCATAGGATAGCTTAAGAGTAAAATCGTAAAATGGCATGGCTTGGCCAAGAGAGTGTTTATTTTTCGTCTTTGGTCCTTGATTCTTCATTTACTTTACAACGTTTAAACAAAAGACTTTATCTAAATATCACAAATGTCAAACCACTAACCTACATTTACAAGCAACCAAGAATGTGTTATTGATTCCTCTATTTCTACATTTATCTAGTATGATATAGGATATCAAATAAAAATATAATTTAGGATAATTAACTAGACTAAGTTAAATATAGGTAGGTAAGAAAATTCCTTTATTTTGAAGTCTAATGGAAGTATTGATTTAGCTTTTTTGGGGGGGTGTTCAAATTTTGAACTTGCTAGGAATCATAGTATTTTATAATTAAAAGTTCTCGTTACATAAATTTAGTAGACTAACCAGCTGGTTTGATACCTTGAAAGTTATTCATGTTTCAACTTTTAAATACATGAAAGATAAGCCATTGAATTGTCACTTCTTTACAAAAGGAAAGTACACTTAAATGTTAGTAATCCATGTTTCGGTTTGTTTCTTTAATCATTTCAAAGAAGAGAACCCAAATTACTTACCTGAAAGTCCTAGAAATTCTATATAAAACTTGAAGCATTCAATGGTTCAAACTTCCGTAACATCAAAATTCTACCCACAACTTTGTAGTGTGTTACGAATTAAATTGAAGTGAACATGGATGCACTACCCAAAAAAAGGGGTCTTAATTAACAATAATTATTTCACATGTGGCACATTACACTGATAAAAAATAACAAGATAGAAGAATGCGGCAAACTTTTGACACTGACAAGAAAAAAAATATTGTTTAGTTGCTATCCTTTTAGGTAAGTACTTTTAAATCTCGACAATAAATGTGTAAACAAAAAAGGACATTTATTGTAATGTCAATAATCATTACTATCATAAGTTAAGACTTTTGTTATTGCAGTGCTTTAGTAGATTTACATTCTAATTGTTACATACAACTTATACTTGAGTCATACCCTCATGCAATCAAGCACTTAGTGAAACAAAAAGGATTCTCAGTACTAAATATGCATGACTGCAGGCATAAGCGTAATAATGCCTAGAAGGTACTTTATGCATGGGCTGCGGATACCCATCAATAAGACTAAAATATGCAGAATTATTTAACAAAGTTACTGAGTTTAACTAAGTGTTGGAGTAATTAATACTTAATATTCTAAGGTATGCTCAGTAGATAAAGTAGTTCAAAAGTTTGTGAAAATAATAATTAAATATTGTGAAATTTTAAAGGATGACAAATTTGGTCCTTTTGTTGACAAAAGTTCTAGAATTTTTGTATTTGGTCCCTAAATTAAAAAGGGATACTTTTATAGTTTTAATTAATATCTTTTGGTGAATTTTTTTAAGAAACTATGCTAATATTGTTGGATGCGCGCATTAATCATACTACTATCATTATAGAAACTTAATTAAAGTTGTTATTGAAATTATATCTAGGGCGCCAAAATTCTTAGAAAACCAAAAAGGTAGTAAGAAACACGTGAACTTATTTGACATCTTATATTCTTTTGTATGCACGCGTATACATTCTTATGGCCAAAATTGAATGTATTTTGAGGTTCTCTGATACTAATTGATCTTCTTTTAGTGATCAGGTTAGTTCTGGGTGATCTTTCGAATGAGATCTACGGCAAAGAATGGGATGTGATCATGATAGATGGACCAAGGGGGTATCAACCTGAGCTTCCTGGGCGGATGGCGGCCATCTACACAGCTGCAGTGATGGCGCGGTTGAGGACTCGGCCAGGGGTGACCCATGTAATTTTGCATGATGTGAACAGGAGGGTTGAGCGGGTTTATGCTGAAAAATTTCTATGTAAGAAGCACTTGGTGAAGGGCGTAGAGAGGCTCTGGCATTTTGCTATACCTTCTGCTACCAAAGAAGAGACTAAGAAGGTTAATACATTTTTTTGTTGACGCTTTAAGAAATTTTGCATCTGTAAACCCAGTGACGAAAAGTATCTTGATTTGTATAAGCCATTTTGTTTTTAATTTTTAAACTTGAAGTAATTGGCCTGTGCAAAATTTTGTGCCCAAATCTCTGAGTTTAATTTTTTTTGAAAAATATAGTTTTGGGTGGTGTTTTAGACAATTACAACCACTAAATATATTTTATGAAAAGATATTAGTTGAGACACTAGACTTCATTTGAATCGATCAACTTAATTTGTACCTAAAATTATGAAATAACAAGATTAGTAATAAAAAAATAATAATTAGACTAATTTGTAGACCAAATTGTCTCATGGCTTAGCCACTATCCTAATAATGATTTTGTTGAAACAAAGATGCAAACTTCATGCAGGGGACCTTTCCCAAAGGTTGACATGGTGTTAACTATTCTAGGTTCATTCCCAGGTAGTTAACCTGGAATACTTGCAGTGCCTAAAAATGTTTATATTAAGCATTTAAGGCTAATTTTGTGTGCTAATTTCTTGAGGTTTGGTCGTGTAGAAAAACCATATTAGGAAGGATTTTTCCTTATTTTTGTATGTTGATAAACTGAATTTTCTAAGCCCTAAACCCCCCCCCCCGGGAAAAAAAAGCATGTATTTAGAGAAAAATAAGGGAAAGTCATGTGACCAAGGTAGGAATTATAGCATAGTATAGTTCACTAACTTAGGTCAAACTTTGACAACACAATAACTTATTTTAACAACCACCAATAATAAACATCATAAGGCCAACCATAATCAAACCACCTTTGAATTTTTTTCTCCTGACAATTACAAAAATCAAAGTATGGTTAGGAGGTATAAATCTATTTAGGCACAAAGAAATTAATGTGCTGATGCCAATGACTTGTAACTTAAATTGACACCTAGTCACACTAGGTTTAAAGGCAAAAATCCTATCAAGTGACAATTGTCTTGGACTTGATAGGAAGGTGCAAGTCTGCCCATAGGCACACATTAATGTCATATATTCTCATACTCCGATTTGGTGCGTTGGTCATACGCCACTCCTGGTAGTTTATAGGTGCTCTAGAGATCGACCCACATTGACCTTCGGCCAGGAAGGGACCACAGTTCCACACCTAAGTAAGTGGATTCATATAGCGTGTGCTAATTTCACGCCTAACGTGGTCCATTAAGGCGCAAAAGCTCAACCTTATCCAACAGTAGTGAAGCACTATAACACACATACACCATAGGAAGGGATACCAGATAGTGCTTCCCGAATTAAGTGATGACTTCGTTATTACCCTTTGAACTTCCCTTTCGGCGAAGTAGGGATCCATCATTACAATTTCTTAATGACTCTCAATTCCACCCCCTTGATGTATTAAAGACCATTTTTCTACACAGCCTTTCGTTAGCAGATCCGCAAGATCTTTCTCAACTTCATAAAGTCCAATGATATCACAAGATTTTCTAGTAGTTACTCATTGCATTAAAGTAGATCACATATTACTACAATGTAACGCAATTGAAGGAGCCAACTTTTGCTATAATGGACGTCTGCTAGCAAACTTTTCAGTCATCCAGCCTCATAGCTTGCTAATTGAAGAGCAATAAGCTCATATTCCATAGTAGACATAGCCGTACAAGACTGCTTAGTAGATTTTCACGATATAGCACCTCCACCTAATGTAAACACATCACCACTAGTTGAATTAATTTCATAGTTTTCAGATACCCAATTGGCATTACCATATCCTTTTAAGACATCAGGTAATTTTTCATAATGCATACAACAATTAATGGTACCTTTCAAAAATTTAAGCTATGATTATCATTGGGATTATGAGTGTATTCGCTGAGTCTACTCATAGCATGTGCAATATTATGCCTTCTATAATTCATTTTGCCAATTATTTTTACATATCCCATTTGGCACATAGAGACACCTTTATTCTTTACCACATGCATACTAGCATCATAAGGTGTCATAACGGAATCAACTTCAAACGAATCAAACTTTCTAAGTATTTTCTCACTATAATGAGACTGGTTAAGACTAATGCCATATTGGATTCTCTTAATTTTGACTCCTAAGATAACATTAGCTTCACCTATATCCTTCATTTCAAATTGAGTACTTAGAAAGTTTTTAGTATTAATAATAATATCCATATTTATAATAAACATAAGCACGTCACTAACATATAAGCACATAACAATACAACCATCATAAATATGCTCAGAATATATGCAATTATCATGTTCATTTGCGTTAAAGCCATATGTTGTAATTGTACTATTAAAATTTCCATACCAATGTCTATGGGCCTATTTTTATCCATACAAAGATTTTATGAATTTACACTTTATACTCGTGTTCTAGTATTAAAAATTCCTCAAGTTGTTCCGTATAAACTTCCTCCCGTAGATTCCTAATCAGAAATGATGTTTTCACATCCATTTGATGCACAATTAAGCTATGAATGGAAGCAAGTGTAGTCAATACTTTAATTATGGCTATTTTAGACACAAGAGCATACGCATCAAAGTCATCAATTTTATTCCTTTAATTAAATCCTTTAACCATCCAGCAAGCCTTATATGTATCAATAGACCCATCAACTTTAAGCTTTTTCTTAAACACCCCTTCACACCCCAAAGGTTTAGAACTTCGAGAAAGTTCAGTTAATACCCAGGTATGATTAATTAATATAGAATCTAGCTTGCTATTAATAGCTCCTTTTTAAAAAAACAACATCAATAGATTTCATGACTTCTTCATATGTTTTAGGATCTTCTTCAATAATATAAGCAGAAACAAATTCCTCATTCAACATGCTATCTTCAATCGAAATGGAGTAATAGAATCAGGGCCAAAATCAATCTCTTTCTTGATTATTTTTCTTCTTCTTAGTTCTACTTCAGATAAACATCCATGTCCCTTAAAGGATGTGTCATGAGGGATGTGATGATCATGAGATGCAATTTTCACAAGAAATGTATTTTTAAAGAATTCAGCATCTCTAGCTTCAATTATATTACAATGCATATATAAGTCATTTGCACCTTTAGCAACAAATGGGTATGCAACACTTTAATAAGCATATCCAATGAATAATGCATCAATGGTTCTCATACCAATTTCCTCCCCTTTAAATTCAAGCATTCTATGTTTAGCTAAACATCCTTGTACTTTCAAATAATTTAGGTTAGGATCGGAGGACGCCCTTTCCATAATTCTTCTGGGGTCTGACACACACCATGAGTGCACAGGTATTGTAGTCTAGATTAAATATCTTCTCTAGGGAGTGACAGGGCCCCAAGCACATGGTGGCGTTATAGCAAATCAAGGTCATCTCCCACAAGGACTAGTTTGATCTGTTGGGTTATATTCCATCACGATAGGCTAAGCGAATCAATACTTGATATTGAAATTAAACTAATCAACTATCTAATTTAATGGATAAATAATAATTGGAATTATGTAAGACCAGCAATCTCTCGATTCGTGTATCAATGAATCACTTCTTCCTCAATTAGTTGTTTTAAAACGGATAATTGAAATATCACAACCCTCTTTCAAGGTGAACTAAAATACCCAAATCTGCCAATTACTATTTCTTAAGGGATTTCGATTTGTTTAGGATCATTAAGCATGCGATTCTCATATTCGTGGTTTCTCAATTAGTGTGCTCTCCCAGGACTCCACACAATTAAGTCAAATCATATGGTTCATGTATCGAATTTCACCTTTTTGTCCTTCATCCAATACCCAAAACATGCAAGAAAGTGATTAAATTTTTTGCAAGATAATAAACATCTAGGATCCAATAAAATAATCCAACAATTCCAAAATACTCAAAGAGATAAACAACAAATCAAGAACATAACTATTATTTGCATAAATCCAAAATCAAAACAAAATCATAATCAAAATTACAAAACATAAATCTAAATTTAGAAAAGAGAATGGAAGAGAAGAGAAAAGAAATGCTCAGCCAATGAACGTCATTGAATCTGTCAATTGCAAACCCGACAATGAATCTCAGCAAATCTTCACTTTAATTCTCTCTCTTTCTAAAATCCTAATCTAATTGATTAACCTGAAGAGAGGAAAATGGAATGGATGGGGTGTGTTAAAATGAGGATGAAAGCACCCTTTTTTATAGTGAAATTCCTAGAACCCGAACAACCACAAGAATTAATGGAATTAAATTGACTGGAAGTTGAAAACCCGCGGGAAATGAAAAAGCCTCGGGGGAAATGAGGATACCACAAACCGTGGCCTCCACCATGTACCATCCGTGGTTAACTCTGGCTTAATATTCTTCTGTTCTTTTTTCCTTCCACCGACATAGTGACTTAGAGGCATCCGTGGGGAGTCAAAATACACTCATTTATGGGTCAAATCTCGGGTAAAAAGATCCAAAACCTGCAAAACAAAGAAAAGAATCACACCTAAGCATAAGCCAGAAAAGTAGTATAGATTATAACACAAAGTAGATTATAACACAAAGCACACAATTCTCCCTAAAAATAGCACAAACAACCTCAAAATATTGTGCACTTTAAGGACTTATCAGGTGCCAATGCAACCTATCGCGTTCTGTCTTCCTAGAAGGCTTAGTGAAATAAGTTGTCCAATGGATATAGATTAACTCTATGTAACAAAATGGAATATCTATCAATTAAAGCATCTAGGGATTTGTTTTGCCTTATACGACTTAGATCTATGAATTGAGCATATGTTGTTCTCTAGTTTGGGTGATTCAAATGATAACAATTAAACGTAATTCAATCTTTTCTCTCAAAATAAACCGAATTACTTAAATTAGTCTAATCACCATTGTTTTAAGATTCATATTTTAGTCCATGTTAAAGATCTTGATTATCACTTTTTTCTCTTTACATGCAATTTTCTTTTGAGAGTCACTAAATTAAATCTAATCTTGTCTTATTAATCTAATAATGGGTTTCTCTTTTAAGTACTTCACCCTTCTATCTAGTTTTATGCAAGCAATTTAGCCTAAATGACTCACAATCAATCAAAACACAAGACAGATTGGATCAACCAAATGAGAGAAGCACGAGATTTTGATAAAGTTAAAAATCTACTAACATTGTTTATCTAGCAAATCCCTAGACTAAAAGAACTACTCACTCATGCGTATTGTAAGTAAAATCAAAAGTGTTGAACAAAACATGAATCTAAGTAGTACAAGTCTAAATAGAGTTCAAGAAGTAAAAGAGAGAAAATGCTTAGCCACAATGGATAAATTTTTAATAATCTTGCAATCTTCAAAGCATCCATTTGCAAATTCCTTCCTTAAATCTTTTTTCTACTCCAAGGCTATTAGAAAGAGATAAGCTAAGGGGATAGATTAGTGACAATATGAATGAGATGCCCTACTAAGTAGCCGAGCACGCCTTCAAATAGCAGCAATGGAGCATTCTTATCCACAAATTCTAAAGAAAACAAAGAGGCATGGTAGTTACAGGCACCACGAACCCTTCGTGGTGGCCTCTATCTTGAAATCCTTCTTCTTTACCCCACAGACACATGTGATTGGGGAGAATCTATGGTGAGTCAAACATCTTCTATTTAAGGGTTAACGCTCAGTCAAAAGGTCTTAGAACCTGCAAATTACATCAAGCAAGCATATCCAAGTGTAAAATGAGAATAGGGATGCCTATCATACTCTAAGGCACGAAATCCCTTAAGAAATGCTAGCAAATTATCACAAAACCATGCACATTCTAAGCACTTTTTAGAGTCTCATCAAGTTTCTTATGAGGCATATGATTGAATACATGGCATGCAAATAAAATTGCCTCCCCTTACACATTATTAGGAAACCCAAAACTGATTAACATGACATTTATCATATGTTTCAAGGTTCTATTTTTCCTTTCTACTGCACCATTGTGTTCTACAGCATAAAGGGAAGTCCATTCATGAATAATTCCACCAGCTCCTCAATAAGTTTTAAGACTTGTAAGGTCGTGCCCTCTACCCATATCATTTCTAGGACTTTTTATTTTTATCAAGTTGATTTTCAACTTCAGTTTTATATTTAACAAACATTTCTTCTGCTTCATCTTTCAAGCTTAGGAGATAAACTATAGTATAACATGAATAGTCATCAACAAAGTTAACGTAATCCTTCACCGCCTCTACTCATATTGTTCTTAAAGTCTCCCATACTATTGTGAATAAGCTTAAGCAACTCAGTCAGTCTTTCTATGGATCGAAATGGTTTCTTATAAAACTTAGCTTCAACATATACTTCACAATTAGAAAAATCCATATTACACAATTTCAAAATTACATTGAGATACTTGAGTGTTTGCACTGAAATTGTGATATTTTTGTAATATTTCTGCACCTAATTCAACTTCTAGTAATTATTATTTTTAGACTTTTATTTGAGTTTTTATTGTTTTGAAGTCTTGCAAAATATCTTTAAAATGTGAAAACAATGATGAAATTGGTGAAAAAAGGAGAAATTTAGCAAGACTTGAACCTAAAACAAGGCCCAACCTTTTGCCCACTCTCTCATGGTCCAGCTTAAGAAAAGCATAAAAAAGGAAAATAAGATAAAGAAACCCACCTGTCTCCACCCTTGTCTCACTCCTTTGTCACATGAATTCTCGCCTCTCTTTCTTTCTCTCTGCATAGCTTAAGGCATTGAACTGAAATAGAAAACGCCCCTCTATTCTGGCCTTCAACGCAACATCACCATCTTCACCAGCATGAACATCTTCACCCACGCTCGTCCTCACCATCATCTCCTGGATCCCATCATCACCGAACCTTATCCCACCACGCACCATCTTCACCATGTTTCATCAGCATCAATGCTAAGCAATCAAACGAACAAGAAATGAAGAGCAACTAACTTTGAGGAGCTATAAAGGAGGAGAATATGAGCAATTTGGAGGAGGGTTTTTAGGTTTTAATTTATAGCATGATTTAGAGTAGATTTTAGGTCTTAATTTTAGGGTTTTGAGTTTCAAATTTCTTCATCTTTCTCAACTTTCCTTTCAGATCCATTTTTATTTGCTTTCAATTAGTGTAATCAACTTTGATTTTTGACTAATATTAAGTAGATCATTTTGATTTTCGGTGTTGATTTCGTACCATGTGGGCTTCCCCTTTTGTTGTTTTTCATCTTCATGTCTAATTTTCTTATTTGTTGTTTGGGTTTGCTTTGTGTAATATGGTTTGAGATCTAAGGTCTCTTTTATTTCGATCCCATCTGGTTTGAGATTGCGCTATGTGACCATGATGAATTCCACCACTAATGCAAGGGGCAAGGCCTAAGGTCTTGGAGAATAGGGACGCCCTGTTTTCATTCCTCACTTGCTATTGTTAGAATTTTTAGTTTTAGTTATTATTTGTTGTTCTTGATTAATAGAGAATGTAGCTGGAATGAGCTCTTAAAGTGCATGGATGTCCATAGCTTCCCCTCTTACTATTTCATGCTTTTCTTTTAATTTTTCAGGTAACATTTTGATTTCTATTTATTCAGGTAGTTGTTTAAGTGGCTTGCTCAATTTCATTCACATTGATCAGGTTTGGTTTGTCTTCATCCTTTGTATCTTCATTTTAATATAATGGATTATTTTTGTGTTAGTTTTCATAATGAAGTTTTTGGCATTTAATATTCATTAGATGTTAGGTAGCATTGTGATGGTTGTGGTATATTGTTTTACTAATTAGTTTTTGTATTCAAAATGTTAATGTTAGTGTTTTAATTTAGTGAAACTAATTAGTCTTGTTTAGTAGTTAACTCATTCAAATATATTGTTAGTTTAGTTTTGATTTGTGACCTGATTTTATCCCCGTGCCTAAGGAGATGGCCTCAATACTACATCGAAGGTTATACGCTAGTGGCATATAATTTCACTTAAAAATCATTTACAAGTTTTTGGCACCGTTGTCGGGGATGGTAGCTTGAGATTAGGTCACATTTTCCTGTTTAATTTATCCCTTTTTATTAGTTGTATATATTTTGATTTTTTGTTTAGTTTGTTTCTTTATCAGTAGTGGCTTTGTTTATTTTGACTTCTTTTGAAAAACACCAAAAAAAATTACAAAAATAAAAAATTACAAAAAAAATTAGAAAAACTTCACCCCAAACAATTGGAAATTGTGAAAAAAAAATTAAAAAGTTTTTTAAAATGTGGTAATTTTCTATTTCGCTAAATCTAAGCATGAAGTATTTTGCCGATATTTGAGTAGATTGAATGACTTTTGTGCTTAAAGTGTTGATCTATATTTTGAGAAATGAGAAATTTTCCAGGAAATTTTTGAGGGCCTAAATGATGAATATCGGGGTCATGATTAGACTATGTACCGTAGGGGTTTAGGAAGTTTGTTTACTAAGACTTTGGATGAAATTTGGATTTTTTTGAATATTTGACTCATGATACTTGGTAGCACTACAATACCAGAGGGATTTTTAGTCACCCCATTCCCGACCCTTATGTGACGCATGTTATACCTTGGGATGAGAGTCAGCTTAGGGTATATATTATAGCATTCTCATACTCCATGTGCTCTTGTTTTATGTGATTATTGTTATTTCTTTGATCATGATGCTGATTCTTGTCCTCAGTTTGGTACACCATACAGATTAGAGGCATTAACTGCTTTTAATAACGAGTTATACTTAAGTAATTTATTTAAGGTCGACCCTAGTTTGGGCTCTTTTACAATTGAGGCTTGGTCTTATGAGGATCTTGATGTTAGGAGTAAGGCATCTATTCCTTTGAAACACGATTTTCTGATGATGCGCAGTTGGACAACCTTGAGGAATTAAGTGATCCCTCATCTCCTTTAGCAGTTGCTCCCTTCCTAGAGTTTAGCACAGTTAGTGACACCCTTTAGGAAAATCTAATCATTCATGATTTGCCTGTTCCTTTGCCTCTTCAAGAAAGCTCGAGGAGGGGGATAAACTTAAGACTGATGCTAGCTCTAATGTTCAGTGTGGCATATTTGTTGAATCAAAGGATACATTTATGTAGGAGCAATCATTTGATAAGCCTTCTGTGGTGGATTTCAGTGACGTACCTCATATGGAGCTTGTTGATCCCATGCATGTTGAGTCTTTCCTTGACTTAGTTCCTACCCCTCTTATCTGACCTCTTTCTTCCCCCTCAATATTTCTCCCTTCTTTAGAACCTACTGAGTCTATTTTTGCAGAGTTTGAGATTTTTGTGTCTGGAAGTCATTATTTAGATCAGACCGTTGATGATATCGATATAGAGAGACTTGAGGATCACATAAAGGTAAAGTACTTAACTTTAGGCCATCCTATGGGTAATAGTTTTCATATTTCATTTGATTGGCTTTGCCTATGTCCTCTCCCTTCCCCTCTTAGAGATGTTGGACTTCATTTAGGAACAAACCACTCTAAATGGTGTATGCATTCATATAGTCACACCTTTTTGGACCATTAACTTGTGTGTCTGATTTTGTATTTACACATCTCTCTTTTGATTGGGATGAGGCCTTTGATAAGCTTAAGAGAGCCTTAAGTTGCATTCCACTTATGTACTATATTTGGGATACAACTCTTGATTCTCACCACCTTTATTTTTGTGAGGATTGTTCCCAATTGTTTGACAATTTGTTATGAGCTTTGGTGGGTTTTCATTTGAGTAACAACTTGTGAGCTGTGATGGAATAGCTGACGCTCCATGCATAGACCTCATTGGCACCATCATAGTGGGACATTAGTTTGAGTACATTCAGTATCCAACCTAGTATGATCGTTCACCCATTCCCTATTCTCCTTTTTCTTTTCTTTTCTTTTTTTCTTTTTGTACATAATTGTGGATATTTAGGATTGTGATTGTGTGGGTGATCAATTTTGATGAGAAATTTGGGATTTGTTGAGCTGAGTTGGCTATGATCACTCGTGTTTGTTTAATGTGTTTTTATTTATTCGTGGTGCAGTTTTGTTTTGTAAATATCTGTTACTGTTTTCTTTGCTTTGTGTTTTGTGTTTTTGTTTTAGTTTTTTTTTGTGCTTTGGTGGTGTCATAGGTTTGTGTATACTTATGGATTGATGTTGGCTTTACGATTGTGTTGCTTATATAGCTTTTTTGCAGTTTAGTTCCCACAATGAGGACATTGTGGAGTTTTGGTGTGGAGGTGAAGTGCTCATTTGTATATATTTTTCGAAAATTTTAAAAATTTCAAAAAGAATTTTATTTTTCTATGGGGGTTTGTGTGCTTTGTTAGGTGATTGTGATCCTATTTTACTAGATTATTGAGTTATACGTAAATAGAGTTCGTATAGTTAAATGTCTAATTAAGGATGTAGATCTATTTTTCACAATAACCCAATCTCATATATGTGAATTCGCGCCTGCCTTGCCCTAGTTTTTCATTTAATCTTCTGGTCTTGTTGTTAAGTGGTATGTGAACTTTTTGTTTGTTGAGGTTGCTTTCTAAGCTCTCAAAAAATGCCAAAAAAGGAAAAAGCCTTAAAATGTGAACAAAAATATGGGCACCAATGTTCAAAGCCGCTTTTTTTATTTATGTCATTAATTGGCTAGAATATGTGTTATTATATTTGGTTACACATCTATTTGGGCAATAAAATAAGTGTTTGCACAATCTAATAAAACCTTTTTTTTAAGAAAGACTTGAATAATTTAAGCCAAGTGAGTTTTATTCCTAATAATAGGAAATAGGGAGCCAAGAAGTCAATTAAGGGAGGAAACGGCAATCATGTCAAGGAAGAAACTCAATTACTAATGATTGATACACATTTACACATACACCAAGGTTTACAAATCATTGCATATTATTGTTTGAGGTGAAAAATGGAGGTTGGGGTGCATTTTGTGACTTAGTTATTGAATTATTAACATTTTGTACCTCCAACTTTGGTGCCTAAATTGGTTGGTCTAGAAAATAAGAAAATAAATGTTTTGGTCCCTCTAGGTTTGAGGAAAGTGACTTTTTGGTCCTTTTTATTATTATTTTGGCTCGAAACCTTTAGAAATTTTCAACTTTGGCCCAAGTGGGGTGCCTTGAATAATTTTGGGTTTTTTTTGGGTGTTTTTTTCAAGAAATATGCTAGTTTTAAATTATTTAACTTCTTATAATGACTTTACTAGTATTAAGTATCACAATCTAGTACTTATTTAATAAATATCATATTTTCTATGATTATAGGCCCACCATGCCTAGGAAAATAATAATGCTTAATTAAAGAGTTTTGACCATGATTTTAATTTAGTCAGCGCTGGACCCTAACGTTCCTCCAACTTCCAGTTTACAAATATCACTAATCTCAACCACACCTTTCGTAGATCAGGCACACACAAATTTGTTTCCTTTTTCTCCCCTAGACCCTAGTCACTAACCAAGTTTTATAATTTAAAGGATATTGAGACTTCAATCAAGAAATTATAACATTTAAGACATAAGGTTCGATTGAATAATGTTCTCTTCTGCGAAACTTCTTTTATTGAAAGCTTGAAAGTGAAAAATACTACAATGGAAAGATTAAAGAGGGACTTAAGCTACGAAGATCATTAGAGATGATTGCTTATACAAAAATGGAGCATCATAACTTCTCTTTTGCTTAAGTATACTCAAATGACCATGTCCCTTCTTAGCACTCAGCTTCTCCTTTTATAGAGGCAATGAACTACATAGGATGCCCTAATGACTGTAGTACATAATGATGTTTTCACATGACAATAGTTTCCCTCACATGGCCATAGCAGACTACATTGTCTTACTGACTTAACACTTGAAAAAATAAGATAATGACGCAACAACTTTCCATAGTACTTAATGTTGACAAGACTAGTCATCCATATTAAGATTCTGCATGCCTTCATCTCTAATAATGTCTTCCAGTCTATCATTATCAAGATATTCATCAAAATTTTCATTAAGTTGAAGATGCTCTAGATCCCATTTTTTAAATAATTCATGAAGATATTTCTTTCCTTTTTCTGATAAGAATTTTCGTGCTCCAAAATCAAAGAGATAATCAAAGACATCTTCTAAAGTAGCCCCTTCTACCTCCATATATTTGCTAATATCATTATGATAAATGAAAGTAGTGTTTGTACAAAGCACTAGTGTTTCTCCCTATTCAATTAATGCCCACATATGATGATAAATATTGTAAAAATCAATGGATTTTGCTAAAGCATGATCAAGTACTTCTTATCGTTGATCATCCGGATTGTGTAAATCAACTAATTAAACAAGATAATAGGCTAGTTTGGCCTTTCCATTTTCATACTCAGTTTATTGTAAAATGTAACTCGACATATAGTGTTAAGTCGAAAATCATGCACCGTTTTTGTAATTATTTTTAGTATATTATATATATTATTTCATTTAATTTGATTTGTTTTATATATTTTTCAGGATCAGTGTTAAGTTAACAAAGAGAAGGAGAAAGGATGTAGAAGCTCGATTTTATATACTTGGCCACAAGACGGTCCAAGAATAATTATGAAAATACTATTATTTTCATAATTATTATTTTGGGCTAGGAGTCAAAAATTTTGGAAAAGCTAAAAGACTTGAAGAGGAAGAAACCCAAAAAAAAACCTAAACCACCTTGTTTTAATAATCTTCCCCTCCACGGCAAAAAGCTTCAGGAGCCCTATCCCCCTTCCTCCTCTCCACGCACAACATATAATATCATCTTCAGCATCCTCTTCTCTTTTCAACCCACGCAGCAGCCATAAAAGCCCCTCCCTTCATCTCCTCTTCTCCTTGACATATAATCTCGACCCCCCATCGTCATCTCCACACACGGCAATAATCTTCAGCCCATCTCTTCTTCCACTCCACGCATACCCATCTTCTTCATCCCCCTCTTCTCAATCAGCTTCAGCCCCTCGCAGCTTCCCACTACACGCACAGCACAATACATCAAAGTATGATCTTTTTTTTTTTTATTATGATTATTATTATTAGTATTATTACTTTTACTTTGTTTATTTAATTTTGTGTTTAGTTGTTTGATTAGACATGAAATATTTAAGTTATTATTGTAATTTTAATCTTTATATGAGTGAGTAATTTTTATGCTTAGTATAATCTTCTTGAAGCCATGCTAAATTAACTATTTTGAAACAAGTTTTGTGCTTTAATGCCTAGTTGATTTCTATTCATGATTCTTTAGCGATTAGTGTTTATCGTTTATGATATTTGTGTTAAATCGATTAGAATGCATGCTAGTTGATTAAATACAATTTCAATTGATAGTTTATAAGATTATAATACGTAAAAGTTATAGTCTTTTAGACCTAGGTATCACCCTAATTAATCATGGATGGCTTAAACCCATCTCTTTTAATTAGGTAATCGCTTTAGATCTTTGTTAAATCGATTTGCTGGTAAATTGGTTACAAAGTGTTAAATGATGTTTTTCTAATACGTAATGCTCTAATTTGGTTAAATTTTTGCGCTGGTGTAAAGATTATCAAATTAGTAGGGTTTATATTAGGGCTGGACCTAAGTAAACTAAAATCTAAGGAAAAACGGGGAAGAACCGCTGGTGGATCTCTTCTACAGTTTAACTCATGAATGAAATTAACTTGTGTGTTAATGATAAATATTAATTTGCATGGTGGATTGAGATTATGCTAAGCATCCTTCATAAATTTGATAACTTTCGATTATTATTTGGTACTTAGAGTTAATTTAATTTGTTTGTTAATTTTTGTTTTATTTTTACTAGTTAAATATAATTTCAATCAACCCCCCCCCCCCAAAATTATAGTATTTTAGAAGTGTCTAGGTAATTTTAGATAGCTTAGAGTTTGATTTTTGGAGCGGTTATAATTCTAGATTGAGTTTTAGTATTTAATTACCGATTTATTTGAACTTAGACTAAAAATAGTTATTTTTGTTATTTTTCGGTTTTAATTAATTCCTAGGGTTTATAAAGTGTCCTAGTCTGCTCATATTCAATTTCATGATTTTTGGAAATTATTTGATAATTTTTCAGATTTATTTTGCGAAATTGATATGTGCAGGTTTTTAGTTTATTAATTCTGAAAATTTCGATTTTTAATTTTGATTTACGATTATTAGGTGTTTTTAAGTCCAGAAATTTGTGTCCTGGGATTAGGGTAATTTTCCTTATTATTTTCGTATTTTTATTTATGCAGAATATTTTATTTCCAATTTAAGATTTAATATTCTGTTTGATTATTCTGCAGTAATTGGCTGATTTAATTTTTCTGAATTAAATCTGAAATTATTCTGAAGATATATGCCTATAAGGTTTCAGAATATTAGTTTAGGATACTGTTTGTTATTTTTAATATTTATTTTTCTGATTATTATTTGCTGTTTTGAGTTTTTATTAAAATTTCAGTTAATATTCTGATTTTATTTTTCTGGGTTGGTTAGGAAATCTTTTTACTGTTTCATTTCCAGAATATGACTCATAATATTTAGGGGCATTATTGGGTATTTTTCTATATTTTTATTCATTAGGTTATAATTATTTTAGAATTATTAAGATTAGACTTAACAAGTTGATTAGTAAAATCACTTAGGATTAAGCTAGCGATTTACAACAATCTTTCCTCGTGGATCGATCCCTACTTCCCTACGCTATAAAAATTATATAATAACCGAAGTAGTGGTTAAATTTGTAGCCCTCGACAGGCTTTACATATAGACTTCTATTATATGGAATTTTAGTTGGGTCATCAGGAGATGTAAGAATCTAATGGATCCTTTCAAATATGCATTGTTGAAATTTAGTTAGTCTTTAGTAGAATGGGTACTTTGGATATAGGATTTCCATGAGTCAGGCTACCATTCCACACTCCCTAGCTTTCATGAATGGCTCATCAGGAGAGATTGAATTTGCTAAGAATCTAACACCATGAACTCTAGATCTATCAAGAAAGAAAATTGTAGTACTCCATGACTCCCAAATATCATAAAAATAATTATAACAGTAATCGATGCAGGTTGCATACTAAGTTTTGAACCACTTTTCTTGAACATGGGAACTTGCTTTTTCTTGAATATCATAAGGACACCTCAAGTAATTCATTTATAACATTAGAAGGTTGAATCTTTATACTATTAGATAGGTTAAGACAGGAGACCAAAGTGTGACGTACTCTTTCGGGTTTTACTCTTTATCAAACAGATTCTGTAATTTCTTAAGATTATACTGCTTATACTACATCCTCTTCTTCTTCCTAGGCCTTTTCAGATGAATTTTCCCCTACTTCTTTTTAGATTTTTGTATCATGTAGAGAAAACAGACTTGTGTTCTTTAGGTTTTGGAAATGATGTTTATGTTGAAATGGAGTACTAATACTTAAAGCATATTTTTCAGTATGTCTAGCTTAGTTTTGTTAGTGAATGAATGATGGATTATATAGACAATTGCTTCCTAATCTCCTTAACTTTAGTCTTAGTTTTTGCTAATTCAGTTTTTAATTCTGAAACTGTATCAGTGGTATAATTTAATTGCGGTGCTACTGATGTGGTTCCTTCTGGTGAGTGCACAATACTTGAATGATTAGGAGGAGGACAAGTGGATGGCGATTCAGGCATTAAACATGGTTAATTATCTTAATTAATTATTAATTTATCTTAATTATTTTTTGTCACATGGCTCTAATAGCATATTAAAGAGGGCTTCAAGTAGTATCAGCGAGAATAATATTACATGCACAAAATTAAAATTTTCCGAAGTAAATTATTAAGGATTGGGGTAAAATTTGCAAATATGAAAAGCTTTGGGAACTACATAAAAAGTTCAATAGTGACTTGTCCCCCAAACTTTTTTTGCACGATAATTCAATGGTCTCGAAGTTCAATTTTAGAGAGGTTGGTCCTAAGATTATTACACTAAAGTTCAACGGTCCCAAATGTGAATGTTCTTAGTTCTCTTTTGATTGTATATTCTATTTGTATATAATTTGGCAAATCGGTTGCTAAAGTAATGCAATAACCCAAGGTTTCTACATAATCCCTGCATTAGTTGTATATATATGTTTAGGTTTTGAAAAAACCAAAATGATTTTCCTATGTTTTTTGAAAGGATTTTGTGAGTATTTCACTTAAAAACCCTCACGAGACCTCATTCGTTCACTTGGGAACCCAAGGACTTTAAAGGGCTTACTGCATACGTTAAATGTAACCATGATTCTCACAAAAATGAGTTAGGATTTTATTTTTCTTATTTTTCAGTTCTTTTTAGGTAGTTTAGCTTGTTTTACTTGAAGACCAGTAAAATCTAGGTATGGGGATATTTGTTTGCATCAAAATTATAATATTTTTACAAAATTTGAACATCTAATTTAGCTCCTAATAATTAGATTTTTATCTAAGTATTTATTTTTTTGTAGGTCTTGCAAAATATCAAAAAATGTTAAAAAATGAAGATATTGGCAACAAAAATGGAGTAATTAGCAAGAGATGAAGTTAAAACAAGATCCAACCCTCAGCCCACTCTCTTATGACCCAACTTAAGAAAAGAAGAAAAAAGGAAAAATAAGATAAGGAAACCCACCTGTCTCCCCCCTTTATGTCGCATCTCTCTCATATTATTTCGCTGTCTCTTTCTTTCTCTCTTCTTAGCTTAAGGCCATGAACCAAACTCAAAAACATCCCACCCATTCTAGACTTTGACACAGCATCACAATCTTCACCAACACTCGTCGCCACCATCATCTCCTGCATCTCATCACCCACGAATTCCCCCCTCTTTGTACTCATCGTTACCATGCACCATCTTCACCATATTTCATCACCATCGGATGCTATGCAATTGGATGACCAAGAGATGAAGATCAATCAAATTTGAGGGGCAATAAAGGAGGAGAAGAGTAGCAATTTGGAGGAGGGTTTGTTGGTTTTAATTTATAACATAATTTGGACTAGATTTTAGGGTTTTGAATTTCTTCATCTTTCTCAAGTTTTGATTCAGTTCCATTTTTATTGGCTTTCAATTAGTGTAATTAACTTTAATTTTTGGCTAATATTAAGTAGGTAATTATGATTTTAGGCATGATTTTTGTATTCTATTGGCTTCCCCTTCCTATATTTTTAATCTTTATGCTCTACTTTTCTAGTTTGTCATTTTGATTTTCTCTGTGTCAATTATCTAAGTTCTCTTCTATTTCACTCCTATCTGGTATGACATTGTGCTTGGTGACCATGGTGAATTCCACCATTGATGCAAGGGGACAGGGCCTAAGCTCTTAGAGGGTAGGGACGCCCTATTGTCATCCTTTTCTTTCACCTATTCTCGAATGTGTTTCTCACATGGTGTAGGTTGGATTTCTAGTTTTAGTTATTGTTTGGTGTTCTTGATTAATAGAGGATGTAGCTAGATTGAGCACTTAAAGTGTAGAGATGTCCACGGTTTCCCCTCTCTCTATTTCACACTTTTCTTTGAATTTTTCGGGCAAGATTTTTATTCAATTTATTTGGATAGTTGTTTAAAAGGCTTGTTTAATTTCATTCATATTAATCAGGTTGGGCCACTCTTTATCCTCTGTATCTTCCTTTCAATATAATAGGTTATTTTTGTGTTAGCTTTGATAATGGATTTTTCTGGTATTTAATATTCATTAGATGTTCGGTAACATGGTGATGGTTGTGATACATTGCTTTACTAATTAGTTTGGTATTTAAAATGTGAATGTTATTGTGTAATTTCATGAAACTAATTAGTTTTGTTTAGTAGTTAGCTCATTGGGAAATAATGTTAGTTTAGTTTTGATTTGTGACCTAATTTTGTCCCCATCCCTAATAAGATGACCCTTAAGTGTTGTAGCGAAAGCTGTACGCTTGTGGCATATAATTTCACTTTGAAAATCATGTACATTAAGCTTTTTAATGGAGTGAACATTTGCATGCCTTTATCTATCATGCCATAAATCAAGTGACTCAATAGTGTAGGCAATAGAGTTACTAGCCTTTTTATTCATATTTTCCGAAATTATGTCAAGCAAGCTACCAGATATGAAGTTTCTATGCTTTTCAAGCACATATAACACATCAGTAAGAGTAAGCAGTTTTCCAGAAGTGAGTTTTGAAGTGATCTTTTTGTTTCCAATGATAGAGACAGATGTGGGATTACCTATGCAAACATTTCCACCTTTATTAATTTTTTCATAAGACTAAAATAATTTGCAGTTGGCACATGTGTTTTTGGTGGCACCTACATCAACGATCCACACACGATGTTGCTCACTAAATTGACTTGTGGACTACTGCAGCAATGGTATTAGATTTAAGTAGATTGACATTTCCTCATGTCTTGTATTGCAATATATGGCCTTGTGACCACGACGCCTACATTTGTGGCATTTTTCTCATGAATTTGCGTTTTTACACCTTTCCTTGTGACTTGTAATCACTTCTATATTTTTTCCTTTCCCTATTTTCGAACATGTAAAAATTAGCAAATCTAGACTTCACAAGGTTAACTCTAGAAAAATTAGAGTTATGAGAACTCCTTTTATCTTTTAAGCTATTTTCCTCCTTAATTTTCCAATGACCAATCAACTATTTCAAACTCCAATCTTTCTTCTTATGCATGATGTAATTTCGATATTATTTCCATGATGGTTGTAATTTTTCAATTAAAGCAATAGCCAGGGTCACATCGTATATTTTTAATCCTTTGAATGCAATAGTAGAATACGAATTTTCATATTCATGACTTGAACAATAATAGACTTATCTTCTTCGATCTTGAAATTTAGCCATCTATTAATTGCATAACGTTTAGATGCAGCATCATCACCACTGTATTTTTTGTTAAGAGCATCCCAAATGTCCTTAGCATATTCATATTTGACATAAATGTCAAGTAATGGATTAGACATATGATGCAATACATACATTTCCAAATTTTACTATCGATATCAAATTTCAGGTTACATTCGACTTTTGCATTTTCATCTTTAGGAGTAACTTTTTCTTCTAAGACATATGCAATCTCAATTTTCTCAAGATAAAATTTCATTCTAATAGCCAAATGGTTATAATTTTTACCAGCTAATGATTCCATTTTAGACTGATCATGAATAGTATATAGAAGGCATAATTATATATAATCGAAGATTGTTCTTAGTTCGTTGGAAAATATAACTTTAGGTACGATAGTGTTATATACAATTACAACCACTAAATATATTTTATGAAAAATACCAATCAAACCACTAAAATTGAATTAAACCAATCAACTTAATTTGTACCTTACATTATCCACTAATGAGGTTAGTAATGAAAAAATAATAATTAGAATGAATTTGTACATCAAACCATGCCGCGACTTACCCATTATCCTAAGAATAATTTTGGCTAAGCTAAGGTGCAAACTTCATATGTGTAGCTGTTCCTTAAGATTGACACAGTGTTAATCACTTCGGATGCACTCCCAGGCAGTTAATTTGGAATACTTGAAGCAGTGCCCACTGATTTTTGTATTAATCATTTGCGGCTACATATTTAAGGCTAATTTTTTGGGCTAGTTTCTTATGGTTCAGGCATGTAGAAAGTGGATATTGGAAATGGATTTTCATTGGTTTTGTATGTTTGTAAGGTGAATTTTCTAAGGCTCAAACTCCTCACAAACCAGCCACGTATTTATAGTGAAAAGAAGGGGATAGTTAGATGAACAACCTAGGAATTATGGCATAGTATAGTTCACCAACTTAAGCCAAACTTTGATAACACAATCAAGTAGTTTAACAACCACCAATAATGAACATAGTTAGGCCAACAATAATCAAACCAACTTTGATTTTTTTTTCCTCACATTTTTGGTCTTAAAATAGCTTATCAGTTGAATGAGTCCCTTAATTATTATTCGCTTTAGGAGTTTGCTCATAATTCAAATTAAATTTGCTCTAAAAGTATTTAGCAGCTAGGCTTGTGGAGAACAATTTGCATATGCCTTAATTTGATTTCGACGAGTGTCTTGATTTGTGAAAATCCACCATAGGCCGATTTCCACCTTTTTAATATAAATCATTTGGTATGTTTAAAACATCTTACGTTGTAGTAATGAAGGATAGAATACTATTTGATTATGAAAAAAATCATATGATATATCTTTTACCTAACACTGTAAAACAATACGTATAATTAACAAACAATAGTTATTCTTTCGGTAAACAAGGTTATTCTCCTAGAATGTCTTTTATATAATTGTTATTGACATAATGAAAGAAATCAGTGATTAATTCATACTCAAGTAGATGATGAAAAGAAGTGTTGGCTCACAATAAAAAGCTTTGTTATAGTTGTCCAAAAGAGAGGAAGGGGGAAGCCCTATTTCTGCCTTGAATCACATTGAATTATTAGTGAAGGGAAACAAAAGAACCAACATATTCCATATCTTCATCATATTAAAAGGAAAAAAAATCCAATTCCATATCCTGCCTCCTAAACATAAAGAAAAAGAAAAGAAAGCATTATATTTTTATTTCTACAGAGATCACATCACACAAAAATTAAAAAATACCTATAGTTTTTTTAACGTAAAAAAGAAGAAAACAAGTGTTGGAAATAATTCAAAGCAAAAGCTGAGCTTGGAAACATTAGCTAAAATAAAAGCAAAAGAGCAAAAGGAACACGTCAGGAAAGAAAATAAACTGCGGAGAAGGGGATTGAACTACGCCCTCTCGAAGCACAACCTTAATCTGGCGTGTTAGACCAACTCGACCATCTTTGCTACCGCGTTGGCTTTTTTTGTCAAAAACTTCAATTTGCATTCATAAATAATTTGATTGTTCTCCAGTTCTCACATAATGACCCCGACCCATATTTGACCGAAGACTCAAAATAAGGCTACCCAAAATCCTAAATTGACCTGAACTGAACCATACCGGACACTAAATTTTCAACAAAATTGCTTCTTTTTGCATGGAAAATTTATTGGACTAAATATTAGTTGACAAGAAATTGACCCAAACTGGAATTCACCCAACCTAAATCTAATCGACCCGTAATGTCTCTTTACTTGAGACATGACTTAGGTAAAACTTAACCCGATGCAACCCAAATTTAGTGACCCATTTACTGGGTAGAATGGTTGTGTAACACCTCGACCCTTTCTCGGGCCGGGACAGTCACTCGGAATGATTTTGAGGATCATCTACTGGCCCCAGAAATCACCACAAGCCTTTTCACCGTGGTTCGTCCTGGCTCACGCTCTGCCTAGGAAACTTCCCAGGAGGTCACTCAACATAAGACTTCTCCACAGCAAGCACGCTTAACTGTGGAACTCTTATAAGTGGGCTCTCCGAAAAGAAAGGTGCACCTTAGGTGATATAGGTAGTCACATCAAATCCTTTAAGTCACATATAGGGAATTACAATCACCCCCACTTAAAGCGCACAACATCCTCCTTATGCCTCATTAACCAACCAACTTACAAGTCCTCTTGACCAGCGGTCCATCCCAGTGTCTTTACCAATGCTACTTGACTACCGAAGGCTCTCGCATCTACTGGCGCAGCTCACGGTTGCAGGTCAGCTCTAATACCCTTTGTAACACCCCGAGCCCTTCTCGGGTTGGGACAGTCACTATGAACGACTTTAAGGATCATCAACTGGCCTCACAAATCACCACAAGCCTTTTCTTCATACTTTGTCCTCCCTCACAAGCTGCCTGAAAAACTTCCTAGGCGGTCACCAATCATAAGATTTCTCCACAACAAGCACGATTTACTGTGGAGTTCTGATAAGGGGGCTCCCCGAAAAGAAAGGTGCACCTTTGGATCTTATGAATAGAGTTTTCAGACCCTATTTGGGCAAGTTTGAGGTGGTATTCATAGACAATATCCTAATTTACTCCAAAGACAGAGACAAACACATTACCCATTTAACAATGGTGTTACAAACATTGAGGGAACATCAATTACATAGCAAATATAAGAAATATGAGTTCTAGTTAGAAGAAGTGGTATTTTTGGGTTATGTGGTTCCAAAGGATGGGATTAAGGTTCATTTAAAGAAGATGCAAGCAATTACAGAGCGTCTAAGGCTCACCAATATTATTGAGATTAGAAAATTTTTCGGTTTATCAGGGTGTTATCAAGTTTCAAGTAGGATTTTTTTTTAAAAGATAACATCTACCCTGACCAATTTATTGAAGGAAGTTATAAAGTTAGCAAGAAGATAAAGTGGTAGCCTATGTCTCTCGACAGTTCAAGTCTTATGAGAGAAATCACCATACTCATGACCTAAAATTAGTTGTTATGGTAATTACACTGAAATTTTAGAGCCATTACTTATATGGTTTACCCTGGAAGATCTATACTTATCATCAAATATTAAAGTATACTTTCACTCAGAATGAGCTCAATCTGAGACAAAGACGTTGACTAGAATTGCTTAAAGATTACGAATTATAGATCTAATATCACCTAGGAAAGGCAAATAATATGGCATATGGCCTGACAAGGAAGGCACAATATACCCTTGACACTGTAGTCATTACATAGTTGAACCTCTTGAGATGGCTTGAGAACTTGGATGTTCAATTGGTGTCACATGGGCAAGCATCTAAAATATCAATGGATCCAAATTTTTTGAGTTTGAACCTGTAGTACTTTGCGACCTAGGGCAACATTTGCATTTGAAAAAAAAGCATGGAACTCTCAGCGGTCAATGTGGTGAAAATACTAGTAGAGAAATTTAGATGAAACATTAAGGTAAAATGATGGCAGACATTGACGACAAAATCATATTTTCAATCATAAGGATCTTCTTTAACACTCAATGAGGTGACAGACATCAGAAGACTCTTCAAAACAGACTATTGTAACCGATAGAAAAGTTATGTTGATAAAAGAAGGAGATCTCTGGAGTTTCAGATAGATGATAAAGTTTTTAAGGAAGTTTTGCCAACTAAGGGTATAATGAGGCTTGAACTGCGAACTAAATTGAGGCCAAGATCTATTGGACCATACAAGTTCATTGAAAGGTTGAACCCTAGAGCTTGTCGACTAGATCTGCCTACATAAATCAAACACGAGCATAACGTGTTTCATATCTCACGATTCAGAAAATACATTCCAAATCCTGACAATGCTATAATATCTGAACCCATCGAAGTTGTTGGAGATCTAGTGTATGAAGAGTACCCAGTCCAGATATTAGATCGCAGAATTAAGCAGCTATGTATCAAGTAGATACCCTTAGTCAAAGTACTTTGGGCAAATTACACATCCTCAAAAGCCACTTGGGAAACTAAGGAAGAAGTGAAAGCCAAGTACCCATACTTATTTGAGATAACCTTCAATGTTTTGACAAAGTTCATAAGTTTTAAGGACGAAACTCTTTAAAGGGGGAAAGTTGTAATAGCCAGTGCTAAATCATGTTTATTTATTTAATTAAGTTCATGTTATTAATTTTTCACATTTATATATCTCATTTAATCATCTCAGTTAAGAAAGTTCATTTTGGGCCCCACTTTGCAATTCGATTTTCATTTATGTAACAATTTTGATTGAATCGATATTATACCCTGGTAAATATGATTATGTGATAAATTATTTTTCATGATGTCACAAAATTTAATTTTTAACCATACAAAAATTTGGGCACAAATTCATTAAATTTGGCCCAATCCATTTGGGCTGAAATTGTGGTCCGATTCATTTTGGGCTAAAATTGTGACCCAAACATTTTGGTGTAATTAAATTAAGTTGATTACCAGTATTATGCCTAATTATCATTAGCACAAAGCCATTTTTTGAGTGGATAAAATAAGCCAAACTTATCAACAAAAGTTAAGCTAGTAATGACCAAAAGCAAAGTAACCTTCTCTTCTCCTTCTTCTTCTTCATTCATGGCATCCTCCCTCCCCCTCCTTGGTTGATCTTCCACCTTCCAGCCATCTTGCTGCCACCAGCCAGCCACCCTCCAGCCACCATCCAAACACCCTCCCACATTAAGCACCATCTCCATCTCTCCCTTTGATCACCAAGTGAGGTATACACCCTAACTTATTCTTGGTTAGCTTTGGTTTATGTTGGATTTGATCATGGATCATGTTATTTTGATAGAAATAAGTGTTATTTGATATCTATATCGATTTTGGATGAGTTTAAATGCAAAAATAAGTTGATCATAAGTTAGGGTTTTGGTGATTATGCATGGTTTGGATTATTCTTGGCATCAAGCATGTTATTTGTATATACTTTGATGTAAAATGAATCTTGGATATGTTTTTTGACTTGGAAAATGACTTGAGGTGAGTTAACATAAAGTAATGAATTATGAAAAAAATTTCTAATGGATTAAAATAGGTTAGTGGGCTCACATATGCATATCAGTGTGATTTTGGATGTATTTTGACTGTTTTGGTAAAGAGAAAAATTGCAGAATATATAAAGATATTTTGTGGAGTATGTTGAAGTAATATGGTTTTGTAAGATAATGAGAAGAACAGATTATTGTTCACTGATTTTAAGGAGTGATTTTAGAAGGGGATTATGTGAAGAAAATGGGGAAAACAAGAACAGTAGGATTGTGAACAGATCCGAAACAGGGTCATAAAAACAATTAAACTGGTACTATTTGGTTCATTAAAAAATTGTGATTTTTAGTGGGTAGATAGATCCATGAGTTATCTTTCAAATGCCTTTTGAATCACTTTATTCTGAGTTGTATAAAAAACATTATAGCCATTTTACCAAGACTGCGCAGGACAAACCCGAGCTATGCACAGTTATGTTTCAGCTCAATTTTAAGACATGTTTTGTTGTAACTGGGTTTTGTACTATGAATGAAAGTTTTTAGAGACTTCTTAAGCTTTCCATGCTGGGGTTTTAGGTCTCCATTTGGTGTTAAGAGTGTAAGTTATGAATTTTCTAAGGGGGACCTTGAATCGGTAACAACTTTGATGGTACTTAGAAGCTTATTTGGTTTGGGAAACTAAGTTATATGGCATGTACGACGAAACTGGAGAAGTGGGGAGATTGATAACTCAAGATCAATATTTGTTGGTCCAAACCGATGTGTTTAAAGTTATTCTGAACCTACCACCACTCCAGTTGCCCTCAAACCTTTGTTGTCCATCTCAGAAATATCAAAAAACCCGTGATCAATTATAACCATCAAAGTCTTTCTTTGATGATCTCAATTATTTTACCTTGATTAGTTTTACTCCAACATTATTTCACTTTGAGTTAAATTACACCAACTCATTTAGTTTTCAAATCATTTTGGTATAACTTATCTTCTATTGAATTATTTGAGTTATGGATGCCTTTTAACGAATTTCTATTACAGTTACAAATTATGAAAGTCAGCATTGTTTACTAATTACATGTACCTATAATTACATTTCTTAAACAGTAGTAAGGCCTAGTCTATCGTTTCCCCTTTGCGCATAAGTATTATCAAGTGAGATTACATTTTAAAGATTTCATGTTCGTTCATTGCCTGTATCTTTAGAAATTAGCACATATTTATCAAAATTATAATGTTTTGGTAAGTACATCAATGAATCAGTTTAATTAGTGATTTGTCACATAATTAGTTTCCCCATCAGCTATCAACTACAGGGCATTGCCCTTCAGTTACTCGCACAGCTTCAGGCCAGGTCCCTTGATTGGCTTGGCAGGTGCACACCTATTCATATATCATAACAACATCAAAGGGGTTCACTATTCGATAATAACTAGCAATTGCAGTTTATATTCATCTCATTCACTCTTTTAACTTAAAATGAATTGCAAAGCGGGCACCCGACCAATTTATGCAGAGATCTTTTAACAATACATGAATGCATGTACTGAGCTTCGGCTCAGAGTTCGAAATATTTTTCATGTTTTGTTTTAGGCAAATGCTCAGTGAATTGCCCTCATACTAGCAAACCAGCTGAAGTAAATAAGTTGAGCAAGGGAATCTTGATAGATCAACAGTGACATAGTACATGCATATTTGGAAGCTGTATTTTGAAATCTGCAGTTGATAGAGGTGTAGATTATATGGAGAATTGTTTTACTATGGCGTATAAACCTTATGTTGGTTAACGGTTGACTGTATACGGCTTGATCATGTATGAATGTGTATGGTTGAAGCTATGCCTAACTATGTTATTTTTAGTACACATGCTTCAAGCCTTGTCCTTTTGGATAATGGTAACCCTGCAATCATTGGGTTTATCGATTGTGATTGAGGGAATCAGAATAGTGATTGCAAACAGTGAAACTTACTTAATTAGGTGGCGTTACATGGGTATTTAGTTATTCAACCAGTCTTTCATCTCACTCAATTTGCCATTGGCACATAAACCTTAACTTGGGCATCCAACCATAATTTCCATAGCAACATTTGAAATCAATTAAAACTTAGTATTAAGTTTAGGACGGAATATTACCCACCTTCATACAAGCTTAAGGATCCCATTAAGGGCTAATTGGACGAATTAGAGCTGGTTAGAGTCCCCTCCTCCCCTTGTTGTCATTGCACCTCCTCTACCCCAGTCTTCCTTTCTCACTCTACTATTTATCTACTGTCCTTCCTTTTCCTAGGTAGCCACCACCTATGGAGGTGGCGGTGTTGGTACCATGTTATGGTGGAAATGAGTTAGGGCTTTTACTACCCACTATTACCATGCGCCACCACAACCATACGATTCTCTGCTTCTGATGGTGCTGCTACTGCTCTATTCTCTCTTCTTCATCCCCTTCTCGCTCTCCTCTCTCTCTCTCTCTCAATCTCACCCCCTTTCTCTCTCTAGAAACGTTGAGGATGGTGGTAAAGTGGGGAGCGTAGGGTGTCATGAGGTTGCCTTAGGAATGGACGTCTGGCTGGTCTGATTAATCAGCCTTTTCCTTTCCTTGTTTGTTTGTGTTTCATAAACCAAGTTACAAATACCTATGCCCGAAAGACGTGCCCATAAGTTCTAGCATTCATTGGTCCAGTTGATTCTGCGAATCTCACTCAGTTTAACTCTCGACTATTGCTAACTTTTTCCGTTCTCATAATAAATCAAGAAAATTCCAGAAACTAATTCGCATAAAATCATACACTTAATTAACACACAAATATTAGTCTAACTTAGCTTATATACTAAAATTATGGTTAATAAAATAGTTCATCGAATTAGTTAACTTAAACCCAAAAATCCACGGCTATTACAAAAGTGATTATGAAGAAACTAGTCACATGATAGAAAGTAGTTCAATTAGTCTTGGTGATCTTCAAGGAGGAGAACTTATTGTAGATAATGAGAACAAAGAAGCCAAAGGATATTGGGCCCTTCCCATAATTCAGAAAAGCATGATCTGTAAAAAATTCATTTTCAATTAAAGAGTAAGTATGTGTGTGAAATGATGGAAGGAAGCCTAGAGATAAAAGACTATGAGTATGATGTGGGATAAGTTAATCTCATTAATTAGAAAAATGTCCTTAAGCATAATAAAGATAGAAAGTATTGGTATATCCATAATGGAGGTGTCTAAGTGCAAATTACTCCATTATAGTATTATGGCAAAAACATTTATTTTTATGCTTTCCTTTACGACATCAGGCATACTAAATTTAATAATCAAAGTATCAAATGGATTAAGACCAATTTACGTAATGGATTAGTATGATTCAATTGCAGACCTGGATATTATGTAAGCCTAAAATACGCATTTGCCAAAAACTTTTGATCCCTAAGATAAAAACAGTTGGGATGGATACGAAAAGAGGAGGATACCCACTAAGGATATTTTAGAAAATAATTTATAAACTAGACAATACTATAGATACATAGACTAAGATAACAATGATAGAGGTAGAAAATTTTAAAAGTTCTACGCAAATGCAAAAAAATTCAAAGGATAAAATCCAATCTACGGGAGAGAAAATTCAATAAGCCTTGGATATCTAGCTTTGCCAATCCCACAAAAATCAATTAAAAAAATGTAATAAAAATTAATAATAACGGTAAAATTATTACAAAACCCTAATCGTTAAGAAGCATGAGTGCAAGATCACAATGGGAGAAGGTTCTTCAACTATCAAAGAAGAACTCAAAGAAGACGATGCAATTAGTATAACAAGCAATATGAGTAGAAAGAGTTTTAAACCCGCACGGCACAGTGTAGATTGAAGAATGAGTCTAAATAAAAATGTCATTGGGTACAAAACAAGAAATGTTAGTGAACCAATCTATGAGGATGAATTAGTTAAGAATACAACCATGAAAATATGCTATGAAGCCACAAATACAAACCCTAATAGCATCTGTATCCCAATAAATGTATGTTTAGACGGATATAATAAATATGAATTATGTACTGACATTGATAGTGGTTGTTCTACCTTTTTTGGAAAAAAGATCATTAATTTCTAGAATTTATATGAAAAAAGGCAAGAATCATTTACAAGTAAGGATAGCTGATAATACCATTATGAGTCACGATAAAGCCATAGAAGGGTTATTCATAGAAATAGGAGGAGTCCAATGCATTATACTAGTTCTGTGGACTACTGATCAATCCTCTCATGAAATGATTACTGAAAATAATTTTCAGAGGCTATATTCTTCATGCACACGAATCACAAACCAAATAATATTCACAATAAATTGTCACTCAATTCCTATTGATGAATTAAATAAAGCATACACTCATCAAAAATTGAGTTTACACTTTGTTAGCGTGGGAAAAAGGTAATACTTGCACAACGTGAGGTAGCACTAACAATCTTACTACTTAAGTTATCCATTAAAGATCAGATTGCTGAACAACAAGAGCAATTATGTAAATATCTCTACCTGATAATCCTCTTAAATTTTGGGATAAAGATAAGGCATTTGCAAAACTCACTTTGTTAAATACCAACTCTATTATCCGATTCAAACAAATGGTGCATATACACTATGATATCTAGGAATTTGACAAGCAAATCAAAGAACTTTTGCATAAATTGTTAATCAAGAATAGTAAGAGTCCTCATACCAGTCTCATTTTTATGGTAAGAAATCATGCTGAAGAGAAAAGAGGCAAAGCTAGAATGGTAATCAATTACAAAAGGCTTAATGATAAGCTATCTTTTATGATTATTATATTCCTAACAAAAAGATCCTTCAATAGAATTCAAGGAGCCTCTTGGTTCTAAAAAAATAGATTACAAAAGTGGATATTGACAAATAAAAATGGATGAAGAAAGCATTCCTTTGACTACTTTTAGTGCCCCTCAAGGACATTATAAGTGGATAATAATGTCATTTGCTCTTAAAAATGCACCCCAAATATTTCAAAGAAGAATAGATAACATCTTTGAAAATCTTAATCACTGCTGTCTAGTTTACATCAATGATATCCTTGCCTTTTCCAAGACCATAGAACAACAGAAGATGGTGCCTTAGCTATCACCTGAAGATGCATTGATCATGGTATTATTCTTCGCAAGAAGAAGTGCATTTATGCTGAACAGGAAATCGACTTTTTAGGTCTAGAATAAAAGCAGGACACATCATCCAATAGAAAATTTTCCTAAAAAGATTGAAGATAGGCAGCGATTAAAGAGGTTTCTTAGATGTCTTGTCTATACTTCAAATTTTATTAAAGATCTAGCTAAATTAAGAAAATAGTTGCTCAAGAAAGAAGTAAGTTAGATATGGACCCCTAGTGATTCAAAGATTGTTCTAAACGTCTAAAAGATATGTAAAACTCTTCTTGTTCTTAATTTGCCTAGTGAACGATATAATTTAATTCTTGAGACAAATGTCAGCAATGACCACTAAAGTATAGTACTCAAAATCAAAAAAATGAGAAAAACTCTGCAAATATTGCAGTGAAAGTTTTAATAAAGTACAATATAACTATCCCATGATGGAAAAAAGAAATCATTGCAATCATAAAGGGAATTGAAAAGTTGTTAATCTTTTTTTCCCCAAAACATTTTCTTATTCGAACTAATTGCAAAAGAATATTTGGTTTTCTAAAAAAGAATTTATCAAATATGCAAACGTAAAGGTGACTCTTGCATTGGCAATTATGGCTTAACCAGTTTTCTTTCTCTATTGAGCATATAAAGGGATCGAAGAATTCTCTAGCAGATAGTTTAACTCAAGAGCTTACCAATGGTGATCATCATAGCAAAACTCCTGCCGAAGACTGAGGAAATCCAAAATGAAATGCCATTACTACTAGAACAAGTTTTTCCCTCTAGGAGAATCCTTATCGATATTTTGGAATTTCATACAAAAAGTAGATCACACTTTGATCTGTTGCCTTCTGTCTATCTCATACTACAAATATTCAGCTTTCTAGAGTTACAAATGAATTACCTAAGGTGTCCTTACGATATTCAAGAAAAAATAAGCTGCCACATTCAAGAAAAATGGCTCAACGACTGGTACGCAGCCTGCATCGACTACTTTAATGGTCATTCTTATGATATTTGGGAGACATGGAGTACTATGAGTTTCTTTCCTAATAGATCTAGAGTTAGTGGTGTTAGATTCTCAACAAATTCAATCAGTCCAGATGATTGCATCATAAAAGCCTGGAAATATGGAAGGCTAGCTTACCTCATGGAAATCCATATCCAACGTACCCATTCTTCTTAAGACGAATTAAGTTCCAACAATGCATGTTTAAAAGGATCCATTGGATTCTTACATCTTCTAGATGGTCCAATAAAAATTTCATATAATAGAAGTCTGTATGTCGAGGTACATTGCACAATCACAGAGTTTGAAAATGGAAAGGTCAAACTAGCTTATATGTTGTTTATTTAGTTGATTTGGATTATCCCAATGATCAATGATAAGAATGGTTTTGAGAACAACAAGAAGTGGTTAGTGAACCTGCTAAGAGCCATTTTTTTTATAACGCTTACCATGAAATGTTGGCATTGTAGATCAAGGAAAAACACTAATGCATTGCGAGAACACTACTTTCATTTATCATAATGATCTTAGCAAATATATGAAGGTCGAAGGAGCCACTTTAGAAGATGTCTTTCATTATCTCTTTGATATTGGAGTTGAAAATTTTGTATGAAAAAAAAGGAAAGAAATATCTTCATGAATTATTTGAAAAAAAGGGTTCTAGAGCATCTTCAATTTGATGAAGATTTTGATGACTATTTGGGTAATAATGGACTAGAAGACATAATTGGAGATGAATGGCATGCAAAATCTCAATATGAATGAGTCTTATCAACATTAAGTAGTTTAAAAAGATGTCGCACCATTGTTGTAGCCATGTGAGTGCAGCTTTACTCATATGAAAATATCAGTGTATACTGTAGTCATTGAGGCATCCTGTATAATCCATTTCTTCTTTAAAAGGAGGGACACGGTCATTTGAACATACTTGAGCAAAAGAGAAGTCGAAATTCGCAATTTCTCTATGAGCAAACATATCTGATGAACTTACTAGCTTAAGTCCCTCTTCGATCTTTCCATTCTAATATTTCCACTTTCAAGCTTTCAATAAAAGAAGTTTCTCAGTAAGGAACATTATTCAATTGAACCTTATGTCTTAAATATCATAATCTTCTGAATAAAGTCCCATTATCTTGTAAATTATAAAACCTGATTAGTTAGTACGATCTGAGGTAGAAAACAAAACAGACTTATGTTGTATTGAATCTAAGGACTGTGTGGTTGAGATTAGCAATCTTTGTAAACTAGAAGGTAGAAATAATTAATTTTTGTTATTTTTCTAAGCACGATAGGCCTATGATCACCCAAAAAAAATAATACTTATGATATAAGTAGTAGATTGTGTAACTAGTATCAGTAAAGTTATTATAAGAAATTAAATTATTTAAAACAAGCATCGTTCTTGAAAACCCCCAAAAAATAGAAAAATTACTCAAAGCATCCCATTTGGGCCAAAGTTGAAAATTTCTAAAATTTTGAGCCAAAATAACGATAAAAAGGACCAGAAAGTCACTTTCCTCAAACTTGGAGGGACCAAAAAGTTCATTTTCTAATTTTCTAAACCAAACAATTCAGGCACCAAAGTTGGAGGTACCAAAATGTTAATAACTCGCAATACATTCTAAAAACGTTATCCTTAGAAATCATTTTCCTAAAATAGTTGGTACCCCAGAGTCACAAATTGCAAATATAGCATTTCTACGTAAAATACAATCTAGAACATTAGTTTATTATAACAAAATGCGAGATATCAATTGCACCCAAAATGGAATGGCAAAAAAGGATGCTATTATAAAAAAATGGAAGTTAGCAAATATTAGATGTCATAGTTGGCAAAGAGGAAAAACTAAATACACAATATGCATGATCCTTTTGGCACTTACATGAAGCTTATCCAAAAAGAAATAATCTACCAGACGAAACCACATTCAATCACCTATAGTGGATAGGCGTTTATTCTTTTCCAAATTACATAATTCTTCTTCGGCAGTATCTTTGACATATTTGCATCTTATGCAATACTTATAAATTCGAAGCTTTTCTCCAGCGGTTGACTTCTACACCATTTGGTATCACGAACATCCTGGTCAAAACTTGAAATAATCAAAAGAAGTAGTTACTGTTAGATAAGATGCAACACCCTATTTGAACAAGACTAAAAGGTTAACTACTAAATGTTATGATTCAACATCTAAAGTATTAAGGCAATAAGCACCAAGCATCATAGTTAAGAGGACATAGGCTAGGCCTCTTAGCAACATTAGTAAGGAATCTATTAACTAGGGCTCTTGTCTACGTGGTTGGTTGTAACAAGTTGTTCAAAGGTATGATCATCCTTTCTAGGGGAAACTGCTTATCTACCACATTCACACTAATTCTCCCTCCAAACCTTCTAGCATTGCCCCATTCATTTAGATAAAAAAAGAATAAGACTTGCTTATCATTTTTTTTTAACAATCGCAAATAAGGAGTAAGGTAGAAATTAAGCACCTCTTCTCACAAGAGTGCGTCCAACTATATCATCAACTAGAATGGATCTAAATCGAGGTGAACCATCGAATGATGAGATTGTGGGTGAGGGTGTCACAGAGTGGCCAGTTTTTGCTAGCTACTCCGTAGCTAGATTTGCCTCTCGAAAAATATGGTTGATTATAGTACAATTTGCCTTCGTCAACCATAATCAAACGTCTTCAATGATCATTTCTATTTGCCATGGTACATGGAAGGTACCCTATAGAGCTTGAATGACGATGTTATTATCACCTTCTATAATAATATTCTGGAAACCTGCTTGGATAGCTACAATTACGCCATTTTTGAGGGCACGAACTTTTACGACAAGAATGGATGTCTACCCATAGTGTGCAGCACCTACTTTAATGAGTTTCTAGTCCAACAACGGAGGAGAAAACCCCTGCTGTGGATTTGTTAATGAACGAACAATCAAAGTTGAGTTTAATGAAATCTATTGGCAGTGGATGCCACATCACAAAAAGATGGGAGGTGGAAAATGGGGGAATGGGCCCCCCTAAAATCATCATCATCTGACATACGAGTCTGGACTCTCCATTCGGCACATGCCTTTTTTGCTCGAATAAGACACAAGTGGGTTGAAAATACCATTTCTGAAAACCGTTGCATTCTTGTGTTTCCAAATGCTCCTTAAAAGGAAGGAGGTCTTATACAATTTAGATAAAAAAAAAAAAGAATAAGACCTAGTTATCATAGTAAGCTATAGACTTTGTAGTTAATACAAAAATTTTGAAAAATGACATGGTTACCAAATATTTAAGATTCCATTACCAATTATCGACACCTCTTATTATCATCAAAATCTCAGGGATGCTAATAAGACAAGGATTATTATTAATTGAAATAATTAACTCTTTTTCACTACATATTGTAATTTTTTGCAAGCGCACAGTAGTCATTGTAACAATTGAGGGACGATCCACAGGGAGGTGTTATGAAATTAGGTCACTAAAATTCTAACTTATAGACTAATTAACAAGAATCAGAGTCAAATTATTATTCTAACAAAATGATTTCTGTTAGCTAAAATCACTAAAGTAAAAATTGAATAGTAAATTAAGAAATTTACTAAGGCAAAGCAAAATAAAGAACTAAGAGGCACTTGTTAATCACGAAAATGCAGGAATATACAAGAGATTTGAATAGAGTAACCTGAGTGGAACTGAATTCAACCAATGGCTTGCAATATCAATGCCAACTCCCAAAAAATCCCACTCATATTTAACTAAATTGAAATTAATCACAGTAATTTTGAGAATCTAAATCAAAAGTTGAGATCAAACAAAGCAAGAAAAAATGAAAACAAGAAGAAGAACTTGCAACAATAAGCCTAATCTCCTCCTCTCTACTGCCTGAATCCTCCTTCTTAAATAAATAAAAAAAAGCACAACCCCTCTATTCCTTTCCTTGATTGCATCATTAATCTTGAGTTAAAATTTTTGCCACTCTTGTAACTGCTAGGAAGATTAATGAAAGTCTTCAATACATAATCTTATTACAATGACAATGAAGATGAAGGGACATGGGGGTTTGTGATTTTAGTATCAATAAAAGAAAAGGAGACAAAGATAATTCGTGAGGAAAACAAATGGGCTCGTGAAGAAAAAGATAAGACACGCCCGACGTGGAGCGCTGGGGCAGGCCCAAGAGAGAGAGAGAGAGAAGAGGGATGGGGGGAACAAAAGATGAAGCTAGACCAGGGGCTGCTGGAATAAATGGCCTTGGCCCTGGCCTAAAAAAAATTAAGGTAGAATAGCGGATTAGGCCGGCCCAGAGAGGAAGAGAAAAGGAATTAGAAGGGTGCCTGGGCATGTCTGCCCGTTGGGCCTTGGTTGGAGAAAGGGGAAGCAACCCCATGGACTGGGAGCAGGTGAAGGAGGGGGAAAATTGGGATGAAAAGCAGACTCACCATGAAAAGGATTTTCTAACGTCCCTCTAGCATGTTCGAACGCATAAGTGTCCTGAGCTTGTTTCAAAAGAAAACTCATACCTCGTCTTGAGTTCCATTTAATAATCCTAGTACACTTCCAAGACAAATAGACTCAACATAACTACGAGATTTAGAATTTAAACCCATAACAATGACCTCACAAATTTTTCGTTTTTCTAAATTTTGATTCAATTGAGCACGATAAGCACTAACTGTCAATAAATAACTCCAAAAAGGTTCATGCTCGAATTGTGGGAAATAAAAAACTGGCATTCTTGCAACTCTTGTTAAATTTTAAGAAATTTTCAGTTCTTTAGGATTTTCAATTTTTTTTTCTTTTATTAACGCTTTTGAAAGGAAAGAAAATGCCTCTAGGACACTAATTACAAAGTAATAATTAAAGTAAAAACAAGAGACTTAAATAATTAAGTTAACCACACAAAATAAACTAGCAAAAATAAAACGATATTACCAAAAGAAAAGAAAGACCAAAA
>JACYFF010031958.1:52455742-52502723 GCA_017589665.1 Selenicereus undatus
CAACCATATAAACTATTAGATGCATCCCGTTTTCTCTTTTTACCTGCAAACTTACCAAATTTGTCTAGGGTGAATTGACTATAGTGGGTCAATATTTCATTCCCCGTCAAAGGTATTGGTGGTGGTCCCTTTCTCCTTTGGATTATCAAAAGATTTTTCATCTTTCCTCCACTTACGATTAAGTCGCAACCAACGACGATGTCCCAAATAACCTCCTTTACTTTTTAGTGAAGTGCACCTAGCTTCCTTATTGCGTGCAGGACAAGCAGAGTGACCTTTTCTCTGCCCACCAAATAAATCAGCATATGCAGGAAAGTCACTGATAGTCCATAAAATGGCCACATACAACACAAAATTCTCTCTAGAATAAACATCATATGTTTCTACTCCGTCCTCCCAAGGCTCAATTAGTTCTTTAATGAAAGGTTGAAGATACACGTCTATATTCCTTCCAGGAGATGTAGGTCCAGGAATAAGTAAAGTTAAAAGGAAAGAATGAGGTTTCATCCACAGCCAGGAAGGCAATTTGTAAGGAATAAGAGCAACAGGCCAAATGTTATGTTACGAATCCTTAACAGGTTAAAAGCCATCGCAAGCTAATCCGATTCTAACATTGCAAGCATCTCCCGTAAATTGGGAATACTCCTCATAGAATGACTTCCAGGCAATAGAATCAGTTCGATGTCTCATTACCCCATCTTCAACTCTTTCGTCATTATGCCATCTCATGTCTTTGGCTATCTTTATCATCATATACAACCTTTGTAGTTGGGATTTTAATGGAAAATAGCATAGTACTTTGCAAGGTGCTTCTTTACCTCTAGATGGGCCTTTCTCAATTGTTTTCCGTCTAGGCAAGCCCTAAGTAGGGAACTCATTCAAATGTGCATATTCACACCAATATAGGATGCAATCGTTTGCTCAAGCATCAATTTTCACACATTCAAGCCCCAAGTCATTAATAAGCTTCTTAGCCTCATAATATGAACTAGGTAATGTAGCTCCCTATGCTCTGCATTGTAACTTGGGTAAACTATCAAAAGAAGAGTCACTCTAATTGTTGAGAACTTTCAAGTCTAACAGTTTCACAATATATGACAACTTCGACATTATTTCACTGTTTGACGACAATGGCTGCTTCACCTGTTGGTTGTTTATGTATATGTTCCTCAATATCCTTCTCATTTTCTATTCCTAAACCCATACCAGCTATACCACACGCATCTTTCAGCATATTAACTTTATCACTATCATAACCAGCCATATTCTTATTATTTTCATGAGAATTATCTCCATTAAATTGGTCAACAGTTTCACCATGGAACTCCCATGTAGTGTATTTTTCATATATTCTGCACCTAAGCAAATCAAACCTTACTTCCAACCTAGTTTTCAATAATACATTTCAACATTTATCATAGGGACATCTAATAGTGAGTGTATTCTTGTCCTGCTCTCTAACATCTCGGAAAGAAAAATTTAGAAAAGCCTCAAGCCCATCTAAGTAATCACGCAACGACCGATTTAGTTTCATCCATTCTTTGTTTAAAGCCATTTCCTACACTCAAAATAGTAAATTTGTTAATAAGAATCTATGTCATCAATAAATCTAGTTTGCGCCCACGTTCATGTACGAGTTGTGTATATGATAAAAAACTATAAATTTGAATATTACAAATTCAGATAGAAGTGAAAAAAAAAAGTAGTCCCAAATTATTCTTTGAAAATAATTCAAGTAAATCCAACACCAAAACTTATTAATTTCATCGTTGTAACTTGTAACATATATTAGTAAACTACAAATATGAAATAGAAAGATAAGCCACATTTTCATTGTTATATTTAGGACAATGAGTCAAACAACAGCCTATAACATGACATGTAAAGCAAATATAAGTTATGTCATGCTTTTACATGGTTTTTTATATGAACACAACCGTGATTGATATCAAAACTAAAACTTGAACATATACTGTGTAATTTAAAACCTAGTAGTGTGGGAAAAAAGACAAGACCACTTTCACAAACAAATAATAAGTTTAAGAATAAAAATGATATATGCAACAATATTTCAATTAAAAAAATAATAGCTAGAATGCATTTTATATGAATTTGCGCTAAACATTTGATCTAAAGTGACATTTCATATACTTGTATTAATCTTCTTATCAAGAATTTTAACCCTTCTAAATGACTTTATTAATTGTATAAGCACACCATTTAGTTGTATTTTTCATTTTATGCTTCTAGATGATCTTACTAACTAATTATTGAAGTGCACTATTAACTGATATCTTTGTATTTTCTTCTATCAATATCTATAAACTAATATCCAATGTTTATTACGTGCTCCTTTTCCATTCAATCTGAGATTAGGTCCTTGCTTACTAAGGTTCATTTTCATTCAAGTAGTTTTAAGCAATTCAAGTATATGTAATTTGGACCGATTTCTTGTTCATATTATTAGATATATCACTAGCTTACAAAGGGCAGTGATCTGAACGTACAGATGTAGGACATGATAAAAACTCAAAAAAATTAACTCATATCACTACAAAGCTCAGTTAACACAGTATGGGTACATGTCAGAAATTAAACTCAGAAATTAACATCAACTAAATCCAGAAAAATCTCTCAAAGATTCATTAATATGATATAACATGAACAAAACCTAGAAATTAATGATACAGATGCCTTGAAAAAGTCACATGTCCTGCACATGCACTCAGCGAGAAAATACAGAAATAACAATTCAGTTGTTGTTAAAGCCTATGAGCCCTTTGTTGTTAAGGGAGTTAGAGGAGAGGGAGAGAGATTACCATTGCCAGTTATTTTTAAGGGAATAAATAAAATCAGTTGTAAGAGAATTCTATGTTTTTGCGATTAACGAAAAAACTATATTCTCTCTCTTCAACTTCCTGTGTCCATTTGTAGTTGTGAACTTCTAGCTTCTCCTCGAAAATAGGCATTTCCTAGAGAAGCACTATCAATTGGTATCAGAGCAATTTCCTGGCCCTGATTGATTGAGTTCAGATCCTGAATATTGCATTCGGGTTTTCTCATCGATTGAGTACAATAACGGCAGTTTCAGACAATATCAGGTCAAATGATAATTGAAGGCGGGAAGAATTGTACCAGCAAATGCTGCTGAGGAATTCAAGGAGCAGCAGGGGCGTGAGAATGACCAACTCAGGGAATTGATTACAGGTCTTAGCAAGCAAGTGCTACAGATTGCCAACACCACAATATCAATGGAGAAAATTCATTTGGTACCTAGCCTCTAGCACTGGATCTATTTCGTCTAAACTAAGGACTATAGGCAAGTCTTTGAGCCCTAAAGATATTGAATAAAAAAGAGCAAAGAATTTCTGTTTTTTCTATGATGAGAAATACTTTCAAGGCATCTATATCAATTAACTAATCCACCAAATCATCACTATGATACAACACGAAATACACATCAGAATCTGTATTTAAATTTCTCAAATATTCATTAATCTGTACTTAATTTTGTCTGTCCCAAACGGGAAAAAAAAGCAATTTTGGTCCAAATTTCAACCCAACAGAGTCGAGACAGAGTGCGAATTTGTAAGGAATTTCTCAAACAAAGCAATTTCGCTTTGCTATACTATAACATGTCAAGATGAAGAAAATTACCCAATTTGTTCACAAATTCGATGTCAGTTCAATGCCACAAAACAGAGATAGATTGCGACTACGTGAGGAAGATTAAACGAGCAAAGGGCGACACCACCAGGCCAAAACCACCAGTCGGTGTTGCTTGGAACTAAGCGAAGGGTGATAAAGTACATGTGGGCGATGAAGAAGATCAGCGTGAACCTTGTGTGAAGATGAGCGTGAGCGTGAGGTTGAGGAAGATGAAGATGAAGTGGTCAGTTTTGATGCTCTAAATCTCAATCATCAATTTAATTCGCTAGCTAGGCTAATTAGACCTCCTTTCCCAACTTTTCTTTTCTTTTTTTTTTAAGACACTTTTAAAATCTAGCCAAGTTTACTCTTTTTTTTAATGAAATTTTATGTTGTCTTATAAATAATAAAATTTTATTTTTCTTGTTTATAAATAAATTTTATGATAATAATGATAATCGTAATAATAGTATGATAAGTATGGGATTTTATGTCCATTTTAGGTTGTTATTAATTTCTAAGGATGTTTGCTAATTATTTGTTTTTTCTTGTTTGCTAATTTTACAAGATTTTTAGTTAGTTCATTTAATTTTTATATCTTCTTATGTTTAGCAACAACATGTTGTTGCAATAAAAGGGCTACAAAATTAGTAACGATCTGGGTTGTTGCCATAAAAACACCCACCAATTTGCAATGACATAAGTTATTGCAATGGAAAGGCTCCAACATATGCAACGACAACCATTGTTGCCATAGGAAGCCTTTAATGCCCGCTAAACATTCGTTTGTGAGGGAGCCAAAATTGTCAGTTTTGGCAACAAGATTTGGCAAACAACATTTCACTGTCGTTGCACTATATATTTTAGGCAACAACTACTGCTATGCCGTTGCCAAAGCTTGCTGCAAAAAAAGCTTTTTCTTGCAGTGTTCATTGACTTGTTTGCTCAGTTTTCGTGACTATATTGTTCAACATCCTTAAATTTTCTATTGTCTATTTTATTCTATGATTGACTTTACATTTGCAAATATTTGTGAGCATCCTATTCAAACCTCAGGATGGCTAAGCTTACTTAGGATCAATTATAAGATCTTCTAATACATCCCGTTGGCGCCGTCAACAATGACCAACCTAAAAGCGCTCCATTCAGTAATTTCACCATACTCAAACGGATCACATCCAAACCAAAGTTACCTTAAGGACTACAATGATAGTAATAGAAATCACTCGCATGTGTTTTATTTGAGCTAGTTTAGTCCGTATTGCGTAATTGGAAGCCATGTCATCTTCTTGGATCCTATGTTGATTGTTTCATTCCTCAAGTAGCAAATCATGCACCTTGCTCATCTCCGCAACCAAACCGTCAATTACTTTCATGGATCTATTGATGTATTCAGGGTCCACTTCTTCAAAGTAAGCACGTGCAATGTATCCTATTGACAAGTAAACATAATTAGAGAATATTCCATTCTTAGAGCAAAGAAAATTTACATATTAAATCCCAACAACCTTCTTGTTATTTACTTTCAAATCACAATTAACTTAAAAATTAAGAAAGAATATTACCCATTTAGGACAACAAGCATACCTTCTATAATAGTTGTCACGGTGATTAACTATTTTGGCCTCAAGCCCACATCCACAATGATAGCTAACTGGGCAATTAGCACAAATACATTTAGACTCTAAACTACTGCTCTCCTAGGAGGCTTGCTTCATGGTGCCCTTGGACCATTTACTGAGGTTGGATCCCAGATCCCATACTCTACACTAATAGTGAGAAAGGCGGTAGGATGGTGAGCAGATAGCTGCAATTAAAATAGTGTTTGAGCTAAAAATGTGCTATTTTTAAGGTACTTTTACACCGATTTTTATGCTTGTTTTAATAACACTTTTAAGGTTTTTAATTTATTTTATTTTATTTTGCAGATTTTTAATAAATGTGAAAAAGGGGCCAAAAATATGAGAAAAATGGGGAAAATGATGGGAATTCAAAAACCGGTCCAAAATTCCAAGAAAACCGGTCCAGGCAGCTAAGGAAAAAGAAAAAAAAACCAAACCGGTCCAGGAAAATCGGATCGATCGGTTCAGTAGAGAACCCGGTTTAGAGAAAAAAAAACCGGCTCATTTATAATCCCCATCCCCTTCCTTTCTTCGTTCTTCTTCTTCCCCATTTCCCTGAAACACGAACCCAACCCAGAACGCTGCCACCCAACCTCGCCATGCCCATCCTCTCTGCCATCTCATCTCCACTTTCTCTCTACCTCGTCATCTCTCTCTTGCTCTTATCCCTTATCCCAAACCCAGAAACCAACCTACCAACCCACGGAATCCCCAGAAACCCACAAACCCCAACCCACGGTTGTACTTTCCATCTGCGAAACCCATCCCACCGCCCTTCCTTCACGCTGCACACGCCACGTTTGACACCAGCTGCTCCCATCTCCACCGTCCACGGCACCGAAAATCGAATGGCTGAGAACGCCTAGGCTCGAGTATAAAGGCGGCGCCATTGAAGGAGGTTCGAGTTTTTTTTTAATAGGTAATTTTAGGCAGAATTAGGAGTAGGTTAGGTTTAATTTTGTTTAGGTTTGGTTTAAATTCGCTTTCCTTTTCATTTTCGTATTCAAATTTCCGTTTTCATTTTGATTTTTCAGATTAGGGTTTCAAATCTTAGTTTCATTACTCAGTTTTCAATTTAGGGTTTTGATTTATTAGTTGTTTCCAGCATTTAAATCCTTGTAATTAAGCTTGATTTGGGATTGTTGTTCATGAATCGCGAAGTTAGGTTGCAATTTGTCAAATTTCATTCGATTTTTACCCTTCCCCTGTGCGAAATTCTATTCTTCCCCTCTCCCCTGTTTCTGGATGGTTCGAATGGTTGCGTTTGGATTCAGTGGGTTGCGCTCTGGGTTCACCGAAGATTGTTGCAGCTTTTGTGAGTTTTATTCTACTTTTGTTGCTCTGATTCAATTCGTACCCCACCCCTGCTGTTTAGTCTTCTCCATCGGGTCAGTATGTCCTGTGTGTTTTGTTTGTTGGTTTCATCTAGTTGTTCTGTTTTGGGATTTCAACATGTTGCTCAATTAATTCTGAGTTGATTGAGTCTTAGTATTAGTTGTGTTGATCTCTGCTATTGGCTTGGTTGAATGTTGCTATTGCCTGATTGTGTAGTAGTGTATCTAGGTGGTGAAGTTTAATGCTTTGATTTTTGGTAGTGTTGAATAAAAGATTGCTTGATTTATGTTAATGCAATGCTTAAGTTGAGTTCATTTAAGCCCATTAATTTACATACGTGCCTTTTATTCAACTAAGAGTTTGGTTGTTCGTTTTAGGATGTTAGCTTGCTTTGAATAATTTCATTCAGTTTAGCGTTTCTAATTAGTTAATCCCGCTTTGTGATCATAAAATCTCACATCTTCCCTTAACACCGACCCTTAAGTACTATGACTGACAATCGAGTATTTGAGGTTTCTTTTCTTTAATTTAATTTTCCACCCCCCTCAAAATCCCCTCAACAATTTTGGCGTCGTTCCACAATTGAATGAATGGTGCCCTTACCAACCATAAAATAACAACAATATTCGCACTAAATTAATAATATGACTGTGAATAATATGAATAAGAATAATAACTACATTAATATGAAAATATTATCAATATCAATTGTGACATAGTTATATCGTGATCAATAATCAAGGTATTTAAAAGTCACACTAGCCATAAAAATCATAATAATAATAACACTAATAATTATCATAATATTACTAGATAAGTGTTCGCTCTATTTGCTATATATAATACAAGTGTCATAATATTAATAACGTTTCTATCTGATAAACGAAATATTAATAACATTCTTATCCTTTTTTTGGCATTTCACATAAGGGTAGAAACCCCAACTTAATAGAAATCAGCATAGGCCAAGGATTGGGCTTTGTAACTTTTATCTTTCTTAATTGACAATAAAAACAATTATCACATCGTTAAAATAATTTTAGGGTTACACTTGAGAACAAATTTAGGCACTTCTCCAATTCTAGGTGCTCAGTGTTATTTGAAATCAGGGAGAAATAGGGCATAACTACACAAGACCTTTTTATGATTTACAAATGCAACCCCAGAACTCAAGGTAGTTAACCTAGGTTATCACATAAAACTAGCCCAGGTTATTCTGCTTATTAACCCGAGTTATTACAAAAGTTAACCATGGTTAGCATTCCTTGTTTTACTTCAGTCTGCTAATGAATTACACTGCTTAGATAACATTGAACAAATGCTGAAATATTTCATTACCATCAACAACATAGTCTATTGTTCCAGTAACCAAAGCTGCCACAATATGAACATCCACTATGAGCAATATTTACAATCAACCAATCACAAGTTACTAACATAAGATTAGTGAAATTAATATGTATGTGTATGATGCATCAACTACCATAATAATCCTACTAAATGTACTACATAGTTTGCACTAGCAAATTGCACATAACCCTAATGCACTTTGCACAGATGCAGCGTTAACTAGTACACACTATCCCAAAAAGTGATGAATATATCATGCATCTATACTACATGTCATGGACTGTTGACCCTTAAAAAGTGTCCATGTCCTCTACAATAATTTAACTTTGGTAGTTCCCACTGAATAAATCCTTCGCATCATGACATTACTAGGATAATCAGCATCAAAAGTCCTCTTGGGCGTCATGACAGGTGTTCTTATAGTGGCCAATCTAACCATTCTTCGAAAACCTCTGAGCTTCTACCCCTCAGGTTTGAGATTCAATCTTCCGTTTTATTAGCCTCCTCGGTGGTTGTGGATTTTAGGGGCAATATGTGCCTATTAAGATCCTCATCTAGCTCATGTCCAACAACAATGCCTATACTATCATCGACATTATCTGAATCAAGTATCTCCATTAGATTTATAGCATTCATATACATTATCCTCTATATAAAGGCCTTATAAAAAGGGTAGACAAAGTCATAAATTGACAGTCTCTCCCTATCAATCATAACCATTGCATGGGCACTAGGAAGTCCATGAGGCTGCCAACACCTACACCTACACATCCCCTATCTTAATTTCACCAGTAAACAGCAAATGCTTGTTAGCTTCACACTATACTCTCTAACGCCATGATTGTAGGTTGCATCTTAATGACCAAGCCAATATTATTGTATGTTTTCTTTAGCTTCTTCTTTATCCTTTCACCAACTCTGTTCTTTTATGTTTCCACATCGAACTTTCGATTTTCCATCTTATAGCCCTGCTTCTGAACAAGCCCTCTGACTAGGCTCCGGATGGACATTTGCCTTAACCTATGCATCTAATTGTTCCAACTCTCTGTGGGGTTGTTGTTAAGTTTTCTCTACCTTTCATTGGTGAACTTCAATTGCGCCAAAACACTCGGGTCCATTGTCCTCCAACCAGCGAGCCAACTCCTTGTCTGCTTGAGCTCATCCAATACCACCCTATAATTAACAATCATGGGTGCTTATACCACTCGTTGAAGATTTCCTTCAGCAAGTCTTCAATGCATCCTTACTTATACCGAGGTTAGCAGCCCTTGCTAGAAATTTGTCTGTTAGATGATAACACATTAAGTGTGGTTATCCAACTCGAATACTTTAGGCATCACATTCAAAAGTCTTTCCTATTAGACATTATGACATATTTAAGCCCTCTCAAACACTCATGCAGCACAAATCAAGAACCACAATCAATCATCTTTGTTATCCACTAATAGTAGTGCGTACGTAACATCAAACAGGTGGTTGTTTGCATGCCAAGCAATCGTTGCCAGGAAGTTCCCCTCATATAGATGACTGAGATCCATCCCATTCACGATAACATATTCGTGATAGCCCAATATGAATCCATTAAGAGATGGACCATATATAATAAAGAGTCGCTCCAACCTAGAACCTTCTAAACCATAAAAGCTCTTGAGTCGAGTTGCTATACTCACAGCACAGATCCATGGCAAAAGGTTGTAGTGATCCTTTGCCTCTCCCCCACTAGTAAACGGACATACTCTCCTTACCTCTATGCCTACATATATGTCATCTTTATTCCTAACTATAACTCCAATTCCTTCATTAGCTCAGTCATTGAATAATCCATAGATAGTCGTACCTCTTCATCAATTACTTATGATAGCAACTTCGCTCTCATCCTTTTTATACACTACCTCTTCATTTGAAATTGTTCACCAATGCTATTCACATGTTCCCTCATGAATTCCTTCAGAATCATTTTATCCATAATGCATATGTAAAAAATACATCCCTCTGTGTGGCACTGCACTTGAATTCGCTGCAAGCAATTCCACCTAAAGTACTAGTCAAATCCGTTTGCCATCCATCCTTCCATATTGTATACCGAAATGAATTAGTAGAAGGAACAACTAGCCCTTTCCTTTGATTATATTCTTTCAAAGTTCCCTCCTCCTAAGATAAGGATTTGCTTTCACCCTTTCCTCATCTTCATCAAAATCAGTTGCCGACTTTAAATTATCAAACTCCTCATTTGGTATCATAATTGCTTTCACCACCCTTGCCACTTCTTTCCCGAAACCATATATCACTTGGTTTGATCCCCCGTCTCCGTCAGTCCACACATATAACATATTCAACCACAATGGAAACATATCAAACAAAAATATTTCATCACAATACTCTAATGTATTATTATACCAGATTCAACATTGAACAAACTCACAACCGGCTCAACTTACCTTAGATCATTTTTTAAAGAGGTTTCTTCATTATCATTCCCACCAAATCAGCAACTACATGGATACAAACTCCCCTAAGACTAACATCAAGCAAAGATGCACTAACATTAGCATGCACTGCCTGCTGTCTTTTTATTAACGGACAAGCACAAGAGCCTTCCTTCCTGGCAATATACAAATTTGCAATGTCGATCATTGCCTCTCACCAAGTTCACGATATCGTCCACTTTTCCAAATGACATTAACAACCTTCATGTCAAACTTCATAGTATACCAAATCTTACACTCCTTCATATCCTTCCCCCATTTCCTTCTCTAATAGCTTCAAATGTCACCAACACTTGTACTCTATGAAATCCACACTCATGCAGCACTTGCAATCTCATAGGTCATTATTCTATTAACTCCATCATCGAAAAGCCCACCCATACGCACACAAATAGCAATCTCCCTCACGCTAGCAACTTCATCCCCAACTAATGCACCATCTATCATCAATGTTACCTTGTAGACTACTTTGAATAATATGTATGAGCTAATGAAATCTACATACAACATCATATGCTAATGACTACACTTCACAACATTGCCTCCAAATTGCCATATCCCTGCAAAAATCAGACAACTATAAATTTCTATGACAATGTCCAACACGAACATATTACTATTCCCATGCATCATGGAGTCTGACTATAGACAATCTACATACACTCATGACTATCCTAGAATATTACACTATGTTCATAAGGTTAGATAGTAACTCGTTCAATTATATTTTTACTTATATACATACATATATATATATATATGCCTTTCTTCTCATAGATATTAGGGCTCAAGTTTGGACAAAACCACGAGAGTATTACCTGTATAACTCCTAATTGAACATATGACATCTCAGCTAACCCACTTCTTTGTCAAATTGATACCTACACCAACTATTTGCGTAAATCTATTCCAATCTTACCTTATTACACACATCAACTCCAAAACATCATTCCAACACATAACCTACTCCTAATTGTGTTGTGTAATAATTAATAGTATCAAACAATTGAAATTGAATAGTTATACAAACATTAGGGTAAATAACTCTACCTCTAAACCCATTCAGTTGAAGATTTTGAGAGAGAGGGAGGCAGAGAGAGAGAGAGAGGTGAGAACAAAAATTGTAGTCTTCTTTTCTCTCCCAAAAGCTCTTCATCTCATTAAGAGAGCTATGTAAACTACTAATGACATAATGTTACCAGCTATGCGGCATGCTAAGTTGTGTGAACTGGATGTAACACTAGTGATAGAGATTAGAGAGAGAAAAAAAGGGGCAAAAGGAAGAAAATTAGAGAGAAAGGGAGGAGAAAGGGATTGACATCTCTGTGCTCAAATCAACATTTATTTAATAATCAATATTTGATAATGTCCTTAACAAAGGTTCATAGACCCTTTATTTATAGATATGTAACCTTCCTAATATGAACTAATACGACTCTTAATAGAAATAGGAAAATGTAATATTCCTAATAAGACTTGGACACCATGATACTAATCCTAATAGGAATGGAAAACCATAATAAACTACAATTATAATCAAGTATCTTAATTATTATTCTTATACTTCTTCTTAAAATAAGTCTTAATGATCCAATCATCTCTCCCCGTCTTGGAAAAACTCACTCTCGGAGAGTTAACTTGAATATACCCATCCAGTAAATCAGGAGCAGTGCAATAAATATCATCCTCATGAACCCAAGAATTATCGGATTGAGGACGGCCTTTGCAACACATCAAGAATCGTTGAAAAACTCCAATAGTAGTACTAACAACCTCATCTTCCAGTATGGCTTTGACGTCATCGACTGCTGATGGTGGAGCAAGATGTAGATTAGGTACCGAAACTTAAAAGTTGTGGAACCACCTATGCACACGCAAACAATATGGGAGGCTCAAAAGTACCTCGGTAAAGTGTCTTATCCTCAACGTTGAAGATAGGACTAATAGATAAACCAGGAGTAAGTTAACTAAATTTGCATTGGAGCCAAGACGTTTCAAAATGCGATAAGGGGCACAAGCTTGAGCAAAGAGCTTTTTAAAAGAAATGTTTTGGAAATCTTACAAGACAAATTCAGACCATCACATAATCACCTTCGTTAAACTCTAGCTTTATACGATGCACATTAGTAGTAAGTTGATAATTTTCATTACTTTATGCAACTTTTTATTATATATCAACATCCATATCATGAATATGTTTAGCAAAAGTTTCAACAAACTCAACAAGCTGAGAATCAATAGGTAATGGAACTAAATCAATAGGAAGATGAGGAATAACACTGTTTGAGCCAAAAATGTGCTATTTTTAAGGTACTTTTATACCTATTTTATGCTCATTTTAATGATATTTTTAGGGTTTTAATAGGAGATTATTTTATTTTGCAGATTTTGGAATAAATACGAAAAAAGGGCTTAAAATGGCAGAAAAAGCGAGAAAAATAGAAGAAATGTCGGAGGTTGAAGAACCGAGCCAAATTCCAGAAAAAACCGGCCAAAGAAATAAGGAAGAAAAACAAAAAAAACCAGACCGGTCCAGCTAAACCGGACCGGCCAGTTCGCCTAGTTCCCATTAAAACCCCCCTCCCCTTCCTCACGCTCTCTCTCTTTCCTCCTCGCGTTGCCCTGCTTCTTCGTTCCCAGACCCCCGACTTCGTCCCATAACCCAACCCCCTTCCCAGAACCTTCGAACCTCCATCTCGCTCCACTCTCTCTCTACCTCGTCATCTCTCTCTCTTCCAGCACACCCTCGCCCAAAACCACCCTCGCCCATAGTAACCCAAAACCACCCCAGCCCACCGAAACACCAAACCACGAAACCCAGAACACCAGCAAACCACCCTTGTTGTCCCCTTCATCCACCAGCCACGTACCCACCTGCGTTGGCTTCATCAGCACCAACCACGACACCACAAATCGAACGGTGAAGAATTGAAGCTGGTTCGGGTATTTAAGAGCTCGGAGGACGCCATTGAAGCCTCAGCGTAGGTTAGAGTTAGTTTTAGGTTAGTAATTTAGGGTTAGATTAGGATTTTAATTTCAGTTTTAAGTCTAGATTTAGTTTAATTTCGTTGTTCATTTCGATTTCAGTTCTCACTTTCAATTTCAGAAATTGCAACTTAGGGTTTATGCATTTCGGTTTGCCTAGCTTCGAATTTCTATCATTGCTCTACAAATCGAGTTTTCCCAGCAGCAATTCTTAATTCTGGTTCGATTTTGCAAGAGTTGTGGGTTAATTGAGTTTATTTCATTGATTTTCCCCTCCCCTGTTTCTGGCTTGTTCGATTTCGTTCAAATGGTTGTGTTTGGACTCAGTGGGTTGCATTCTGGGTTCAATCGAAGATTCTCAGTGTGTGAGTTCTCAATTCGTCCCCCTTTCGTATTCTGCTTGGTGTTCATGTTGATTTGCTCCTCTTTTCGAAGTTCTGCTTCGGTTTTGTTTCAATCTCCTTCCCCTGTCTTAAGCTTTGTGTTGTGCCCTATTATTGCTCGTAAAGTTTTCCCTGCTGATTCGTGTTCTTCGCTTTCCCTGTGTGCTATTCTGTTTTACTTTCGCTCCCCTGCTACTGCTTCTTCCTGTTCTCTTCGTTCCTCATTCCAGTTTCTCATTCGTTTCCCCTCTCCCCTTAGTTTAATCGATTGTCATAGAATTTTCCCTTAGTTAAGATTCTGGAATAACAAATAATTAGGTTGTTAGTTTTTAACCAAGGTTAATTTCAAGTTGAGTTGTTTAATTTGGTTTAATTGGTTAACCAATATAAAGGTTAGGTTAGGTTTAGTCGTTAGGTTGTTTTGATGCTTTGTTGAATCAGGATTAGAAGAGTTAATTAGGATTAAATGAGTTTAGTTGAAGTAGGTTGTTGAATTGACTTAAATAATTCCACTTAGTTTAGATAAGTAAATTTTATCGTTTAGTTTTAAATGACCGTAATCTCAACGTCTTCTCTGAGGACCGACCCTTAAGTACTACGGCTAACAATCGAGTATTTGAGGTTTTCCTTTTCCTTAATTTAATTTTCCGCCCCCCTCAAAATCCTTCAACAAACACCCTCCACAACTTCAAATGGACTCTATCCAGTGGACTTGTTCACAACATTGTCATAGGCAAATTCAGCAGTAGGTAAATCCAAATCCCAAGTATGAGGTTTCTCACCAGTAAGATATCTAAGAAGGTTACCTAGACTCCAATTGATGGCCTCAGCTTGTCCATCAGTTTGAGGATGGAGAGCAGTAGAAAATTTTAAGTGAGTGCCAAATAGTTTCTACAATATCTTCCAAAAATTACTCACAAATTTAACATCCCTATCAGACAAAATAGACAATAGCAAGCGATGCAAAGGACCAATTTTCTTGAAGAAGATTCTAATAACTTGGGATGCATTAGCAGTTTTGCTACAAGGGATGAAATGTGCAATCTTAGAAAACGTATCCACAACATCAAGAATGCAATCATGACCTGTAACAGTTTGGGGAATACCTAAGACAAAAGTCTACACTAAGGTCTTTCCAGGGCGTGTGTGGAATAGATAAAGGAGTATATAAGCCAATGTTCTCATTTGTAGCCTTCGCAAGCTAGCAAGTTTGACACCGAGCCACAACTCGGGCCATATCCTTATGTAAGCAGAGCAAAAGAAACAATCAGCAATAAGAGTGGTGGTCTTATCCCGACGTAAATGACTAGCAAGACCTCCATCATGTAATTCGCATATTAGAAAATCGCAAAGCAAGGTGTTAGTAATACACAACTTTGATCCATAAAACAGATACCCATCTACAATCATATAATCAACAAAGTTATGACAATTACCATGCAAAACCTCATCATAAGTCTTAACAAAGTTCGGGCACAAGGTGTATTGTTCTTTCATTTTTTTCAAATCCAGCAACTAATGTAGTCCGTTTATGCAATATAAGTCATACACTACTCAAAACACTAGTAATAATATTTCAACACCTGAACGATGTTTAAGCATGAAGGAATAATCGTGAAAGAACTCAATCCACTTAGCATGTTTCTCTCTAAGTTTTCTTTAGTCGTTAATAAATTTCAATGCATCATGATCACTCCAAAGAACAAACTCCTTAGGAAGGAGATAGTATCACCAATGTTCAAGACATGCACTAAAGCATAAAACTCTTTCTCCTAGGTGGCATACTTGTCTCTCCTAGAATCATTAAGCTTCTCGTCAAAGTACGCTATGGGATGTCCTTCTTGACTTAAAACACCTCATGTCCTAACCCCTGAAGCGTCATAAGCAACTTTGAAAACTTTAAAAAAATCAGGATGGCGTAAGACAAGGGGCTTAGTCATTTTCTTTTTAATTAGGTTAAAAGCTTCTTTCGCAGGCTTAGTCCATGTAAACTAATGGAACTAAAATTCTTGATAGGAGCCATAATGGAACTAAAATTCTTGATAAAGCACTTATAGAAAGTGGCTAACCTATTGAAGCTTCTCACTTCTGAACTGATTTTTTGTTCAAGCCACTCTACTATAGCTTTAACCTATCCAAAATTGGCAGAAATTCCTTTCGTTGACATGAGAAACTGAAGGAAAACAACCTCATCTTACAAGAAAGAACACTTAGCCAATTTAATGTATAGCTTCTCTGCTCGAAGGACCTTAAGGACTAACCTTAAGTGTCTTAGGTATTCTTCCTCAGAAGGTTCGTATATTAGAATGTTATCAAAGTGCATTACCAAAAACTTCCCAAGGAAAGGGTAAAGAATAGGGGTCATGAGCTCATAAAAGTACTAGGAGCATTAGTTAACCTAAAGGGCATAACTGACCACCCGAATAGTCCATTGGGAGTCTTAAAGGCAATTTTCTATTCATCCTCGGGTCTAATCCTCTATTAATGGTATCCTGCCTAAAGTTCAATTTTAGAGAACCACTTAGATTCTGACATTTGGTCCAACATATCATCAAGCCTAGGTGTGGGAAACCTATATTTCACAGTAATTATATCAATGGCTCTACTATGAATGCATCCTCCAATAGCCATCTGTCTAGCAAATTGGTCATTCAGGTCGGGTACGGATCGGGTCTTAGTTCAGTTCAGGTTACTTTTAGGTTAACCATGTTCAGGCCGGGTTCAGTTTCGGTTCGAATGAAGTTCAGGTTTAGGCAACTTTTAGGTCAACCATGTTCGGGTTGGATACAGGTTCGGTTCAGGTGAAATTCGGGTTGGGTTTCTTCCCGGTTGTCTATAGTAGGCCGATTTGAATCAGGTATGGACCGAGTTTAATTCTGGTCAAGTGGGTTTTGGTTGAACGTTTGGATCAATATCGGGTCGGTTGTAAATCAGATGAAATTAAGTCAATTAATTTTAAATCATTGTATCGTTTTAATATAGTTATTTTACTCTTAAATTGAAGTTAAAAAATAAAAACTGTTTAATTAGACAAGGCCATGCATTCTATATTCCTATTTTAATTCATATGTTAACGATCATACGTTTGTATTTGTATTTAAAACACTTCTTTTTACTTCTATTATATATATATATATATATATATATATATATATATATATGTAAATTAAAAGGGACTTTTGCTATGGAAAATCTAATGGGTTTAGTTATAAATTTCCTAAAAAAGTTAGCAACTTACAAACAAAAGTATAAAGCCCATCCCTGACCCTATATCAGATGCGTCGTGTAATTATCCAAAGGATTATGTGTCGTTAAGACAAGTTTCAAGTATCTCAATTGAGGTCATGCGATGACAAAATTAGTGAACCAACGTAATGCAAATCATGAGTCAATGTAAGGCCCAATACCAAAACATTCCTTGAAAAATGACCCAAAAAAAAATGAAAATAATAAAATTTTATTTTGACCCCGATGCTGGTTCATAACTTTACGTTTGTCATATTTGGAGTTGGTAAATAGAAACAGGTTGGTTCAAGTCGACATTTTCAATAATTCAATTCAATGTTCTTTGAGAGCTCATTAAGTAATCATACATCAAAATTCAAAAATTTGTATTTGTGAGACTAACACCTTGATCTGCATGTGTCTAACGAGTGAAAACTCAAAAGCAACGGCAATATATGAGTGTGTGTCAATTAGCGTTACATTTATATGATTGTGAATGTTCGTTATCAAAACTCGAGACTTGGAATTTAATTATCCAAAATTCAAATGAGTCACATTATTATGAGAACCTATGCAAACATACATTTTTGAATGTGATTATGTAGAATTAAACATATTATGAAGATGATTTAGAATTGTAGATCAGTAGTGCGCTATTTTTTTTACAGTAATCACATAATGATATTATAATCATAGTGTGCATTATATTAAGTCATTCAGTGAATCACATAGTCAAGTAGGATTGCTAGATACTAATAAGTATCATAATTTGTTAATTGTGCTTATCTTTTCTTAATTCCTATGCCGACCAAATAGTTTTTTCTCATATATTTTTACTACTTATCTATCAAATTAAAAATTTAAAACTATTAACTATTTTATTTGTTCCTCTTAAGTTTTTAATTGATTTCATTTGTAAAAATTCCCTCTTAAATTATTCTTTTTTTTCCCACCTAAACTCAACTAATTGAGTTTGAAGAATTCAGAATTCCCACCAAAAGTCTAAAACCCAAAAAAAAAGTTACCATTGATAATTTTAGAATTTTATTATTTTAAGAAGCAAAACCTAAGTAAAACTGAAAACCCTTGATGACATACTGGACAATTGAGATCATAATAGTTGCTTTGCTTAAATCCCTCGTCTCTCATCGCCTAAAGCCCTAACCCTTCCTCAGTCAGTCAGTCTCCTACTCGCCAGCCGGCGCCTAACCCTCCCTCCGTCTCCTACTCGCCGATCACCGCCTGACCCTCCCTCAGTCTCCTACTCGCTGCTAGACGTAATTGAAATACGTCAACAATATTACATTTTACTAACTAGTTAAAGACTTTAACGACATTATGCACTATGGTTAATAGTTAGATTATAACATGTTTATTAAAACTTGCGCTAAATTGCTATAGGAGCTTTTCTTCTAAGCCTTAGCAATGAAATTTCTGGAATTAGGAATGGTTTTGGGTTGATAGGTTATGAGTATGCTTCGATTCAAGTTATATTCGGGGTTGGGTATAATCAGATTCAGGTTTTATTTAGGAAAAATTGAGTCAGATAAGAATCGGATCGGTTTTAAATTGGGTATAATTCAGTTCAGGTTATCCATGTTCGGTTCACTTCAGATCAGGTCACTATGGATCGGGTTTGAATTGGGTCGGGTCATTTTAGGCATGGGCAATTTCAGTTCATGCTAAAATTCAGGTTTCGTTTAGTTATGGATTGGGTTACTTCGGGTGTTCGAGTCTAGATTGGTTCATCCAATTTCAAGTGTCGGTTTGGAAATGGGTCCGGGTTGTTCGGTTTGGGTTTGGGGTCTCGAGTCAGTTTTGCGAGGTCTATCTGTCTTAAGGGTCAAGAGAGCCAGAACAGCATAGGGACTAAGACTATGCTGAAAGAAACCCTTTTGCAAAAGCCCCTCAGTTTGTCTATTAAGCTCTTCACCTTCACCATGGTTCATCCTATAGATAGATAAATTGGGTAAGGCAATCCTGGGACAAGGTCTATAGCATGTTGAATATTCCTCAAAGCAGGCAATTCAGTAGGGAGATCATCAACAGATAAATCCTTAAATTCATCAAGAAATTCACTAAGATCAAGGGACATCTCACATATAGTAGTGCAGGGAAACACAAGTAGAGCTTTAGCTACTAAAGCTAGCAACATGCTAGACTGTTTTCCTTCTACTTCACATTCATATCCAGTTAAAAAGTGTAGCTTCTTAGTTTATTTTTGTAACACCTAAAATTTTTAATTTCAATTAATTACTAATATTTAACCTACATGGAAGGGGATAACCTAATGAGACGTTACAACCGTATTCCCTGTTAGGAAATACAAGGCTAAGTATCAAAGAAAAATCCATTAATGGACACTTACTGCTAACTCAACCACAAAATCATGTCCAGCATACAAGTCTAATCCAAATGTCCACTCTAAGATAGAAATTAATTTAGACATAGTATATGAATCATATGAGCAAATGACCTCGCTCTAAATAGACGTCTCATCCCCATGCTCCTGATCATCACCTAAAAATAAAACATTTTAAAGAGTGAGACAGACTCAGTAACAACCACCCCTTAATAGTCCAACACACTTAAATTCATTTCAAACAATTTAGGGGTGGGGAGAACATACAATTCAAATGGTTCATAAAAGGGCAACCAATCATTCTTAACCCACACCATAAGCTCATCCAAATCTCACTCAGGTCAGTTTGCAAAATAAAATGGCGAGCAACCTTACCAGGTCTCATGGCCTGCATTTGGTTTAAATGTAGCCACTTATCCACAACATCATCGCCTATTGTCAATGTGGATGGTTATCGATAACCTGGCCCACGTCCATGCACAAGGTGACACGTGGCCACTAACTATGCATGCAATCACTTGGGAAAGGCTATAAGGCCTTCTTACGATCAGGAGCAAACCTCCCTCATTTCAACTAATTCATCACTTAATCCCTATACTTAAAAGTAGGTCCCGTGCTCAACTTCCATTTAGCTCTTCCGACCCAATACATTCCAAAATCATTTAAAGGTATGTTCAAAACAAGACATCAAAAAGATTTGTTTAAGCAAGTTAAGATTTCATGCCAACTTCCAAAATAACCGTCAAGTCTCATCACATGAATTTATTCATGAAGATCCCCCAAACACCGATTCAAATCAATACAAAAGCTAACCCACAAAGCACATTTTATATAGGTATGTTCAGGGGAGTTAGGGCATGAGTGTTACCTAATTAGAAGCAATACCTAAGCTTGAGCTTGAGTTTTTACCTTATGCCTAAGGAAATTCCCAAAAGTGGTTTTTGTTAACCTTAGTCCTTAGCTCAAAATGAATTGTAACCCATAAATTCCTTAAACCCTCTTTTCTACCCAATTAACAGGTCAGACTCCCAAGTAATTTTTTACTGCATTTTTTAAATCATTATATCTCTAGTTAATCGTTACGCGCACTACCTAGATTAGTATTAAATTTTATGTCCAACTTCCAGAGGTTATAACTCCCGTTCTAGATATTGAATTTTGGTGATTAAGCCTATTCTGGAAAGGTTAGTTCAAATACTAAGACTTTCATTTCAGAGTAATTATCAGATTTCGGCCTTAACTAGTTTGAATTTAGTCAAGTTCTTAAACTATCCCAATGCAGTCTTAATTTATGCAGTCGTTGTATTTCGACCATAACTTCCAAATCTTAACTCCAATTGCCGGATTCAAATTTTAGGCACTCGAGACTCCTAGATCTATCAACCATGTAAATTTCATGATTTTTTGACAAGCCAATATTCACCAGTAATTTCTCAAAGTTATCCTTCATTCTTCTTGAAGCAAGGGCGACAATCTCCCACGTTTCGGTCTTAAACGCTATCATTCCTTTCCCAAATCTTTCATAATGCATTCATACTATGTCCTCTTCATTCCACCACTAATTCCTACCCTTAGTCCAATCCAAGCCATAAAATTTATAAGGGTTAAAGTTTGAAATTTACCTTGAAGGAGAGTTTGAGGGAAAAGAAGAGACTTAGAGTGTTATAATTCTTTAACCCAAGAAAGTTTATGTCTGAAAAATCAAGAAAAGCATAAAAAATCATATTTATGAATCAAAGCATGAAAATTTATGAAGATATTTTAAGAAAAAAGAATACTTGGGCTAGGATTTTAAATAAACCCTAGCCATACTTACCCAAAAGATAGAGAGGGAGGGGGCGGTGGTGGTGCCAGGCTGCTGTCATCCGGTGGCTGCGGTGAGGGAAGAGAGAGAGTGCAGCTATACGAGAGAGAAAACCCGGGGGAGAAAGCTAGGTAGGAGAGAAGGAATAGAGAGAGAGAGAGAGAGAGAGAGATTAGCAGTGAGAGACAGAGAGAGAGAGGGATTAGGAGGGGTGTGGGCTAATTTAGGTTAGGGGAAATACTCTCTAGGGTTAGAGTTTAGTGGGAGGAGGAAGGAGATGGAAAAGGGAAGAGGAAGAGAGAAAATATTTTTATGTTTATTTTTTTATTTTTTTCTCTTGCTTCACACGGCTGGAGGGGGAAAATTGATTGATTTCACAGACTCAAAAACTCATGGGCACAAAAATAATTTTCCTTAAATTTTCCAAAATTTTAACGTGCAAAGAATCGAAAAATAAATATTGTTTTTCGCTTGGATTGACTAAACTAACACCTAAAAATACACCCTTGAATTACCCATAAAGTTTAATCACCTTACAAGCTCAAGCCCTCTAAATCGGTGCACTTCATAACAAAAACAAAAACGAATATTCATAATTTGAGAATTTTTGGGGTTTACAATATTTTTTTTAGTAGGTTAGTTCCTTTGGGCTTATTATGTTATGAGGTTCAAGCATGAGCTAACCTAATTCTCTTTCCATTATGAATGAACACACAAATATTATCCTTCCCAAAATTGGAGGCATTTTTGTCATATAGCTAGGGACAACCTAACAAAATATGGGCAACATCCATAAGTGATACATTGCACCAAATCTTTTCAGAACATGCACCTAATTGGATAGGGACTTTACACTTCTCAGAAATTGTCAAAGATGTCTTATCAACCCAAGTAACCTTAATAGGGGTGGAATGGAGTATCGTTTGAGAACTTCATGGAACTATCGTTATCTATGACTAATCAAAAAATTTTATCCCCACATAGCATTTTAAAGATAGTAGTACGTTTCCTAGAATAACAATCAGCAGAAGTAAGAAAACATCTCATGACAGTAAGATGACTCTTTCTCTCTCATCCTATTCATGCTCATTCTCGGCAGCAGTATCACCCACAACAGGATAGACAATCTCATTTATCTACTCATCATCTTTAAGATTTTCTCATCCTATGGTAAGAGCGTGGTTAGGACAACGAGACGGTGGGTGCCCTCGCTCATGACACTTGTAACATACCATGGAAGACAATGAAGAAGAAAAGAAGGGTAGGGGGTGAGGTGAGGGAACTACTCTTAGCTCAGCTCACTAGTTTTCTAAGTTGAGCATTGTTTTTAACAAACAGCTATTTTGTGATTGCCCTTTAGGATAATAGGTTTTTGGAAATGTGACAGACTTGGACAGCTTAGACTCCCCGGCTTAGGAAACCTACCTGCGAGAATATGAAGGCTTTTTGTACTTCTCTATTTCTAAGGCCTTTTGGTAAGCCTCCATCAAAGACTCAGGATGGTGTAGGCTCAACTCTCCCTTAAGGTCATCTCTAAGTCTATTACCGAAACCAATCATGGTTACCCATTATCTTCTCTAACAGCACATCTGAGTTTCCTTTCCTTGAGTTTGGCATAATAATCTGACACATTACACTATTAAAAATTTACGTTATTCCGATGGAAAATGCCGACCGATTTGGAAGCTGTCCTACAGCCCGACGAACATCACGGCGGACAAACCAAAAAAGTTGGTGGGGTCGACGGGGGGTCCAACGGAATTCCATTCCATCAGAATTTCCAACGGATTTTAGCAATTCCTTCGGACTTTCGACGACTTCCCGTCGGTCATTGGTAAAATTTTGATTGTTCCCCCTTTATCTGAAGTTGTCGAATTTTAAAAAAAAAATTGTTGTTCGACGGAATATTCCATCGAACTTTCCATCGAAACACTGTTCCGACGGGATGTCCGATATTCTGCCGAACAGCTTTTAAAACCTCGACCCCAAAACTTCTTCTTCATTTTCGCATTTGTTACTTCACCGAAAGAGAGAGAGGGGGGGGGGGAGAAGTCGCCACCAATCACCGTCGCTGCTGTGAATGTTGCCGCCGCCAGTCAACCTCAACTTCCACCGCCATTTATGGCCCATTTTATTTGATAATTTCAAGTAAGTGATAGTAGTTAAGTATGTAGTAGATTTTGTGGTAGTAGGTAAAATTTGACAATTATGTGATAATTGATGGTGTTTATAGGAATTTTATTGAATATTTTGTTGATATTGGTGTTTGAATTTGGTTGTGTTCATGTGAATCCGGAAATAATTATTAAGTAATATTAGTAAATGTTGAGTATTATAAATGTTGAATTAAAAATTATATTGTTTGATTTATGGTTTGTAATAACTAAATTCTAATTATGTAGAATTTAATATTGACCACGAAAGTTTGATTCAGATAACTTTTGGATTTTATGACGGTTACAATTAGTAGGGAACAATTAGAAAATTAGTAGATTATTACTTCGTAAATGTCGAAGTGTGAGATGTTGTGACGTATCATTTGGATAATATACGTAATTTTTATTTCGTATATTAGACCTACTTGTAATATATTAACAAATGAATTTGGATAATATTTGTAATTAGTAGATTATTTCGTATGTTAGACCTAAAATGTGATAAATTAAATGAAAGTATCTTTTGGATAATATTTGTAATTTAGATAATAAATTTTTATTATTTCGTAAATGTTGAAATATTATATGCTGTTATGTATATTAAATAATAGCATATTATTACCTAAATATTTGAAGTTGTAATTTTTGTGGATGATTAATATAAAGGATATGGGTCATAAGAGAAAACATATTGCGAAAGGAAAAAAAATTACGTTATTGTTGTTGTGAATGTCATTATTGTCGGTATGAATGTCACAAGTTTGGACTGCAATTTCATAAATTCGAACAGGTTTACATCCTGACCTAATTGTCGTAATATCTTTTTTTTTCTATCGTATATTGAATACAGTGTATGACGAAGTAGTACAATAATATGCAAATCAGTGATTTAACTATATATGAAGTAAAATGTAATCATTATGTCCATTATTCTTATAAATAACGAATTAACGTATACATTTATAATGGTGAATAGTGGATAATATGGATGGGCCACCCCATCAGAGATGGATGCATAAAAGATTTTTACCAGGTAGAAATGGGTATAGATAAAATTTTTAGAAGGAGTTGAATTATTTGATCAATTTGCAAGAAGCCAAATGGAGTATTTTATGTTGTGTTATGTGCATTTGCTACAACGGTTTGGGATTGTGAAAACTTTATAGCTGTGATGGTTGAATCAAAGTTACCCCATGTGGAGGTTACTTTGTGAGCTTACTTTGTGAACTAGCTAAAATTTGATCTTGGTGCGGTTGTGTACAATTCAACATTTGTGCTGGTTGAATAAAAGTAACCACGTGTGGTGGTTGCGTTGTTGTCATAGATGTACCACGTGTGGTGGTTGTAAATTTTACGCTTGCAGGTTTTGTTGAACTTGTAATTGGTTTGTTCAAGTTTTAAATCTTTTTTGTTAAAAGGGGCAAAAATTTTCGACGGAAACTAGAGGATTTCGATGGAATTTTCAACCGAAATCGACGAATTTCTATGGAATTTCCAACAGCTTCTGTCAGTTTCCGACAGAAATTCCAACGGATTCCGTCAGAATTCGGGGTGGAATTTCCGACGGAATTCCGTGGCAAATCAATTTTTTTAAAAAAAATCCCCATGCATCCGACAGAATATTCTGTCACCCCCTTGTATCCGTCGGCCCCCACTTTCCGCTGGAAAGTCAGTCGGAAGGGCCTTTCGACGGACACCCGATTTTCATTAGAACTACTCCAACGAAACCCCTATTTCGTCGGAGACCTTTTCCGACCACGATTATTCCGAAGAACAATGTTGGTCGGAAAACTGCTTTTCCGACTGAAAAAACTGCTTTTCCAGTCAGAAAATTCGTCAAAAAACAGCAAACTTTAGTAGTATTAATTAATTATGTAGTATTCAATTGTTTCAAGTTCAAAGAATTATCCATCATTTGCCTTTTATGGAATGAAGGCAAATATTTTTCTTTTGATTTTTGCTTCATTTCATGCCATAAAGTTATGGGCAACTCACCTAGGTGAACACTTTGCTAGTATTTCTTAGCAGACCCTATAAGTTTCATTTTGGCAAAACAAACTATATGGATGTCATTCATGTCGTAAAATTCAAAGTAGTCCTCTAAGCGATCTAATCAATCAACAAAAGCATTGGGATCATGTCTACCATCAAAGTCAAGTACATCAACCTTGACTTTTCTTGTCTCATCATAAGGATCATCATGGATTTGGTTTCTAGGATACCTTGGTCTCTTTTAGGTGAATGGTGCCTATAATGTTGACCTTGGTACCTACCTCTACGTTGGTAAGGTTGCGCCTGATCATATTCATCATCATCTTTAGAACCATTAGATATGTGACCAATGTCTTCAGGTGTCATCCTCCTCAGAACATGGGTCCCATTAGACTTTCCAAAAATAGAGTTTTTCCAGATTAATGACTTCGTCAACAAGTTTGTGTCCTCTAATCTAGACATTACTAGAGCTAGCCACATTATGCACACATTAAGACAAGTGAGATTCTAGTTATTCCAATTTTATAACACTTACATGAATACCACCTAAAGAGTTCTATAAACCTATGACTGGTACTTTGGAGACCTTGCACGTGGTCTCCTACCCTGCGAATACATTGGTGATTTTCCTTGCTACCTTTTTGAAGTGGCTCTCTAAGTTCATCCAACCTAGTGTTCCATTTTTTTAGCCAATTCTAAAATATCATCATTAGTTCTTTTTTGTAAAGCTTCCATATTTTTTTGTCAAGTTCATCAATTCTCTCGTCAATTCTATCAATTCTTTGTTCTAATGGCATGACTCTTGTAACTGACATGCAAGAAAAGATCCTTTTTGGGGGGGGGGTGCATGTGGACATCAATAAATCAACACAAAACACACAAGCAATTCAAATAATAAACTAGTCTTAGAGCATTCGTAGCATGTAAGGCAATTAAGAAAATTATGTTACTATCTTAATTGTCCTGATTTTTTTTTAACATAGAAAATAATTTTAGTTTCAAGCAAATAATTGACAACCTACTAATAAACTTATAGTCCTAAAATGAATGAAGAGATTTAACAAGTACCAAAGTCGGGCTAAACTTAGCAAAATATCACAGTTTTCCTTTATTCGGGCTTAAGCTCCTCAAAGCAGGAAGAAGATAACAACTAGGGACCTCAACAACCTTCTTTCCGAAATTGTCGGCGCTTGACAGCATCAGCCAGTGGAAGTGAGTGATGGCAGTCGTGGCAAGGTTTGATGGCAATGATGATGCCGATGGAAGGTTGGGCGATTATGGTTAGTGGGTGTGTATAGCAAATTGTAGGTTTCAAAGTGATGTATGCTGAACTGCAAGCTTGGGAATGAACCAAACCTAACAACTCAACATGGAAGGAGATGTCCTGGCATAAAGGATGACACCACCAACCAAGACTGAAAGAATTCACCACCAATCTTCCTAAAGCTAATGCACTAGAAGATCAGATAAAGAACTCACTTACTAAACACCACTAGGGAGAATAAAGTTTAAAGAGATTTGAGATAGAGTTTTCATAAACCAACAACTGAGTGTTTCATATGTCAATCTACTGTTTACAATGAAGTACAAGGCTTATATACTCAGCCTTCATACAAGATCAACGGCTAAATCAGAATATGCTAGGGAACAAAAACAGCAAAACAATTTGAATACAAACGGCCTAAAATAGCAGCCAACCCTTGATCTTTGGCACCTAATGCTCTTGCTAATCTCCATTACTAAGGTGTCAGGCCACAATCACTCCCAATGACTGCTAGTGATGGCTTTGGAGGGTATTTCCAGCATGTTTTGTGCTGGTTAATAGCTGATGCTAAGTGATCTAATTATGCAAATTTAGGACCTTCGATGATAAATATTTAGACACATTTTCAAATCCTTAAGCATGCCAAAACGAGCTGCTAAGCTGAGGTTAAAAATAACCTTTAAAACTGCTACTGCTGCTAAACTGATCTACTGCTGCTGCTGGACTGTTCTTACTGAAACTCAAGCAACCTTTATCATTTAGTAGCTGGTTTAAGTGCTAACAAATGAGCTAGGTTACTATCCAAAAAGGGATGATGCTCATTGACTAAAAATGAGTCACCAGTAGTTGTTAGGACAACCAAAATGCACTGAACCTCAGGCAGTCTTTATTGAAACTGAGCTAAACTAAGGCTGCTGGTTAGCCCCAAAAAGATTTGTTAAGCTTGTAGGAAGACTGAGGGTATCTAACATAGCAAGGACCTCCCTAAACAAGCATCAAAGTTTCATCGTTTCCGTTCATAGAAGTGATCCTTAAGATGATTAGTGAGCAAGGTCTTTGCATTCCCATGTTGAGGGTCTTGAACTAGACTTTGATCTGCATCACAAAGCTTTAAACAACGATAATTTTTTTCCCACTGTTGCAAACTTTTTGGGTTGGATGGCAGCGAAATTTGCGATGTGGGTTGGCGAGGAGTTCGAGAACTTGCTCTAATACCAAGTTGATAGAGATCAAGTAGAAAAAAGAAAAAAAGGGAGAATATTACTATATTAGAGAGAAATAGGGGAGAAAGGGATTGACATATTTGTGCTCAAATCAACATCCATTCAATAATCAATATTCGATAATGTCTTCAACAAAGGTTCATATGCCTTTATTTCTAGGTATGCAACCATCTTAATACAAACCAATATGGTTCCTAATAGAAATAAGAAAGTAGAATATTCCTAATAAGATTTTGACACCATAATACTAAGGTCGTGTTCGGCAGTAGTATTTTGAGTAGCGCTTAATATTTTGACTAAGTCAATACACTAATCAGTCAATTTTAAATGTTCGGTAACTTAGTATTTTGACTAGCATTTCAAGTAGTGTAGCGCTTCATATTTTTTGGTCAGAAAATAACATTTGGAAATTTTGTATTTGGAAATTATCTACGGCCTTCTACGTTAATTTCATTAATTAGCTAACCTAGCAGTTAAATTTACCGAACATATTTATTTCAACCACTCATCTAAACAGTTATATGCTACCAGCTAAATTAAAAATGCTGTCAGTTACTCAAACAACTATCGCAACTTGAACCATTATCTACTATCTAAACAACTAATTTTATTGAACATGACCTAATTCTATTAAAAATAGGACACCATAATAAACTATAATTATAATCAAATATCTTGATTGTTATTCTTATACTTCTTCCTAAAGTAAGTCTTGATAATTCTATCAGCCAGCTTGACTTATTGGTAACTTTATCAAAAGTGATTGTGGAATGTGTGGTGTGGTTACGCTCTTTGTTAATACGACGAAGTAAGGGTCTGTTCTTTTCGTTGGAAAATGTAGGTTGATAAATGAGAGAAGTTGGTTAAAATTAGTAGAAGTGGATTGAAATAGGTTGAAATATGTTTTTTTTTAAAGTGAGTTGAAGTGAGTTGAATTTTGTTGAAGTTGGTTGAATTATTTTGTATGATAGGTAAAAGTTGATTAAAATAGTGAAATGTGAATTGCAGTTGGTTGTAGTGGGTTAAAGTTAATATATTTTTTTATTAAAGTTCATGAAATGATTTAAAGTAAGTTAATATGAATAGAAGTTGATTGAGGCTGGTAAATTTGAAATGACGAACGAAAAAAGCCGGCCTTAAAATGGCACAATCGAATTGCCGGCATCAATGGCGGAAGAGAGACAGACACAGTGGACAGGGATGCTTTCAAGGGAGCAGTTGCTTTGTCTTTTTGAACGTTTCGACTCTCTGATTTCTCAGCCTGGTTTGAATATCTCTCCCTCACCGCTTTCTGTCTCTGTCTCTGTCTCTGTCTCTGTCTCTCTCTATAATTGAGGAATTCTGGTTGATGTTCAAGTGCAGATGTGAAGAAACGGATTGCAGATGCTGTCAACGACCAGCAGGTAAAATGATTGGAGGAGAGCAATTAGAAGTGACTCATTCGTGGCCTTAGCGTTGCTAAATGCTAAAAACCCTTGAATTCCTGTATGGTTATACATATTTTTGTTTCAGGTTCGTTTCTTTGTCTGTGTGTGTATCCCCTTTATCTTTTATTTTAAAAAAATTGGGTGAGGGAAAAGGAGTTAATTTTTAGATGTCAAACTGTAATTAAAAAACAAATTAAGAAGTGACTCATTTGTGGCCTTAGGGGTGAGGGCATGGAGTTTTGGGGTGGCGAACAGACCTGGAAAGATTTGAGATGTTGGTTGGAGCCCTGGAATTTTGGAAGATTTGGCTTATATAGAGCTCCATATAGTATGGTTCTTGTCACAGTTTGTTGTCTATCTCAATTTCAGATTGCAGTATATCATTTGAAGCCATGCTAGAGAGGCATGTAGTATGTAAAGAACTGTAGTTTGTGTTCTTAGAGAATTAGATCAAGGAGGCCTATGTGGAATCGATTCTTCAGTGGAAAAGCTATTGCATTAAAGAAAGTGGACATCTTGCTTCCATGGCATCCCAAACTAAAGTAATGGAGCATAGCTAATGCCCGGGGGAGGAAACAATGCCCAAAGGTGCAGCTGCTAAATACTCTTCCAAACAAGAGGCTTGGGTTCAAGTGCCTTGAGTGCCCAAGCTCTTTACCATCTGAGCTCATATGTAATTATTATAGTCACAAAAACGGGGGGGGGCCGCGCGGGTCTGGTGCCTTCTGTTGTGGTAAGCTGAAAATCTGAAACAGAGTACTGTAGTTTTTCTTCAATAAGCTAGCATCCTTAGGGCATTTGTTTTACTTTCAAATTATGGTCCAATACTTTAAAGCTGACTCTGTTTGAATTTTTATCTTTAACTAGATGCTATACAATGTGAAATCTGTTTGCTTACGTTACTCTCTTCCTCTCTTCCTCCGTATTGCCGTTCATAAGTTAAGTTCAATGATATTTGGAGTTTTGTTGGCAATATACGCATTGGAAAGAGCTGCCTGACGATTGCTAAGCAGACTCTTAAAATCTGAGTAGCAGACATGAAGCTCAATTCTGTTGAAGACGACAATTTAATCATCACATGAATCTTTTTTTTTTCTTTTTTTTTTTTGGTTTTTGAGAGCGTATGAATCTTGTTTTTTTTCTTGCTACAAGTCATATTTGATTTTCAACCATGGATAATGCTCCTATGAATGTGCTTCTTGTCTGTTTTCATCCATCCATCCTCCATATGTTGACACTTGAAAGCCCTGCTTAGAGGTTGGTTCTTCTTCTTCTTCCCTTTTTGTCTTTTTTGGGGGGGGGGGGGGCTTTGATGTGAATGTGATATGCTTACCCTTGAATTACGAAGAGGCTGGTTCTATTGGAGTGCAAATCTAAATTTGAAATTTTGTAGGAAGCTGTTGCTGTAACAACTGCCATCCAAGAGGAGGTATTCTTGGAGATGGGTGTTGGTGAGTCTCTGATTATACCTTATTATATCTACTTATATACTTTAAAGCCTTTTCCTGGCGCCTTTCTTCTTTGCTAGATGATATAGATAGCATGCAAATTTAGTGCAAATTTACTGTTAATGAAGTTGATTTTTGGCACTGGTAAAATGTGTTGTCCTTATGAACGGTCAACTAGAATGAGTTGATGTGTGTTTGTGCAGTCAAGTTGCATTAAATTTTAACTAGTGGCTTTTTATGATCGCGAAGTCTGGGGTGATCATCTCAAGAGTTATGGTGAGGCGGACTCCTTTAGAGGTGACTTCTTGAAGGTTTTTGAGATGAACTATTAACTTATATTAGAGTGACCTTCACGGATGAAGAATGATTCATCTAGCAGTGAATTTTATTAGTCACTCTCAAATGAACTAGTAGTTGCCTTTATTTATATTAATTAAAGATCACCATAAAAGTGCATGTTTCACAATAAATTTGAGGTGAGACAATCTTACATAAAACATACTGTTTTGTGATGGTGTTTTCATTGTAGCTATTTGTTGAATCAGATTCCTACATAACTTCAAGCTAAAGTGATGTTGTTTGTCTTAGGTCATGTTGGTTCTCTCTTGTTTGCTGGTCTGTGGTGTTTTAGTGACTGCAAGAAAAGACTTAAAGAGAGAGAAAGAAATGAAGAATCGGAACATTTACACCAAATTATTGCTTTCTTTTGCCATATGGACTTGTGGTTCTTTGTGAATGGATCTCTCACAAACCATAGGTGGATCTGCCCGGTTTTCTTAGGTGGATTCATAAGAATGTTATCCCTTATTTGCTGTTTTCTTTTATTTTTCCCTCATCTCTCCTTAAATTCCCTAAATTTTCCCTGTTTCAAACCTGAAATCTCTAATTTCAGTCATCGGCGACCCTGTCCTAGGTCATTTTAGTTTGTCTAGAGGACCTTCTGGCAGGAGGAATAAGTGGAAAAAGGAAGAAACTATTGGAGATACAGCTAGAGATGATCCCTGAGTGGACAAATCAACCTTAACCAGAGTGAATATAAAATGTAGGATGTGAACCAAGAGAGAGGGATGGAACCAAATTGTCCTCATCATCAATAGCAATAACTAGATGGAAAAGAAACACACCATGCATAGGTGGTTCAGATGGAGTTGTCGTGACCTAGTTCGAAAGTAGGATACCCTCATCGAACTGCACATCCTTAGTCCCTATGAATAAAACTAGTATGAGTATTCAAGTTATAAAGCCTATACGGTTTTTGGTTAGAAGGTTAACCAAGAAGAATACATCTTCCCTTGAGGCCAAATTTGTTTGTAGGTGCAGTATCAACTATCAAGGCTATAGCATAAGCATCCAATAACCCTAAGCTTGGAATAGTCAGGCTTTTTGCCACACAACCTTTCAAAAGGAGACACCTATGAAAGAAAAGGAATAGCCATGTTGGTTAGATGAGTGGTAGCTAACACACAAGGACCCCAAAACTTGGTAGGTAAATGTGCATGAAGTTTGATAGCCCAAGTCATCTCTGTAAGATGTCTATGCTTTTTCTTTACTCTGCTATTTTGGTCAACAGTTCTAAGCACATTCATATGATGCAAAATGACAACATTGATCTTGTATACACTTACAACCATTATGAAATCTAATAGCTTTAGCATCGAACCCACACTTAGTCTTGGCATAGGCAATAAAATGCTTGATATTTGACACTTGCTTATTTTGCATAAGGAAAGCCCAGGTTGCTCTGGTGTAATCATCCAAGATAGCAAAAAAAAAGAAAAAAAGAAAAAAAGAAAAAAAGAAAGCTCTTATGATATTTGGAGCCTTGTGGGGATCTCAAAGGTCCATATGAACTAGTTCAAAAGGCTTTGAAGCTATAGAATCACTTCTTTGAAATGTAAGTCTTTGAAACTTTGATACCATGCAAGTATCACGAAGCTGAGAATCGGGACAACAATTATAATTGGGTATACGTATCATTTTGGACAACAAAATAGCGCCCAAGTTTGGCATGAAACAACTACATGTCAACTTGCTTACTGGGAGAGTTACAAGTGAAAGACCCATACAAGACTTTATTTGATGGAGATCTAACCATGGAGCATAACTTAGGCCCTCAAGTCAGTCAAGGAGTACAAGTTCAAACACCAACCCTCAAGCATTAATCCAATCCTTGCTGAATCAAAGTTCTGACCTACCCGGGTATGATCCGTTGCATAGAATCGATTTTGTTTATCTGATTTCCTAAGCCTCCTAGATGTTTGGAGCTATTATTTTTGCATAGGATGTTACCTAACATCCTCAAGTAACAAGCCATGAAGAGAAATTCAAGTTAAGTTCTTCATAAAGATTTTGCACTCACAAGTCAACCGTTCCAGATTGAGCTCTGTTTTGGCCCAGTTTGAGTTTCTGGTTGGTTTCCTCCCTTAAACCTAATTTAGGCCTGATTTCTTCACTTGGGGTGATTATTAACATCCTAATAAACTCATTTACGATTTGAAATCAAGTCTAAATTGAGCAGAAACAACGCAAGAAAGCTGCTCCTTTTTGGCGCCAAAATGGCTGATTTGACTGTTTTTTGAGATCTCTTTAAGGGGAAGGTTTTGTCGCCAGCTTGCTGCCTATTTGCTAGCTTACGTAGCTGGGAACATCATCATTGGCTCAGCTGCAGCTTTGGAAGGCCAATTGGCCACTAAATGGAGAGATAGTGGTCCTTCTTGCCTCTGATTGGCCAGCGGCAAACAAGGTCATTTCAGGAGCCTTCCTTCTCTCTCCCATGTGCAAGTGGATTGCTTGAGGACTAATGATCATGTTCAAAGCCTGAGTTTAGCCTTAATAACATGCATTAAGCTAGACTCACGGATTGTAATTAAGCTAGTCTAAGCACACTTTGTAATCTGATTTGTATAAGCTAGATTAGAGGTTTCCTAATGACTAGGGAAGCTCCTAAGCAACTAGGCAGCTGGGCAGGAGCTTGTTTAGGTTGCTTGTTCATGTAATCAGATTATGCCACTGAATGAGAATAGTTGAGCTTTGCTCCTTGAAATTGTAAACTCTGAAACACTCAATCTAGCTTATCTTTACTTAGGCCGAGCCGAGTAAAGTGGCGATCTAGCGAGTCTTAATCATTCCTTGGGCGGTGTTTATGTATCCTAAGAAAGATTAAGGGCCCTAAAGTGATTCTTGGTGGTGTTTTTTGTATCCAAGAGTTAGCTTAGAATCTATCTTCCCTAATCATCTAGCCAGTGTTCACTTGAATCCAGCATTCTATTTTCGCTTCCATTTGAACTTGCTTGCATTCTATCCTTGAGTGTGAGTTGGCTTGTGAGGAGATACATCATATTTGGTATCGAGTTTCACCTTGGCCTTTAACCTCTGCGCAAACACGTTTTCCCTGCCCCCAAACATATTACTTCGGCTTGATCCAGTTTCATTCATGAATGCTAGCATGATTCTGGAAGAGAAGTTTGAAACTCTCATGGAGAATTATGAGGCTATGACAACCAACAAGGAATAAGTCAAGAGCCGGGATGCCTATCTGAAACGCCAACTTGGAGACTCAATGAGGGAGAAAAGAAGAGCCCTTGTAAGCTCTTCCAGTTCACCCTGTTCTGCCCTAGAGGAAGAAGAAGAGAGGAACAACCATCAGTTGGTTTCTTCTAGTCAGTAGGAGTGTCAGAGCAGACGAAGAAGAAGGGAAAGAAGACTGCATCCCAACTTTAACGACTTTAAACTTGACATTCCAGAATTTGAAGACAAACTAGATCCGGATGAATTCTTGGAATGGATGCAAACAGTGGAGAGGATCTTTGATTTTAAAGAGATTCCAGAAGAGAGAAAGGTAAAACTTGTTGCCTTTAAACTTAGAAAATATGCTTATCTTTGGTAGACCAACTTGTGTGCAGAAAGAGTTAGGCTAAGAAAGGAGAAAATTAGAACTTGGGATAAAATAAAAGCCAAGCTTAAATCTCAGTTTCTGCCCCCTTCTTACCTTCAAGATAATTACTCCTAATTACACCATTTGACCTAAGGAACTATGAGTGTAGAGGAGTATACTAGGGGATTTGAAGAACTATTGATCAAATGTGATCTACAAGAGGTAGAAGATCAAACTATTGTTAGGTACTTAGGAAGACTTGATCCTAGGTATGTTAGTGTTGTTGAGTTGGAGCAATACTAAACTTTTAATGAAGTGTGTGTCCTGGCTCATAAAGTTGAACATCAAAGAAAAACCAGAACCTACAAAAGAGACCTTCCTAAACCCCCACCTCGGAATCAACCTTTAAACAAGGGGAGTTCCTTTCCACCCCCTAGACCCACGACATTAACCCTCTTCCAACCCACAAAAAACCCAAGCTCCACTAAAAAGCCTAGCCCCACAAAATGGACCTAATCTTAGCCCCATGAACACCAGGATGTGTTTCAAATGCCAAGGACTTGGTCACATTGTCTTGGACTGTCAAAACAGAAAAGGTGATAGGTTATCACCTTGGCCGAGCGGGAGGCAGTAAAGGAGGAGGAAGTTGAGGAGGAAAATGAGGTACATTTGATGGAGGTGGAGCATAACCAAGATGGGCCAGTTTGTAGCTTGCTTGAGTTTAGTTGCAAAATTCCCTTGTGTTGAAGATATGACTTGGTTTAAAGGCTAAGCCACCCACCAAGACTAAGGAACCACCAAGAAATGCCTAAAGGTTTGGCCACCAACATTTCTATAAAGGTTCCACTCAAGACTCACCACCTTAGAAACACAGATAAAGAGAAATGAGATTTTTGAGAGAGAAAGCTTTGAGCTATTTCATATAATTCAAATCTGATTTTGTACAACCTAAGGGCCTCCCTTATATAAGAGAGCCCTGAACAAGCTGAAATAAAGGGGGAAAGGGGCCATACAACGTCCATAAAGCAAGAGGAAACCAAAAAGCAATGCAAGTATAGAAGCCGAAAAGTGTTTTATGCTTTTTGTCAGCAACTTTTCAGATTTCAGGTGCCAACTTCAAACAGCTATATTTCCTAGGTCTCTTACTCAAATGGGGTGAAACAAACCTTGTTAGAAATCTGAGAAAGTAAGCTTTCAGGTGGCTCAAGTTGGCAGAACTTTGGAGCTACCGTTTGGGAGATATAGGCCAAAAGGTGATAATTCATATTTTATATGTAATTTTCTCCTTCATTTTACCTACTTTTAAGTCTTTGAAATATATTTTTATGAGTAAATAATGCATAATTTATGTGATTTTCAGGTAATATAAATATGGAAGAATTTGGATGGAATTGATTAATTCTACTCAAACCTCCAACATATGCAAGGCCTGAAGTCCAAGCTCAAGCCCGCCAACTCCCTCTTCTCTCACCAGCCATGTGGGCCTGTTCAGACAACCCAACCGAACCCCAGCAGCCATCTTCCACTACCCAGCTCCTCTTTCTCTCTTCCTCTCTCTCACAAATCAGTTGGGCCTATTCTAGTAGCCCATCAGCATTCATCCAACTTCTCTTTGGCAACCCACTCCTTTTCCTAAATTTCTCACATGGCTAATTGCTAACCTAGTCAAAGCTAGTTAATTTTTGATTAATTCTATACTTATGACTAGTCATGATCATGCATGTAACATCCCAAATTAATTGAAATTAATTTTCATTAATTTTGGGGGTATCCTAAGGGGTGGATTTTCTACTATAAAAGGGGCCATAGGTTGAAACATACACACTCACACTCATATCCACACACTCACACTCATACATTCATCCATTCTCTCTCTCATTCTCCCATGTTCTATCTTCTATTTTTTTACAGAGTTGAGAGAGTCTTTGTAAGACAAAATCATTTGGGTTGAGGGGTTAGGAAGAAAATAAGCTTTATTAGCTATTTTTTCTCTTCTCATCTCATCTCATTTGTGAGTCAAATTTGAGAGTTTATACTAAGTTTTCATAATTTTGTGTAATTGAGTACAAAGTTTGGACATAGGTTGTGAAATATACCAATTTCAATGGTGTTTTCCCTAACTATGGCCAGCTAAACTACTCATTTCTTGGACTATGATGAATCCCTGGTAATAATATTCTTTTGCTAATTTCTTATGGGGTTATTTTTGTCTCTTTTGCATAATCTTGAGTTTATATTTGATCATCATCTACCTATGCTTCTTAACACTAATGTTTAATCATGTTGATGACATTAGTTTAATTTGCTATCTTAAAGGAATATTAGACCTTGTAGGCTAATATGATGATTATGCAATTTGGGCTTAAAATTATAAATATTTAAATTGAATAATTTATGCTAGAAATTAGATGAGTTATGTCTAAAAAGAATAATTCATGCTAAACCACTAGATAAATTATGTCACTTTATAATTATAATCATCTTTTTAATTCATGGCCTAATGCTTGTAGCTTAGGTTGAACAAGAGACAAATTGAATCCCCATTCGAATTAGTAAATCAATTTTGGCATCAAAGATAAAATCTAAAGTCCTAGAACTTTCTCCTATTTGATTTCTCTCTACTGTACTACTTATTTGCTCTTCATTTTGTTAGTCAATTTATATTCATAATTCAACTCTGAAATTAAATTATTCTTTATAATCGGAAAGGTAAAATTTAAAAATTGCTATTGTTCCTCGTGGGATCGACACCCTATACTCGCTAGTCTACAATTAACCTTGTGCACTTGCAAGTAAAAAGGGTTTTAAAACTATATATAAAATCCACATCAAAAGGTGCAGCATGTGCAGGCTGGGATAGTTTCTGCAGCACCTGAAAAATGGATTCAATTGACCTATTACCCAATGACCTAACTTAGAACTTTTTATATGTCCTTAAAGCTGATATATTAAGGGTTCAAAAAAATGGATTTGCAGCCTCTTAAGTCCAAATGAAGCTTGAGTAATCAAGCTTGCAAAACCGGGTATGTGCACTGGTTTCTGGGCAGTTTGGGAGCATGCCACTGTTTTGAGCTCAACTTAATCTTGCTGTGGGTTTAACCTCATTTTCATAATTAGACCTCTTCGAAGGCCTCTTGACATTTCCAAAATAGGAGAGTAACACATCCTAAAGGCTTAGGATGAGGTTGGAATTGAAGCTCCAAATCAGTACATGGACCAAGTCCCCTTTGTTGTAGCTTGTGAGCTCTAAGAAGGATTTGTGAGTTTACTTGGACTTGTGTAGGCATGACATTTGCTTCATCCTCCTCTTCTTGAATGTGATTTGCTCTCAAATTATCACCATCTTCTTCATCCTCAAGATAGGGTGTGAGATCACCCACATTGAATGTAGAAGATACACCCATGTCCCCGGGTAGCTCTAACTTGTGAGCATTATCATTCACCTTTTCGAGGACCTTGAAAGGACCATCACTCCTTGGCATGAGTTTGTTTTTTCTGCTAGAGGGGGACTTCTCCTTCCTCACGTGTATCCACACCAAGTCCCTGGGCTTGAAGGTAATGGCATTGCGATGCTTGTTGGCTCTAACTTTATACATCTCGTTGGTCTTCTCAATCTTGTGTCGAATTTGTTGGTGAAGCTTCTTTATCTCTTTGGCCCTCTCCTCGGCCTCATAGCTCACCTTAGACTCAATTGGAAGTGGTATGAGTTTTAGGGGAGTTAGAGGGTTGATTCCATAGCAAGACTCAAAAGGAGAGTGAGAAGTGGCAAAGCTAGGAGTTCGATTGTATGCGAACTCGGCGTGTGGAAGCTTGAGATCCCACTCCTTGATGCTCTTACTCACTAAACTCCGAAGTAAAGTAGCAAAGGTCTTGTTGGTTATGTCGGTTTGGCCATCGGTTTGAGGATGGTGGGAGGTACTATACAAGAGTTTAGTACTAAGGAGTCCATAAACATCTCCAAAAATGACTAAGAAACTTTGTATCTCGATCGGACACAATGCTCTTAGGAATGCCATATAGCTTAACAACTTCCTTGAAGTAGAGATGGGCTATGTGAGAGGCGTCATCGGTTTTCTTACAAGGAATGAAGTGAGCCATCTTTGAGAAACGGTCCACCACCACCATAATAGCATCTTTGCCCCTTTGAGTTATAGGAAGGGCAACTATGAAATACATGCTTAGATCTTCCCAAGGACCATTAGGCATGGGCAATGGAGTGAATAACCCTTGGTGGAATTGACTTTTGGCCTTTTGACATGGAGAACACTTGGAAATTTCTTCATGAACATCAACACCCATTCTTGGCCAATAAAAATGTTCTTTGAGCATATCAATAGTCTTGTTGATCCCAAAGTGACCGGCTAGGCCTCCTCCATGAACTTCCTTGACAAGAAGCTTTCGGATTGGACCATTTGGAATACATAACTTGTTGCCCTTGAATAGGAAGCCCTCTTGGAGAGTGTAGGGGCTATGGGTGTGATCTTCTTGCTCATGGAGATAGTGCTTGAAATCTTCATCTTCTTGGTAGAGCTCACGGATTAATTGGAAGCTTAGAGCCCTTGCTTCCATCATGGTCAACAGAGAATGCCACCTTGATAGTGCATCCGCCACAACATTAGTGCTCCCCTTCTTATGTTTGGCCACAAAGGAGAAGCTTTGCAAGAACTCAACCCATTTAGCATGTCTTGGATTGAGCTTATGTTGGCCAATCAAGTACTTTAAGGCTTCATGATCCGAATGAAGGACAAATTGTCTCGGCCTCAAGTAATGGGACCAATGATCAAGAGCTCTCACCTATTATCTACACACATGCGAAAAGTTCCATCCTTCTTCGGTACCAACAAAGCCGGAACCGAGCAAGGACTCATGCTCTCTCTTGCATAACCTCTAGCCAATAGCTCATCAACTTGTCTTTGAAGCTCTTTGGTCTCTTGAGAGTTACATTTATAGGCCGCTTTGTTAGGAAGTGAGGCACCGGGAATGAGGTCAATTTGGTGCTTAATGCCTCGGATTGGTGGAAGGCCGGGAGGTAAATCTTGTGGAAAGACATCTTGATATTGGGAGATGAGGGAGCGGATCATAGGGTGTAAGGGAGTCACTTCATCACTTTTGTTGCTTTCAAGCATGAGTAAAGCTAAAACCTGCTTACCCTTGCCTAAAGCTCTCTCAACCCGTGTTTCATTCAACATGAGAAGGTCTCTCTTTTTTCACTTCCCACCCTGGCCTTAATCTTGTGGATTTGGTTAGGAGGTAATGGGTTTAGAACAATCTTTTCCTTGTCAATAATCAAAGAATGTGTTCTTGAAACCATCATGCATAACATGCCTATCAAATTGCCAAGATCGACTCAAAAGAATATGACAAGCACTCATAGGCACCACATTACAAAGGACATTATCCCTATACTTCTTCCCAATTGAAAGGGAGATAAGGGCTTGTTTGGTTACCTTAATGTCGCCACCATCATTGAGCCATTTCAAAGAATAAGATTTGGGATAAGGAATAGTAGGAATGCCAAGCTTCTTAATCAGAATAGTGGAGGCCATGTTGGTGCACCCCCCCCCCCCTCGATGATCAAGTTGCATACTTTGTCTTGGATGGTACACCGAGAGTGAAATATCATTTCCCTTTGAGCCTTGTCATAAGGGGTGTTTTGGCTATGTAGTAACCTCCTTAAGACAATTAGTTCACGTTCATCGGCATCAAGTGAAGTCTCTTCCTCCATGTTATCTGATTCCACTCCATGAGTTTCTCCTTGAGCCTCCATCAATAAAGCATTGACTTCTTCTACCTCTTGCATGGTCATGACCCTTTGGTTTGGGCAATCATATTGGAAATGACCATATCTTTGACACTTAAAGCACTTCTTCCCCTTAAGCTTCTTAGGTAATTCCTTTGGGGAAGGAAGAGCCACGGCTTTACCCTTGTCAACCCGGGCGTAGCTCTCGGGTTTAGGATGAGAGAAAGGCTTGAAAGGGGATTTTGAGCTCACTTGATCCTTGGGGAAAGGCCTAGTGAAGACCTTCTTCTCTTTTCTTCGCTTTTCAACCTTGAGAGCTACCTTTGAAACATCATCCAAGGTGAAATAAGTTTGGAGTTCCACCTTTCTAGCAAGGAGGGGGTTTAACCCATTGTGCAACCGAGCCACGGTTTGTTCTTGGGGTTCATGGATACCTCCCTTCGAGGAGTTGCTCAAATGCCCTCATGTACTCACCCACACTCATGTTGTTTTGTTTGAGTGAGAAGAGTCGGTTGTAGATATCTTGCTTGTAGCTTTTGGGAAGGAACCTCCTGTTCATGAGAGTTAGTTTCTCCCATGAGTTGATCTTTCTTTTGCCTTCTCTAGCCCTTTGCTTCTTGATATTTTCAAACCACAAGGAGGCATACCTTGTGAGTTTAAGGCTAGCAATCTTGAAAATTCTTTCATCATTATAGCCCTTGGCCTCAAAGATTCGGTCCATAGCTTGAACCCACTCAAGGTACTCATTGGGGTTCAAGTTGCCATTGAACTCCGGAGGTTCTACCTCGATGTCTCTAAACTCGTCCATAGGAGGTCTCCTACCTCCCCTTCTTGGATTGTTTCCCATACTTGAGTCACTAGAGAAGCCTTGTTCATTCCCATGATCACTTGGCTCTTGAGCCCTTTGGCCTCCTTGGAGGGCCATAAATTGGGTGGTTATTTGCTCAATTTGCTTACTAATTTGTCTCACACTTTGTTGCAAAGCTAGAATGGCATTATCTTGCCTCATGATATGAGCTTGTTCTAGGCTCATACCCCTTGTTACCCTTGCCGGTTGGGGGAAGTTTGTGGAGGGATTTTCTTCATTAGACATGGTTAGAAAGGAGGAAAGAGGCTAATGGCTTGAAGGGGTAGGGGTACGATCGTGCTTAGGGGTAGCACGGTGCAAAATAGGCTAGGGAAGGGAGGCACGATCGTGCTTATGGGCACGGGATGGCCGTGCCAGTGTTCTGGAACTGGATAGGGGAGACACGGTCGTGGCTATGGGCACGGGGTGGTCGTGCCTATGTTATGCCCGAGTTTGCACGGTTTTGTGGTTTTAAGCTTTTTGAGGGGTTTTGGTTGGGGTTTGTGTTTGGGCTATTTTGAGGGGTTCTTGAGGAGTAAGAGAGGGGTTTTTTGGGGAAATCAAATGTAGATTCAGAGTTGAGGATCTAAGAAAGTGTTTGGTCTAGGTTGTTTTGAGAGGAGAAGTGGGATTGCTCAAGCTAGAGAGAGAGTGGTAGATTCACCACGATTTTCACAATAAGAGCGAAAGAGAAGTTTTAACAAGAATAAAACCAAAGCAGGGAAATGTGGTGTAAACTCAAGAACACCAACCTGGATTAGCTTTAATACCAAATGCAGCATGACCAAGATGGGCCGGTTTGTAGCTTGCTTGAGTTTAGTTGCAAATTTCCCTTGTGCTGAAGATATGACTTGGTTTAAAGGTTAAGCCATCCACTAAGACTAAGGAACCACCAAGAAATGCCTAAAGGCTTGGCCACCAACACTTCAATTCACAAGTATAAGGCCGTTCACAACTTAGGGATTACGGTGTGATGGCCAATCAATTGAAGCAAGGTTTGATACCTGGTCCTTGAACAAACTGAACTAGGTGGAGGAATTGAGCGCTGGTTGTGCGTGGCTAGGGTTAGGGTTTGCTGAATGGGGGAATTGAGGCTTCCGGCGATGGCCGGTGGCGGTGGACGTGTGGTGGTAGTCGGGCCGAGGTGGCGAGCTCATGGTGGTGGTCGGAGGTGGTGGTGGCTAACGGAAAGGGTGCGTCGAAGCTTGTAGCAAAGGTTTGGGGTTTTCCGGTTTGTTTTTTTCTTTTTGTTTTTTTTGGGTTTTTTTTGTTTTTTTTTGTGGCTAATTCGGGACACAAGGAGCAGGATTGCAGCGGTTTAGATCGAATGGCTCCGATACCAATTTGATGTAGGATGCTCTAAGAGCAATTCCCACACCTAGAAAATAACACAAGAACTTCTGAAAACTTAATAATTCAATTCATTCAAGTGTGTCTTTCCCCAAAGCACGAGGGGGGTTTATATAGGAATCAATACAACTGAAAAAAGGAATATAAAATAAATCTAAAGATTACGATAAGATTTTGATAACTAAAATAATCTAGGAAAATAAAAAGATTTTATCCTAAAAGATAACCTACAAAGATAATGAATTATAAAAATACTTCACATATGCCAATATTAAGATATATCCATATCTTAATTCTTCTTTATCCTTATCCTGCATCAACATCCTAAATGAAGTTATTCTCATTTTAAAATCAAGTCTAAATTGAGTAGAAGCAAGGCAACCAAGCAGCTCCTTTTTGGCGCCAAAGCCGCTGATTTGATTGTTTTTGATCAACAGCTGAGATCTCTTCAAGGGGAAGGTTTTGTCACCAACTTGCCTTCCTATTTGCCAGCCTATACAGCTGGGAACATCATCATTGGCTCAGCTGCAGCTTTGGAAGGCCAATTGGCCACTAGATGGAGAGATAATGATTCTCCTTGCTTCTGATTGGCCAGCTGCAAACAAGGTCACTTCAGGTGCCTTCCTTCTGTCTCCCATGTGCAAGTGGATTACTTAAGGACTAATGATCATGTTCAACCTTGAGTTTACCTTAATAACATGCATTAAGCTAGACTCACGGATTGTAATTAAGCTAGTCCTAAGCACACTTTGTAATCTGATTTGTATAAGCTAGATTAGAGGTTTCCTAATTACTAAGGAAATTCCTAAGCAACTAGGCAGCTGGGCAGGAGCTTGTTTAAATCCCTGGTTGCTTGTTCATGTAATTAAATTATGCCATTGAATGAGAATAGTTGAGCTTTGCTCCTTAAAATTGTAAACTCTCAAAACACTCAATCTAGCTTATCTTCATGCCAAGTAAAGTGGTGATCTAGTGAGTCTTAATCATTCTTTAGGTGGTGTTTCTGTATCCTAAGAAAGATTAAGGGCCCTAAACTGATTCTTGGTGGTGTTTTTCTGTATCCATGAGTTAGCTTAGAATTTATCTTTCCCTAATCATCTAGCTCATGTTCACTTGAATCCAGCATTTTGTTTTCACGTCCATTTGAACTTGCTTGCATTCTGTCCTTGAGTGTGAGTTAGCTTGTGAGGAGATACATCATTATTACTGACAGATTTATGCTTAGCATCCATAACAACAAACTCCTTATTCAGCCTGTATGGGCCACTGAGCCTTGGTGCAACAACCACCTTGACTTTAATAGTAAAGTTCTGAAATACACAACCACCCTTGGTAAAGTGAGCTATAATATTGGATGTGTTAAGAAACCTCCTACACACAGAAGACTATATCTGAAGGTAGGTACATATAGAACTCCCTTAAGTATAATTTTTTGATGCAAAACAATATCACCTACTGTAGTCAGTTCCTTGATACTCCCATCGGTTAAACCAATGACGAGAGGTTTAGCCAAACTACTTACATTAACAAACAATTTATTATTAGGGGACAAATGGTCAGAAGCCCCAGTATCACATATCTGTCCATTCACCAAATGAGAATTAGGAGAATATATATTGCTAGACAAGGCTTGATGCATTGAGAGCGTATCAGCAAAATTTGTTGCTCCTTTGGCCTTAGATGAACTAGACGAACCAGCTCCTTTTCTTTGAAGTGCCTTCAGTACCTCCTGGCAAACAACATTGAGCGAATCCAGATCAAGCTTTGATTCACCTTTCCCATATCTCCGGGATCCAAGGGAGTATCAGAAACAGTATCAATTCCAGAAAGATCCTACACCACTTGGGCAGCAAGTTTGGGAGCGCTTTTGTCCTGTCTCCTTTGTACCATTCCGGATACATGGGGACTTTGAAACAATTGTCCATTGTATGCCCTTTGACATTGCAATGGTCACAAAACTTATCAGCCTTATTCCGCTGAAATCCCTGCCTGTCTGAGTTGTTGTTAGCTTTGTGAGATGCTTTAGTTACAGCAAAAGTGTCAGCATCATTTCTGGTATTCAGAACACGTTGCTTCTCTAGTTGTTGAAGAATGTAATAGGCACGACTAACAGAGGGCAAGGGATCCACAGAGAGGATCTGACCACGACTTTGGTCATAGCTTGTGTTAAGGCCCATAAGGAACTGCAGGAGATGATTTCCAGATTCTGAGTCTTGAATACTTTTGAGATCACATTTGCATTCCTTCATTGCATCACAAATGCCATGAGGAGTCGGGATCTATTGATTGCAACTTATCCCAAATTCGTTTTATGTGATTGAGGTAGGCTGCAATGGTGTCATCATAGCGGATCCACTGCATAAATCCAACGACTGTTTCATCTGACCTTTTTGCATGACCTTTTGAATCCCTAATTTGGTTTTTGTCCCTAAAGCTCTTTTGGCTGCCCTGCTCCAACTGATGTAATTACTCCCATCAAATTGCTTCAGTCAATTACTTGCCTGAATGATCAGAATTCGACGGATAGAGCTGATCATCATGTCCGCACAAATTTGTGCTGGAATCAAATTCAGAGAAATGTCATGTCACTTGGACTTGGTACGGCGTCCAATATGGTTGTGTCCAAGTGTCAAACTCCCTATTTTCGAGAAGATCTGCAGATTTTGAATGTGTAATCTGAAGTGTCAGGTGTCATACCCTTGTCTTATTGTCAAGGATTTGACACCAGTACGGTAGGATAATTCAAGAGTCGGGGTAACATAGAATGTCACTTGAACTCTGGAATCCATAATCAGATTAAAAAGCTCACAGATTAATGACCCAGACAGCAAACAACAGAGATTGATAGAAAATAAGATCACAAAATCTCTTCTGAGTCTTTCTTGATGCGGGGTTTGCTTAACTGGATAAACAAGTCTATCAATTGAAATTAGAAGAAAAAACAAATCTCTATAAAATACGCAAAGATTGATCCACTGATGAAACAAATCAGCCGTTTGAAGACAAAGAAGAATTTGGGAGCCTGCTCTGATTCCATGTAGAACCATGGAGAAATCAGAGAGAGAAGGTAGAGACAGAAGAAACTGGAGGGAAAACAGATTTTGAAAAATGGGTTTCTACTGCCTCAATTCGATGTACAGAGGAGTATTTATAGGTACATCAAAGCTAACTGATTTCCTTTAACAGCTGGAGCTGACTTAGCTATTTGCAGCTAATAATAAAATAAAATATCTAAAATATTTAGAAGACCTCTTAGGTTCACAAAACTGGCTCTTCGCTTTTATTCTTTCAGTTTTGACATAGCAATTAGCAATCCTCTGCCTTTTCTAATAAATACATCTAGTGGAAATAGTCTCTTCAAAATTACAGTTCTGATCCCCCGGCCTTTCAACCCCCTTCCCCCTGCCAAAGAAAAGATGGGGAAGAAAACCTTCTCTATCCCAACCAAAACGAGGGCAAAAGAGAAGGGGGGGGGGGGAGCCAATACATTCACACTGATAACTACAACAGAATTTAGGGTGATACTATGGTATGGTGGCTGCAGTCAACACTCAACAGTTGATCATCTTACAACTAAACAAAATTTTTCACCTACTGAGTTTTATAATAATTATACTTGGTTGTGAAAACGCTCCTTGTTTGTTAGGCTTAATTAGATGGCAATCTTCAACTCATGTGGGATCAGGTAACTTGACGTTGGCACGACCTTGGTTCAATCCTGGACGGCTGTAAATTCCCTATGAAGGAATGGCTCTGAACAGGCCTTGTGCCTAGTGGACCTTGTGTCTGGTTTATTCCCTCCTTGCAGCCCCTTTTAACCCCTGCTTGTGGGCCCCTCCAAAAAAATAACCTTCTTCCTTAAAAAGAAGTGTAGAACTGCCATATTTTTACAAATCCTTTTTGGATGTGCAGGCTTCATAATGGCTTGCCCCATTCTGCATGAGTTGGCATTGTTTTTTTTATCAATGTGGGGCTTTGTGTCGTTCTAGTGTATATTATTTAATTCACAATAGGAAGTACAAGTGTTTTTCCCATAATGCTTGATGTCTTAATCACTCTCTCTTCTCTTTTTTGTTCTTGTTTCTGCATTGACCTGTTCGTCTAATGAAGTAAAAACTGAATTAAAAGTGTTAACGTGATTTTTCTTGTTTTAAACAGATCCTGGTTTTGGGATTGGCTGCCTAGGAAAAGTGAATATGGTATATGAGAATGACCGAGAGCTCATGATACGGTTTTACGGATTTGTGGCTAAGTATTCTTCTCATTGCTTTAGCTTGCAAACTCAGATACTAAATCATACACTCAAATATGTGCTCCCAACGCTTGGATGTGCAAGATTAAACAATGCCCTCCATTTGACCTAGCGAGTACCTTTGGGGTTTTTAGATGTTTATATTATATAAATATATACACACATATATATATATATATATGTATAATATGTATATATATATGTATAT